>JAUMHI010000043.1:1802628-1846552 GCA_032359435.1 Enteromius unitaeniatus | reverse complement strand
TAAATACAGAGCACAAATTCCTAGTATGGGAAACCATACCTGGCCACTTGTCACGTCATTTCATTTCATTTTCATTAAGGGATCTAGAATAAAGCCATGCAGAATATGGTATTGATAAGTACTGATACACAGCCAATATGCTAATACTATGCTACTAAGCAACTAGTTAATGTTAAAATAGGTTGTTAAAATAAAATATTGAAATAAAGATTTTCTTTATAAATGAATCAGAATTTTATGTCAGTTTTTTTTACTCTTTGGTGAGCTAGTGGTTTTTGTACAAATCACATTTTAGGAATTCATTCAAAATTGGCACCTTGTAAAATAGTTGCATTTTCCTATTAGACGGGGTAGTCAGAATCATGATTCTAGATTATTAGCCAAATAATGCTGCACTTACAAGGAATTTGACTATAGGGGTTGATCCAAAAGGCATATTGAACCTGCTATACCCAATGGATATTTTAACCACACACAAAATATATATAAACTCAAAATGCACAAAAATAAAATATATGATATGCAATACGACGTACAGTACTGTACAGCTCCAGGGTGTAAGAATGCGACTCATCTGAGCAGAATAAATAAAGCAGATCTAGTCCAACAAAACAAGCATCATTGATGCCGAAGGTGCAAAACATACCATCAAATATAATTTTACGAGGATGTGAATGTATCCAGATGGGCGTTTTTACAGAAGCAAGTTTTGTTGGAGTTTTGTGGTGCACTCATGGTTCAAGCTTAACAAGGCAGGGATGAACAGCAGTGGGAATCTGCCCTTAAGGGGGCTCAGTGAAAATCAGCGGAACGTGTTCTTCTCCCTTTTTTTGTCTTTTTTATCAGAACAAACAAGGTGTTGATTGTTGCCCAACAGCGCTGCTAAAGTCTGTCTCCAAATCCGTGACTGCCTCTCTGCGTGTTTGTGTGTTTTGATACAGTTGGTGTTTAGAGGTTCCTCTGCATATATATATATATATATATATATGTGCATGTGGATGAATGTAGAACTTTCATGACCAAAATCTGCCCACTGCCCCAGGAAACAATACAGCTTCTTTCTCCTCTTTTAATTAACCTTGTTAATGAAAGTCACTACTTGGATGAAAGGGACTGAAAGGCGCCTCTCATTTTTATAATTTTTTTCCCAAACATGATAACGTCTTACTTAAGAGGCTGCGTCTGAACTTCAAGAGGTTCTCTTAAGACCCTCATAGCCCATCAATCATCTCAGAGAAATCAATTCAGATTCTGCTGGAATTTATCTTAGAGATGGTGAGAACTCAACAGGGACGTCATTATTTCTATGTGCAGCACAGGCTGAGGCTGGTCAGATGATGTAAATGATGGCCTCCTGCAAACAGCCTCTTAAAAATAAGATGAAAAAGTCAGCTTTTCTAAGGCCAGCTCTGAGATGTGTCACTCAGTATGAGGAGAGCGTCCAGATATCCTTAGGTCCACAAGAAGGGTTGCATAGCAATTTGAAATTGTCACTACAGAGACAACAGCTGGCTGACTGCTGTATCACCAGCCTAATAAAATAGTGCCTTTGGACCTATTTGCAGTGAGCAATGTATATTTTATTCACACTTATTCACAAAGGATGGATTAAATCCATCAAAAGACTTGTATAATGTTACAAAAGATTTCTATTTCAATTAAATGCTGTTTTGCTTTTGAACTTTCTTTCCATCAAATAATCTGGAAAACAGTAGCATGGTTTCCATAGAAATAGTAAACAGCACAACTTTTTAAATCCTGATAATAAGTGATGTTGCTTAAGCACAAATTATATTTCTTAAAGGAATACTCCAGCCCAAAACGAAAATTGTCTTCTCTGTGTTTTACTGCATCACCGTAGCGTCATATTGGAGAATATCCACAGGATGCAAACTACATATGCTCTTCTGTCAACAAAAACAGCGCATCCTTGTGGTCCGGCTGACACAGAACAGTGTAAGAATGCCTGTTTTGACCGACACGGGAAGGCAAAACATGAAGGCCTCTCGTGGCCCGAGAGCATGCCATAGGACAATAAAAGCTGAGCTGGAAAACTGACCCTCAGGACAGTAAACAATCACCCCCCAGGTCTGGATGTGAGTGCTAAAATGGTCTCAAGTTCACAGCAGTCACTTATATTATTACAAAGAACACTTTTATAGAAAGTGGGCTCACAACCAAGAGGTGTGTCCTTCCCTAAGGGACAGATGGTAATCTCTTCAACCAGATGCAAGAGAACGGCTGGCCAAAGGCCTTCTGTGTTTTATTTGTCTTCTTGGTCTAGGGTATTTAAGGAAAACCTGTGAATCAAAACAGTAGGATTTTTCTGTAGACAGAAAACCTCCACACCACAAACATGTAAAGGTCTTTTGGAGCTAAACCTCCAGGCCTCTTCCACGTGGTAGCGTGTATCGTTGAGAGTCAGGTATGCATTTGCTGAGGTTATGCATTCTTTTCAATTGAAATTGAATTGAATTCACATTGTTTGATTATGTAATTGGCTTGATATAATTTTACCTGACGAATAGATTATTTCTTGGTTCAAATATGTACTCTTTAAGTTCTAATGTGCGCCTTTAAAGTACTAAAATGGACACTTTAGGTACAAACATGTACCTTTTGAAAAGGTAACACCCCAGTGACAGCTTTTGCACCTTTATTATTAAGCGGAATTGTTACTGATAATTCAGTCAGTACAGAGAATTCTTTTCAACAAAATTTATTTGAAATCATTTCAAGTTTGAAAAAGAGGAGAACATTTTGGATTAACAAGTAAAATGTTTAATTACAAACATTCCTATGCCATTCTAAGCAGGTAATGCCACAGGTCTCTTCACCACTGAACTTTTCAAAATGGAGCTGGTGGTTAAATCCTGTCAATTTGCAGGAGTTGCCTTTGAAGCAGGATGGAGATGAGACTAATGAGCTTTGCTAATTACTGTGCTGATCACTGTCCCTATCTTTTTCTTGCTGTCTCTAACATCTTCCTATTTCACACTTTGACTACTGCTGGCATATAGGCACTTTGTGCAAACGGGGCAGTTCAGTACTTAGATCAGAGTGCATTACCGGAATCTCCGATGCACTCAGTGTGCATGCCTTAATCTCCAGCATAATTTAAATGCTTGTGAAGGCCAAATTTTACAGGGAAGGCTCTGAAGATTTAAATTTTAAAAACAAATTTCCATAAACCGTCTAAATCTTCATAACCCATCTTTGTACAAAGCCTCAGAGCAAAGGTTAAGGTTGCTCTCATCCGTAAT
This sequence comes from Enteromius unitaeniatus, assembly GCA_032359435.1. Classification (NCBI taxonomy): domain Eukaryota; kingdom Metazoa; phylum Chordata; class Actinopteri; order Cypriniformes; family Cyprinidae; genus Enteromius; species Enteromius unitaeniatus. The sequence continues at coordinate 1,843,289 of JAUMHI010000043.1, read as the reverse complement.
AAGATATCATGTTTATAAGGCTTCCATAATTACATTACTGTAAACATGATTTTCCTTTGTTTCTACAAGATGAAGGACGAGTCAAAATGATTTTCTGTAGTAATCAAGGGGTCAAGGTTTGGCTGCTGCACATAGCCCAATTATTCCCTGCTAGTAGACAATTTATGTCTTTACACACCTCCAAAACAAGTACGTTGTTTTTGCAAAGTTTTGACATTGTCAGCATGAATACTGATCCGGAATTCTTTATACAAACTTGCAAACAACACCAGTAATGTTGTTCTCTTGTGGCAATACACACATGCACCACAATCAGATGACAGACTACCACAGGAAAATGTACTAAAGAAGGTTTTAATCAACCTGGTCTCATGAAAATATGTGCCTCAGTGCACCTTTTGTGCAACACTATTTTTATGTGCCTTACTGCACGTGTGTGTATGCCATGAGACCACGCTGGTTTTAATAGTTTGCATTTTCCCTTATCATTGCAAAGCCGTCACAAAATGATATGGATTTATGCTGATACCGTTCAAAAAAGTTGCACTGTCATGAAATCAATGCAGCTCCGACTGGGATTGGCTCAACAACATCTGCCACCTTTGCTCATGTGAACCAGAGATTTCAAATCCTGCACCATCTGAGCAACTGCCATTGAAACGAATGGAAATGCCAATGAAATGGACTCCTGGGATTTTCTTGGTGGAAATAGACAGCACAACACACATGACTGAAATTGATCTTACTTCACCCAAAAATTTATGTCGCTTTGTTCGTTCTGTGGAACACAAAAGAAGAAATTTTGCACAATTACATTATGCATTTACTGTCTACCAAAGTGATTGAGAGGAACAAAAGCAATTCTCCACAGAGCTTTATAATGATATTTATAAGCTGTTGTTGTCTTGAAGCCCATTAATTTTCTGTATAAACAGTAATGTAAGATCTTTTTCTATGAACAAAAATAAAACATTTTAGCAAGATATCTTATTTTGTATACCAAAGAAGTAAATAAATCTTAAAGTAATTCCCCTGTTTGAAAATGTTGTCAGTGTGCAAGGACCTTTACAGTTTTGGCACACCACAAGGATAAATTATAACCAATAAAGTCATTTTGGTGAGACCCTTTAAGTTGCAAATGTTAGCGGCGAGCAAGATGTTATTAAACTAGAGGCTACTATGGATTCACCAGCTTTTGTTTCCCACCACTAAAGGTTCAAGAGACAGACGTTTGTGTGGTATTAAGCTCAAAGCCCAGAGTCAGAAAGACAGCCAAGTATCTATCAACAGCCTGATCCCTGCTGATAACCGGTATCTTCTCTTGCTCTGACTCTCCCTGACTTGGCAAAAGTAAGAGTTAGAGAAACTTACAGAGCATCCTCAAGACCTCAATTTCCAAATAACAGTAAACCAAGGAAGCTGTTCTCAGACCAAAACTATGCCAATCACACACCACGTGCTTAAACAATCCACTGATTCGGAATCAGCTATTGGCACCATGTTGTTTCTGCTGCAGAACTCATGTGGCGATCTCTCTCAAACCTGCTGTCAGGGTTGTCTCCTGAACTCTGCGAGGGCTCTTTATAATTTAACGGCATACAGGGGGCTGCATCCACACACCTGCCGCACTCGCACACAAAGAGAGAGAGAGCAAGAGAGCCTCATTTTTGATCTATTATTGAAGCTCTGTATTTGAGAAAGCTGTCTGTGTTGAAGGGTGAAGATTTATGCGTGCATCATGGAACTCACAATGCTCAGGATGTCTTTCAAAGGATGAATATACATTGGACATGTAGCACAATACAATAACCGCTTTTTAAAAATGGAATAATGAGTGCGGTCAAGGAATCCAAGTAGGAGAATAGAATAGAATAGAACACAAAAGAATACAATAGAATACTTTAAAATATTTGACTTTCACTGCACGGAGAGGGGAAAAAAATATATATATATATATTTTCTTTTGTGTTCCATAAGGTTTAGAATATAATGACAAATGTGACCCGGAAACGGGTACAATTTATGAAATGGAGATTTATACATAATCTGAAAGCTGAATAAATAGACTTTCCACTTACAGTATGTATGGGTATTTATCATATAGGACAATATTTGGCTAATATACAACTATTAAAATCTGGAATCTGAGGATGCTAAAAAAAATACATAAATAACACAAAATATTGAGAAAATCACTGTTGTCCAAATTAAATTGCAATGCAAATGAATGTGCACAAATGCAAATTAAATTGCAATGCATAGTTTTGATATATTTGCAGTAAAAAATTTAGTAAATGTCTTAATGGAACACAATTTTCACATAATATCCTAACGATTTTTGGCATAAAAGAAAAATCAGTAATTTTGGCCCATCTAATGTATTGTTGGCTATTGCTACAGATACCTGTGCTACTTAAGACTGGTTTTGTGGTTCAAGGTAACACAATTCTCGTTAACAGATGTTATTAATGCATCTTGTCTTTTGAAGATGATATGATATACAGAACTTGATGAGAGCACATAAGAAAAGCAGATTTGGAATACTGGACATCTTGCAGTTAGATCATTCCCACTGAAGGTCTACATGTTGCATTGGTCTTTTTTTGTGAGCATCCAAATAAAATCTTTCTGTTTTTAACAAACAGAAATGACCTTGTCAGATGAGGATCCTGAAGAAACCGTGGACAGGCTGCAGAGGGAACTGCTTCAATGAAAACTAGTGTTTGATTTAGAAAGCCCGGACAGAGACAGCCACAGTGCATCAAGTGCATGAGGTCTATAGTGCTATAATGTTTGATGGTTGTGCTGTTCTGCTTGTCATTTTGTCTACTGTTAGTGGCTAAATAGCACCAGTGAGAAAACAAAGGCATTTTGCTGGAACAGACTGTTAGATGTAGTCTCTTAATGTTCTCTGAAACACATACTGTCCAGCTCTCTGCATACGCCTGACTGCCTCGCTCCCACACGAACAAACAACATTATGCAGCATATTAAGAGAACTGTACTTGACAGTACAGAATTTGCTAAACAGGAGTATATAAACTCACACAGATAATGCAGACACAAGCACACAAACATCATCTTATACACTACTACTGCCAAAGAGGTTGATCTACAAGTGGGACAGGCTTCTCAGATCTCAGCACTGAGACAGTAAGACATGAACTCAGCTATATCACAAGGAAAATAACTTACAAAACATTTAGTAAAAAAATGTAAAATGGTTTGTGTGAGTGTAAACGCAAAAGGTCAACAGAAAGAAAAATGCCATTTACTGCATTATACGTCTACTTTACATATTTTCACACCTAAACCCATCCCTTCAAACTCAAAACTCCCGTACACAGAGTATGGAAAGTTTTTTAATTAGGGCCTAAACTGTTGTTTTGTATTGTGGGTTTTTATTTTAACAGAATAATTATTTTGTGTGCATCACAAATTTGGACCAAAACCTGTTGACTCAAGGACAGGATTATTATAAAATGTAATTTTCTAGATATTAATGGCTTATTTTGTACACCCACAGACGTTTCACACAGTTTTGAAAGACTGAGATTTAGCGACAGTGAAAGTAAAACAGCGCCCCTCGCTGGACACTAAAAGCCCATGCCTGCTTTAGTAGACTGTGCATTAACAAGTCTGCGTTTTGTCTAGAATATAAGAGATGTGCACGAACCTACAAACCACGAGAATTAGATTGAATAATTTTTTTTAAGTGAAATGGCGGATTATTAATAATTCATACGCACCGCATCATGCGTGCTGCGGCTTTCGGCGGCCAAGTTAGACAGCCTTGATGAAATAGTGAATGAGGGTCACAGCAGTCGCATGTCGGGGTTTCAAAAGATGGGGTAGCATATTTAAGAGGACAAATTATACATGGGGAAAAAATATAGCCTATATTGTTAAGGCCTAAAGGGTTTCTGTGACCTTGAGAGAAAAATCCCCTTTGCATGTACAAGTGTACTATTCTAAACAAATAACTCATTATAATTTTGTTTTATTTGTCGCACTTACTAGTTGTTTGATCTTAACTAGTTCTCACTTGACTAAAGAGCTTTATCGGAACGCTCACATGATGTGAAACTGTGCCTTTGGACGCCATCTTGGCTCAGCGCTCGTAATTACGCCAGAGAGCGTCACTCTTCCTGTTAGAGCCGTAATGACACCAGTTTCCTGCAGGCAGTTGTTACTCCAGGAGTCATGAACGCTGCTTCGCTGGTTCAGAGGGTAGCAGGGGTCTCTGGAGCTCTTGCAGTCGCAGCAGGTGCATATGGAGCTCACGGTAGGTCTCCTTTCTGATCGATCGTGTTTTATTTGCGTTATTTGTTTATCTGCGTTAAGACAACTCCAAAATATTACGCAACTGGGCACTTGACAGGTCGAGAACGTGACTGAACGCATGTCTGAAAGTTTTATAAAGCAATTCTTCTTTCTCTCCTGGGCAGGATTCAGACACAGTGAGGCGAGTGAGTACCAGAGAGAGGTGAGGATATTGGCTATTATGTTATGTTGCTTTCTCGTTCTTTTCATCTTAACTTACACAAATGATTAAATAGACCACTGTTTTCATTTGTACATGGACAGGACCTTGTTTTGGAACTCTTAAAAAAGTCAAAACTCTAAAAGAACGTCTATTATTGTGACATTTTTACTGTAACAGTTAGCTATGACTTTAATTCTATTCTATATTCTATCTCAGTTATGAGTATTTTGATGTTTATGTAAAAACAAATACACTTTATTATTACTTATTAAATATTGTCACTACACTACTATCTTTTTTTTTTTTTTTGCAACGCTTTAGCCCAAAATATTAGCCCGTGTTTTGTTTTTGTCTTTTCAGTTGTATGATACAGCAAACAAGTATCACATCTATCACAGCCTGGCGTTATTAGGAGCTGCTCGCTGTAGAAAACCTGCTCTGGTAAACACCTTTTATCATCATTCATACATTAACATGAATATGATAATTACAGTAATTAGCAATATCATTAAATATAGTCTGATTTCAGTTAAACTAAGACAGTAAAAAAATACATTATAGCTCTTATGTTATAGCCTTTACCTTTCAGATATATGGCTGTTTGAGATATTTTATTGGAGATGGTCAGTTGCAGTATTCTGTGATGTAATATTGTCTTAATTTTATAAAGTTGCAATTGTCCCAGGAACCCAGTTTCCTAATAGCAGTGCTTTATGTCTCCGTATTCTATCCCTCTGTGGTCTCTTGTTTCTCACATTATTAAATAGTAGATAACTCGGATCAATATATCATGTCTATGTATTCATTTATTTGTTGAATAGCCTTCAGTCAGCTGCCCATTATTATAAAATAAATCCCTTAATGCACTTTGTGCATTGTTAAACTGTAATCTATCTATGATAGTGAATAATGTCATTGCAAACCTGTGTGCTGTAACATATTCTATATTACAACAAATAATTTCAGCATAGTGCTTGGATTCTTAGATCAGAGAGATATGCTTTTACTCCTTATAAGGGGTCATTTACAGCAAAACTGGACCATGGCTGCATCTGAAATCAGCCCACGTTAAAGGCAGGTTTCTGGAAGGCAATGATGATATTTGAAATCACCAAAACAAACACATCCCTATTTTAATAGCTCCGCCCCACACGTATGTAGCTGCCTTTATCCAAACATGAAAATTACGGCATATTTTACTCACCCCCAAGCCAGGTGTACATGACTTCCTTCTTTCAGACAAAAAACTTTCAGGTTTTTTTGTTTTGTTTTTTAGCCTGGCTCTTTCAGGCTTGGTAATGCTGAGAGTGCCCATTATTTTGAAGCTCCATAAATTGAAAATATCTCTCGTAAAACTAACCAATACACCTCCAGGGGTTTTCAGGGTGTCTGCATTAATGTTACTGAAACGCCTTTCTTTCTTTGCATTAACAGCTTTGTAACTCTGCAGATCTTATACATGCTACATACCACACAAAAGAAAAGGAAAGATAGAAATCGCATCATATGACTTCTATTAAATTCGCACAATAAACATCTTTTGATGACTGTCAGGCTGAAAGCACATGGATAGAGTAGTAGCAGAATGATGCTCATTATACTGCACTTTACTTGATGACCTCCACGGAACAAAACGTCTGTTAGTTTGAAATGAATTAAATAAAGCACCAAATCTTAAGTAGAGTTTATATTGAGAACAGGATGACTTTGATAAGTAGCAATCACATAAATTAACGCGCACTTCTGTTTTTTCCTCAAGGCGGGGGCAATCCTCCTCGCTGGGATGGGCTGCTTCTGTGGTCCCCTCTACCACCAGGCCTTAACCAATGACCCCAGCTTCAGCAAGCTGGCACCAATTGGAGGCTCACTGCTCATCGTTGGCTGGGCTGCGATGGCTCTTTGAACTTCGACCCTATTTGGCAGACCAAATCAGCGATTATGTTCTGTTTTGTCATTTGAACATGAAAAGAAGAGCTATAGGGTGACTGAAGAAGAAAGGGGTGGAGAATTTCACATCTTATCTAACCCCTTTTCAGTCATGTCTGGAAAGTGATGATAAGGCCTTGGGATCAAACATAGTTCTTTTTTTTTTCTTTCTCCACACTGTCGCAGGCATCTTTATTTTGTCAGCATGGGGAACAAAAGAAAACTTTTGAGAGGCTTTCCTTTGTGGCTTATTACTGAGAGTGACTGAGTCACATTCTGGGATTGTTCATTTCTTGAAAGTGTATGTACATACTTTTCCTTTGTTTGAAAAAATAAAGCCGTCTGCAAAGCTGATTGCCAGTTTGACCTTCTGATATGGGAGGAAATGTTTCTCTGAATGCCTCTCGCAGGTCAAGATCTCAATAGCCTTCGGGCTTTGATCCTGTAAGTATGACAGTACAAAGCAGTTCATTATCGGCGCCCTCACTTAGCGCTTCTAAACTTATCTTTATTCAAATGAAAAGTGAAATCCAATGAGGTTCTAATTCTAGGGCCTGTGACTGTCAGCACACCGCTGGGTTGGGGACCTTAGAAAATTGCTTTATAAATCCTCAGGTCAATTTGCAAGGGCAGCCTCATAAGCCAACTCTATTGAGGCGAAAGACTTCTATTGGCGTCGCACGTCCCAATAAAGTGATCACACCACTCGTAAAACCCTCATTAACTTGGGCTATTAGCAGAGCCGTGCAAATCAGGGCAAGGCAATCAAACCACTTTAGTCTCCTCTGCACAATCCTGATGGAAGAATAAGAAATTTCTCGGTGCTTGTAAAAACACAGACCATACTTGAGGGTCGAACAATATAAAGGCATTTTCGGTTATGCATGTATAATTAGATCTGATTTTGCCGACTCAAAAGCTGGAGCCTGTTTTGAAAAGTTTCTTCTTTGTTTCCCCCTCCCTGACATTTCGATAGCGCTGGGAATTCCAGCAGTCGCTCATTACTGAAGTCAGATCAGGGTCTCCTCGTTAAAATCCATAAAGGCGTATCGCGCTTTGCTTCATGAGGCCGTGTTAAGTGTCTCCTCCCTGGCTCTGTCGGGATAGATGCAGCCAGTAAAAAATCGATGTTTTAAGCAACCAATACATTGCAGTGACCCTGTGGTCATTCGGTCGTTAAATTCTCATCGCGCTTGAATGATCTTTCTGTGTTTGAACCAGCATCTAAGGGGCAGTGGTGTGGGCAAGCAACTTTTAACTCGGCTCGCTTCAATTGGGCAAGAAGCGGTCAGTGGCAGCGAGGTAGGTACTGTTAATTGCGACTCATGGGAGTGGGAGCCTCTCTTTGTCGGTATTCATGTGGCTCAACTTCCTCCCCTGAACACCAACTGACATTTCGCATTGTGTGGGCAGTGGCAATTCATTTCCCAGTGTGATGCACTGCGACCCGGATTGTCGAAAGCGACAGCGTCCGAAGGTGTGGGCCGTTTTTCACTTTGAATGAAATGCCCACACGTACTGATATGATTACCTAAACTCTCCCTTTTTTTGAGGCGTCAATCATAAAAGCACATCCCCCCCAGAAGATTGTTAATACAATTTCAGCGTGCCAGTCTCCTTTTAACCCTGCCACAAAAAGCCTTTGGTGTCATGCTTTCAGATGCGATTCCTCAAAAGCTGTCACTAAACATTCTTCAATATTAAAATCTCACTTGAACTACCGTCCAGTCATGTGGTTTTGTGTGAGAGGCAAGTGGATTGTGTTCGAACAAAAGCTTGATTAAAGAAACAGAAGAGTTTTGTATTATAATTGAAGATGTAATTATATGCGCATGAGATTACAGGGTTCAGTCGTTAATTAGAAGGTGTAAAGCTGTTGGGGATGGTGCAGAGAGAACGATGCTGCAGAAGTGAAGAATTAAAAAGCACCTCGCTGTCTTTGGCCTCCTCCGTTTCTCGTACGGCATCAATTATCTGCGCTGTCAGCCTCTCAGATGCTGCTTCAAAGGGGAGGTATTTCAAGGTGACACCACAGCAGAGGGGGTCGGAATGGGACGGGGAGAGCTGGCGAGGGTCTTTGAAAATCTTTTGATCACTCTTCACCTCCTGGAAAAAAGTATTAGAGCCGAGGAGAGGAGGAGTTTAAAAGCTGTCAGGGGAGCGTTTGACTGGAGTCCACGGCGTCTGTCTTTTAAAAGCTTGTTCCCTCACTCTAAGGGCAGAGTTCTCAAACTTTTTCAGGTTGCAGGCTAGATCACCAAAACAAAACAGTCCACCTAAAATTTCTAATCTGGGGAAAACATTCAGAAACCTCAAAGCAAGCACATAGGCTACATTAATGCAGAAGCTATATTTAGTTCTACCCTTTAATCAAATAATTACAGTTAATATCATGGCTTATATCATTTTCAACATTTTTAGAAAATGAAAATGTCTTGCTTTGGAAGTTTTTTTTTTCTCTCTAGATAAAAATATACCAATGTTTAAAGGTATGGGTTCAGTTTTTTTTTTTCAGGATTAGTACCTAGTATTACCTGTAATAAATATAATATAAGTGCTTATGCAGGACTGTAAAATGCATTTTTACAATTGGTGTTTTTAAATTTTTTTATTGTATTTTAAAGTGTAGGCCTAATCTATTTCTGGCATGACTGCTGAATTTAGATTCCAAGAAACACTTTTTTCCCCGTCTTCTTTGAAGAACAGAAAATTAAACAATTTATTTGATCCTTCATAAGATTTTTTAAATAACATAATAACATTTACATTTTCAACTGACATAATTATTCATTAAAAAATATAGCTGCAATTTCGAAGTGTTTCCATTTTTTTATTTTATTAATTATTTTTTTTTACCAATGATCATTTCAATCCTTGCTTCAAACAATAATATAATATAAAATAATATTTTAATCACGTTTATTTAAAGAATAATTACAATTGTAAATGATTGTTGCAAGACATAAATCAGTGCACGTATTTTACTCTTTTGTTAAACTGCACCTGAATTTATTAGTGATTTATATAGAATTTATTTATTTTTATATATAATTTAATAAAACATACCAGTTAGTACAAAATAATTTGCTATTGTTATAGAAACAATAACATCTGAAACGTGTATGCTTTTCAAAAATAATAATAATTACTCCCCACTTACAAAACTTCCTTTCCTGAACCAATTGATACCTTTATTGATAAAATATGCTTTTCTTCTAAAAAAATAATAATAGAAATTATAAAGTTAGATCTCTTTTTATTGAAAAAATTACTACTTTGCCACATGCAATTTCTGAATACTGGAATAGTTTATTTAGAAATATCAACTGGGGGAAAAATGGTCTTTACAACAGAAATACTTTCTCACCAACAAAGTAAAATAAGTATCTTTCATTCAAAATCAATTCATAAATTTGACCCAGTTAAACATTTTACGGAAGGCTAACATTGATACGAAATGTTAATTTTGCCAAAGTCATACTGAAACTGTATTTCATTTCGTTTTGGACTTATTATACTGAGCGACTTTGCTTTGGATCATTTATTAATAAGAATATTCAACAACATGTAAACATTACTTTTAAATTGTTTATGTTTGGTCATTATAAATCTGACTCTACTAAAAGCAATGCTTGTTTTGCTGTAAATTACAAATAACTAACTTAAATAACTTTCTCTCTTGTTACTGCTTCCAGTAGACATATTGTATGTAACTGTTACAATGGATTTTATGAACAACTATGTGGTCAAATCATTTTTTGGGGGTTCTGCATTAATAAATATAAACAAATAAAAATTGCACCTGAAGCTGATGGCCTAGATGCATTTGCGTTGCGTTAAAAAAAGGCACTACTAATCCCAAGATCCTCGGTGGAGGTCCATGATTTCCGGGAGTGGTATTGCCAGTGGGAAGGCTCGCGCAGGGGGACCTGTTGGAAATGACGCGAGCTGAAATCCTGTTTCAGGAAAGAACTCACAACAAACAACCCGGGGTCTGGAGAGCACCGAGCCAGCGGTAAACACGGTGTGTGTGAGCTATAAACAACCAAACACATCGCTCAATCTAGAGGTGTTTAGCTGCTTAGCACGTTAGCTCGCTCCACACCTGCTAGTCGACTCATTTGGGCTGCTTGATTTCCACGCATCTCGTTTATTAACCAAAAACAAGCTCTTCCCTCTCATACAGCACACCTCTCCGGGAATTCTTGCTTGGACGACATATTTCAGAGGTGTCGCTATGTTTATAATAACGACCTGTCAAATGGAGAGACATTAGCTGGCTAATTAGCTGATTAATCTGCCCACTGACCCACATTCCGCTGCGAATAACTAACCTGCGTTTAACTAGTTAGGCGGTATTAAAAATTAATCTGCGCTTGAGATGGGTAATTAGTGTTTTTTTTTGCATTGGCAGATTAGTGTGTTTATCATTTAATGCAGACTACTGTATAATAGAAGTAGCCCACTGTATAAGTTATTAAAACTAATCAATAAACATCATAATTGTCGATTATTCACTTGAACTTGTAATTGCGATTATTATGAGTAGCACAGTTTACACTGAAGGATGTTTATACTGTTGTTTGAAGCAAGTGCATATCATATTTTTATATGAAAACAAATAAGCTGAACATATTTGAACTGAAATACTTTGGTTACTTCTTGAAATCACACACACACACACACACACACACACACACAAGTAAGAAAATGCATGGTATTATAATATTAAACTAAAACCATACTTAAGATAACTTGTAGAAAACCCCACACATCTTAAGCACTCAGAATAACATGACTGGACTTTGAATGGTTATTGCCTTTGTGAATGATTAAATATTGTATTTGCTATTAGAAGTTTCCTAATTAAATGTTTAAAATGGAAACTGGATCCTATTGCAAAATAAAAAATCCACATTTAGACACTCAAATAGCATAGACCAGGGCTGGCCAACTTCAGTCCTGGAGGGTCGGTGTCCTGCAGAGTTTAGCTCCAACCCTAGTCAAACACACCTGGGGCCTGTTCCATAAAACAAGTTTACCAAATAAGTTAGGCTTATGGCAGATAGTCTGACTTATTTTAATACAAATAAACTGGCAGTAAGTGAGACTAACTGAAATAAGCCTGGCTTATACTCTAATCTTGGTTTATGGAACAGGCCCCTGAAGAAGCTAATCCATGTCTTCAAGATCACTAGAAAGTTACAGGCAGGTGTGTTTGATTAGGGTTGGAGCTAAACACTGCAGGACACCGGCCCTCCAGGACCGAAGTTGGCCAGCCCTGGCATAGACTGTAATAATTAAAATGGATACGTTTATACCAAATCTGATTTTGTGACAGTTGGTTAGTGTTGATGTTCTCTCTCAGGTAATGCTCAATGGAGACGCTCATGAGTGCCGTGGCCCCGCGTGCACCGGCAGCGGCGGTGAAGAGGGTGTCCGAGGTGGACTTCCGCTCGGGCACGACTCTGGAGCAGCTGTCGGCTCAGGTGCAGGAGCTGGTCCAGCTGGAACAGGGAGAGTTTGGAGACCAGACCGCGCTCGAGGTGCACACGGCCAAAGACTTCATCTTTAATATGCTGGGTGAGGATATCGTAGGGAACACATAAACATATTCATACATGCACATACATGTTTGTTTTCTTTATTCTGTCCTTCAAGTTTTTGCTATAGCTGTCTGGTTAAAGTCAGCAACATAAATCCACCATGTTATACTTTTAAGCATAGTGTACTTCAGGACAGGGGTACTTTCTAAATACGCCAAATTAGATTGTAGGCTGCATGCTGTCAACTTTAATTATATAGCAATATTTACAATACAGATTGTGTCAGAGCTGCAACTATAACAATGTTAGTTTCCACAGCAGCAAACAATATTATCTGTTTGTTCTCGTTTACCGCTTTAAATTCTCAAGCTTGTTAAAGCAGGTTTGATTCTGATTGGTTGTCGGTGTTTAAAAAAATGTTTTGAAAGTGATTACAGTGATGATATTATTTCTCTATGCCATTATCATTATAGCTGTGATGTGGACTCTGTTGTTCTTTAATATTGAGAATGATTTGTTTGAACTATCGTTGTCTTTATATTTATCGTTGGTGGTATCTGTATGCTGTATAATATTAACAATGTCAGTAATTATTACTTTCAGGATGTTCATAGCAAGTGGGAGTTGTATAACACGGATGTGACTGGCTGAGTACATCATTTAGGGCAAGCTGTAAGAATCTTTTCATTATAATGATGAGCTTTATTTATCTAGGTCTCTGATTCAAAGCTTGACCCAAGTGAAGCTGTTTGTCCAGCAGATGTCTCTAGTTCCCTTTATTTATTTTTTTTTCTTCTTCAGTACATCCCACCGGATCTCCCCCAACACCTAATCACTTGCTTTGCCCTGTCACAGTGTAAACGCACTAAATGTCATTCCTTTTGGCCTTTTTTATGTGTGACGCAAGTGAAGGAGAGACAAATTTGTAGAACGGCATTGTTCTCTAAAAACATGACTGGAGCTGCTTCACATAATCCTGTCAAATGCTGGATTAGGTGACAGTTTCTTCTTCTCTCTCATTCTGTTTTGTCCTCCCTCACCTGCTGTTTTTCTTACTTTCCACCGTCTGTAGAAAAAGTTTCAGCTTCTAAGTTTCAGTCTTCTGGTTTTGTTTTGCATGTTGCATTGTTACTTGGGTTTACTTTTGCACCTTTGTTTACTGATGTTGTGGGATGTTTTTTTTTTCCTGCCACCAAGCCAGTGTAACTTTTATATTTTTTTTGTCTGCCTCTTGTTGCTTTCATTCCCCCTTTTCTCTCAGCTTTAACCCCTTGATGTTCAGCCAAAAGCCTACTTATATTTCTTGCTCGCTGTTTCCATCTCTCGCTTTCTAAAAATATGCAGACATTTTCAAAGCAGCATCCATCACACACCTACTGAGAGTGATGGGTAGACAGCTTTTTATTTTTATGCTAGGCAGGGTGCTCCTTAGCATTCATTTGGAATAGTCTGCCTTGTTATATATTAATACAAAACGATAATCTACTTTTGATGACCCTTACCTGTCCATCAGGATTTAGGTGTTAATTAATTTCAGAAGACCCCAGTAGATTTATGTAAAACAAGTGCCTTGATTTAAATTGGCATTGATGTTTGCTTCCTTTAGCAATCATCATGAATTCAGTTTTTTTACACAAGCATTAACATACCATCTGCATGCCAGCCTCTAGACTCACTACAAACCTGCGAACGTATTTCTCTCAGAGGAACTAATTAAATTGGAACTGTGTTAAAAATGTAAAGGGCAAAAGGGATCATTGTTATTGTAAAAAAAAACAAAAAGCACTCAACTCGGTCGTCCTGGAGTGAAGGTCACTGAGTCCCCGCAACAACCACCAATGATTTTCAAATTGTGATGACATGTTGTTTTTTAAAAGTGTAGTTTATCTGGGACAATTTTGTTAAATGAAGGAATTAAAACCACCAGTCTTAAAGCCAAGGGATAGCTTTTTATTTACAGACATGTCAGTTTTTTCCATTTAGCCATAGAGCACAATGGGGTCCAATATTGTTAGGAGCCCAGTATTCATCTTAGAGACAAATGCATGCAGGTTTGAGTAAATGATTCAACAGTTTGGGATCTGTAACATATTTAATGGATTTAAAATGTTTATACACTGTAATACGTGAAATATTATTGCAATTTCTAATATTGGTTTCCTATTTTAATATACTTTATTACACTGCTTCGTGGAATACTCGATTCTGATTGGTCAGTCGCCACATTACAAGGTTTGTTATTTCCAGATAACAAATGGTAAAACTAATAACACATGCTCCGTACTACAAATCGCCTTGAACGATAGTAATTATATCACTCTTGGCGCTCTCCTGTGGCTTACAAATGCTTATCCACGAGTTAAAATGGAGGACTTCAACATTAAATTAAACATGGATGGGAAAAGCAAAAGCAGTGGATAGAAGATGACTCGACTGACTCCCCGGTTAAAACAATTATTTGTTATTGTATTGTATTATTTATTTATTGTTTTATTATTTACTTTTGGGGTGAGAAGCCGTGTAATAAGCAGGAAAATGTCCAGCTAGCAGAATTATCACAGAATAAAGCCCTGTATATTATTCCTTACATAATATATATATTATTTCTATGATGCAGCACTGAATTTTCATCAGCCGTTACTCTAGTCATCAGTGTCACATGATCCTTCAGAAATCATTCTGCTATGCAGACGTAATATTAGCGTTGAAACTGTTGTGCTTCACAGGAATAAATTATATTTTAAAGTATATTAAAATGGTAATATTTTTAGAATTATTCCATTAGAAATGTTACTGATCTCTGTGCTGCTGTCAGCATCAAACCGACTTATTTGGCCTTTACAAATTCGATTTCAGACAAATAGAACAATAATGAGTCTTTTTAAAATGTCATGTAAGCACCTTATAGCCTGAATTTATTAATCTTACAGTATACACATTATTTGAAAAATGAAGTGTATGTCTATGTCCTATTGGATTGTCCTATACAGATTACTTTGCATTGTTATAACTGCATCCTGTGTCGTTCAAATCATAACATGTTATTTATTTTACTTGGAAACGTCACAAATGTCTTTTAGAGGTGAATAAGTTCAAACTCTTGTAGGCCTATGTGTAAATCAGGCTTTGACAGCAGGGCGTGCTGGCCACTGATATATGACTAGTAAGTGAGTATGCTAACCAGCTTCCTGTTGGCATCTGTCACGGAGAGTGATGTTTCTTATTGAAGGCATTATTTATTTATTTTTTGTTTTCAAGTGGTCAATAATGGTGATCATGTGAGGGAGTGATGAGTGAAATGCGCCTGGCAGATATGGCTTTTACCATAGGGACTAATGAACATAATGAATTCATTAGCATAAACAAACTGGGAATTGGTAAAGCGCTTGCTGCTTGTGTTAGACGACATTATTTTAACACCACCAGCAAGGCAACAATTCTTTTACTTATTTCCCTAGTGAATGATTGTCTTCGATTATGGGTCATTAAAGCACTATTAAGTAACACATCCATATGGCAGCTATGCTTCCAGTATTCTGTAATTGTAAAAGCATCCTTTTAATTACAGTGGATTGAAATGAAATAAACGTGGTAAATAATCCTAAAGAAATGTGTGTTGGCCAGTTTCTGCCTTCATAAAATATTAAAAGGCTCTTGCTCTTTCGTTCATTTATTCTAAAAAAAAAAAAATCCACTGGAGGTTTTAAATGTTCAGTTTAAAGAGCTGGGTCACATCTGAAAAAAGAGCAACAGCCTGAATAGCAAAACAGAATTGAGGGAGACTATTAATTTATATCTTTCACTTTGAATGAGCTGGAATTATCTGACTTAGACTGAAAAGAGGTTTAGGGAGATTTCCGTCTTCTTAGGAAAAGCATCATCTTCCTCCGTTTCCCTCCCTTCTTTTTATCTGCTTTTATTCCTTACTCACTTCAGAAACCAATTATGTAACACTGCACATTATATATGCGTCCAATAACAGCTGATGGAGTCTATGCAAAAAGATCTCCCATGTTTGCTCTAAAGGCGTATGTTCTTACAGATTTAAAAGTATAAAATGTTTATAAAAGCCAGTAATTTACTTTAAATTGAGTTCTGCATTCTAATCAGTTGTGTGCTATAGGGCTGCACGTTAGAATGTTTCTGATCTCCGGCCATTTAGCAAGACTCAAACAGAACGCTCGGCCAGGTGATGCTTTTCCTCATTAGTATCTTGAAGATTACGCTAAAGCCCTATTTGCACGGGATTAGTATTACCTGCTGACCTCTAGTAATCTGTAATAATTTGCAAAGGTTGTCAGTGATCTTAATCCTGGGCAAATTGCATATGTCTGTAATTTGTAAAGTAAAAATTCCAGTGCAAATGACCGACCATATTTTGCAGAAGACCGAAGTCCCGTGATACTTTTTAGCAAAAAAAAAAAGGGAGGTTGCGAAGTATTTTAATAGTATTTTGGGTGCTGGGTTGTATCGCTATACACCATATTACTATACAGTTTGAACTTTCACGAAAAGAAAGCTGAGAAACATCAGAAGAGCATAAACAAGAAAGATGGAGATGAGTGACGTGTATATAGCATCAAGCGCTAAGGGACATTCTGCAAAGCTTTGACATCATATCCGGGAGATAAGTCTGTAAATTCAAGTGTGAATGTGCCACGTGAAATTCAGATGTGGGTGGGGGGATATTTTCCTAATCACACAAGGTCCCTAGATAATACTTATCCTGTGTGAATAGGGCTTTAGTGCCCTTAGATTACTCTTTTTTCTTTTAGCATTTGGTCACAAAAACCTAACAGACATTATAAGCCATAAACAAATGGACTGTTTTATTTTTTTGAATTTCCCAGCCTTTTGAGTTTAAAGGGAGTGTTATTAGAAAATTTATCGCCCTCAAGTTGTTCCATACATTTATGAGATTCTTCTGTAAAACACAAAAGAAGATGTTTTGAAGAGTGTTGATAGCCATTGGCTTCCATGAAAGTCAGTGGCTCCTGTCAACTGTTTGGTAACCAGCATTCTTCAAAATATCTTGTTCTTGTTGTATCTTGTTTGGAACAACATAAGGATGAGCAATTGATGACAACATTTTTGGGTTAACTATCCCTTTGTTTAGAAAAGTGATAATGTACCTTCAGTCTTTACCATTCAATGTCTACCCGCCCTTCCGTTTGTCAGGTGATGTTTTTCATGGTCATTTTGTCATGAATATTCTTCATCTCCACAGGCCTGGTGCAGAAGGTAGACAAGCGATTACCAGTTGCCAATGAATACCTGCTGCTATCAGGTGGAGCGAGGGAAGGAGTTCTTGACCTTAACCCAGAGGATCTAGGTGACTACGCCAAAGGTGTTGACTTTGATTTGGACTTCACTCTACTGGTGCCTGCTCTTAAGCTGCATGACCGAAATCAGCCCGTGACCCTGGACATGCGGCATTCCCCACCATGCCATTCATGGCTGAGTCTGCGCCTCTGCGACCCTACAATGCTGACACGTTGGAGTATCTGCTGTCAAGATGAGAAAAATAGAGAGAATAGAGACGTGGAAGACGAGGATGAAGAAACTGAAGCAGTACGAGGCTCAGTCCCATCCCTGCTGCCTCCTCAGTCATTAGATGGATGTTACTTCTCTCCGTTGCTGGTGGCCGATTGGTTCTGGGGTGTAGTTGGGACAGCGGTAGAAGAATTACGGAGAAATCCTCAAAGAGGGATTCCTGTTCCTGATCGTGTGGAGCGGAACGGTCCACTAACAACATTAATTCTGACTGCAGGAACTAGTCGTATCCTATACGACTTGCTTCCGGTGGTGTCGTTTCGTGGCTGGCCGGCTGTCGCACAGGGCTGGCTCACGACAAACCATTTCTGGGATGGCAAAATAACGGAGGAGGAGGCCATCAGCGGGTTCTACTTGCTTCCTTGCTGTTCTCCAGCTGTAAACCCCTCCACCAGACCTGACCGCGAATGGAGACTCGCCTTCTCCCGCAGTGAGGTCCAGCTAAAGAAATGTGTGCCCTACCCAATGGCACAAGCCTTCCAAGCAGCTAAAGCTGTACTGTCCAGACTATTAGCTCGCCCTCGCACCGGCCTTAGCTTATACCACCTGCGTACCTTGATGTTTTGGGCTTGTGATCGCTTGCCTATGACCTACCTTAGCTGTCCAGACCATGAGACTCCGGCACGGCTGTTCCTTGGTCTACTTGATGATTTGGCTAACTGTGTTCTGGGAAAGAACTGTCCTAATTACTTCCTCCCCCAGTCTAACATGCTCGAGCACCTTACGGACAGTGCCGCCCTGTTAGTGGCACGAAAACTTGCACATTTACGCTCCGATCCCGCAGAGCACTTAAGAGCCGCTTTGGAGCAGGCACAACAGGCATGCCAGCTCAAACGTGAGGCTGCGGTAGCTGCGAGCAATGGCCATGGGTTATCGTCACCTACCCACGGATATGCTGCGGGATCACCGCAGGACGACCGACTAGCACAGCGACTACAACAGCTGGTGACAGAAAACCCTGGCAAGTCTATTTCAGTCTTCCTCAACCCAGATGACGTTACACGCCCACATTTCCGCATTGACGACAAGTTCTACTGAGTGGACTGAGCTGGTTTACACACTGCCCAGGGTACAGAAAACCTATACGACAGAACGTCTAGAAGACAAAGTCAAGTCACTGTGCTACTGTATTACCAAATAGTAAAACCGAGTTTTCACAGATGGGTTTCTTCCCTCTGTTTGGCTCAACAAGGCTGACTACAATCAAAGTTGCTTGACACTCTAGTGAGGGATTATACAGGTGTCACAATGTCAGGGAGAGCAAAAATAACAGGGGAGGGATTGATTTTTAGCTATGCGACAAGTTCAGTTGCATCCTAAGAAAATCCCCATTGACAGACTGCACATCAAGTAGACTTGATTCAATGATGCTATTCCGTAGAGTTTGAAGAGTTTTTTACTTGCTATTCAATACTACTGAGAAAGGAACTTGTATTTTTCTGCTGTATTCCACAGTAAATCCCGAGGGCAGTAGAACTGGAAAACCAACTAGGCCAAGGTACATTATGATGAAATCGAATGTAATTTTTTATTTTTTTTTGGTGTATGTGTGGAGAAGTTTGCGACTGTTGATCACATAATCTCTTTCTTTAGTCTGTCAGTTACCCTGCTTGCTCCCTTTCTCAGGTACTTTTTTTTCTTTTAACTGGTTAGTCTTGACCTGCTCTACAGTCAAAAACAACTAAAGCAGAGAAAAAGATAAAAAAAATAACTCTCAGATCTAGGCCTTGTCCTTTTTTGTATAATACGCTGTTGCACACCCTGTAGAAACAATCTTTTTCAAACAAATGCTGTTCGAAGCTATTTTTTTGTTTAAGTTAATGCGCGTGAAGGTCTGTCAAGTTTTAGAGACCGTTTTAGATTAGTTGGTTAGTCATATAGTAGGTTAAACTGACGCTGATTGATGCAGATTTTCTGCCGTTTTGGTTTCTGATTGGATTCTAATAAGCAGTATGAGTTAGTGTTATTCTAAGGGCTTTTCTTTGTCAATCATAGTTGCATATGTCTGGATAAAATATGAAAGATGCTTTGGAAAGTGGGATTTTGCTGTGATGAAGGTTAGCTGCAAGCGCTATGTACGGAACAATAGAAAGACAGATCCAGAGTGGGCAGCAGAGGTTTAGAGAAAGGGTATAAGGAAAGTGTAAAGAGACTGAGCAATGCATCCCAGTGTTTTTTTTGTGTTTGTGAAAGGGTCCTACAGTATCTCGCTCTTGCAGATTTGCATTGGTAGCTGTGGGAGGCAGAGATGGATGAAGAAAGTCAAACACGACGTCCACTGGATAGATTAGGCTGCACCAATGGGACTCCCGGGACTGTAGACATCTGCTCTCCCTCACTCATTTTTGCTTTCTGTCTCCTTCCTAAATCCTTCCCTCTTCATCTGCTTCCATCTCTGGCTGTTCTTGATCCATCTCTACCTCTTTGACTGTGCTCAAGGATTAAAGAACAATGTTACATGTGTATTCAGCATAAATCGCATTAGCGCCCTGTGGGAGTTGGCAGACTATTCGTGTGTGCTGCTGACATGGCTGCTGCGCAAATACAGAGCAATCAGTAACAGCGTTGCCTTTGAATGACAGCAAAACGGTGAGGAATAGGTTTTTTTAGTGGATTTCTTATTCCAATGTGAGACGGGGGTTTGTGTAGTGTTGCACATGGTGCAGGTAGGTTAATAATGTCTGCTGTATGCCAAGGAAAAGACACCAAAGAAAGTTTAAAGGACTGATTGCTCAGATTAAATGTCATGGAGAAAACCGGATGTTTCTATTGTATATTGTCAGGGTTTGACACTGTATACCTTAAAAGGCCTCTTTAGTGGGTTGAAATATTGTAAAATGCTTGAATCTGTAATGCTAATTTAAATGTTTTTGATGCCTGATATCAAATGATCAGTGCTACTATGCAAGATTTCAGAATCATCTTAATGAATGAGGTATTAAGGCCTAACATGTCTATGATCATTACCGAGAGCGTTTTATACAATGAATTCATTGGGGGAAAAAAATTATGTTTTTGCCTCAGGGCATGGTAAAATGTTTCAGACACGTTTCAGGTGAAATATTTGAAGGAAGCCAAAGCACAATGTTCCTTCCCTTTTAATGATGTGGTCCCAGTGTTTCATTATCTGACAGCATAGTCCCTCGTGTCATGCTGTTGTGTACAAAAGTTTTTTTTTGCCCTCAAGCAGAAAAGAAAATGCGAATGTAAACAACTTATTTTACCTCCTTAATTAATCTTGCGATCATCTTAAATTCTCTGAATGGAAATGAAACGTTGCATATTTAAATGGTACCAAATAATTATATATTTCATATGATTTCTCAAACGTGCCTCAGAAGGCTTTTTTTTTTTTGATGTGCTAGGTCGGGGATTAAATTGCCCTTTATGTAATCATGTGTGATGATGCTGGTCGTAGCATGAAATAAAACATTACATCTATGAGAAATGGTACCGTTTATATTTAATATCTATAAATGTCATCTCATATCTCAAAAATATTATCTGCACTCTAACTACAGACCGATTTCAATCAGGTTGAATTATTTTATTGTATTATTGTGTATTAACAAATAAGTTTTTGTGTGTCTGTGACTGTAGACTTTCTATGCTGGGCAAACTATCTGTGTGCTGGACTAATTTATACTAGTAGCCCAGGTTTGTGGGTATTCTATTTATGCTTTAGAATTTAAAGGCATACTAAATAAGATTTAGAATTAAAAGTCAGAATAATCCTACAAAAACAGTCTTGACGTTTCTGTGCCATCAGATGTGAAATACAATGTTGGCCCAACAGAGGATGCTGTTAGACTACAAAGTGTTAGTCTTATTGTACCCATGCTAGATGTCACTGTAACTACAATATCTCTGCTCAGTCTCACAGTACATTATTCTGGATTTGTACATGAATGTATACACAGTGGATTCAGAAAGGGTCCACATTGATATTTTCTTGTCATTTAAGCTTGAAAATTAAGTTCCAGGAATTAACCAAGATAGGTTTTGATATGAAATGCAGGAGAAAGAAGATACTGTACAATTTCTACATCACTAATCAAATGTAGTTTATGGTGTTTACCATGTCAAGTCTGGAATAAAGCTGGGATAACATGGATTTTCAGGATTTGTCCATGCCAGATTGAGGGTTGCTCTCTTTCAAGTGAAAAGGAAGTATACCAAATTGCTCCGTATTAAAAATTGTGATTTTGAAATATTAAATAAAATTTCATACCCATATATGTTTAGAGTTGATTGTTTGTGAGATTGACTGAAATTGGTACGTCATGCATAATTCTTATTACTTATGTATCGTGTCTAGTGTTTAATAATTTAAGGCTGTGTAAGCTCGTAAGCACAGCATCGGCTGAAGGGCACTTTGGCTGTATTTGATGGATGGATGGATGGAAGGATGAATGAATGATGTTAAGCCGATGCTGAAGAGCATCAGACACTTCTGAGAAAGATGAAGTTGCAGCCTCATATTTTCCCACAAACTGGACACACACACACACACACAGTCTCACTGATACCTCAGCAGTCTGTCCTGTTTCATAAAGAGGATTACACATCATGCACGAGGGGATTTCCTGGAATGGGACACTCACATCCTGTCTGTTGCCTGCCTGTCAATCATTGAGCCGTTGCCATGGTAATATTGCTATTGCCGGACATTTCTTAACTGTGACCGCCAACTTGACTCACCCCCCTCAAGGTTTATCAGGGGACAGATGTGAGATTTGATCCTCCGGCATCACTGAGGGGAGGGACGTCACTCCGTTTTTGTCGTCCAGCTAGTGTAATTTGTTTCTGTATTCTAGTGATGTGTTACTAGAGTGATCCTAATGGAATTAATATAAATGACAGTGATCTCTCTCCCCTCCTTCCCTTGATGTAGTGGAGTCATTAAACAGAAATTGAAGGCCCAAGGGCCAAATCAGTTCTAATTCCGATGATGACAAAAAATATGAACCTGACAATTATTATTTTTTTTTTTGGCGTGATGAAAACGGTTGTAATGAATATTCAGGGGTTTGCGATTCCCAAAAGCGTGAGATTATAGAAACCATCGGTGCCATGTTTTCTCCTAATTCGCTTGCAGTGTGCTTGGAATATTTGCAAAGATGTGTCGTTTTATCCAAAGTCAACTATTTTATTGAGTGTGTACATTTTATCAGTTCATGCATTCCTTGGGGATCAAACCAATGACACTGGTGAAGAAACATCCACATTTAATGCCAATCAGTTAAACTTCATTTGTCTGCAAATGCCTTTAAAATGCCCCTAATATGGATTTTAAAAAAATTTGCTTCTTTTTTTGCAGTGTGTAACAGCTGTAAGTGAATGAAAACATTTTAAATCTGAAAGTTCACCATGTATAAAGTCACAACTTTTCACTTTTCGTTTGTTTTAGTACACGATGTAACTACAGAAGAGTCAAGTTTAAAAAAAGGAAATATTTTGAAATTCTTTTGTCATTTCTGAGCATGATGCTAACGGTCTAATAAGATTCAATGATCTATGCTAAGCTACAGCTAAAGGTGAGATTGGCTGAATGGATTCAAATGGATGAATGGGTTATAGGTGCTGCAGAACCCATCCAAACAACTTCAAATCATGTAAATCTTGTTTCAAAACTGATAGCATTTAGCAGCTGGGATAAAATTACAGAGCTTGCAACATTATGAAAATATATTTTTCTGCTCAACACTTGTGGTGGCAGCTGATGGAAACGCACCGATTCATTGAGATATCACTCACTTTTAATTATTTCATATACTTGCTAAGGTTATTTGTAAGTAAAACATTTGTTTGGTGTCATGCTACTCACAAATAAATGCCATTTCTTCTTGCAGTTAGCGATGTCTTGTAACAGTGCAGAATCTTCTTGCCAATCTCATCCTAAACAGATTTCTTGGACTACACCACTACACCTTATAACTCTGCAGCTACTTTCCAATCTTGCAATACAGGTGCATTGTCTAGGCTAGTCTTTATGCTGACAACAGGCCATTAGCACCATCCATTTTTTTTCTCTGTCTAGCCACAGATTGCCAACTTTATTACCTGTTCCAGGTAAAGGGGACTGGGCCAGAACTGAGCCCTGGGCACTCTGAGTAATTAGACCACTGTGCAACTTCAACTCAGCTCATAGAAACGAAATTACTTGGCAGGTATGAGTGTAGTTCATTTTCCTGTGCTCTATTTATATTTAAACAATCCGCCTTTACCTCTGTAGCTTCTAATACTGACAAAATACTGTTATTTCCTGTGTCTGTATGCTACACTGGTTTGAACTGTTTCCAGGGCTGTATTGAAGTTCTGTATAGGTAGTTATTTTGGTGGTTGTGGACAAGAGCTGTACTGTATGTTTTTTTTTTCATTAAAACATAGGAGGGACATTGATAATAAAACAAACATTTACCTAGGGATGTAATTAAAGGTGCAGTAGGGCTATGTAAGATTGAGAGCTAGTAGTTGAAAGGGTACTGCAAGGAGTTCTAATCTTGCAATACAGGTGCATTGTCTAGGCTAGTGTTTATGCTGACAACAGGCCATTTGCGCAATCCATTTTTTTTGTAATTAAAAGGATACTCCAAAAACATTTCAGAGTAGCATTACTGGCTATAGCATTCAGAGAAACAGCTATGTAAACATAATATAATTCCTTGACAGCAATACGCTGTGTTTTCTGAAAAACTGAAAGTGGGCGTTATATGCTTCAGATATGTAATATTATTTAGAATTACTGGCTATAGCATTTACTTTTTATATTTCCTAAATATCTACAAACATGTTATTTAATTTTTTGGCTTTAGAAGAGTCACAAACATACAGCACCTTGAAATATAATTAATTTTATTTATATCGAAGATAAATACTACCTGGTCTCATGGCATAAATGTACCTTTTTTGATTGAGACAATGAATATGTACCAATAAGTACATATTGTGGCAGTTTCCAAAAGAAATGAACACTAGAGGCAGTAAAACTCTGACACCTTTTATTCCTCTTCACACAAATGTACAGAGTTTAATTAATAAAACGTAATTTAACACAATTACTTGAAGAATATCATGTTATGACTTTCAAACAAAATGAATTTGCTGGGAGATTTGAAAACTGATGCTTCAAATCTATGTGTTTTCATGTACTTGAGAGACGAGGAGCTCCAGTTCAAATCCTGTGTACCTACGGTTCAACAACATTTTTTAAGGAAGTTTAAATAACACGGTTGCATCTACAAATGTGTTTTTATATCAATTTTGCGTTTGTTAACACTATCGGGTAGGTTTAGCATTGGATTTGGTGTAGGGCATATTTTCAATATGATAGAGCGTTAACTTTTAGCAACAGTCCACGGATATTTCTATTCTGAACCACCACAATACATACCTATGTCATTGTAAATGTTCCAGGGTCTACATATTGAACCTATGTTTTAGCGCCGCTCAGTTTATCCTAAAAATGTGCAGTAAGGTACTTAAAAATGATGGTGCACAGAGGAACATATTTTGTATGAGCTGTCCTTTACCATAGCTACTCTAGACTATTATTTACCAAAAACTGTAGAGTCAAAGTAAACTGATTGTCTTTATGTCTCTGTGCACTTCAGCACAGGTCAGGAGACACCACTGATGGGCAGCACATTTATTTCACATGCTGTTTTGTCATTGTTCTTTCATCATGTTAGATGCAGATACTTGTGTTTTTCCACCTCCATAGCAATGTTTCTCTCTTTCACTCCATCAACAACTAATTCACTCCATCCATCTTTCATCCTTCTCTATTTCCACCCAGAGCCCCCTCTTTTCTCACTGTCTCTCTCAGTTTTAGCCCCCTGCTCTTCTACTGGTCTACATTTATCTCCATTAGAGATGCACGTGTATTAATAGTGAGGGTCTGAGGGGAAGAGAAGATTGTTCATCGCTCTTTTACTTTCTTTCTCTCTGTTTGCTATGGAAACACAAAGACAAAGATTTCTTTCATGAAGCTTGTACTGCAATCTTGTTTTATTTTCCTCTTATAACCTTATTTAGCTCTTACTCTGGTTCTCTGCTTTAGTTTTGTTATTGTTTCACAGTTTTCATTAGATTTTGTGGGATAGGTGGTTCAGTTTTTTCCTTTCAAGGAAGTTTGTAGGTGATATGAATCACTGTCCTTCAGCCTCCCATGAGGAATATTGGGCTGGTATTACATTTAATGATCTTTACATTTCTTACAGTCAGACTTTTGCTCTGTTCCAACACCTAGTGAACATCATAGGCACTGCTCCAGAAGGTAGGAATCTTAATTACACTGTCATATGTATCCTTTATGGAGGAGACAATCCCATAATACAGTATGATGAGTTTGCCACTTTTTTCCCATTCAAAGAGAAATAAAAATACAAATATTGTAATATATATTTTTTTGTGTTCTTGTGATGCATTTGTATAAAAATAAGAAAATAAATCAACAGCTATATATGATTTAACAGTATGACATTTTTTGCATCCATAGGATATAAGAATGTAAAATCTTTACTGTCACATATGGATATCAGTTTAATGCATTCTTGCTGAATTAGTTTTATAAAATAATTTACCAAAGACGTTATATATTTTTCCAAATATATATATATATATATATGTGTGTGTGTGTGTCTGTATTTTTACCCCAGTAATAATTTATACTATGTACAGTAGTCAATATTTAAAGTGGATCACAAAAGTTTATCAAAATTCTAAGATAAAATAAGAACACATATTGGTTTGAGGGTTAAGGTCAACTTTGATGAAAGTTATAATTCACTTGAAATACTGACTAGTATATTTATGCTTATAAGACAGTATTTCTTGTGAGGATACATAGAGTGACCACCTTTTTTCACATTATACTCATTTATAAAATAGTAATGTATAATTTATAGCTCTTCTGTGTAATATGAAATAAATGAGCAAATTGTTACATTTACCCAGCTGCTTTGGGCCCTGATTGGTGGTCAGGGTTCAAGTGAGGGAGATAAGATAAGAAAAGGATGGAAGGCATTAGTGATGAGCATAGTGACGTGGATCATTTCTTCCACTGAATGCAATTAAAGTTTATTGATCGAGAGGTTGCCCACCTCTCCCTGTCCTGGGATGTGATTCTGTAGGTTACTCTCACACAGTCTCTCTCTCTCTCTCTGTGTGTGATTGCTTGCTTTTGGCAGTCTCATCTCTCCCCATTGTTTTCCTAGGGGACAAAACGAGACTTATTTGAATGACATTTCCTCTGTTTTTCTACTGCCTGGCCATTTCGATCATTATCACTGTCAGCCCATCTGTAGTTGCTAAGTTCATTTACTCAGCTGCTGGATAAACTCATACCTTGTCTTATCTGTATCTTGCCAGCACTGACTGATGCAACTCTCCAGCATTTCCTCCAGGACTTTCCATTATAGTCAAACTGCGAGTCACTATTAATATAGCTTTGTCATTGTAACGCCGTAGGCGTGTTTCTGTGTTTAGTCTTGCCATGTTCTGTGTTTAAGTTTCTAGTCCATGTGTTCTGTATGTTTATTTACCTGTCAGTTTCCTCATGTCTCTCATTTGTAACTCTGCCCTCGTCATTAGTGTTCACTTCCTGCCAGCCGTGTGTGTCCAGGTGTGCCCCATTATCCTTTGATTGCGTCTTGTATTTAAACCGTGTCTTTTGGAATGTTCAGTGTTTGTCGTTGATGTTATATTTCGTTGATAAAGAAATGTTCTTTCAAAGAAGTTCCTGCCTTTCGCGTTTCCTGTCCTTCAACAGCGTCATTGTGACAGTCATTTCATAGGGCTTCATTTATTCAGTCTATCCCTATAATAATGAAATGTACTTATTTTTTATTAATGAAATGTAGTTATTTTTGTTTTTGTTTACTGCGTCAGTGAAGTGGTGCGGTTGCAATATTGTTGAATATTCAGAGCAAATGGATCATTCACAAATGTTCATATTGAATTAATTTACTGAAGAAGTGAATGTGTCAGATGATTGGGGAGGTTATGAGAGTAAAGTATTATTTCACAGGTGAAGTGATCTGATTTGTCAGCCCCCGTGAAGAAGCCTACATGATTCAAATATATTTATACTGTTATTTATTTTGTAATTACTAAAATTGATGCTACTCTTCCATTGCATTTAAAAAAAAAAAAAATTATTAAAACAAGTGTTTTTAAAGCAAAAACATTGCAAATAAATGCTGTCCATTTAAATTTTCAGGTAACACTTTGCAATTGAGTGAACAATAATACAGCATTTATTATTTTTAGTTAATTTCAGCATTTACTAATGCATTATTAAAATATCAAAAGTTGTGTTGAATATATGCATGAATAAACATCTGTATTTTTATCAACTAACATTAACAAAGCTTAGTACAATAGTGCTATAATGCTTTTTTTATTGTTTGTTAATGCTAATTAATGCTTAAAAATGATAGTTAATATTGTTAATTAATATTAACAAATGACACTTTTTTGTAAAGTGTTACCAACTTTCTTTCCAATTTCCGCAGAAGTATATAGCAGCACAACCATTTTCAACACCAATGAAAATAAGAAATATTTCTTAAGCATCAATTCAGCATAATAAAAAGATTTGTGCACGATTACATGAGACAGAGTAATGGCTGCTGATGATTTAGCTTTGCGTCACAGGAATAAATTACATTTCAAAATATATAAAAAGAGAAAACATTAATTTTAAACTGTCATAACATTTACATTGTAATAATATTGCATAAAGCAAGCCAAGCAGTACACCCTACATTGTAAAAAAAAAAAAATCCTGTAAAAAAAAAACGTTTTTTTCCCCCGGCAGCTAGGGTGCTGGAAAAAACCTGTAAAATAACAGACCATAAAATTACGGTAATGTTCTGCAATCAAAAACGAAACTGTTCGATTAGCTCCCTTTCATTTTAATATCAAATTATCAAAAAGACTACAATACTGTTCCACCACATTTATTGCTTAACACTGAAATATTACATTCTCACATTCTAGGACACAATTTTTACAGATTGCTTAATAAATACTTTACAACATAGTTTACAATATAGCAGGATGCATATTGAGTGACTAGATGTCCTGGTCTCTGCTGACGTTCAGGGCTATAGAGGTCATCTGTGAAGCTCTGTGTTAATGTATACACTTACCCTTTACATAGGTCTGGGACAGGATCCTGGAGGTTCTTCAGACAGCATTGCTCTCTGTATTTGAGGAACTGGTACAATAACTGCACACATAGAGGGTAAAAACAAATTAGACTAAAAGGAAAACCTTCCTTTCCAAAAATATATAGTATATAAACAGAAATGAATATCATTAGAATTTCTGCCATATCTCACATTTGTAATGTCTTTTGACACAATGGAAAGTCTTACGTAGCCATTTCTTCAAGAGTTTTCAGGAGAGAAATATTTCTCAAGACAAATACCTGCACATATTCTGCATTCTGAAAGAAAAGAATTAATAGCAGTGAGCCCTGAAACTAAGCTAACAATATTTAATTTGTTTTTATTACTTAAAAGGTACCATAAATACGTTTACCAGATATTAGTGAAGAAAAGATGAACAAATTATAAATATGTTCACATACCTGACTTTTATTCTTGGATGAATTCTGATGTTTCTTCATGAGTCAGGTCTGAGGATTTCTAGGAAAGAAGAATGACAAAACCAGCAGTAAATTCAACTTGAACCATTGTAATTACCAAATGTACCTATTAAGACATATTACTTAAGGCTATACTTAACTATTTTTGTTGTTGATGACACATTTTGATGGCATTCTGTTGGTACTGGTTCGAGAGTATCCACCTCCATCTCGCTAAATTTGTTGAATTGGGTCCGTCTTGTTCTTGTTATCACCATCCATCTAATTATATGCATGAAAGGAAAGACAGTTACTTTTCTAATATGAAAGGTGCACAAATTATGTAAATATTCAGTGTATGCGCAAATTAAATCACAAACTTGTAGTTTTGATTTTGTGAACGTGCTCTCCTCACTTCTACTGGCTTTATGACGTGAAGGACACTCTTGGTACATGGGTAATGATGATTTACGCTTTCTAAGTTAGATGGAAAGTGAAAAATTATTTCAGATAATATGATTTTTCTGTGTAGTCCTTGATGATGTACACAACATTTTAGACCTTTTTTCACAAACACCAGAGCTAACATAATATAAAATAATCATGGACATCTTTCACCTTTTTAGCCTGCTCTTTGATATCAGCTGCTCGCAAAACGTGAACTTGTGAGTGCATGGGACATGATAATTAACATTTCTACAAAAATCTACAGAAATTTCTGTAGTTCTTCTGTTATTATAATAATAGTTCTAAACAATAAAACATTCAGTTTCAGTTAAACCTCATGCATTTCACTCTATAACCGACTTCACGTTTCTCTCATTTGTTTCTAGACTAACGTTATGTTAAGCCTAACATTACTTCATTACGTCATATTCGTTAATGTTACCTCTGATTAAAAAATAATCGCTATAATCGTCTTCTGTGGAAATTCCCTCATCTAACGTTAACTTCAAAAATGGCGCTGACCGGTTAACGTTATTTAACAGAATTATAACAGTTATTTAACGCTCATCCGCCCAGCGCACGTGTGTCTAGAAGAGAGGTGTCCTTCCATATTTAATTAAAGATTTCCAGTATTTAAAATCTTTATAGTTATCATAAATGTCTGTTTATTTCAACAAAGAATGATGTTATATTATGATAAGACATTAAAATAAGTCATTCTTCAGGAGGGAATAACTACCTTGGGACCAGATATCACAGTTGACTGTTTTTTTATCCTTTAAAAACACTATAAAAAATATCTCAAATAATTACAAAAGCAAGCCTGTTCAAAAAATGCATATTGATAAAAAAGCTATGATATGAACCAGCTAAACTCTATATGGTATTATTACAGTTACAGGTTTGCTATGTTATTTTACATTGAACATGTATATTTATAGTCTATTTCATGTAATTTGACACTTTTCCACTGTATTTCAGAAATACGGAAAAAAACGTAAAAAATAACAGGAAAAGTCTGTACAGTTTTTTTATTACAGTGTAGCGTAGTGGCAACATTTTCTTTAGAAAATGGAAAAAAAACAACAATAATTATGATGTGATGTGAAATAGCTGTTTTTATTCAGCGTAACATGAATTATGCTATTAAAATAATGAACTGCGGGGATTTTTTGTGCATAAAACGAGTTTAAGCAAGGCCGCTGAGCATCAGAGGATCTTCTCATTTATTTACAGATGTTCTGGCGAGATTTGGGTAGAGTGGTATGAATGTAAAGTTTGAAGCTGAAGAGGGCTGTGTTTCTGCACTGCTCATTAGTTCCTGCTTGCTTGAGTGTGAGTTTAAAACTTCATTATCGTCCCGAGGAGAGGGTGCTGAGACATGAAGCGTCAGCCTCTGCCTTCTGTTGCTCCCGTCGCCTGAGTCACAGCAGACGTACCGCAGAGAATACTCACACACACCCGCCATTTGCCTTCTGCTGTTGAGATGAAGGCAAGGGCTCGAACACATACACACGTTCACACCTTTTACTTTTTATTAAGTCTTAGAAACTATATTCAGACAGACACTTCAGTGATTGCGCTCTCATCTCATCTCTATTGGTGTTAATTAAATTGAAGTTTTAATTACTGATTCTGAGACTACAAGATCTTTAATGCAATATTACTTGTGAAGCATATGAACCGTGCACTGGTTGAGTCAGCATGTGTGTGTTCATTGATAACCTTTCATTTACCAATCTCATTTCTTTCTTGTGGCTAATGTATTTTAAGAGCACATGAATTGATGTTTTCTTATAGCCGTGGCTAATCAAATGCTTGAAAGGGTTAAACTTTTTAAAATTTATTTCAAAAAAAGCCATTTGGGAGAGTCTTTCCTGACCTGTGCGGTAACACAACTTGTCTGTTACTGTTAAAATGACTTGTTTGATAAACCCTTACACTCTTTCTGGCCCCCTTCTCCTTCCTTTCATTTTTTATAGTGTGAGCAGATTTTCATTTCTTTCCTGTCAACATGACTTGCGCTCCGTGTGAACTCTTGTCTGTTCAGCTTCAGAATGCACAGCGGAGCAAAAGATCAGGCTTTTCTTCTTTTTCTTGCATTATATACATTATGGTAATTGTGGCTGATTTAATTTTTTATTGTGACGTAAAACACATACAGTTAATCGTACCAGATCCTGCATGAATCTTACTGGAGTTGTTGTGGGTCTCTATAGAATAGTTCCCACCATTCATTTGATTAGCTCGGTCCCATGCTGTATACATGCCCATGGGCTGATGAGCCCAATCTTTCTGAGCACACTGGTTAATGCCCTGTGAGACCAGCCGAGTCCAGCCGCACCAGCAGTGGCTAATGGACTAAATGTGATAATGTTACAATCAATACGCGCACGTTAATGCTAACCACACTAGCTCCCTACGGGCATCAAATACACTTGCTGTGTTTACAAATAAGAGCTTCATGCTGCATTAGCTGGTAAACCACAGCGTTGCATTTTCCCAACATTCAATCTCAGATTGTTAGAGACTTCAGACCGTGTTGGTTGACTGTGCAGAGAAACAGACACTGCTATCTAAATGAATTTGACTTAATATTCACATAAACACAAAATATTCAGTCGCTTTGATACATATGACTTAGTGTTTTACTCTATTCTCTAAGATGAGCACCAGTTGGTTGTTCATAGAAGACAAGTAGTTCAACACTTTTAATAACATAATGGTATATTTCCGACTATATCCCAGATATCTGTCAGTGAACAGGTCAGCGTGTTGTTTATTCACAGTTATCGGTGTGGGAGTAATTATCATGGCTGCCTCTATTGATTGCAATGATTAAGCAGTTTTACAAGTTTCAGACCTTTCAGATGTGAAAAAATACTTATCTGCAATAAGTGCAATCATACATGGAGAAGCTGTTTGTCTGACAGAGTGAGTGGTTGGTTTGTTGATCAGCATTTATTATTCCTGATCCTAGTTATTATATAATGTGTATCTGTTGGGTTTTTATTATTAATGCAATCATTTAATTCAGTTATTGAAATAATTTTGATTGACAGGTCTTTATAATTCCAATAAATTGATTTGAAGCCCTTTTATATTGGAATGGCGTTTTTATTTGCTGTATGTTTCAGATGATTTGTGAATGGAAGTACATTTTTCAAAAGTATAAAGCTGTTCTATGTGTGATGTACTGGTGTAAAAATCAAGAAATATTTTGCTCCAGTGATGCATTAATCCTGTGTTCAGTACAGGAATGCTCAGACTAGCCACAATGTTATAAACAACCCACCACTACAATCCAGCCTTTTGTACAATATAGTTGCTGCTTCTGTGTCTGCATTATGAGGCATATTCAAATATCAAACCATATTGACAGCAAAATATGTCATAAACAAAGAATGTGGCAATTTTACACCACATGTGATGATGAATTTCCTTTGGTTTGTAATTCTCTTTACTGATACTTTGAATTACTGTATAATAAATTTGTTTTTCTTCAATATTCTGTTTTTAGTGCATGTGAAATAAACATAATTGAGAGGTAAACATGAGTTTTTACATTTTATTAAAGACTGATTAGCACTTTTGATACACTGCAAAAAATGATGTGATTTTAATGGTAAAAAACTGTTAAAAGGTTAATGTAAAATTTACAGGTTCCCTGCATTGCATTTCAAATTTTGTTTGAATTTAATATATTTTTTGTAGAATCTTCTTAGTTTTTTTCTCATCTGTTATGTTTATTAGGGTTGTATGTTACATGTAATGTTGTTAAATGAGTGTTTCTTGCATATTTCAGTTTAACAAGTAACATGATGGTGTTTAGTGTTTGTGTGAATGACACTGAGCACCTTGTTTATATTTAAAGCTGCTTGTGATGGGCTTTGGTTCATCATGTGACTTTCTCATCATCACCTACATTTGGTGCTTATCAGCGTATTTCAAAGATACAAAACAGATTTCAGTACTTTAATAGATAAAACCTAAAATGTTGTTACCGTATTTTTTTTTGCAGTCGAATTCCGGCAACTGCTGTTTTTTACTGTAAATTTTACAGATTTGTGTACTCTTTTTTTTCTTTTGGTAATAACAAATCAAACGTTAAAATCAAGTAAATACAACTTTGAGATTTTTTTATTGACAGACAAATGTTTTTAGACACTGAGTGAAGAGGAGTTAGACACATTAACACTACTTCTAAGCTTTTTTTTATTAATGTAACATGGCATTTTCTTTATTTTTGGTCTCCACTGGCATTGTTTGTGCTTTCACTCTTCTGCGTTTTTCAGTCCTTCATTTTTTCCTGCGCTCTCTTTGTTCTCTCTGTGTGGTTGGAGGGGAACATGACTAATTCTGGATCATTGCTGTATTTATTATTGCACTTAGGATAATGGGGCTGTGTTTCAGAGCCAGAGAAAGAGAGTGAGAGAGATGATGGGATATTACTTATTTTAGCCCAACCCTCCTTCCTGTTTTCAGTTCCTCTTGTCTAAACGAGTATGCATGCTCCGCCCACCAATCGAATAGCTTTCCCTCCCACCTCACTCCCACCAGAAGAAATGATTCTGCAGAGGGAAAGTCATTGAGAAGAAATGAAATTGCACTAAATTTATGTGCATATATAGACATGCACACAAAACGGATACGGATTCTTTTGTGCCTCACAAAAACACACACAACGGTTCATTAGGGCACACGAAAACCACCATACGCACTCAAACATGCACACAAAAACAAACGTGCACACTGAAATTGAAATGAGATTCTTGTCTGTAGAAAATGGATTCTGTAATGGGGTGGCCAAACCCTGAGCCATGTTACGGAAGACAGAGCCATCACCGGTGGCCCTGCAGTCACTGACATTGAACAGGGGAGAGAGGACAAGGAGAGAGGGAGAGCAAGAAAGAAGGAAGGAGGAATGGACAGAGAGATGGGCTGAAGCAGTGATGTGGTAGAGCAGCATCTACTGGAATTAAACAACATTTAAATCTATCTATCTATCTATCGTTTCTGCTTCTCTGTGTCCTCTAGTATAGTCACAACA
Organism: Enteromius unitaeniatus; assembly: GCA_032359435.1. Classification (NCBI taxonomy): domain Eukaryota; kingdom Metazoa; phylum Chordata; class Actinopteri; order Cypriniformes; family Cyprinidae; genus Enteromius; species Enteromius unitaeniatus. The sequence goes on along the minus strand of JAUMHI010000043.1, from coordinate 1,808,685 downwards.
GAAAGAAAGATGCTGGATTTTCTGTGTAGACTGTATATCATACGTTTGTAAAAACAGTACATAAACTAGCACTTTGAATCTATAGACACACATGAGTGCATGGATATTTTGTTAAGATGTCACCTAAAGGTAATAGAAAGCACACATGACTGACAGACACAAGTCACAGTCACACCAGAGCAGATATTGCAGGCTGCATGCTGGTTTGCAAGAGACAGAAACAGAAGGAGAGGGAGGAGGGGAGATACAAGCTGCTGTTTGTTGTATTTCTCGTATTTTGCACGGTACAGTGACTCATCTTACTCATCACTACAAAGAGAGTGGTTGGTGGGGGAGCCCAGGGACAGGTCTGTGAAATCAGGGAGCTCTAGTGGCTGGAAACAGTAGTTAAAGTTATAGAGTATGTGTGTGTGGGCACCAGCAGGAGAGAGAGCGCACCAGTTCTGCCTGTCATCCCCCATTCTGATATACATACATCTCGCACTGTATTCAAGGCCGGAGCAGGCACTTCAAACACACACACACACACACACACACTACAGAGCGTAGTCGCACCTCAAATGCCACAGAGGCAGAAACAGCACCCCCGCCCTTCACCATGCCATGCTAATATATGGCAGAGGACACAGTTACACACAAACACATGCTCTGTAGAGCCCAGAGGCTAAAATCACTTTAGCACTCAGGTGTTCAAACAATCAATAGGTCCTTCAAACAGAAGTGTCCATAAATGCCCCTGTTAAAGTGATTAAGGACACAAAACAAAATAACATGGCTATAATTATCTATCTATCTAGCTGTCTAACTAGCTAACTTTCTATTCATATATCATTCTATCTATATATAGTTCTTTCTATTCTATCATTTAGTAGCATCTGTTGTTATGTCTATCATTGTGTCTACTTTTCTATCACTATCTATCTTTTATTCTACCTATTCCTTCCTTCTGTCTTTTGTTTGTTATGTGTATCATTCTATGTGTTTATCTGTCTATCTGTCTGTCATTGGCTTGTTTATGTGATCCACATTACATTCTGTCATTTTTTCGTCCAGCTGTCGTTTTCCATATCTTGTCTTCTATTGTAATATGTAATGACTCTCTGTACAAAATTGAAAAGTACAGTTGTTCCGTGGTAAAATCCAATATAAAATCTGACTGCATGTTTGGGGAATCTTGTTTTGGCTGATAGAATAGATTGTCTATCATTCTAATACAGTAAATTATAATAACAAAACTTTCTTTTAGAGATAGGGCTCGGTTTAATGCTGTAGTAATTCTAATTGAGCAGTAGGCACTCTATGTATCTTGTTCAGCTTTGTATATGCTTGTTTTTCTGTGTCCAGATAGTTTGACCTCATGGTGAAGCTAGCTGAACTGATGAAGATTTAACAGCTATATAGCAGTGTGTGTGTGTGTGAGTGAGTGTGAACTGGTGTGTGGGGGTGGCAGATGTCAGAATCACAACTTATGAAGTTATCTGCTGCTGTAATGTCACTATAAGGTGACCTTGAAAAGTAGTGTGTATACGTGCGTCAGGTTTTACCTACATTGTGAGGACAATATATCCTAACAAGTGTATTAAAACCTTGAGTGACCCATGTAACAAGCTAAGGGTGTATACTAAATACTATATAAAATAGCAAAACAACTTGTGTGGGGGTTTGTAGTTGGGGGGCAGGTGATGGAAAAAGCCTTCAGTTCAATAGAACTGAATAGAATGCAGTAATAGTTAAACATATTTGTGAGTGAAGAGTGAATATTATATATTATATATATTGTAAGCCCCCCCCCATAAAAGTGTGATGCTGTATACACATGAATCATTTGAGGAGAAACCTAGACAGAGAGAAGGAGAGTCTCTGTAAAGGTCAGTCGAACACTATCCTCTACTAAAGCTACATAAATCACTTCAGAACACACACTTGCACTTTAACAAAACAAACTAGATATATCACTTGAAACCAGTTTAGATTTGCAGTATGGTATACTCTTGCATGCTTATCGTATTCTCTTGCCTGCTTGCTGTACAGTACATGTATGTGTTTGATCGTTTTTATTAGTTCGTACCTCCGAGGGGAGGGGTTACCCCTGAGTTTTATCGTTAGTGGAAAATAATGAGAACCATTTTTCACTATCAAGGTTTCCCTTTCTCCTCTACACAACACACACATACTCCCCAGTGGCCAGATGCTTGCAATTTCAAGTCTGCCGACTTATTTACATCTCTGCAATCACAGAGTTATATGAATATTCATATAATCAAATCAGCACAAAAAGGCATCTCCACTGGCTGGTACTGTATGTGTGTGTGTGTGTGTTTGCTTATGTGTGTTAAGTGACACAATCATGCAATATCAAAGAAAGAACTTAGTGGATATAAAAACATTTGTTAGCTATCATGTATACAGTACATTTGTAAGTACATCTGTGTGTGTGTCAAGCATGTGTTGGTAGACGATCTGTAGTCTCAGCTCCACTTGGTTTGCCCATGAACCATTTACTAATAGTCTGATGCATATTGCAATCAAAAGCATTCCCAAAAGGCATGTTCCATTCTTATTGGCTGTCTTTATGTAATTCCACGAGTCAGGGTGTACCGCTTTGATCGATCTGCTGTGATACAAAGTGCTGGTTATAAGTTCCCAGGCTGCTCCAATGAGCATTTCCAAGGTGAAATTAATCACTAGGGTGTCCAGTTTTAGTGGGTTGCTATGCAGTTTCTAGAGTGTTCTAGTTGTGTTCCTGAAGTAAAAATTCAGCTTGTTTTCTCCATAGAAATGCTTCTATTGAATCCATCAGTTATGACATATTATCAAACAGCCTGATCTCAGGACAATTTGTACGAATTTTACAAGGTGGCTAATTTATATGAATTCGTACAACCTCATTCGTATTAATTTAGCTGGATTCTATTTTACGAGTTGCCAACTTGTATGAATTTGTAAGAAAGACCTAAAACTAACCTGCCCCTAAACCTACCCATTACTGGGGTATAGTCCGAAAATTTGTATGAATTACCAAACTTCTAAAATACGTAAAAAAAATTGTGAGACTGTTTTGTATCAAACTATTGTATATTTGTATACAATGTGGAATAAACATCTTTCCTTTAAATATACAATTGATCTGTCCAGTTTATTTTCCAACTCTCCCCAAATCTGCTCGATGGGATTGATGTCTGGTCTTTGAGAGGGCCAGTTCATCATTTTCAGTGTTTAAGCAGATTCCTTCCATTACAGGTAGTTCTGGGAGTAGTTAGTTTTATGGGTATTGTAATGGCCAATTCAACCTCTTAAATATGCAGATTGTTCTAATAATTTTGGCCACCACTGTAATTTTCTTTTTGTTCAAGGTTTGTTATCATGCTCATCTCATAACTGGCTGGTTTGGTCATGAATTAGAACTCCTTATTGAGAAATATTGAAATCTCCATAGAGAATATAATTATAGAACCAGCATTACAGTATGGAATAAAAGACTCTCTTGTTACTTCCATTTTTTAGCAACGTTAATGCCCAGAGAAGTTTTCCAGATAACCTACATTTTGCTTTATTTTGTGAATCTTTGATTTGACTTTTCTCCCTTCAGACGCTCATTTGCATCTTTACTGTTTTATGGTTTTGGACTTTTGCACACTTAATGCGTTCAAAGTTGCATTAAAGGGGTCATATGATGTTGCTAGAAAGAACATTATTTTTTGTATTTGGTGTAATGAAATGTGTTTACGAAGTTATAAGTTATTTTCCACATACTATACATTAATGTTTATCCTCTAAGCCCCGCCTCTAAAAAATGAGGTGCGTTCTGATTGGCCAGCTATTGAGTGCACTGTGATTGGCTGAATACCTCAATCATGTTTTGGAAAAAACGAAACAAAACAAAAAAAAAACAACAACAAAAAAAACAAGGCATATGTTGCATCCAGTGGAGACATCATTACTGATTATCATGACTTTTTACATGTCGCATTGCATCGTAAAGATAACACCATTTGTGATCAGAGAAATGACAAACAACAAGCACTAGCCTTTACTCCTCAAAACTCACTTTTGAATATTGAGTAGCAGGTTCTTTTAATAAGAATACGCAATTTGCTTAAAGGTTGTGAGTCAGAAGCGCCAGACTGTTCTTGTAGAGGTAAAATTGCTCCACTTTAAAGTCTCTGTTCACAGCTAGCAATGCACCGACTAGAAATGCACTGAACACACTCTAATATTTGTGTTGAACTTTTCTGGAACAGTGTTGTAAATACAACTTAAGCACTGATTTGAAGTTATGTGTATGTCCTCTTTTGGAAGCACAAAGAAAGTAGGTTCACTTTCACAACGACACACAGTGTCTCCTGAACATGGCGCCTGCAGCAACACTAAAGCGAGAATAATAGCTGCATGTTCTTTGCATAAACATTTGGGTAGTGTTTGGAAATAAACCTACTCTTTGATCTAGAAAAGTGTGTGTGTTTAAACGAGCCATTTCAAGGGGGTGTGGACAAGTCATTACTTTTATTAAGAATATTTATTTGGTTTTTAAACTTGAATCTTTGAAAATTCAAGGATCTTCTCTATGCACAGCTTGCAACACTCCAAAGAGAAAGAAAAACGTAAAATCACATCATATGACCGATTAAAAAGCACGAAATGTACAATACTTAAGCCAATCAGAAACTCGTAGAGTCTGAGCATTGGTGACATTAGCCTTTACATAGAGTGTAAGTGAATCAGGCTCCTGGTGTCATGTTGTATTATTCAAAACAAGATGGATAACTACACAAACCTATCAGCAGTGACATTGATGACAAAAGCACTCAAGAGAGACCCTGAGCGCTCTCATACATCTGTTTATGCTAAGCATGCCCGCCCATACTCAGATACACACTCGTTCAGAGATGACAACAGGGATTGGATGATGGAAGATAAAAGTCTGACCTCTCTGATCAGTCCCCTTCAGTCTAAGATGTGCCGATTGCTTTTTACATGAAAGCCAGCATGCTCTGATGCACCAATGGTAAACTCAAGTGCCTTGTCAATATTACACCTGACAACACAAACTCTGTGACCTTCACACAAATCAGATCCACTTAAACCCTCTCAGCGTTAACCCATGTCATGACTATTTTAATTCTGTGACTTACTGTGACACATACAGTCTGCAAACACAATAGTTACACTGTTCCGTATGCATTCAACATTGTCTGTTGGCTTGATCTTCTCATCATCAAGCTGATTTTGTTTGGCCTTCCATCAGGGGAGTATTTGAGGCTTTGCTTTCAGAGTGATTTCAGCAGTTGGTCATTAAACCGTTTCCGATGTTTGTTGAAGTGGTCATTGACAGTGAACATGAGTGTGCATAATAAGCATGTTGGCTAGCTCTATCAAAACTTGTCAAGTCACACCATCTGTTATAAGATCTCAGCCATGAGAAAACACACACTGTTTACTAGCTTGCATAACAAACAGCTGCTGATTATATGTGGGTGTATTTTAAATAATTGCATATGATACTTTTGTATTAGGGACTGTGTTGAAATTCTCAGTTTAATTAGATTCTCCAGGCTGATTAAAAAAGGTAACTTGTTATTTCTTGAGTCATTTTGAATGATTTGTTTAAAGAGCTAGCTCATAAATATAGTAGTGACATGAAACCTGAGGATACAGCTTTTTTTTTACTTTTGTGTATTTTCAATCTAAAATATGTATTAGTCTATAATTGGCTACAAAAGCACCAGTGGCATGAAGTTAATTTATGCAGAAAGTAGTCTTTTAAGAAAGTAAAACAGAACTGTTGACATTTTTGCAGATTCTGAAATATCTGAAATATCACAGTCCAAGTATTCAGCTTGTGACACTCAAAAATTTAACTCAGGTGCTGTCCATTTCTACTGATCATTCTTGAGATGGTTCTACATTCATTTGAGTCTAGCTGTGATTGACTATACTGGTTGGACTTGATTAGGAAAGCTACACACCTGTCTATATGAGACCTTACAGCTCGCAATGCATGTCAGAGCAAATGAGAATCATGAGGTCAAAGGAACTGCCTGAAGAGCTCAGAGACAG
>JAUMHI010000043.1:1789648-1802528 GCA_032359435.1 Enteromius unitaeniatus | reverse complement strand
GGACAGGACGACTGGTTGAAATCGAGGGAAAGATGAATGTGGCCAAGTACAGGAATATCCTGGACTAAATCCTTTTCCGGAGTTCTCAGGACCTCAGACTGGGCCGAAGGTTTACCTTCCAACAAGACAATGACCCTAAACACACAGCTAAAATAATGAAGTAGTGGCTTCACAAAAACTCTGTGACTGTTCTTGAACGGCCCAGCCAGAGCCCTGACTTAAACCCAATTGAGCATCTCTGGAGGTTTTTTTCCCCCATTCTCTCATTCCTCTTGCTGCTGTCGCCTCTGGCTTGCTTAGTTGGGGACACCTGATTTCTAGGGACTATCATCGTCTTGACTATAGAGACTGTCTCTGCATTACAGAGACTACAATCTGCTACAATCTGTATTGTTAAAAGTGCTATATAAATAAAAGTGACTTGACTTGACTGGAGAGACCTAAAATGGCTGTCCACCAACGTTTACCATCCAGGATCTGCAAGGAGGAATGGCAGAATGGTGCATCTTTCCCAAAAAGACACATGGCTGTATTCGATCAAAAGGGGGCGTCTACCAAATGCTGATACCAAATACTTAGGACCATGTGATATTTCAGCTTTTCTTTTTTTAATAAATCTGCAAAAATGTCAACAATTCAATATGGGGTGCTGTGTGTACATTAATGATAAAAAAAAAAAAACATAAATGATTTTAGCAAATGGCTGCAATATAACAAAGGGATTTTGAATATACATTATATATAGATATTATATATTAATTGTAATCTCATTGGTAAAGTACACTACATTTAGAATTTAAGTAAAAATGTAAAATGTGATAAAATAAAAATGTGAAGCAAAAATACTTTTTCATGTCTGTGACTGACAGAAAGCGAAGCTTCTGGGTTTTCTGGTTTTCAGCGTTAGGCTGCTGTCTGCCTGATTGAGTGGAAAAAGCATATTAGAGAGAAAAACTCTGGGTCTGGGAATGAGTCGCTGGCACCGTATCTGTGAACAGCTCTCAGTGGGACCAGGCTCTCTGTCTTCATTGAAGTCTGTACCAATGGTAAATCCTTCTTTAAAAAAAAAACCTTGGCAGGATGCCTCTCTTTCTCCCTGTCTCTCTCCTTTTGCCTCACTTTCTGGAGCATAAGCAACTAATCTCTATCTGTTTCGCTGTGATATGACAAGCGAGCTATTGTCGCTGTAAAGCCATCTGATTGGCTGAGCAGCTATGTCTCATTCAGCACGTCTCCATGTCCTGGGTCTCTTAATTGCTTTAGGGGTTTTCACCCCTCCAAAGCCTTCCCTCAGTTTGACTCTGATCTGCTTTCTGTTCAGCTTTCCGTTTCCTCCCCACGTTCCCATTCTCTACTCCTTGCTTTTATCTACATCTCTCCGTTTCTTATCCTCTCACTCATCTCCGTCTCAATCTCTCCAGCTTTTATCTTCTCACTTCACAAAGCACGATGATGCTAGAACCAAGAGGATGCACTTTTTGCCTCAGAAGTCAGTGTGCAGTCTGAAATGCTAGTGTATTTCTAATAGCTAATAATTCTAAACTAAAACCTTACACACTCTCAGAAATAAAGGTACAAAAGCTGTCACTGGGGCGGTACTTGGTACAAAAGGTACATGTTTGTACCTAAAGGGTCGATTTTGGTACATTAAAGGTACATATCAGTATTTGAACCTAATAGGTACAAAAGTCTACCTTTTAAAAAGGTACAGTCCCAGTGAAAGCTTTGTACCTTCATTTCTGAAAGTGTTTTACCAGTCCAAACCAAATAAAGTAAAATAATGAAATAACATATGAATTGTCTGTAATCACTTACACACCTTAATGTCTTTGCAAGCATGTATGCCTTTATCTTATCTTAAGAACACCAAAGAAGCTATTTTGAAGAAGCACGCAATTGAATATTGGAGTGTATGTTAAAATGGACATTTTGAAGAACCCATACATTTATCCATACAATGAAAGTCAGTTGGACATCAATGAAAAGTTGTTTTTAGAGAAGAACGACATGAGAGTGAATGAATTGCCAGCTCAGCTCAGCTGTTATATTCCTTTAAGACTTTAGTTTGCTTCTCAAGCCATTTTCCTTGTGGACTATGCTTCCAACAATGTACTGTAGGTGATTTCAAGTTTTACTGTCCATGCGAGGACATTAGGTCCCCACAAAACCTGAGCCACACATGCACACACAGCTGAGCTGGCTGCTTTTTTTCGGCAATAACAAGACATGATTTGCTCCTCAGTGGACTGGAAGAGGCAATTACATTATCGGACCTTAGATGGATTTTAGAAATCGCCTGAATAACACTTCTGCTAAGCCTTTAATCCAAATCGTGATAATGGGATGGTCGACTCCCTCAGCATGTACTTTTTATGAGACTTGACCTTCCTGTAACAATGCTGTAACTTCTGGTCAGCCATGACTGAAGCCGCATAGATGTGCATAGATACACAAATGAGCTTGTTCAATTGGCAAAGTTGAACTAGGGTTATCCTTGGGTCACCACGTTCTCCATTTCTATTGAATTATCCATCTCTCCCACCTCCCTTCCTGATATTTCTGTCTCTTTCCATGTAATCTATTTATGTCTGCACTCCTCATCACGATCCTTTCATCTCATGGTTAGAAAATGTTTCTATAACAGCAGGCCTTTTTAATCATACAAAAAATAGCCTCTGCCTGTTAATCCTCTGACCAAATTAAGCATTTATGTAACACTCTCGAACACTTCAATTAAAAATAAAGAAATAAATCAAAATTTTAAACGGCTCTTATTGAGGCTGGAAATTTGGCAACGGGATAAAACAAGCTCAAAGCGAACAAGGAAGAGAAAAACAATCCCTCTCTCTCTCTCTCTCTCGTGTCCCTCATTCACATTGCAGAGCCTCGCAGAAGGACAACTTTCATAAGCGCTTCGATCTACTGGGAAAAAACTAGTCCAAACTAATTCGCAGACCAACTGTGGTTCTCTCCATTATAGTGGCACAAATCATGCACACAAACAGATGAGGGAGAAAACCCCATCTGAACCTCACTCTGTCTTGATTGCACACACACATGCTGTTTGGCTACAATGAAACTTCACACACACACACACACACACACACACAAACAGACACACACATAATGTGGCACACATAAAGTAGTTAAATTGTGCAAGCCCAGTCTCACGGAAATTCATACATATTATAAAAGGTGACTAATTCATACACATTTGTTCAACCTCACAAATTTATAAAATTTTTGCTAAATTGTACATATTTTACGAGTTGCTAATTCATATGAATTTGTACGAATAACCTACACCTAACCCGCCCCTGAACTTACCCGTCACTGGGGTATAGGCACATCATACAAGTGAGGTCGTACAAATATGTATGAATTGGTCAATACAAATACAAAAGTTCAGGTTGGTAGTTTTAGTTTTCAGTGTTTTTATAGTTTCTTGTGCTGACTGTTGCATTTATTTGATCAGAAATACAAGAAATAAAATCAAAATACAAGAAAATACAAGCAATAAAAACGGTAGTGTTATGAACTACCTGTGATATGTAATAAACTTCTTTTTGCTGATACATCTAGAATCTTTGATGAATGGAATGTTCAGTAGAACAGATTTTTTTTTAAAAAAGGTTCTTTTGTAACATTATATTATAATTTCCTTATTGTCACTTTGAATCTAATGCATTTAAGCTGAGTAAAAATAGTATTTTCTCTCTCTCAAAACATTTTCTACATTTATCTTAAATATTAATATTTTCAGTATTCCAATAAATGCATTAAAGTCTTTTTGTCTATAAATCAGGACAAACAGAATTTATATAAGATATTTTCAATGCTTTCAATCCAGGCACTTGTCACTGTAGTTTATTTGCAACAAACAGTCTCCCAATAATCTTACCACGTGAAGACTTTGTGGCTTATTATAAAGAGTGTTACAAAATTAGGGTGACCATACATGCCATTTTCCCAGGACGCGTCCTGATCAGGATTTCTATATTGCCTATAATATCTAGGCTTTGGCTTTTTTTGCCAGAATCAGCAAATCGGCACATACAACGATACAACCGATACAACAATCGACACAACTGGGGCATTGTATCTCCTTTATTTTCTTATCTATAGCTAAACATTTCCATCAGCATCATCCTGTATCTTCTCCTCTCTTTGATCACCCATATCTTCTCTCTGTCTGTCTTAACTGAGCTCTGTTTAGCCTTTACATTTAAATCAGTGTTCTTTTGATTGACAGCTCAACAGATGGGCCCTGTATTATCCCATTAAGTAGATACTGAAACAGCTGGAGCCATCTCTTTAAAACACACAAACACACACGCAGCTGGACACAGAGAGAGGACGACACTCTATGATCCACTTATGATCCCCCTGCCGTTTGTCATCAGGCTGCAAAGGCGGATGTTTCTCTTCTTTCCACCCCATGGCTGAGTGCCGGATTGAGCGATGTACTGCTCACAGAGCTGTAATACATTGCACAATGACTCTCATCAGTTCATTTACTGGGTGAACAGAGATTGAGATGTTATATTGTGTAGCAGTGCTGCCAGCTAATAACTAGCTGCAAGCTGACAGACTGGACACACACAAAAAAATTAAGTTACGGTCACACTTCTTTTCTAAATACAATTATTTATTTATTTTCTTTTGTTTTGTTTTTAAGTTTTTGTTTTTTAACTAAATCCAATTTGAGACATGCAATAGTGATATATATATATATATATATATATAGTGTATAGTGATTACATGTGGCACATGAGTGTTTGTACTTGATACTGGCTGGAACCAGATTCTAGCACAGCTTTATGACTCTCATTAAGGTCTATATGGTGGAATTTGGTAGATATTGGTTATTACTTATAACGATATTAAATGTAGTTCTTCTTATTGGTTTGGGGATTTGATTCCACCACTTCCACAGCAGGAACAAGGATAGAGAAATCACTCAACCTGGGCAAAAAAGTGCAGTGGACTGATGATTGCTCATTTGAGTCTCGTAAGGAACACACCATGAACTACTGCCACTGTGCCCTTGACCAAAGCACTTAACCCCAGAATCACTCTTGCAATAAATGTACTGTAAGAGGCTTTGGATATAAGCATCTGCTAAAACAGGGGGGTTCAAAATATCAATAATAATATCATTTTATATACAGTGTGTGCATATATATATATATATAGTGTATATATAAATTGGAACATTATTTTTTGTTACTGTTTTATACAAAATGAAAAGAAAATCGATATTAAAATAAATAATTAAAATGTGTGTTTTTGTTAAATTTTTACATTTTTAATATAGGTTTTATGGCATATAGGGTAGTGTGGCTCACATTCAAGGAGGATTATTGCAATTGCAACTGTGTTATATAGATTTACATGGCTAAAAAGCAAGAAGAAAATTTAATAGGTTGTAATGTGAGATCTTAACAGTATAGCAGACAATTTGCATAAAACCGATGTAAATAATAGTCACTCTGTTCTCCCAATAATACAATGTGTCTTATAATAGTTTAGTGCTTGTTATTATCAAAGCTAGCTGTAGATTGCATTGCAAAACATAATTCAATACAATACAATGCTGACTGAGATATCTCCCATTTCAACATGATTTCAACATGAAAAAAACCCCAACTCTCCACCTTTCTTTCCTCTCTCGATTTTCCAAGACTCAAGTTTAATACTCACTAATTAACTCCTATTTAGACGCTGCAGCTCTTTAAGCATAACTTTTAGAGGTAATCATAAGCGGCTGGCGTGCACGGCTTGATGAAAGGCTGTGATGTGGATGAGGCCATTTGCAGGTGTTAAACTGATTTCCAGCAGAGACCAGCAGCCAGTGAAGCCATCTCAGCACAACTCTGAGTAGCAGGCAGAGAGCTGAAAGCAAAAGGATGCAAGCACGTGGCAGTGAGCATGGATCTTCCTCTAGTTAGACCACTGACATGCATGACACGGGTTCTGCAAAAACACACTGGAGATCCAGAAGAACACACACAAACACACATGGATATTCACAACTCATCCCACCCTTCAATGCAAACATGCAGCACCTCCAGCGTGCCTGCAGCGCTTTGAGACCTGTTCCTGTGGAGTGCTGAAGTTGCTCTCTTTTCGTCTCTGTGTGTGCTGATACCTCAGTCAGGAACTGAACGGAATTGAGGACTAGCACATCCTTGTGAATCTTTAATGCAGTTTTCGTCTTTGTTCAGCGGATTCAGTGTTTTGTAATGTGAAACAACGAGAGAGAAATAGAAGCTTCTGTTCTGCTTGAGATAGCTTCACAAAATAAAAGTCACTCCTAGACTTGTGCAACATAATATGTGAAACAGAAGAAGGGTTAGCAACCAGATACTATATTGTTGTGTATGTACTGAAGCTCTCATTTGAACACTTATTTAAATTACATTATGATGCTGCTTATATTTACGTGTTTTTTCAGCTTGACACAGTTACTTGAAGAAGATGAGAAAAGATGCTTCTTGTATCTGTGTTGTGGAGCCACATTATAACTAAGTAAAGCTTGTAAATTTACAGTAGTTCAGCTTTCTAAACACATTCATTTACATCGTCTGAATGAACCAGTTCACTAAAATGAATCTTTCAAGTGCTGTGAGTCAGTGATTTGTTTTTTTTGTTTTTTTAACAGCTTAAGGGGCAATTCTAAATGTGTTTTTGCTTTGGAAATGGAAGTGGAATTGAGAAGAAAATGCAAGGCCTCAAGACATATTTTTTAGAAGCTGAACTTTAACTTGCTATGCAAGAGATGCTGAAAGAGATGCAGTGGAACAGTGGAAGATGGGGATGGGGATGATAAAACATGTCCGGTGTGGCTCCTAAGCTTGTCTAAAAAAATTATTTGTACAGTAATTGCTGTATTTCAAAATAAGTAAAATTAACTGAAGGTTAGATCTAAACGGCCGTTTAAAAATAAAAACAATTTACTCTCAGCAAGGCTCCGTTTATTTGATTAAAAATACAGAAAAACCCAAAATGTTATCACAATGTAATATAATGGTTTCTATTTTAATTCACTTTAAAAATCTCATTTATTTTTGTGGTGCAAACCTGAATTTTTCTCCAATTGTTACTCCAGTCTAAAGATCCTTCAGAAATCATTCTAATATGCTGATTTATTATTGAAATGATTGTGCCGCCAAATATAAACCTTTCTTACAATATTAATCTTTGCTATCATTTTTTTTTCAATTTAGCACATCCTTGCTAAATAAAGGTTTGAATTTCTTTCAAAAGAAGAAAGAATAAATATTTACTGATCCCAATTTTGTGGTAAATGGTAGTGTATATTGTTAGAAAATATTTCTATTTTAAATAAATGTTCTTCTTTTTATAATTTTTTTATAAAAGAATCCTGAACAAACTATCACATGTTCCAAACAAATATTAAGCAGTACAACAGTTTCCAGCACTGATAATAAATCAGCATATTCTCATAATTTCTGAAAGTCAGCTTTGCATCACAGAAATATATTATACATTAATGTGTATATATATATATATATATCACTCAGTGTTATAACTCATATATATATATATATATATATATATATATACATATTACATTGTAATATTATTTCATAATATTCATTTTTTTCCCCTGAAATTTTTGATTAAATAAATGCACCCTTTATGAGCATAAGCCTCCATTAAATATATAAAAAATCTTACTAATGGCACACTTTTGCACTGTAGCGTATAATAATACACAATTTATTCACTGTAGTGTATAAATGTTTTTGTGCTAATATTTCTAAAAAAAAACAGACAACTTTGCACAAACATTCTGTTATTATTAGTGCAAAAACATTTGTTCATAAATTTGAGAGAACATTGCCAGAATCACTGGTCAAAGTTCAGAGAGCGTTCCCTGCTGGGAAGTTGCATCCCAACACTGCTGTCTGTGTTCCTACTGTATAGTTTAGTGTATTTTTGCCTGTAGCTCATTGCTCGTGTAGGAAAACATATTGCGTTTTATGGGTTTTTCTTTCTCAGAAGCTGCTGCTGAGCCATCACTCCATCTGAAATATAACTCACCAGGGCTCCTTCCTCCTACAGAACAATCAGAGCAGTGTTCCCACTGAGTTATACCATTATCTACAATTTGCTGTATCTCCTCTTTATACCGGAAGGATTGTGGCTATGTGAGGTAAACAGCTGCTTCTGGTGTTGTGATTTAGATGAACATGTCTCTTTCAGACAGTCATTTAGAACTGCATATATGCAATTCGTACAAATCAAACACTCTAAAATGTTACAAACAAAGTTTACAGACTTCAGTATCTACACTGCCATTTAATTTGTTTCAAAGAAGTCTTACACCCCCTGTATTTATTTGATAAAAAATACAGTAAACAGTAGTAATTGTAAAGTGTCATTACAATTAATTAAGAAGTAATTTATTCCTTTTATGGCAAAGGCAAATTTTCTAGCAACCATTACTCCAGCATTATAATATCCTACAGGAGTGATTCTAATATGCTAATTTGAAGAAACATATTATCTTAAATATTACAGTTGCTGCTTAATATTTTGTGGCCTTGACTATTTTCATAATATAAATAGCCTGGCTTTAAAGCTCATAGGAGCTTAGTCTGGCCAAGCTACCTTACTACCTGCCTTCTGGGAGGCGGGCTTAACCTGCGTCCATCAGATGCCTCTGTATACTGGACGAATCTAGTAGGGCGGCGGGAGATTGTTTCTCATTGGTTCCCACTTTTTTGGGAACAAAATACTCTAAAACGGCAGCTTAGCCGGACTAACTTTGCTCGCGAAATGAATGTAGCGTCAAAGGAAGTTTGGGCGGGCCCAGGCTACTGGATAAATAGAAAGTTTGAATAAACAGAATTGACCTGTAAAAAAAAAATAAAAAATGACTGTGTCTTAAGATGAGTTCTTCTGCATCTTTTGCTAAATAAAAGCATGCAATTTAATTGACCCCAAACTTCTGAATGGTGTATATTCATCTTCACCTTTCCCCTCAATTTTCTCCACCTTCCTAATGTGTGTCATCCATTTAGAATAAACTGCAGACTTCAATGGCTCAGCACTTTCTTCCTCCCTCTCATTCTACCTTGCTCTGTGTCTTTTTACACTCCCATAGATGTTTACAGATTAAGCATTATGCTAATTACCTCTACCCAGCACTGTCTTCCTTCTTCTTTCACCGCTTCCGTGTTTTTTTCCCCCTCCAATCTTTCCTTCCAAGTCCCTAAGGAGCAGATTACAGTTGATGCTCTTTCCAAAGAGAGCAGCCTGTTGATGCCTGGAATGGATTTGGAAGTTAGTAAAAGTATTTGGTCTTTTTTTTGGGTCAGGAAAGATAGTGTGAGTGTGTTTCTCTGTTTGTGACCTGTTCGGAAGTGTCCCTGAGCTAAGGACACACTTATAAAGTCTTAATCAGAAGAGACTCTCCCTAGGCGCAATGATCACCATCTCAAGAGAGTGTGTGCTCAGTGAACACATTTGAGGAGAAATTAACCTGGATGCGGTCTTTGCCGTGTTCCACTGAGACTTCCCAGAGAAGTATTCAGTCCCTAATCTCTCTGACAGACAGAGTCTGCGTCTAAAGTAGATCTTTAAACCTTTAAATCTGTTCCAGTCGTTACATGAAATACAGATTACTTTTAGTATGCTTGAGCAAGCAAGAAAGAGGAGAGGCTTTCTTCATAACATACGTATACTGTCGAGTACGAGTCTTTTTGAATTAATTTTGTTCAGTTTACATTAAATTTTATTTCAGTGCATTTTCGGTAATTATTTATAATTAAAGTTCAAGCGCACATTTGATTAAAGGTTTTTACACTGTAAAAAAAAAATCTGTAAAATTTATGTTAAAAACTGGCAGCTGTGGTTGCTGGAATTCGACTGTAAAAAAAATATGGTAACAGCATTTTAGGTTTTACGGTTTTACGTTCAAGTTAAATACGATAATTTCACTAACTGATGTTCTGATGTGTTAAATGTTAATATACAAACCTATTAAAGTACTAAAATCTGTTTTGTATGTTTGAAATACAGTGAAGAGCACCAAATACAGGTGCTCAGTGTCATTCACACAAACACTAAGTGCATGTTTTGACAATAAAAAAGTTTTGGGAGGAGCGCTGGACGAATTAATCACAGCTGACATCGCATCAACTAATCAATCTTCCAATCAAGACAATCAAATCCTTCCTAACCACTATAAATAACCGCATTTCCCTTTCATTCGCGTTTGCTTTTGCAAAATCCCTCCCCCTCCCCATCTCCTCCGTTAGCACCACAACTTCCTTCGGAGATCGAACTGGATGCTGAACCCTTGCCCTCGCTAGGGTTCAAATCACTAGGGTTCGGGGCCTGCCGTTCTCCTGGACAGCAAGTCGTGAAACACCATCATGAGGAGACTCATTAAAATCAAATAATTACAAGTAACATACAACCTTAATAAACATAACTGAAAACTAAGAAACGTAGTTGCAGGGAATTCTGGGAATGTCAGTTTACAGTTTTTCCCTATAAATTTTATAGGAATTTACCATTAACCATTTAACAGTTTTTTACTGTAGCATTTTAGCAGTTGTTTACCGTTAAAATCATGGTAATTTTTTACAGTGAATGTGTATTATGTGAAGTGCAACTTTTTAATTATTCTTATATATTCATGTACTGTAAGGTGTTGTTATAGCATACATACATATTTTTAATATATATTTTTAATAAGTTCATTTATACATATACAAACAACTTACTAAAAGCCCCAATCAATTTGTTTATTACAAACACAGCTTTTTACTTTGCAGGACTGATTTGATGGACTGGAGTACTTATTGATTATTATCAATAAGTAGTGATGCTTTTATTTTTATGTTTGAACATTCTGACGGCACCCGTTCAGTGCCAAAGATCCATTGATGAACAAGGGAGGCAATGCTACATTTCTATATATATATATATAAAAATAGTATTTAAATGCAGTATTTCTAGCGGCTTTGTTTGTTATCTTGATGGAAAATTATAAGACTTTTTACAGTGCATTATGAAAGATACATGCAAAGCTGCTGTTTTCATGCATATGATGTCTACAATTGCTGCAAAGGTTTTGACATATCTTTGAACATCTGTCTGATGGTAAGTTATTGGACTGAATTAGAGGCTTGAAATAATGTGTATGAATGTTTGTGTTACTGCTTTATAATGCTTCTTGCGACCTACAGTATATACCGTAGACATGGAGTGAAGTCCATATAACAGCAGGAGTTTAGTGCTGTGTTTTAACAGACTGATTAAAATGGAAGAGGTCTGTCCTCTCTGCCAGTGCAGTCTCCATCCTTCACTGGACATGCACTATTAAAATTAAAGCATTCACATTTGCCAAAAAAGAAATACGCTTGGTTATGCCCTACCCTTGAGTTAGACCCAAAATTTCCTCAAAGACATCACAAAGACTACAGCAGTAACTTTTTGGTGTACAGACCCACTCAGACATACACACAAACACATTTATTTTGTTCAAAACCAGTGGTAACATTCTATTAATTTCTGTTGTCTTTGTACTTAAGTAATGAAATTGGTTAATATATATTTATCTCTCCCTAAATGTAATTTCTTACATAGACTTTATTAGATATTTTATTTTAATGATGTTATAGAAATGCTGACAAATCTGGATATTTAATTTTATTATGATCATGCTCACCTCTGGGGTTCTCTGGGGTCTTAGTTGAGTAAAAGCGTCTCTGTCAAACCGGAGAATAAACAAATAGCTACATGTATGTGTTGACATCATGGTCATTTCTCAGTCCTCGATGTATCTATGTCTTTTCCCAGATGTTTTGCTTGTTTTAGTCGACTCGTGTTCAGCATCACCACTGGATGTCATAGTCATAACTCTGCTGATTAAAATGGCTTTGACTCTGTGCCTAGAAAGAAAATCCTCCACTGCATCAATAAGTGCGCTGGCGGCAGAGCAACACGCAAATAGAGGCGTCACAGGCCATGACTAATTCAAACTTGCTGTGGGTTATAAAACCTTATTATAACACTCATTTGAATTAGGCTGCTGGAGAAGGGATCAGAGCCCCATTCAACCTGTGTGCATACTGCTGCTGCTCAGCCAGCTAAATGTTTCCCCACTGAACTGAGGCACAGAAGGAGAAAAGGAAGAGAGAGGTATTAAAATCAGCATTCACAGCGTGTGTTTTAGAGGGTGTTTTTGGAGCATTCCTGTCCTTTAAAAGCAGTATAAAGCTGCTGACGCAAGTCAATTTCCTGGTTTTCTGTCTAAGTTGAATGAATTTTGTTTTTATCAGCTCAGACATGAATATGAAGGGAAATGTGATGAATTGAGTGTGAAAGAGTAATAGAGGTGGGGCATAAAATAAAGTGAGTAATTTATTTTGTCTGTTTTGTAATTTTTCTGTCTGTCTGTCTGTCTATCTATCTATCTACTTGTCTGTCTGTCTATCTGTCTGTCTGTCTATCTATCTATCTATCTATCTATCTACTTGTCTGTCTATCTGTCTGTCTGTCTATCTATCTATCTATCTATCTATCTACTTGTCTGTCTGTCTGTCTGTCTGTCTATCTATCTACTTGTCTGTCTATCTGTCTATCTATCTATCTATCTGTCTGTTTGTCTGTCTGTCTATCTATCTATCTATCTATCTATCTATCTATCTACTTGTCTGTCTATCTATCTATCTATCTATCTATCTATCTATCTATCTACTTGTCTGTCTGTCTATCTATCTACTTGTCTGTCTGTCTGTCTGTCTATCTATCTATCTACTTGTCTGTCTGTCTGTCTATCTATCTATCTATCTATCTATCTATCTATCTATCTATCTATCTATCTATCTATCTATCT
>JAUMHI010000043.1:1762005-1789548 GCA_032359435.1 Enteromius unitaeniatus | reverse complement strand
CTGTCTGTCTGTCTATCTATCTATCTATCTATCTATCTATCTATCTATCTATCTATCTATCTATCTATCTATCTATCATCTATCTACTTGTCTGTCTGTCTATCTATCTAGCTATCTATCTACTTGTCTGTCTGTCTGTCTGTCTGTCTGTCTATCTATCTATCTATCTGTCTGTTTGTCTGTCTGTCTATCTATCTATCTATCTATCTACTTGTCTGTCTGTCTGTCTATCTATCTATCTATCTATCTATCTACTTGTCTGTCTGTCTATCTATCTATCTATCTATCTACTTGTCTGTCTGTCTGTCTATCTATCTATCTATCTATCTATACGTATATCTGTCTGTCTGTCTGTCCTTCCGTCTTTTGTTCAATTATTCTATCATTCTATGTTACTTTTCTAGCAAACTTCTCCCGTTTACTTCCTCAATTCAAATTCAGGAACTGAATTGGAATTTAAAAAGACATTATCAATTACAATTTGGCACCAACCCCTGTTGTAACCACGTTTAAAATAGATTCATATTATATTTAGAACTGTGAGACTTTTTTTTTTTTGTAGCATATGTAAGTTTACAGTACTATAATCAGTGTTTTATTGTGTTCATATCTGTTACTTTAAGTGGCATGTGTGTTTATGTTTGGGGTACAGAGTGTAAATAAGGACTCTCTTACCCTCCCTCTGTGTCTCTCTCGCTCACCCTCGCTCTCTCTCTCTGTCTCATCTGTCGCTTTAAGGAAGCATGAGGCAGGTTTAATTTTTTAACGCTCCAGACCACAACAGCAGCCAGCGAGAAAGAGAGAGAGAACAGAAGAGGGGGAGGGAATAGAGGAATGAGAGGGGTGTGTGTGAGGACATGAAGAGAAGGAGGGATTTTGAGTGATCAAAAAAGAAGGAGGGTTCTGAGTGACAGAGAGGGAGGGCGGAAAAAAGGTAAGGGGAGGGTTTACAAAGAGATGGAAAGAGAGAACGAGGGAGTAAAGCAAAGCATGTTGCCAGTGTTGGCTCCGTAACTCACTGTGAGCGGGGACGGGAGGGAGAGCAAAAAAGAGAGACGGAGAGTCACACATTCACACACTCTCTCAATCACTCTCATACACACACACACATAAACTCGCACAGATTCAGAGGTGCCTTGCTGAAGAGACCTTGTTACGCATGCCTGCAGGGGTGAGAATACTTTAAAGCAGTGAAAACTGGGCTAAAACTGAAGACAGGAGCGCTGGGACAGACCCGACAGCTCCTGAGGACCTTCTTCACACGGGACCTTAACAGCATGTAAAGCCGGGCGAACAGATATGTGCACCATCCATCCTTAACATTCCTTGGTTTCATCCCTCCATCCGTGCCTCCCTCCCACCTCTGCTCTCCTCTCAAGTGGTGTGAAGGACACGGAGCTGCGAGTTCCTCAGTGCTCTGCCTGGTTGCCTTACGGGAGTCTGGGGGAGGCTTGGTGCTCCCCTCCGCTCTCCTGCGCTCTCACTCGTTCATGAATGTCACCTCTATCTGCAGAAGCCCTTGGAATTTACAAACACTCTCTCGGGAGCTTGGGGAGAGAGAGCAAAGGGGAATGTCAGAAGAGCTGAGAAGGAAGAGAACTTCCGATTCCTGTCATCCTCATCCGTCTGATCATCCACAGACATGAAGTCCAGGGTTGACGACAGTACTTCTTGACCTCTTGGCTCAGTGTGTCTGTCTTTGTTTTTGGTGTTTTTACAGTCCCGGTGGATGCGATACTACGGAATCAGGTAAAGGAGTTTCTCTAAGATTGTCTCAGGATATTGTTCCTTTTCTCAGTAGGATCTGTATTTCAGTTTGTTTTATGCAACCCTCGATTGTCTCAGTTTTACGAGGATCTCACTGATATGTGGAGCCATACGGATAAAGCGATTGGACAATTTATGCTTATTTTTCTGAACTAGCAGAATGATTTCTGATCTGGGTGATTTCTGAAGATCGATCCCACACTAAACTGTGGAAGGGAAGTGAGAGACCAGGGCTTCAGGGATAGATAGATAGATAGATAAATAGAGAGGGTATGGTGGTGCTGTGATAGCTCATCTTCCAGTATTCCAGTACGGCTCCATGGATCATCAGCTGCCACTTTTCCTGTCCGTATGCTGTGCAACGGGACCTAAAATACAACAAACAACGACAGCTGCTGCTCATCAGGATCACACCACCAGGAATTCTGCATTCCAGGGACTATTTTATAGCCAAAGAAACAAATAAAGTTTATTGTGAACTTCACAACTGTTTTGCACCGCCCCCTTTACCCTTCTAAAACCAAGCCCCTTTTTGTTCCCCACCAAGTTGTGACGCATTCTCCCCTTGGTTATTGTGGGAGACCCTGCTGTTCTCCAAACATCTGCTGTCTCCTGTCCTCCGTGGCCCTGGGTGATCGGGCAGGCGGGCGGCCCACTGACGCCCTCTGCGCCCTACGGGTGAGCGGGGCACAGCAAAATGGCTGCCCTCGCCAGCTCGCTGATCCGGCAGCGCAGGGAAGTCAAGGACCCCCAGGCCAACCGCCAGATCTCCACCAAACGCAAACCTTGCCCCAAGAGCAACAAGTCGCTCTGCCAGAAACAGATCCTCATTCTCATCTCCAAGGTCCGGCTTTGTGGCAGTCGAGGAAGAAAACTAGAAAAAAGACCCGGTGAGTCGCCCCAAAACACTTCCAAACCAATCTCAAATGAGTTCTGCTGTAATCTAAGTCTGTCGACTTACGTTGAGTTCAAATAGTGAGGCCGGCATTAGCAAATATGATTGACATGGACATAGGAAGTAATCTCTTTGAGCTACGACATGTTTGCTGATGAGGGATTGGAGTTCAAAAATAAGGCTGTTTAGGTGGCATTTAAAATATAGTGACTGTTCAGAAAGTATGGATTGATCAAATCTAAACTAATCTGGGTTCTCATTGCTGCTGGCATGACATTTAACAAACAAAACAAATCTTTTACTCACCTTCTTGTCGTTTCAAATTCTGTACGGCTTGCTTTCCTCTGTGGAAATCTATAGAAGGTATTTTGTCGATATTCTTCCCTTTTGCATCCATAGAGTAAAAGTCTGTTCAGTTTCAACTTACACTGTATGGATAAAAACCATTGAAACATTGTTCAAAATATCTTTTTAAAGAAGAAAGAAAGGTTTGGAACAACGTGAGCAAACGATTTTCTTTGGGGTGACCTATTCGTTTAAGAATGGACAATTCCACTGTTTGTGTATAAGTGAATGTGATCCTTGAGACTTTGAGATCCTTGAGAAGGTTGTCTATTATCTAGTCTCTACTGAAGAGCGTGTGTCGATATAGTGAGTTTATGTTTTCTGGGACCCAGAGCTGCACGTTGCTTTGTAATCGTCCTGATCATTTCGCTGCATGTCTCTGTACCGCTTTTGACAACACCTGTTAATTTACGATCACCGACGAACATGATACACACTGCGATCCTTCACACGCACATAAAAACATCACAGTCTCATTTACGATGAGCGGTTCCAGTTTTTCCCTCCCTTCTGTCACCCTACCCATCACTAGAAACCATGTGTTTGTGAGTGTCTGTGCGGGGGTCATTTGTTTACATAATTAACCCCGATGAGACATTTACCCTGTCTAAATCACTCAACTGAAGAGGCAGGGAACAAGTAAGACTTGTGGCTTACAGTTTAACATATCATGAGGTAAAAAAATCAGACTCGCATCAAACCGTCTTAATATTTCCTGAGGGATCATTATGAATTTTGCAAAGTCCTTTTTTTTCTTTGGTTAGAGTTGAGTTAGCTTGCATTTCACATAAATGTGTTTTTATGCATCAAAGAAATGCAACATTTTGGAAATTTTGCACGTGAACTGTTTGCCCTTGACAGCATGGAGGACCGAAGAGTTTGATAAAGTGGACAATTGCTAAATTGATATTTACTTTTTAAATTTAACTGATGCTTTTGACTATCCAAATGCATTTTATCTGTATGAGTCACAATATTAAGTATAAGCTACATGAGTATGCAATCTAAAGTAGAAGTGAAATTTATAGGAGAGAAAGTTAAGTTTATTTAGTTGTAACTCTGATATTAAACATCATGATATTTATGCTTTTAAATATGAGGTATAGGAAGTGCTTTTGTTTGTGGCTGAATTAATGTGATTTTGCAGCATGCATTTGACTTGGAGACCCCTCTGGCTTTCTGGTTAAAAGATGAGAACGGATTACCCAGTAAATGGGTAATTTAAAAAAAAAGCAAGAAACTTTATTTTTTAATGCAAAGTACAATACTTTGCATGGCCTGAAGAAACATTAAATGCAGATTTTTAAAATAGAACAGTGAGCTCCCCATGGCACATTTCAAACAGAGATAATAACAGTCTGAAGCACTGCCTGTGAATATTTGCATTTGTGCTTATGTTGCTTATGAAGAAGTACAGGTGAGACCTAGGTTGTTCTCACTAAGGCTGATTTTGGACCATATTATGGACTAGACCGTGTCTTAAATTCATAAGTGGGGCTGTGGGGGCACTTGGCACTTCTATTTTACTTGTTAAAATCCTTACAAAATACGCTTAAAATCACATAGCAAAGTGCATATTATAATGGTGATTTTAAATAATGTTATTGAGAGTCCTGATGAAGGGGCAGAGGAGTCTTTATGAAGGGATTTGTGATGCAATGGGACATACATAGATCCAGTCATTCACAAATCCACTCTCCTGCGCGTCCCATCCTTTCTTAGGGGCCAGCTGTGCCTGTGTCACTAGGGTGGGATATTTATGACATGTGTATCCCAAGTAAATCAAAGTAATCACCATGGAAACCATAGTCCCGTAACGTGGCATCTGCTGCTGCAAAGTGCCTCCACCAAGTGGTAATTAGATCTTTGAAAAATGGTGGCGGTTGGTGGTATTTGGCGCAGTAAAGTAAGAAATGTTTTCTGTCGGTTTTGGGGTATATGTATAGTTTGGGTTGCTGCAGTAAAGCTCAATCCTGTGCTTTTGTTATGCTAACGGTGACTGCATGATTTCGCTTGCCCCTTTGATGGAGAGGATCAGAGAGAAAGCACTTATATAGTGTTGGCTCCTCAAAAGCAGACTTTTGCCTGTCAGCACAAAACTAGAGCGAGAGCTGCTTAGTACGTACTTCATGGAGTGCTGTCTGCTTCTGTAGTTCCCTGTCCTTCTCTGATTCTGAATGAGAGTATCTTACACAAACTTCAAATCATCTTACTTTTTATTTCTACTGTCTATTTCTGTCCCATTCTATTATCTCTCAGGCTACTGTTTTGGATTGACCGTTAAATAAAGTTTAACTTGATTAAATCTGTAATGTTAAAAGTGCTATATGAATGAAGGTGATTGATTAAATAATTAGCTATTGGGGTACACTTACAGAAATTATTCTTGTTTCAATATAGATGGTTCAATTGACGTTTTAAAATGATATCAGTAATTGATATTAGATAATGTTCTGGGGGTATTATAGTGTATATAAGTACAGATATATTAAAATATATAATATAATACCAATAAACCTAATCCTAATCCCATTTATTAGTAGAAGCGATATTAGAAACTATTGAATGCCGCTTTCTAATATTTTACATTTTGCATTTTTTCATGGTTTTGTTTATTTATGATTTTTTTATACATATGTATTTCGTACAAGGGCATATTTAGACTATTGTTTTCCGCGTGAGTGATGTGAATCCTCACGTTATGCTGCTCTTTTTTTCTGTTTATTAAGGATGTTATTTAACCTATCATCTATATTATTTTTAAGGGTGTTATATTATAATGTTGCTATTGTTTTTTTTGTTGTAGTCAGTTTGGAAACTTTGCTCCACCTGTCGGTATTTTCATGAACGACTTTAACACGCGACTGAATTAAATTTAAATCCGGGACTTTCCCGCGGCGGCAGTAGACATTTTGGTTGTCCACCTACTGTAATTAACCACATACAGTATTAAAGCCTTATACTATATGATATATATAGATATATAGACATATAGAATACGTCCCTAATCGTACCCAATACTTTTTGTTTTTCATTTTATGTTGCAGCTGTGCTTTTTTTCCTGTGTAGCTCTTTGTGGGATCTGCCACTCCGAATATCTTTTTTAAATGCCATCAGCACAGAAAAGTAGCTACATTTTAGCACGCTCTATGATCTTAGACCTTATCAGTTTGAGTGGCACATTTCAACCTGGATTGTATTGTGATCCAGTCACAAAGTGATGCAGGCTCGCAAAGAGGTTGTTAATTTGGAATAAATGGAGTAAAACCTTATATTATATTACATTTTTACTTTGCATTGCATATTTTCATTTGTAATTATAAAAAGATGCACATCCTGACTAAAGTCACGGGCTGTTGAATGTATGACAGATTAAATCAGCATCAGTGTCCCTGAAGTGTTGTGTCAGGTGAGATTAACAGATATTAATGACCACCGATCACCAATCACAAAAGCCTGCTCAGCATTTAACAAGGTCATCCGCATCTCCCAGCACAACGCTGCACCAACACACACACACACACACACACACAGCCTGAGGTATGAGTTGATTTGTCACTTTTAAATAGTGAGTGGGATTTTAATCAGGAAACTTGAAGCGAACTGTAATGATGCAAAGTGTCCTAATCAGCGACTGAACACACAAACATACATTCTTCACCGTAGGACAAGCTAAACATGATGTTTGTGCAAAGGTTATCCTTGCAGCTCAAGAATGTGTGTGTGCGTGTTAGGTGACAGGAGGACAACTGGCAATTGATAACGGATATTTGTATGCGTTGCGGTGTTTGCAGATCGTTGGAGCACTTCATTGTTACCGGGTGATTCATTCGTCCGCACAGTCTGCCTCTTATTAACACCCTCTGATTCATCAATAACGCTCTCCTGTCCCGTTCTCCTCTTTTCATTCATCTCTTTTTCCAACGCTCTCCATTACGATTCCTAATCTCACCCAGAACCGTTGCCTCACTCTCCCTCTGTCTCATTATCTTAGAGCCTAGCATCTCTTCTTATTGTGTGCGCCTGTCCTCTTGTTCATGCTCTCCTGTGTTTTCTCTCCGCTTTCTTTCTTTAAGTCTAAAGTTGTAATGATGTCGGCTGGCTAGGGCCGTTTGTCTCGTGTTGACAGTGGCACAGACAGTCATTGGGAGTGTATAATGGGGAAGTTGCCTGCACTGTTTCTGGGCTATTGTCTTGCTGTTATGGGGCAACTGTAGACGACTCCCTTCAAGCTCATTAAACTGTGTTTGTATGTGGATATAAGTCTTTCTCTTTAGCCTATAGTAGCCCAGGTGACAACATATATTCACCTATTGTCTTTCTCTTTTCTGTACTCAATTGTGTGCTCACAGATTAACAGCTTTACTATAATGAAGTGTTTTGTTTAACTGAAGAAGCACTTAAGGCCTGTTCACACCAAGAACTGTATGATTATAACGGTAACTATATTAACGTCCACACGACGTGTAGCTTTAAATGCTATTGTTTTCATCAAAATGAATGCCAATATTGTCATAGTGATAGCAATGATCTTCATCTTTAATGTTATAGTTAGGGTGAACTTGCCTTTTTTTCGCCATATATTTACCTGATTTATATGAATAATGCATTGAGTTCTGTGAATTTACAGAGCGTCACAAATATAAAATCTTCCACGAGGTATGTGATAGACTATAATATGCCATAATGTATAGCCTATAGTGTACGTTTATGGGATTCTGTGGTGTTTTATTGAATAGTGCTGTTATTGGAGCATGTATAAATGTTAATGCTGGCCTGAAACTCTACAGCATCCATCATAAGCTCTGCTGTTTGATAGATAGCGCTTCCTCCTCCTCTGTCACTGGTTTCTCTATCCCAGGATAGTGGTAGGTCACCGCCTCACGCTTTGTTTTATATTGATGTTTTTTATCAGGCGTGTGTAAATTATACTGGGGAAATCAGAAAGTTGAGTGCCCTCTTATCTTTGGAGAGCTTCTCATAAAAATCTGTGTTGTAGTTGTTTAAATGTGTGTTGTGTTGTAAATGTAGTTTACTACAAAATTAAATTAGCTCGCAAGAAAGAGCATCCAAAATGTAAAATAAATAGGCAGCTTATTAGACATTTACCCATTATATCCATAAGTTTCTCTGTATAAATGTTGTTTTCTTATAAGACATTCTACCCTGGAATGATTCTTACTAATTCTTTCATCATTTACTCACCCGTGCTCTGTGTATTTTGGAAAATGTTTAAACTGTTTAACATGTAAGTGTCAACGAGGTACAAAGATCATTGCACTCCATTTACTGACTTTCATTATGTACAGAACAACGAGAGAGCGATAGTTATATCTTGTAGTATTTCATGTTCTGCAGAAGAAAGTAAGTCATAAAAGGTTTAACTAAATGAGAATAAATGACAGAAGGTTCATTTTTGGGTGAAATTTCCTTTTTACATAATAATAATAAATTATTTTTGGACATAGATCAGCTAGCTAGACACTTACAAACTGGTCAACGATAGCAAACGAGAGCCTCATCAATTAAAAAGTGACAAATGCTGGAAATATTACAATGAGCAATCACTAAAGTCAGCATAGCAGCTCTGCACCATATGGTGCATATAACTATATATATATATATATATATATATATATTATGAAGTAGAGAATTGAAAATAGTGATGTCAGTATGGCAGGTCAACCAAGCTATTTTTTTATTACAGTTTTCTTTATGAAACACAAATATCACTGCCAATATAATAGCAGATTTAATTGATGGATTTATGTTTTGGTAAATACAGTATAAGCTTGGCAGCAGTTAATCTAGATTTCTAATTGTGGTTAGTTTGTCATTTACTATTTGCAGGTTGATGGTAAACAACAGGGTTTCTCAAATCTTACCCTAGAGGTTGAGAGTTTACTGCAGAGTTTAGCTCCAACCCTAAGAAAACTCACCTACCTCATTAGTCTTTTTTTAATGATCCTTAAGACTCTGATTAGCATGCTCAGGTGTGTTTGATTAGGGTTCGAGCTAAACTCTGCAGTGCATGGACCTCTGAAAACCTTGTATACAGTATATACTACAAAACACATGGATGATATTCGGATGCAAATGTTTCTATTTTCCATGTGAGGGAGGGTTAAGGTGGCTCTTATAGCTCTTATGAGAGTGGGTTGAATGTATGCCTCGAGATCTCTGGCTGGGTAAAAGCATTATTGTGCTGGTGATAACCACATAATGTATTCAGCCAATGAGAGATGAGTATTCCTGCAGCTTTGAGACAGCTTCTGATGTACCACAAGCTTTATATATATTCCTGTGGGTACAATCGAAACAGTCTTTTAATACTGAAAAAGCCCCTCTGGCTGAGTTATGTTGGCATTTGTGTCAGTTTTTTAGAAACAGTATATATATACAGAGATTAACAAAGGAGAGTGATCTGAATGGCTGAGGTGGGAGCAGGAAAGGGTTTCGTAAATGACCCGGATGTGGTTGTAAACACGATCCAGTGTTTTGTCCTTTGTCGCTGGGACAGAGACATGCTGGGAGAATACTGCTGTTGTTACGTGTGCATGTTTTATTTGGATCAGTTTTTCCACTCTTAATGTGACCTCAACGCTTTCCTGCCAAACTCACTGAGAGACCTTAGCAGAGGTCATACTCACAAACGAAAACACACTGAGAGCTTCTTCTTTTTTTGGTAGTGTAACCCAACACAAGATGACCAACTTAGCAAGAGAAGAGGCATCAACAATTTAAATGCATTGAGAGCGTCTTCCTTTTAAGGTGAGGTGTAATCTTAAGCCAACATGCTGTGAGAGGAACCAGATGCACAGGACAACATAAAGCACAAAACACTTGGTATATACTGTATAATAGAATTAAATGTTCTCTGGATTATTTATAATATCAGAATAACATGGAACCTGCCATGCATAATGTAGGCAGACACATTGATGTATAGCATGGAATACACACATCTTCTAATTTAGGATTTTGCACCATTCACATTTGAATTCAAATCAGAATTGAATTTTAATCAAGGTCCATTATGAAGGCTCACAGTCATGTTCATTTCGTTTTAATTCTACTAAAGGTTTGTTGTCCATCATACAGAAAAATTAGCTCAATAACTGATTATATTAAACATAACTCAAACTTAATGGGTTACGGCAGATTTCATTTTCTTTGCTTTGTGTGTTCCTGCACACGATTAATGACCAGGGAGGAGATCTGTTAGTGGTTAATGATCTTTTTATGTTTGGAAGGTTTGTGTTTTTTGGGGTTACAATTATAGTGAAGAGACTGTGGTTAGATCCAGGATAGGCCACAGAAAATTAGACTATATGATGCTTTATATAAAAAACAATGAGTGTGCACATTATAGCATAATGATAATCAGCTGCATTACTTATGTTAATACGTACATCCATATGTGCCTGTTATTGTTAGCTACTGTCAATTCATTTCAAGATATGGATATCAGCATGCCAAACATATATACTGTTTATTAGTACTTAAAACAGCTATATTCTATTTATTAAGGCAAAAGTCATAGTTAATGTTTTTTTTAATTGCTAAAATTAAAATAAAGCGTGTCAACAGTTAAATAAAATGTATTTAAGTCTCAGCCACATTAATTGTTTTATTGTATTTATAGTTCATTTTATTTGAAGCTTGAGTTTAAGAAAAATAAACTCAAATAAAGCCTTGGATGGAAAAACAAAAGGATTAATAAATATGTTTGAATGCCACAAAATTTCATTTTAGTTTAAGTAGTTGCTCATTTTCAATGAATATATCCTTTGTGTACAGTAAACTCCTATTTTTTTTAATATTACAGTTGAACATAAAGCTGGATATGTGTGATGCTATTTTTAAAAAGCATCAGTTTTCAAAAAGCCCAGCATGATAATATTGTTTTGAAGTCATGTAAGGGATAATGTAGAGCTTATTACACGGCTACTTGCCACATAAGGAAAAAACTGGACATGAATATGAATTTGAAAAATTTTATTGGCATATTTGTTATATTATTTGAAAAGAACAAACCTGCAAATGTCTGAACTGACCAATCAGAATCAAGCATTCCAGAGAGCCGTGTAATAAAACATGATATTCTTCAAGAAATTGTGCAAAAATTACGCTTGTTACTCACTACATTTGTGTATAGAGTATATACATTACATGCATACTAAGGTATGTTATATATGCAGCACCTGCCGTCAGAGGCACTGTGTGCATGCTTATGTTTATCCACTGTTATTCCGCTGAAGTCTTGCTAAGTAACTATAAATTTCCTCTGCTGATGGCTTTCAGCTGGGATTTTAGTTTAGTAAGTGATGGGTAACTGGTGTTTTTGAGGGAGAGTATGGTGTAATTACCAAATTCCAATACCTTAAATAGAAAATTCTGTCTCCTTATGTGTTCTCAATCATGTGATTTCTTCCATTGAATAGAAAGGAGTAATTGAGAAAATGTCACAGCTGCTCTTTTCAGCAAAAAGGCCATGAGCATATCTGATCTGGTTCGCTTGGTTTATACAGTAGGTTGGATTTGAACAATGCTAAATGAAATCTGCACAGTATATCTAAAATAACACTTCTTTATACATAATATAAAGTAGTCTCTTGTAGTTAGGTGTTGTATTGACTGGCTTTAACTCAAATCATTCTCCTTTAACACACACACACAGAGACACTTGATGCATTTAGAGCACGGTGTCCTAAAACAGAAATGTCGTTGTGTTCCAGAGAGGTGTTAGGTTGTTTGGATTTGAGTCTCTGGTTAAACCCCTGCGTGGATCAAATATACAAGCGCTGACAGAAAGACACGCACACACGGATACAAACACTCACAGCATCTTATATAAGGACACTCGCATGTCGTACATTTTCCGAGAAGTTCACACCTGCTGGAGCGGTTAATCCCTGCGTTATGTGCATGTGTGTGTTTACCTCTGCACACATCTCAAGTTTGATAACAGGTGTGTTGGAAAGGGGGAAGGAATTCTCTTGATGTTATGTAACTCACATACACTGCTTTTAACACACTCATAACTAGCATACATGTCAGTCGCTCAACAGTCCGTGACTTTGCCAAGCTCTTCGCTCTTCACTGTGACCCCAGTGTACTCGTGTCTCTCAGATCAAAAATAAATAAGCAGACTACCATAACGTTGGCTTTCTTTTATCCTTTATGGTGTGTTAAGGCCTGGGTGTGCTTCTTTTACTGCGTACTTAACACCACTGGATGTATGAGGACTCTATTGATGAGCAGGCAGTGTCCGATGGCTGAAGTATACTTAATATATAATGAGTTTGATAGCACTATCGGCACTATTTTAGTGGAAATGTTTTTTGTTATAGTTAATGTTGGTCACTACTTTTTTTGTTTTCTTTGCGCACAAACAATATTCTCGTGGCTTCATAAAATTACGACTATTTTGGACTAGTTTAGCCATATCCTTACTAACTTTCTTGAACATGGTAGTTGATTTTACAGGTTTGGAACGACATGAGTATGAGTAATCAAAGGCAAAATGTTTATTTTTGGGTGAACTATCCCTTTTACGCTGAAACACAATACATAAACCCTAGCACATTTTATTACGTTGATACAGGTATGTTTAGCGGCAGTTCAGATTTGTAAAATCCTTGGACTGTTGCTAAAAGTTAATGCTTGACCATGTTGAAAATATGCCCTAAACCAAGTCTAAACTTACCCGATAGAGTTAACAAATGCAAAACCGATACCACACCACATTTGTTGATGCAGCCGTGCCATTTCAACTTTCTTTTACTAAAGAATATATTTAAAGAATGAAGTTGGATATGTGTAAGGCTAATGTTCAAAAGGATCAGGTTTCAAATAGCCCAGCATAATAATATTGTTTTGAAGTCATAGCATGATATTCTTCAAGTAATTGGGCAAAAATTATGCTTAAATTAATTGAAACTTTGTTAATTTGTACTATTAATTTGTTTTACTGTGTTCAATTCTTTTGGAAACTGCAGTGATATGTATTTATGCTATAAAGTGCAACAAGGTGTGTTTATGCCAAGAGAACAGGTAGTATAATTGCTAATAGTTTGTCCGAAACAATATATAAAACAATAGAATAAATGAGATTTGAAAGAAAGGAGAAAAGAGTATTATGACTTTATTTGTGTTGAGTGCTGTCTGTCATTAAAACATGTTCTGTTGAGAGTGTTTATATTTTTAGAGCATACTGTAGATACAGAGACCCTGAGAGGGGAGCAGGGGACTCTCTGTACTTCAGTATGGTAGTTATGCCCACCGTGTGTGTGCTTGAGCATGCATGTATGTGTTTCACGGGAAATGCATTTGCGTGCAAAGCCATGAGCACAGTTGCATGTCGATGCTGGTTGTTGTGTGTATAGTTATATTTGTTGTTTGCATGAATGCATTCTGTGGAGTCTAAAAGTATTAGACAACAAAGGTGAATTATACAGAAGACTTTTTTTCTTTATGGTGAAATAAAATGAAACAGAAATATTTAAACACCCCACAAGCTCTCATGCACAAATAGGTTCCCTTCATGCACATAAAACTGTCGCAGCTGAACATATTTATACTGACAGATTGCCCGTGGGGTTTCCATTCTTTCTCCGGGAAAACATTTATCGATATCTATCCTGAAAAAATAAGGGATGAGTGGAGAATGGCAAAAATATGAACTGCCCATCCGTGTACAGAAAGAAATAAAGATGTGTGTATTGATCGCAAAGGAAATGAGTGGCTCTTGGCATAACTATACTGTAGATAGGGTGTGGTAAACAGCTTTTAGATTTAATGGATACAGGCTGACATATTCCATATGAAGACAAGTCACACTGAGATTTTACTGAGATTACAAATTGGTAACAACTAAAATGTTGATGTTGAGGAATTAAAAGTTTAGTTAACCAAATTAAAAACAATATGTCATTCATTACTCACTTCAAATTTGAGACCATTTATTTTTTATTTCATTTCGCAAGTTTGTCAAGTGGGCTAAATGTCCTATTTTGCTGTTGTTCCTTTACTATTTTATATATGTCACTTATAGAATGATAAACAATGCTGTCATGCCTGGTATCCAGTTGCCACTATTTTTCAATAACGGCTTTGTTGCAGAGCCTGCATCACATTGTGTTGGGCTCACGAAGGAATCTGTGCTGAAATGTTCCATGGAGTCTTTCAAGGTTGGCCTGACGTGATTAGAGACCTTAAAAATTAGCATCCCCACATCCAGAAACAGCACATCATTTGAAAGCAATCTACAAATGTTTAATTATAAAAACTGCAAATAAGTTTCTAGTTTAAAATCACAGTGCCTTTACAGAGAGTAGTACATTATTATTTACAATCTTTCTTCATATGGTCCTTTTAATGGTATTTGACCAAGTACATGTGATAAGTGAGCACAGTTTAGCCTTAGAGGCAGGGTAGATGTAGTTCCAGTTCATTACGGCTAGTCTTAATTAATTCAGCTGCTCCAAATGACGTCTGAAAATTCAATTCGTGGTTGATCTAAACACTAGTTTACCCTTTGGGTAAATCTATAGAAGCCAAAGGGTCGACAAGTACATGTTTCTATCCCTAATAGAAGGGCTCAAGCATGAGCTCCCCCTGGACAACATAGAGAAATGGTTGAAGAAGGAGAGTGTTCTGGAAGAAAAAGCTTACTGTTTATATGCATTTAGCATTGTAATGTATTCACTGGATGTATGTTAGGCTCCATTAAAAGTTTAAGTGGCATCACTTTACTTGCTTCAGTGAATTTAACAAAATAATTATTGTCTATCTAGCTATAAGAAAGACTTTATTTATATTGACCTCAAGGCATGTTTAAGCATTTTAAGTGATATAACATTCTCTTGTTTGTAGATATTTTTGGATTCAAGGTAACAGGCACAACCTTTCCAGAGATAGATGGATAAGTAGTCAGTATTTGGCATGATGGTTGAGAGAGCGCAATGGATGCAATTTTGTATGTTGTCTTATGTTATCTCATAAGAAAGAAAGTGTCTATGTGTTTGTAAAAGTCTGCATTAATGAATCTTCTCTTCAAACCATCTCTTGGAGAATTCATCCTCATTTTGACTGACATTCAGCCCAAAGCTAACCTGTCATTAGCGTTCTGTGATTCAGCTTATCTAATGTTCCTGCCTGTGTTATTCCCATCAATTCATCTCAATGTCTCGAGGTGTTAGCTAGCAGATTGCAGCTCCATTAACTTGAATCTGTCTCTCTTTCCCTATTTCTCTCCGTCCTCTTCCAGATTTCATCTATCCGTGCTCGTTCGTCATTAATCTGTTTTCCCATCTTCATATTTGGCTTGATGGAGGAGTGAGAAAGTGTGCGTGGACCCCCTGAGTTCTGTTTGCGCTGACTCAACACACATTTACTTATAATTCAGACTCCTGTCACAGACTGATTCGTAGAGGTTGGGATTTCGTCTAATTGCATCGTGGGGCCCCCTGCGACAGTTCTGCGGATGGGCAGGGCCGCTCCGTGCTTTCAGGGACTCCCTCGTCAGCAGAAAGCGTGATGGGCGGTACGAGGGGAAGGGAGGGGGAGGCGTGGTGCGGTCGGGACCGAAGTGTCTCTGTGGGAGAACAAAGTGTAATTAAAAGACTCTTAATGGATCTATTAATGAATGAAACATCCAGGAGCCCGTCTGAGTGCGTCTATGTGTGTGCACTCAGCATCTGCTAACACCACTTCAATTTCATATGGTTTCTGCGTGCATGAATACGCAAGAGTACATTCTACAATGCTATTACAGCTTCCTTCATTTTTGCTTTACGCTAACAGTTGAAATCCAATTAATGCGTAGCACGCCTCACTATTCAGCAACAACTTTCGTGGGAGTTTAAAAATCACGAGTCTGAATCTGTTTTGCTTTATTTTGGAGAAGTTATGGAGTGTTGTTGTAAGCAATATTGTTTCAGAGGTATATATCAATTTTCTGATCCTTCTCCTCCAGACTGAAGAACTCTGTATTAATAAAACACTGGTCACACTTCATTTTGGGAACCAATTCTCCCTATTGACTACACCTCGATAAACTCCTAATAAATAGTTAGTAAGGTATTTGTCGGTATGGGGTAGGAGAAAGGGATCTAAAATACAGCCAAATAAGGCATTGGTATGAGTAATAATAATCAGCCAATATGCTATTAATATGCAAGCAACTAGTTAATTGCTGTTAGTTAAAAACACTGATGTTAAATGCTGCTAATTAGCACTAAACAGCATTGGCATACTTCTTTATGTACTTACAGTGAGTCTAGTCATCCTCTTTACCCATGATTATTTGGATTTATGCTTATACATATTCATGTGCTTGTTTATATTCAGGCCATGCTGAACTCTAGAATAGCTAAGAGTTTGTCAGCTTTGAATGGGAACCCTATCCCAGCCTCCACTTGTCCTCTCATTCACCATTAGCTCTTTCCAAGGTCACTGGCTGTATGGTAAACACGGCGTCTAAAATGACTTTTTTTACTGCAGGTCACGCTGCCATTGTTCTTAAACTTTGATTTGCCATATAAATGTTAAAGTTCCTCAAGGGAGGAAGTGGAAGAAGTCTTAGTGTGTGCTTATGGAGGGGTTAGCATAGCGTGAGAAGTGAAAGAATGAAGCTTTAGGTCAAATAAATGGTGATAGGGAGAGAAAGGTGTCCTTTACATTCTTAGATTTGTCAAACCACTTTGGAAAGTAGTTAAAAGGACATAGAAAACATTTGTAAATTTATTACCATCTCTACTGTCACTTTTCATAAATGCGTCCTTAATAAAATAAAATAGAAACTGAAAATTAAAAAATCATTCTTATTTGAGGGATTGTAATACTGGCTCTTTATCAGTCATTTTTGCATGTTGTTTAGGATTTTATTGTATTATTTTACTGGTGTTCAGGGTTATAGAAAAATATGTGACAGCTGTGCAGTATATTACTTTGTTGATAATGATTAGAAAGAAAAATAATTATTAATGTAACCTATTTAAATGTATTTCAGTGACTGCTTATGGGCAAATTTAAAGTGAAAAATTCTTTACAAACTTAAGCTAAATAAAAATTCTCTTCTCCTAAATTATCTTAAAGAACCAAGGGCATCTTGTTAGCAATATTGAAAATCTACCTTTCTCCCTCTGTTTTTCCCCTTTCACTGAAAAGCCCTTTTTTACCCACACTAACTAAATCCTCTGGGATAAAGTCAGGCAATTAGTTGTGTTTTGTCCAGAATTTCAGAACTGTAATTATTTCATTGATAAGCCTCATTATCATTACATACAGTCAGGAGCCAGCCTTTAAAAAGCTGCCAGGCATTTTCTAAGGGGGTTTCCAGATCCCCTCAAGGATGCACTTAAGGAAAGCCCTTACCCCATGTAGTCTGGAGAGATTTGTGTGTGGAATACCTGGCAACCCAGATTCCGCATTACCGCAGTGAATCAATGCAAACGTGGCAGCAATGAATGAATCACCTTTGAGGAGAGTGTGAATGAGTGCAAGAGAGAGATAGAGGATGGTGGTCACAGGGGGAAGCCTCTGCAAGTGTGTGTGTGTGTGTGTGTGATTGTGTCTGCAGTCTCTGCAGGGTGTGTTCTCATCATGTCTAAATGAGAACAAGTAGTGTACATAAAAGCAATGCCGACGCATCACAATGTTGAACATGAATCACGTCTTCGTGTGATAACAGATTCATCAAGAGTGATCCAATTAAGCAATGATGTCCTTACCTTCTCACATATCACACACACATATATTACTGTCATCTGTAGCGTTGCAGCTTGTCCTGAAGATTGTTTTTATTCAGAGATAGATTTGATCATATGCATATGTCAGATGATGCATATGTCAGATTTAGTTGTGTCCACAGTGTTTTGCATTAAATTATGGATTATGACTTATCAAGGACTTGATCGTTTCAGCCCACTAGTTGGCTTTGTAGTGCAACACAATTGTGTTTCTCATGTCAGAGTTTGGGGTAATTGCAATAAATGAACTTATGGCTGAACAAACAAGTGAAAAGAGGAATAACGGGTGTTGTATTCTGGCTGGGGCCAAGGAGAAGAATAAGGAACAGATTAGATTAATTAAGGAGTATTGACTCGTGAGATTAGGCTGAGGGCGTATGATTACAGACTGACCTGCAGTGAGGAAGGAAAAGGTGAAGATGAGCAGATGACCTCAGGGGAAAAAGGACAAGGAGTGTGAAGGTGAAAGATATTAGAGGTCAGGAGAGAGAGGTTCTTTTTGGGACAGTTTCCTTTCAAAAAATATACATTTGCTAATTTACTGTAAGAAAACAATGACTAGGTTTCTAAAGAAAAACAATTCTATGCAATACAGTATTACATCGATCAAATCTGACAATTATTGATATTAAATTATGCATACAAACATATATGCATATACACATGCATGAATGTATATACATTTATTAGTGAAATCTTTCAATATTTGAAAGAAAATGCACACCAAGGCTGCATTTAATTGATCACAAATACAATAAGAATAGTGAGTTTTTATAGTGTTTTTGAAAAAAAAGTATTAGATGACATTTTAAAATCAAATCATACACATGCATGCATATAAATATTGTGGTGAGAGTATAAAAAAGATAAAAGGCTCTTATGCTCACCAAAATCTATTAAAAAAAATAGATTTTGTTGTGCACACACTACTACGCAGTTATATTGCAATTCAGAAAAAAACTTAATACATTTTAAAATATTATTTAATTTAATTTAATGTAAGTCTTAACTTTCATTTTTCATCATTTTAATACATCTTAGAAATGCAAGAATTAAAATGTGCTGACTCTAAACCTTTGAATGGTAGTTTATAGAATGTCATAATATAATGGTTATATATATATATATATATATATATATATATAAACAACAGGACAAAAATCCTTTTTACTATATCCCAGTGCTCAAATACTTTCTTGTACAAACTTTATGAACTGCATATATGTTCTCATTGTCTGTTCTTGAGGTTTGTGTAAGTGCTGAGGTTTTTCTGCAGTGATGGTTGTCCAGTGCAGGTGAAGTGGCAGGAGGGGGCCAGACCGCTTTAAGTCTCCTGTCGCCGTGGTGATGCTGGCTGTTAGGGATGATGTCGTCGCATTCTGACGTCTCCTGCTGCCTGCCCAGCATGTCGTGAGCAAGTCCTAATTTAGAACGTCAGAATTAATCCATACGCACAATCATTAGAGCGGAACATTCTGCACAACTGAACTCGAAAGCTACAACACGTATGCACATTTCTTGCTGAGCACAACGATGTGAAGAAGAATACCTCAAATTATGCTGCTTATAAAAAAATATCTGTTTAACTTATATCGTAGGAGGGTTTGAGATGTGCTCTCCTGTGCTTTACCATGATTCAGGAAACAACCACCTAGAAACTCCAGTTTCGTGCACAAAATTGATGTTTCCATAATCTTTGCAAATATATATAATGGAATGTTCCATTGAAAGGTTACTCCACCCCAAAATTGAAAAATTGGTAACACTTTAAAATAGGTAACACTTGCTATCTATTAACTCCAACTTTTTCCTTAATAAATTCGTAATTTGGTGCTTATCAATAGTGCGGTAGTTGGTAAATTTTGTTATTGGGTAGAATTTACTTAGCACTAATAAATGACTAATATTCTACGAATGTACATGATAATACTAATAGGTGTAACTGTAAATTTTGTCACTTAAAACCCCATGTCGTTCCAAACCCGTAAAAGCTTTGTTCGTCTTCAGATAACAATTTATTGTGTGTATATTGAAAACCTTTAACATACAGCAATTCAAATTTAAAGCTATTTAACAGTTCGACATAACATCAGGGTGTATTCAGAAATATATGATCATTAGCAAAGCATTATTAAAGCATACTTTTAGCAGTGCAATTTTCATTCAGAAAATGTAAAATCCAGTCTAAAAACTGACATTTGTAAGTGTTTATCCCTGGATTAGAGGCAAGACATGTTAGTCAACCTGAAATAGTATTGCTGCATGCGAATGAAGGACTGAGTAAATGAAAGTGAAGGGAGGAACAAATACGCAGGCCGGCTGTTTTCTTGCTTTTATGACTTCTGACATCACCGTCAGCGAAAGAGAGAGAGAGAGAGAGAGAGAGAGAGCGGGAGTGGCAGAGACGAAGAAGAACACCTGATTAGCATTGTGTTCATGTCCCACTGCCGTGACTCTGAATGGCTGCGAGAGAGCAAAAGAACATGGGCGAGAAGGGAGGAGAAGGACAGAGCGAGGGAAAGAGCCAGCTCAGCACTTTCCAGAGGCCAGGGCAGAGGAAAGAAGAGAGACTGGTGGACTTGGGAAGAGAAAGAAAGCAGACAAAGGGACACACACACACTTCTCACAGGCTAATTGCTTCCCTCTCTTTTCATCTCTCTCTTTATTTGCAGACTCTTTGGGTGAGGTTAATACAGCAGGACGGCAGTGTCAGGAACAACTGTTGTTCTATAGGTAAACTCTGTCTCTGGCTCTATATCTGTGTCTCGGAGGTTAACAATAGAACAATACCTCACGACAGAATAAAGCAAGACACCTTACAACACACTCATTGGGGCATCAAACACCTATTTTTTGAAAGGTAAAAAAGGTATAAGATTGTGTGTATATTGAAAGCAATGAAAACAATATATTTACTTTTTTAGTATTTGTGTTCAGTGTCTATTTGTATTTGTCTAATAAATGTTGTAGAATTTTAGTATAGCTTTTATATTGGGCATATATAATTGCAAAATAATGTTCATAAATTGTAGCAGTGTTCAAAAAGTAGGGGTCAGTAATCATTTTAAATAGCAAACACATTAAATTGATCAAATTTGACCTTTTAATCAGAAGTGAAAATGCTACAAAAGATATCTTTATAATTGATCAAATCTAATTCATAAAATTAATCATATATATATATGTATGTGATCTATGTAATAACTATGTTTTTATGCATGCTGGGTACATGAATTTCCTCCCGGGGATCAATAAAGTATTTATATTTACATCTAATAATAATATATAAAATAAAAATTAAAACATATCAAGCAGCACAACTGCTTTTAGCATTGATAATAATAAGAAATGTTTATTTAATGACAATAATTTCTAAATGACCGTTTAATTGAGAACACAGAAAATTGCATATATACTGAAATAATGTTTTTTACTTGATTAAATGCACAAAGTTTTTAAACAGCATTTCATTAAAAAAGCAAACTTCATTATTTTAGGCAACCTTTTTTAAAGCAAAAGTAATGTTGCTTATTAATAGGTTTGAAATTATTTTATTTGAAAGTTACATTCAAGCTTTAAAAACTTAAAAAATGGCCTTTTACACACAATTATCTAACATAGGAAAAAGGGGAAAGCAATGCACACACACACACACACACAGCAGACTGTATCAGACTTGAGATAATGGAGATAACAGTAATGGTCATTAACTAATGCATGATGGGAGTGTGTAAGGCAAAGAAAGCTTTGGGTCAGAAGGCACTGACGCAAATACTCACACCAGACCAGCCCTTTACAATCACATCATCTGTCTCTGTCACGCTGCGTGCCAGCACGACCACACACACATGCACAAAAAGCCATTGAGCGCTGGTGTGTAGACATTCTGTAGCATCTACGGTAATGTATAAAGCACAAGTGGTGCAAGGACAGATGGAGATATCTGGGTTGTTGTGTTCTGGGGTGCATGTTCACTGAGGCTTTTACCTAAGGATGATTCGAGAGAGACACAAAAAGATGCCTGGATTGGTTTTGTTATGCCCTCTTCACACTGGCAGTGATTTTATCACTGGAGGTCGCCAAGTCGCT
Organism: Enteromius unitaeniatus; assembly: GCA_032359435.1. Taxonomy (NCBI): domain Eukaryota; kingdom Metazoa; phylum Chordata; class Actinopteri; order Cypriniformes; family Cyprinidae; genus Enteromius; species Enteromius unitaeniatus. The sequence continues at coordinate 1,767,699 of JAUMHI010000043.1, read as the reverse complement.
GTTGGTCACTAGTTTGTTTTTGTGGAGTTGGATGGATGCCCAAACATGATTGGTGGGCTGTGTAACAAAAATGTTGAGAAACTGATGGCGAAGAAGGACTGTATTGGAAGTTGGAATTTTGGAATTGCTAAAAATGAGACATACGTATATAAATACTGAAGTGCGGAATGCATGAATGTAACTAGAATATCAACAGTTTTCCACACGTTTTTAAATTTGCTGCTCCATATAGACAGAGGCAAATCATTAAGAATGAAATCATGGAGTAAATGTTACCTTAAAAACACTAGCATTTTATTTCCTGCATAAAATATTAACAGTATCATTCATCTTCCAGCTTTCTTTTTCAGCTATATCTTTTCTTTTTCTCTCTCATCTCCTCCTTGTGTTATTCTCACTTTATTCTCTAGTGGCAACTCTTCTTTTTCTCATCTCTTCCCCCCATTCTCTCTTCCCACTATCGGCAGGCCTTAGACATGTCCCAGCTCGTTTAGACACAAATCATTAAGCTGTACAGAGGAAAAAAGGCCCATTAGTCTGACTTTAATTAATCCCAAACTGCACATTCCTGTCTGCTGTGACCTCTGTGTGTGTATGAAAGTGACTGTTTTTCTTGACATTGCCCTGCAATGACATCCATTGACAGAAAGACTGATAGATAAAATGAATGAACAATGAGATAGATATGGATGAATGATGGATACAGATGAATGTTGATCAATAGTTGATAGACAGATTTGAATGGATGAACAGAACAATCTAATGATAGATAGATAGATAGATAGATCGGAGTTTGGGTTAGTTGTTTGGTGAGAAATGTAAGAGTTGTCCCAGGGCAAGTGATTGATTGTCCAGCTAAATATTGTCATTACAGCTTTGGCTAGCTCTGCCCCGCCCCCCCTTCATTACTCACAGTCACATTAGGCCGCAGGGAGCGTCCACTGTAATTTTATGCACTTTAGCCCAATACGTCCTCTGAATATGAAGCATGCACTTGTATGCTTCTGCTCCTGTTAGCTCGGCACAGACAGTATTGTGCTTGTCAAGTAAGTTTTTGTAATTTCTGCAGGTTTTTATAATGAAGAGGCAGTTGAGAGGAATCAGAACTATGATCAGAAAGATGATCTGATTTATGTGCTTTCGGTTTTGTTGAGTGGGACTGTTTTGTTGAATTAGATTATTTTTGCACATTTAAATAGATTCTGATCATTATTCAGCAGAGTTATTTATCTATTATTAGTTCTGCTTTGCACCTGTAATGTTATTTTGCTTCCAGCTTTGAAAATGTGCAATAACAACTATTTAAAAGTTTGGGATGAGCAAGATTTATTTTTGAAAGAAGTCTACTGTAACTTCTATCAATTTAATACTATACATGTGTATAGTGGATTTCAAGAAAAGCGATTTTTAAAAAAGCACATGATATGACCCCTTAAATGTGCTCACATGCTGGATAATAAATGCAGTCTTATTTTTGTTTGTATCTCTCTTCATCTCTCTCCCTCCCTCTCCCTTTCTTTTCCAGATTGAAATATGGCAGTGCAGGAGCCAGACTTTTGTTAGGATCTGTTGTGCCTGAAAGCTTTATCGATGCTTTACGTGAAGTATGAGAGTCTTCCTCTTTTATTTAGCGCGTGAATGTCTTCCAGTAAAATAACCATGTCATAACTTCTGCCCACTCTCTTGTTCTACCCCCGTAACACTCATTCACTTTCCTCTCCCCCTCGGGAAGGCGACTACTCCATCTCCAGCTGATTGGTTGATGTATGGTGTTATTCAGAGAGATGCAAAACCACATAACTCACCCTGACGGGGCTTATAGGGGAGATAGTGAGGCATAGAGAGGGAAAGGAGATCTCTAACCAGGTGATGTCCCCGGTGGGCCAATGTGTCTGTGTAACTTTTGTTGAAGCCTGGGCTCTTGGCAGCCTGGCATCCCTGAGCGCACGCACTCAAACGCACATCAATATCACCCATCAGGAGTGCCCTTCACACCCTCTGTCCCCGGAGTTGGGTTTTATGGTTATGCAGCGCAGACTGAAGACAGAGAGGGCTTGTGTATCAGCGCCGCTCTGTGTGTGGCTTTCAAAGCGTGTCACGGCAGCACTACTAAAGAGGCTGACAAAGACGGATCTGCTGGGAATTTCCTACACAACCCGAATCAACAGAGTCGGAGGAGATGAAGGAAATGTGCCTTATCGCGGCAAAATATGTGGGTTTAATCTGTGAATATCGTTACTTGCTGCCTCTTTGCTTTGTATGGTGCCTTTAATGCGAAAGCGCACACATATTTCTTTCTCGGCTTATGTGAGCGGTGATTTGTCTGTGGATTGTGGCGGTGGCAGCCAGACACTGTGCCATGTAGCTGAATGTTAAAACTGTAGTTTGGCCCCTCAGGGCCTCACCTTCAGAACTGATCAATGGACACTAGCAAATAGAGGCCTGCAGAGAGAAAGACTGAACTATTTCTGCAGTATTTTACATAGAGGGAGTGCTGAGAGAAAATGGGTGTTTAGGTAAAAAGAGTGACAAAAAGAAAAACAGATTACTAAAATGTTAGGGTCGTAAGATTTGTCTTAAAGGGGTTATATGATGTTGCTAAAAAGAACACTATTTTGTGTATTTGGTGTAATGCAATGTGTTTATGCTGTTTAAGGGGCAAACACACTGTACCATTTTGTTTCCCCTCTAAGCCCGCCTCCTAAAACGGGTAAATTCGTACAATGTCATCTTTCTAAAAAATCGAGGTGTGCTCTGATTGGCCAGACATCCAGTGCACTGTGATTGGCCGAATACCTCAAGTGTTTGTCGGAGTGTGTTTAAACGAGCCGTTTAAGGGGGGAGTGGACAATTCAGAACTATCTCTTTGGTTTTGAGACCTTAGTCTTTTAAACTTTACAGATCCTCTTTATGCACCAAGAGCTTGTTACACCCTAAAGTGAAAGGAAAATTTAAAATCGAATCATTTAAAGGAATAGTTTACCCAACAATGTAAATTCTGTCATCATATAGTCACAATTGAGTAGTTCCAAATCTGTATAAATGTTTTGGGTCACCGTTGACTTGGTAGGGAACAAAATACTATGGATGTCAGTGGTGACCCAAAACAGCCTGGTTACAAACTTTCTTCAAAATATCTTCCTTTGTGTTCGGCAGAACAAAGAAAATTCATACAGGTTTGGAACTACTTGAGGGTGAATAAATGATGATGAAATTTTTGGGTGAACCATTTCTTTAATCTAACTAAGGCTGTATTTATTTGATCAAAAATACAGTAAAATAGGTAATACTGTGAAATATTTTTTTCTTCTATTTTAATACATTCTCAAGTGTAACGTGATGGCAACTGAATTTTTGTTTTATCTTTTTTGTAAATAGTATTCTAATATATTGTCATTAGTCTATACAGTATATTATTCACAGTTTGTCTTTCTCTAGACTCTAGGCTCTGGAAGGCTGCTGCAACAGTTTTACCTGACATTTTACCTGTCATCTATGCTTTTAATAGGGTCGCTTAATATTTAAAGACCACCCTGTGTTTAAGCTTAAAATACACCTCAAAAAAGCTGTGTGTTATTTTTGTAGAAGTTTTGTTGAAGGTAGTTAGATAACACCATTTGCTCACATTTAATATGCCTTTGCTTTTACTTTATTCACTTGAGATGTTCCGACACTTCACTTTAAAGTTAATATTAGTAATAGTATTAAAAATAGGATTCCTGTGCCGGATTATTATTCATTAAGCAGCTGTATTCACACCCATAGTGGTTTGTTTCCTAAAGCATGGGATTTTAATAAAGATGCTTTAGCACAATGACATCTCAAAATCTTTCTGTTCACTTTTGGTCTGTCACTCCGAGTCACGTCAGATATGACAGACGAATTGGGATCTCGCTTCGAGAGAACCAATCTACTTCGCATGTATGAAAACACGCCAGTGAACATTCAGTAAACATTGCGGATGACCCTGTCTTGTGTGTGGAGATTGCAGTCCTTCTAGTGAAGGGCACGATAGAGCCTGTCCCTCCAGCCAATATGAGGACAGGTTTTACAGTCCTTACTTCATAGTGGCCAAGAAAGGCGGCGGGTTACGGTCGATCCTGGATCTGCACATTTTGAACCAACCACTTCACAGGCTCCCATTCAAGATGTTGATGCAGAAACGCATCTTCGATTGCGTCTGTCCCCAGGATTGGTTTGTAGCGATCAACCTGAAGACAGCGTACTTTTATGTTACGATTCTTCCATGCCACAGGCCATTCCTGCAGTGTGCTTCCCAGGTAACACTGAGGCCACGGCCCGGCTACGTGCCCAAGGTTCACACCACTCCATTTAGCGATCAGGTGCCTTCAACTTGAACTTCCGTACATCTCTGTTCAGTGAACAAGAATGTCCCAGTGCTCCAGATTACTGAATGGATAGTTCTTAAGACGGTTTTGTGGTGAGTCAGTGTTTATTAGTGTGTTTTCATACATGCAAAGTAGATTGGTCCTCTTGAAGCGAGATCCCAATATGTCGGTCATATCCGACGTGACGTCTCCATTCCCTTCTTCAGGGAACAAAGGTTACATATGTAACCGAGACGTTCCATTAATACTGTCCCACTTGTGTTGTTTTACACAGATCTCAAACTGATAGGCACATCCCTTACCAGCTGTTAGAGTTCATTTGATTATGTATCACCTCTCTTCTCCTTAAAAAACCCATAATTACCGAAGATATTTTATTTGTAACCTTTTTAAAGCAGAACAGAGAGCACTCTCTTAGCTGATGGCCCAATATGTCTATTAAAAAATAACTAGGAAAGTATCATGGTACAGCGGTATCAGATTCACTTTGATATATTGTAATATAATATTTAAGGGATATTTCACACACACATTTACTCACCTTTAGTTATTTTGACTTGCACCGACTTTGATTTATATGGTCAAAAATATGAAAGCCAGTGGCAATCTAGATATTCTTTCCTCTAAATATCTTCTTTTGTGCTCCAAAGAAGAATAAAATAAATGTTTTGCATCTCTTTCTAGAATAAGTTTAGATAGTGTTACAGCAGCTCACCGAACTCTTTTGTGCAGTTTGTTTTGTTGTTGCTGTAAACTCTGAGAAGAAAATTAGATAAAAGACAGAATGTTTTGTTCACCACAGTACATCGTCCAATACAGACAGAAACAACTTCTTATCATGCTAATGTGCTTTGTAAACATGGATACTTGTATTTGAGTTTGAGTTTTCATGACCAATTTGTACGTATTTGTACGAGGTGCCAAATTCGTCCTGATATAACCTTCAGTGTTGTAGCACTATCATGTATTCATGATGCATTGAGATTTCCTTTTCTAGGCACAACATGTCTGATGAAATATTATCTCTTTTCTTCTCAGAGCCTCAGCTGAAAGGCATCGTCACACGTCTGTATTGTCGGCATGGCTTCTACCTGCAAATGTTACCCGATGGCACCTTGGACGGCACAAAGGACGAAAACAGCTCCTTCTGTAAGTGTGTGCTCAGTGTGTGCATGTGTATTTTTTAAACGCATATTTTAGAGCTTTAAAAAATCCTATTAACATTACCTGAACTCACTATCACATTACAACCCTTTATCTATCTATCTATCTATCTATCTATCTATCTGTCTATCTGTCTATCTATCTATCTATCTATCTATCTATCTATCTATCTATCTATCTG
>JAUMHI010000043.1:1738201-1756690 GCA_032359435.1 Enteromius unitaeniatus | reverse complement strand
TCTCAAAGATGATCAGAAGAAATGGACAGCACCTGAGTTAAATATATGAGTGTCACAGCAAAGGGTCTGAATACTTATGACCAGTGTTGTACAAGTTACTTCCAATTAAAGTTACTGATTATCATTACTTAATACTGTCGTATTGCATTGTGCCTTATAAACATAACACCATGTCTGCATTTGCTATCGGAGAATCATCAAACAAGCACTACCCTTCACCGCTCAAAACCTATGTTTGAACAGTAAGTAGCAGGTTCTTTTAATAAGAAAATGCATAACATAAAGGTTGTGAGTCAGAAGCACCAGACTGTCCTTGCAGAGGAAGAATTGCTCCACTTTATAGTCTCTGTTAACAGCCAGCATTGGTCTGCAGGTTTAAGGAATCAGTTCTCTGTAAATGCACTGAAAACAATCTAATATTTGTGTTGGACTGTTGTGGAACAGTGTTGTGAAAACAACTTGACCACTGATTTCTAGTTATGTAGTCATATCTTAGGTCATCTTGAGGCCCTCTTGTTTGTCCCAGCACTCTCATAGTGTGTTCACTCTTGCTTTTTTTGTGTGTTTGTTTTGTTTCATTTTTTTTTTGCATTTGACGCAATGTGCACTTTTCAATCCTTGATAAAGCCTCAAAATGAAATAACCAAGCTTACCTGTTTAAATGTGTTGAATCTGTCTCATGAATGTGCCCCTCAGAGGTCTTTCCCGTGATCCTCTGCTCAGCTGTCTTGTGAGCCTGCTTTTTGGTGAAGCATGATGATATACTGTAGTAATCTGGCCGTCATCTCCCTGGTCTGACAGAACGATGACGTTTAAGACGAATATGAGGAAGCTGAAGGGTTCATGAGGGATAGGGATGGAGGAGTACGTGCAGGCCAGCAGGGTGTCTCACAGCAGGAACAAAGGGCTCTATCATCCATAGAAAGGAATATAGTGAGAGATGGATTGACAAAAGAAGGCATGCAGAGCACAGCCCATGGGGTTGCGTTCATCATTCGATTTCATTTTCATTTCATTTTAGCATTTGTCATGATCGCTTTCCTCTCTTTTTTCTTGCTTTGTCTTGTGTCTGTTCTGTCATTGGTCTTTGATTCCCTATTTACTTGTCTCTCTTTGTTCATTCCTGTCTGAGGATAGATCTGGTGAGAGTTGTATGTAAAGGTTAAGGTGTTTGGAAAACTCTGTGTCATTGCTGTGTGCTGTGTTACCTGTAGGGGACCACTGGAAATTGCTTTCCGATAAAAATAGCGCTTTGTCTCTATAACCTGACCCATTTTTTAAACTCAACACACAGTGGAAGCCCTCCTGGGCGGGAGAGGGAGAGAGAAGGTGGGAACAAAACAGCATGCGCACACACACACACGCACACACACACAGAAAGATGCATATTTGCACTGATAGAGGTGACCTGACAGAATTGGGGCAGATGTTGTTGAACTGACCAGCTATTTTATGATAAAAGATACTTGGTTTAAGCCATTTAATACCGTGGCCATAACATAACACACATTCAAGCTATATGTTCTCTTTTTAGTTGCCCTTCCTTTTCTGTTCCTTTCTTTTTTCGCTTTCTGTTTCTTCTTTTCCCATTGCCCTACAAGACAGGTCACTTCTGCTCACATGTAAAGCAACCCAAGTGTTCTTTATCCAGCGCAGATGTAAAACTTTGATGAATGATACAAACATTGACAGCCAAGCAGAATTCGTCTTGTTCTAACACTCGAGAATTTAAAGTGGCAGATGCGTATGTGCTTAGTATAAACAGATGATATTGTTCACCGGTGTGGACACTAATATCTGTTATCTTTAAACAGTAGTTATCTTTATCGTTGTCATGCTTATTGTGAACAGGCCTTTAGCTCACCCAAAAATAAAAATTGCCTCAATAATTACTCACCCTCATGTTGTTCCAAAACCATAAGACCTTCATTCATCTTCTGAACACAAATTAAGATATTTTAGACAGGACCATAGGACTATATATGGAGACTATTTATGTAGATACATAATCTTCAATAATGGTTTTAAGCTCCTGTTGGTGCTGTTACTTGCACGCATTATACATCTGTATAATGATAATAGTGTTCTCTTCCGTACAATTGTGTGGATCTTTGATGCATCATCTGCTGCGTCACATGCATGCAGTTGGAAATAGTTTTTGTAAGGATGACTGGACACCAATAATAAGCAGAAGACTTGGAGTGGATGAACTGCAGACTCGAGGGAGCATATGTCAGGGTGTGTGTGTGTGTGTGTGTTCTGGCAGGATTATTACTCATTTCAAGTAGAGGGTGTTTCTGCTTCTGGCCCTCAGCACCCTGGCATTGACACTCACACACCTTGATCTGAGCCCCAGGTCCCCATACACCCACACTGATGAAATAATTAGTCTAACTGCTGATCCCGAATGATTCTAGCTGACCTTAGACCACCTAGTCCACACAAACATGTCCACACACACACACTTCCTTTTCTTTTTCCTTTTTGTACACACCTGCACTCTCTCCATCTCCTCACACACACACTTGTGACCTTGCCCTCCCTGTTTAAAATGGACTTGATTGGTCCTCATTGAGTCAGCAGTCTTTTCCCTCTTAAAGGAATAGTTCACCTAAAAATTTGAATTAGCTGAAAATGTACTTTCAGGGCATTTAAGATATAAATGAGTTTATCTTGTCACCGGGACAGATTTGGAGAAATTGCATGAAGCATAGCATCACCAACGGATCCTCTGCAGTGAATGGGTGCCGTCAGGAAGAGAGTTCAAACAGCTGAACAAAACGTCGCAATAATTCACACGCCTCCAGTCCATCAATTAATAACTCATGAAGTGAAATGCTGAGTGTTTGTAATAAACAAAATCCATCATTAAAATGTTTTCATCTTCAAACCAGTGCTTGCAGCTCTTCATAGTACTGCTTTTTCCAAGTCGCCTTGGAGTAAAATATACACAGATTCAGCACTGTTTGCAAACGAAAACAGTCAAAAATAGTTCGTAACAAATATGTCGGTGAATTTTAATGTGAGAGGACAAAGAATGATGAACGTTTTCACTGGAAGAAGCGTTATTATGGATTATGGACTCAGACGTTGGCCAGAAGCAACAGTTTGAGTTTAAAAACATCTGACAACACCAACTCACTGCAGAGAAGCCATTGGTGATGTAATACAGAATTTCTCCAAATAAATAAACTCATCTACATCTTGGATGGATTGAGGGCGAGTAACTCATTACAGTCCTGCGTGTAAGCGACCACCAGTAATGTGCTGAAGGAGAAAAGAGTGAGGGAGTCTGTCTTGAAGGGGCTTGTTGTGTTATTTTGTCTTGGAAATTCCCCAGACGCTCAGCTGGGTCTAGCCAAGGAGAGAGGCAGAGGACGAGCGTGCCGCTACAGCTGTTGTGAGGTCAGCAGTGCAGGGACGAGCAGGTGTTCTGCCAAGGAAACCCACCTCTCGAGCTGACCCGGGGTCAGCGCGCTGTCAGTCTCGTAATGGCCTCCATGAGAGCAGCAGTGTGCAGGACTGTTCTCAGACCTGTGCTTGAGAACGTTTCTTAAAGCAGTCTGGTTAAAGGAAGCAAGCACGGCCGCTCGCTTTATTTTTAGTGCTGTCAAATACAAGGTGTTATTGCTGGCCTCTGCAATTACAATCTCATTAGATCTCATTACAACACAACAGCATGTTTTTGCTCTTTGAAATGAATTGCGATTAATTTGGCTAATCATTATGCAGTGAAATACTGCAAGAAAACCTTCTGTTTGTTTATCCCCCGTTTATTAGTTACCAAATCGTTCGTTTCAGTTTCCTCCACCTTCAAGTTCATGGGATGTCTTCCTCGTGCCCCCATCATTCTGCAAGCTTGTCAGTGCTCACTGGTGTGTTAAACCCACTCTTAGTAAGCAGTTTTTGGATTGCTTCATACCTGTGCGCGTTTCTATCCAGCTACATCAAAGTCTCATGCTGGCTTTTTTAGAGGAAATGCTCATTGACGTTTCGCTGCGGTCTTACGTGAAATCAATTCACCCCTACTAGTTACAGATTTTACAGCCGCAGCAGTGTAAAGTTAATGTGAAAGCAAGCATTCTTCGCTGTGTGTGTATGTGTGCTGCTCTGAAGAGGAATTTATGGTAATGACATGATTGTCTCAGTCTCGGTCTCTATTGTTTCTTCTATCATCCATTTTTTAACTTTCTTCTTTTCCATCTGGCTTTAAACTCAGGTTCCAAAACGCACAGGCAGGCAAGGCTTAGTCCTAGTCTTAGACTAACATGTATATCTGAAAGAACAAACTTGCACTGACTGATCTTAAACATGTCAGTGCCTTATAGTTTTTATATGCACACCTGTAATGCTTTTTTCTATGGCATGTTTATAAAAATGACTTAAATGTAATTGAATTATGATCTTATCCTGGCTTAGGATCGAAGTCCTGTCTGTGAAACCGGGCCAGTCAATACCAAATTAGTCAGTAAATATTGGCTATAGTGAATAAATTAATAAATGTTAATAAACTGTCACCACTAAAAACTGCTAAATATACTTTATGAATAAAGTGAATGCAAAATGCAGTAAAGTCAGATATATAGATTTATTTGTTTGTTTGTTTGTTCATTCAGTTATTTAAATATTTAACATTTTAAATATAACTTTCAGTTATGAAACAGGACGTTGGTTTCATACATGTCGTCCTATGAGGACACCCCAACTAAAAGCATGTTTATTATGCATGCAAGACATAACAAATGAATAGGCGAAAAAATTATATTTCAGTATTCTATGAAATATTTCTTATCATTATGAAAATCTTGTTGAATATTACTCCCATTATTACACTTCTTTTGTCATGTATGTTGCCCCAAAAACACAATATGCAAGTTAGATTTTGTTCATAGATGCATATATACTGTATGTATATAATGAGAAAAAACGTTTTACACACATTTTGAGGAAAGAAAAATGTCTAATAATTCTGTTATAAGATCTTGAGAATCATCTTTATACAAAGTTTGGTCAAAGAAAATCTAAACTAAAACCTAAAATGTATTGGTGTTTTTATAAGTTAAGTGCTCATTGCACATGCATGTTCATTTCTTTTCAATTTTTTAAAGAAATTGAACCCTGAGGTCCTCAACTGATGACACAGCATAACTTATGGATGAAATATAAATGTTTTACTATTTTTTTCCTAAAGCTTTTCTTGGGTCTTAAGAGGTAAAATAAACCCTTTTCACATTCAATGTCTAAAAATCTTACAGAATTTTCTGAAATTTTCAGTATACTGTCAATATTAACTTGTTTGTTGTTGTTTTAAATCCATATGCTGTTATGAAACACAATATTGTTTCTTTATGTAGATGGTTTCTATTCAACTACAGTTCACAGTGTCCTCATCTCTCATGCTCCAAAAGAGACAACGAAAAGAGCAGTCCATATGTCACTGTATTCAAAGTCTGAAGAAGCATTCTCTGTGTTCCACTGAAAAGCAAAGGTGTGCAGCTTTGGAATCAAATGACTAAGTAAATAATGAGGAGAGAGATATTTGTGAGTGAGCTATCTCTTTAAATGTTGGTGGGAACTTGGTGCCTTTCTAAGAGGCTGATGAGGCAGCTCTCCTGTCAAAATGCCAGTCGTCCCTCATGATTGCTGGGGGATTCAGAGGACTCTCCAGCGTCCGCATCTTCATTAACTTCATGCAACAGAACATGTCAAAAATCCTTCTGTAATGATCAGATTTCCCTAAATCGCACAATCCTAAATTAAAAAAGCAGGGAGAGGGGGAGAAAAGAAAGCGACAGAGGCTGTGCTGTGATGTGTAAAACTTGTGTTTTTGAAGCCAGTGAGAGCGGCTGATCAGTGAAGCAATGAGGAATGAAGACAAGTTATGGGTGTGCTGCTCTGACACCTGCTGGAGCTTCAGAGCACTGCAGGACTAGAACACAGACTGCTAGAGGTCAATCTAATCCCTCTTCTCCTTTAAGGAGAACAGATTTCTCTTTATGTTTAATAAGAAATAGCTATTTTTATGGTTTAATGCCACCTGATTTAATAGACGACCTTAGATTGCCTCCAAAGGGCCCAGGATAACATTGTCCCGTCCTGAAGATGCAGGGGCTCCTAATTATTGAGAGGAGGTCAGCAGGTATTGTGCACGACTGTTTTTTAAGTGTTTTAGAAATTCCCAGTGTCTAATTGTATTGCACAGACACACATTCATACTCCATCATCTTCTGTCAGCTGGAAACACCAATTAAATTTGACAATTAATTAATTCAAGTTGGCAGAGCTCTTCACACTGAATGGTGTTTAATGTCCAGTTCAAGCCTAGATGAAAGCTGGAAAGAAAAGTGTCTACTAAAAATTATTATAATCCTTCTATAAATGCAATAAAATGTCATTATTTATAATTAAATGAATTATATTTATGCATTAATGCATTCATTATTTTAAATTAGTTTTTAAAATATTTTTTATTATATTAATATTTACATTATTATTATAATGAATATGGGGGGAATATGGGGATTTTTTTTTAATGCCTTAAGATAGGAGAAAATATCAAAAGCATCAGAAAAGGCCTAAATGACAGTGATTCAGTTTGAGATGTTATTAAACCAGATACTTTTTGTGCTTTATGAAGAAGATGCTTTATTTTTAACTGAGCTTTTTTTAAGGTCGCCGAAAAAATTATATTTTTCCTATAAATTAAAAAAATATTTAGTATTTATATGAATGCATTTATTTATAGATTTAAATAACTTTAAGTATTTAATTTATTGTTATTCATGCTTATCTTTAATAAGGGGCTTTTTAAGACAGGAGCAAGATTATCGAAAGCGTCAAGAAGATCAAATGGCCGCAGATATGTAATTAAAGCAGGTAAATTATGAATCTGTTTTATGAAGAAGGTTTAATTTGTCTTTGGTGACAGAGGGGAGTGTTTCAAAACAAACACATTAGAGCAAGAGAGAGAGGAAGAGGAGTAAACCCCTTATTCAGCTGCTATGCTCACCAGTCACACCAAGGATCCCAATCAATCCTGGAAATTGGTTTGTTCCCTGACAAGGTTACGAAATGACAGGGTGGTAGAGAGAAAGAAAGAGAGAGAGACAGATGGGATGGGAGGAGAGGAGAGAGAAAGAATAAAAGAGAGATGTTGGTGTTTGTTTACTGACAGGCTGCTACCTCCAGCAGGGAGTTTGTCTGTGTTTGGGCTTATGGCAGAAATTACCCTGAAACACTTACGTTCACCTGAACAGAGCACATGTGCCCCATATATATAATAAGAAAGTATAGTGTAATGTGATTTTGCTTTTTTTTCATTTATGTTCATCATGACAGCATTTTCCTCCCAGTACACAGGCTACATATAAACCTACAGTAACAGTCAGCGGCTGCAGATTATTCTGGTTACTCATGGTCTGGGTATATGTGTGTATCTCTGTTACAGGAACATTTCACGCCGGAGTGCAAGTTTAAGGAGTGTGTGTTTGAGAACTATTATGTCACATACTCCTCCATCTTGTACCGTCAAACTCAGTCGGGTCGGGCTTGGTACATTGGCATTAACCGGGATGGACAGGTTATGAAAGGAAATCGGGTCAAAAAGACTAAAGGAGCAGCCCACTTCCTGCCCAAGCTTATAGAGGGTATGTTTTTATTCATAATATTAATCTTTTATTTTTCATATGTGGACAGTACAATGCAAAAGTTTGGTGTCTTTTTTATTTATTTTTGAAATGAATTATATATATATATATATATATATATATATAATATCAAATATATATGTGTATACTTTGTATGTATGTGTATATATATATATATATATATATGTGTGTGTGTGTGTGTGTGTGTGTGTGTGTGTTTTTATTTAGATTTTTTTAATAAAAAAGTAAAAAAGAAGTAAAACATCTAATAAATATATATATGATACTTCTTTTATTTTAACTATTTTCTAGTTGACTATATTTTAAAATGTTATTCCTGTGCTGGAAAAGCTGATGCAAGTCAAAATTATACAGAAATCTTTCTAGTACATTGATGTGGACTTATTATGTTGAAAATATAATATTTTATATTTTTTGAGGAAACCAGATACATTTTATTTACATATTATTTTAATCGCTCTTTTCATCAGTGAATAGAAAGTTTAATATAATAGCATGTGTATGAGATTGAAATCTTTTGAAGCATTATATAAATGTCATTACTGTGATATTTGATCAATTTAATGCATCCCTTCTCAATAAAATGATATATTTTTTTTATTTTCTTACTGACCAAAATAGAGGTTCTATCATTATTGGTCATGTTGTGCTAAACCTGCATGACTTTCATTCCTCTGTGGAACATGAAGATATTAGTTAAGATGCTTAGTTAAGATACTGTGCCTTTAAGCGTCTTTCTTTTTCTCTCGTCTCTCCAGTTGCGATGTACAGGGAACCATCGCTTCATGACGTTGCAGAGCAAAGCCCGCCTAGGAAAACGGCCAAAACATCAGACTCCCCCGTCCATAAAAACGGCAAGAAAGATCAAGTGCTTCCCGCCCCCACAGCCTCCTAGCGGCAGCAGAAGACACGGACACGCCATGAATGCCAGCAGTGGCACAGGAGGTTTGGTACAAACAATGTTTGTAGTCCCTCCACCGACCCTCAGAACTTTGACATTTCCAACAATGAATCAGGGCTCAAAAGACCCTTGCTGACCGGTCTAATGTCCACCACAGCTCCTTTTGGTCTCTCCTGCTCCTTAATCAAGGGAATACCGAGCAATAATAACGGCACTGGTCTGGGGTCAGAATGTGACGGCGTCGCTTTTGTGAAAACAGCCACTCCTAAAAGAAAGGATCTTTGTCTTCCTCTCCTTTTTTAGTATTTCAGGAAGAAACACTTCCTCTTGTGAGGCAATTCATGCTTGACATTTAAACCCTCCGCCGGTTCCTTTGTTCAAGCATTCATAGATTCCCCAAATTCTGTTTTCTTTCTTTCTTTCTTTCTTTCTTTTTTCCAGAGATCCCCGTCATCTCTAAGCCTTGTTTGTAATCTCCTCTCCCTTCTCTACCTCTTTTGCACTTTGATTAGCTTGACACACAGAGGCCATTTTCCACTTCACAACACAGGAAAAGCCCCGCACACTCTCCCGGGGACCATTAAGGATGCCACAAACACACACACACACACCAAATAACTAAATAAATAAAACTTCCTCTCCTCTTAGGATGAGGATGTTTAGAGTCATTCGACCTTAGGCAGTGCAAACCTTTCTGTGCTCATCGGTTCCTGCTCTGATGAGTCTGCGGAGGCTGGACGTGTGAGTGTGTGTGTGTGTGTGTGTGTGTGTGTGTGGTGAACAGTAATACAATATCATTTGTAAGATGACTCATAACAGAGGCAGTAGGGCGGCATTATTGTTTCTTTTTGTTATGATAAGTTGATGTTTTTCTCATTGTAATATGCCCAGAGAGCAATATGGGTACAGCTGCACTCTTTCTCCTCTCTTTTTAGCATGTGTGTTGCTTTAGAGCAGGGTTTCTCAAAGTAGATATGCTGACTACTGAGGCTGCAAGTTTCCCAAAGTTCATGTCCCTACATTCAATTTTATTCTATTACATTTGCCTGAGAGCAAAGGCACTTCACCCAGCCAAATGAAACAACACAGGTGCTGAAAAGGTCCAATTCTGCATCATTTTCTTTTGATAAAATTGTGGAATTGGACCCGGAGGAGCTCAGAGGGAATCGTTTTGGAAAACCTTGCACAGAGAGTCCAAACAGACCTGTAACATTTCCCCTCCAGAGGTGTACAGACAATATATGTAAATGAAAATATGCGTTAAGTGCTACGAGGAACCTGATGACACATCACACTTCTGCCTTTGCAGTAATATTTCTGATAATGTATTCATGCATATCACCTACAGTACATTATGGAAATATGATTTAATAATACACTGCCATTCAAAAGTTTAGGGTTGGTAAGAATTATTTTTATGATTTTGAAAGGAGTCTCTTACGCTCACCAATGCATTTATTTTGTAAAATATAGAAATATACAGTGCTTCTTAATTTTTTGCTGCTTATTAATATTATGCAACATTGCTTTGGAAGTCTTTGATCAATGGAAAATTCTGAAGAATAGTTTTTTTTCTCTTCACTTAGAAATAATTTAGTGCATCTATGCTGAATAAAAGTATTCATTGATTTAAATAGATAATATATATATATATAATATGATTTTGGAAGTAGAAAATGCTCTCTATTTATATACATAATTATTAGGGTCCCTTGTAGGGAGTATTTTTAGCTTTTGATTATGATTCAAATGCTTTTTTTGCTTCCAGTATTAGTTATATCAGTGTATATTCCCTTGCTGGCTATATCTTCACTGTGATATCAAGTGCAAAGCTTAAACAAAGTGCTAAAAATCAAACTTTTCTCCTGCTGAGTTGAATCATTTCTCATACCGTGCACCTGGTGTTGAGAAAATTATATCTGTGATAATTATAGATTCCGTCCCCTGCAGCAATGCATTATTAGGAGAAACAAAGTTATTAAGAAGTGGAAATAGCTAAAGAAATTTCAGAATATTTACTAAATTCCTCCACGTTGAGATCAGGATGCCAATCTTTCCCAGATTACAGTTTCCTTACCGCAAATAACAGCAGCACCCGCAGGTAATTCACAATCCTCCATTACAGGAGTCGTTGTTTGCGGTTAACGTCCCGAGCAGATTGTTTTTCAGAGGGGCTGAATCAAAATGCATCTCATAGCTTCTGGGTACACATCAATAAGACTACATCTTGATTTTCTTCATAAACCATAATTTGTTTTGCAAGCAACAATGCTCGTCTCAGACTCTAATAGCTTTTCTTAAGTCTTGCATTGTCCACATCATTCAAGTTCGAGCTTCCTTATTATCTGAAGGGCTATTTACGTAAAGTTTTGCAGGTCCATAATGCTGTAATCACACACGATAAAAGTTAACAGAGGCTTCGTAAGACAAAAGACTCCCGAATTTGCAACCGGATGCCATGCTGAAACCAAATCCAGACCGCAAAGGTTAAAAAAATGATAAAGGCAATGTTGTATGAATCCACAACTGTGCTTTGATTAGCATTCCATAGTTTATTCATTCACGTTAATCACAATTAGACCATGAAATTGATAGTATGTCTCACTTCTAGCCTTTCAAACTTCTAAATGTTACGGAAGGACTTCACGGAGTGTTAACTTACTCAATAAAAAGCCTCTTGTATTTTGTAATGGCTTTCTAATCCAATATAAAAGGAGATATTTCTACTTTTCATTACTTCAGATACGTGAAGTAATATGACACTATTTGACATTTAACTTTATAATGCTTTGCTTTGGGTCAGTTTGAAATGATTGTAAATGTGTTGTACAACATGATGTTAGACAAAAGAAAAGAAAATTGGCCACTTTCTTCGCTTTGATATATTTGGCATGATACATAACGGCCAGATCGGGTGGTTTAACAATTATTTTAATGAAACCACTCTCTGTGCACAGCTAAGTGCTTCTCTCTCAATTTCACTGCTATTTTTCAGCCATAAACACAGAGGCCAGAAGATGAAAGCTAAGGGCTAATGCTTTTCAGAAGAGACAAGCCATTAAAACACTGTTCGTGTGTTCATAGATAGAGATGACCTTGTAAACTGCAGGTTTCTTCATTTTTGTGCAATCTCTCATTGCATTGCACTGGGACTCTATTTGCTTATTGTAATTAGCATATTCACCAGTCTCTCTACAGTCATATAGTCAGCTGATGAGTATTTGGGGAGCAAGGCCATAAAGGCGTTAAACAATGTTGTTATGTTGAGTTATGGGATAGGGATAGTCTGTGCAATTATAACCAGCTTTTTGTTTTAACAGTTAACGATTACAGACTGGTCCTTCTTTACAATGATATATTGGCTGGCAACAGTGTTTATGTTACACATATTGCACATAACATTTATTACTGAAGCATTAATATTAACAATGTGCAATTAGAAAGCTTTCTGCAGATAATAGTTTGCGCTGCTCATCGGTATTAGTTCTTAATTTAATAATTTAATGTAATCGACACTATGAGGTTCCCCACCTCCAATTAAAGTGAGTCATCCATGTTGAATCTTCACTCCCTTTTATTGACCCATTGTCGATAAATGCTTTAAAAACAAATGTTACTTTTCCCTCTGGTTTATTTCCAATTGATTAAACAATACAGACTTATTGGTTCTCTTCAGACAAGCAGCAAAAAGCTGCTTTGTTTTATTGTTTCGGTGGTTGTTTATAAGTTTTTGCCATTTCTGAATCAAATTCAGTCCAGATAGCAAAGACTTAAACAAACCTTAGAGACATGTGCTTTGAATTCAGACATATGTCCTACCTGGTCTCAAGGCATTAACGTACCTTGGTGCACTTTTTAGCGAGACACGAAATATGTACCAATAAGTACATTTCACTGCAGCTTCCAAAAGAAATGAACACTAGAGGCAGTAAAACTCTGACACCTTAAATTTCTTTTCACACAAATTTACTGAGTTTCTATTGATGAAGTGTCATTTTTGCACAATTATTTGAAGAATATCATGTTATGACTTTTTGCTCAAAAAACCTCAAAAATCGCCCCCTTTACTCTGTAGCTAACAGTGTTGGAAAGCTCCGGTTCAAATCCCATGTAAAATGGTTTGACAAAACAGTCCAAATCTGCACAAAAGGAAGTTGAAATGACATCAAATGCCTTTTAATATTTGCATTTGTTAACACTATCAGGCAGGTTTAGGGATTTGGTGTAGGGCCTATTTCCAACATGATTTAATTAATGAGAATTAACTTTTATCAACAAAAATATTTTGAATTCTGAACCGTCGAAATATGTAACTGAAGCAATGTAATAAAAACACAGCAGTACTTACCTATGGCAACGTAATAAAAATGTGCCAGGGCCACATATTGAACCTGTGTTTTAGCGCCACTCAGTGGACATTTCTCTTTAAAACTGCAGCAAGGTACATAAAACTGTGTTGCACAAAAAGTGCATGGAGGTACTTGTTTTTTATGAGACTTAGATTGTTTAGGTTTATTCTCACTTACAATGTCCTCTTATAGCAAACCATGTGACGTTCACTTGGTAATGAATGGGTCAGCATTTTTTGACACACCATGCATAAAATGCTTATGTTCTCTCATATGAGCTGGACGCTATGGTGTAATGTCATGAGAAACGTGAGTTGAGGCTAAATTGCCAGTTTCCATCCTCCTTCCACAATGACAGTGACTCGGTTGTTGTGAATTCTCTTAGCCTCATGCTGACACTTACCTCATGACTATACCAACCAATGTAAATCACTGAATAATGACCACACTGTCTGAACAAATGAATCAGTCTTCGTCATTTTCAAAAAAATTATCTTAAACTCATATTTGAAAACCAAATTAGATTTGTGTGCAGTGTGAGTTGTTATATGCATTGTTTGTGTGTGTGTGTGTGTCAGTCTACTTTTTTAGTTAGCATCTAAGTTTGCTTTTAGTGTTTCTAGAAACAGTCTTACAGAAGATGGTCTCCACCACTGAATAAAAATAAATAAGGTAATTGCAACTTTTTTTTCCTGACAATCACGGGCACTTTTAAAAACAGGGACTAGCCTGACGACTGGCCTACAGCCATCACAATGGCAGAGAGTAGGACAACCTACTTTAGCTACTAGCACTCAACACACCACATGTCAAAAGGGGGCAGTACCAGGGATGATAGATCCCAAGCAACCAACCACTTTCCTTTTTTTATATTCACAGCGTGGCCACTCATTGGTTCATTAAGATTTACCAAACAAAGAGTTCCAGTCACTGATTGGTTCTCCGGTAACGCCAGCCAATCCTGCAAGGGCTACCCTTACCCTGCTACAGCTGCATGACATAAAGTCAGAGCTGTGATGAAAAGTTAGATTTAGAACTGGAATTAGAATATCATGCAATTTCGACTTTTCAACGATTCTGTTTTCCACAATTGCAAGTTTATAGCTCTCAAAAAGTTGCAAGACACAACCCAAAAATCTGAACCTTTATTGTTTTTTACATAATGATGGAAATGGGCTTCTATGCATTCTATAATGCGGCACAGTTTAAAAATTGGTTTGTTTTGTTTTTCAGAGTGAAGTGGTTTGCTGTGGTTTTTGTCATATATGCATATTTTATTGTTATGATATGTTGCTATCTGGGCTTCTAGAAGATGATCAGACTTAGCTCAACAGCGTCTGAGACAGCAGTGCAAGTAAACAACTCAATTTTTCCAGACTTTAAAAGTATATGCATACCTGTTCAGTGTAATTTCCTGCCTGTATTAGGAGGATTTTGAAGGGTCAATCACTGTAAACTGAGAGCAGAAATATTTTCAAGATCAGCGGTGTGATTATTTTACATTAGAAAATTGTTAAGCTGCAGAGACCTTGTATTTACTGATCGTCAGTGTCTGTAATTGCTTTCTGCGTGTGTGTGTGTGTGTGTGTTCATGTGTGCGTGACTTTGGCGAGTAGCCCCAACCCGGTATCTGCAATGCAGCAGAAAAGACAAAAACTCAACCCTCCTCCCATGTTTCGCCCAAAGTCTCGTCCCCCAGGATACTTCTCTTAGCCCTCACGGCAGCACTGTGTAAATGTACCACGCTTCCCCTCAGCAGAATGTCATTGCCTCTGTATGTGTGTGTGACCACAAGAGAGAGAGAGAAACTCTGCTGCATTTTAAACACACACACTGACTCGCACCACATCTGCATTGCATACACAGCAGTGGGGTATTAGTCTCTCGGCAGATGTGTGTTGAGAGGGTGACCTTTAAAAATCTCAGTTCCTCAGCTCCATCCCAGCTTTAGGATAATCACAGTGTTCTCCTGTGGTCCCTAGGAGGTAACCTTTAGTTTAGAGTTTAACCGCTGTTTATGTGGCTGTGTAGAGATGATGTTTGTGGAGAATGCATCTCCTCTGGGTCAGTTGTGTGCAAAATGATCTAAACATGCAGTCACAAATGCAGTTTTTGATTTGTTTGTTTGTTTTTAAATAAACTTAGCATTAATACTTAGTGTATTTACTTATTTTTATTATTTTAAATTGAATATTAAATATTGGAATACAATTATAATAAAAGAAAATGTAAAGTTATTCTTTTGAATGGCCAAAGCTTTAATAGAAATGACGCCAGTCATGTTTTCACATTCATATGACATGAACCAGTTTGAATGTTTTTTACTCTAATAACTCAATAGAACTCGAACTTTGGCTTCCCACAGAAAATATATTAAATTAGTATTATTAGTTATTATTTTAAAATTGATTCATATTTCCATAATATTAATATATATATATATATATATTATTATTAACTGGTGAATGGCTTAAATTTAAGTCTCACTGACTCCAGTCCCACCTTGTTCTGTCTCTTTATCATATGAAACTTAAACTTTTTTTTTTACTTTTAGTTTTTAGGTTTTTTTGAGTATTTTTAGTTTTACAGATTAAAATGTCTAACTCAACAGAATCACTCAAGCTTCCCCATCTCACAGGATATGACATAAAACATATTCTTTTCTAAAATCGAAGTTCAACTAAAAGAGAGTCTCTCTTTGTTCATCTCTTCAGATGTTTGTGGTCATACTCATGTGACACTTTTGAACCAAGGTAACTGTTTTTACTGTCTATAATGTTTGTGGCTTTAGTTTTTGTGTCCCTTGAACAAAAGGTCATACTGTATGTCTGTTGTTGTTTATTTCATTGCTTTTTTGGTATACAATGGTGAAACTGTGTGGATATGAGTTGCCATTTAACTCTGTGGGGCAAGCAGTCACAGTTTAGCTTACTTTGGGAAGATCAAAAACTCAACTAGTGACCAAGATCGATAGACCAGAACTCTTGGTCTGCGTCATGAACATTGATCCCTGCTCTACCAGACTACGGAGGTCATGATCTTTTATCCTCAATGGACACTGGTTGGAATCTACTGCAGCAAAACTGACTGCTGGCGAAGCAACACACAAAAGTACACACTAAACTGTGTGCATACTAAAGCGCCCACCTCTTATATCAGTACAAAATGGGCGATTTGCTTATGTACAATGAGAGTTTGCTTTATATCAGAGGAATCCCATCATTTTTGTAAGTTCTGCATGGATTATCCAAGTTATTGTAATTGAGTCTTCCAAAAGAAAGGAAACTAAACCATATTACTTTTTTCTTGTCTTCCAATCCAAGACAAAGCAAAGGTCTTCCAGTCAAAGCCACGATGACACTATTTTTAATTTTTATAGCTACCGAAACCAATAACCACCTGGACAGTCTCAACAGAATCGCTCAAACTTTGGCTTCCCCATGTCACGAGGATGAAAAGACGTAAAAGCTGGACAGCTTGGACAGAAATGGCACATCTGTGGTGTTGGAAGGAACAACCCAATACAGTCATGCATGAACCAATATTTACTGGACACATTAAAAATTTAAATAAAAAAAAAATAAATGATGAGGAGGAGGATTCCTGTTTAGTATTTATTAACTCACTGTTACTCTTAATACTCTATTCTGCATACACTCTCAGCCCTGCATTTGCAATAGAATCTATATCTATTTCTATAAGTCTATGGGAGACATATTATTGAACATTATTGAATAAAACTAATATATTTGTATGATTGTAAAACCAAAGTGTGATTTGTTTTATTGTCTGCTGGCAAGTCTGTGACAAAAGCCATTTGCATGTATCATTTAGTGCCTTTATTTAAAGTAAAGCATTTTAATTGGTGCCTAGGTGAGTGCCAGAGTTTGCCGAATTTTACAGGCGAGTCAGCGTTAGTTATGGGTTGTTAAGTTGACTTCTATAATGATTAAATTGGCAAAGGACCAAACAGTGAACGTGGTGGGCCAGCGTCATTACTTAAATACAGCACAGCTCGACAGGAGTGCTCAAGTGAGGATGAACAGGAGACAGGTGGCATGTGTTCAGAGTGTCTGTGGCTTTGTTCTCACTCAAGAGCAAGCTTCGCTAAAGAGCGATTTCCATCTTTTATTCCACTAAAAAAAACTTCAGCAATTCCCTGACCTCTGATTTCAAAAGGCCCATCAAAGTGTCAACACTCTAGAGCTGCAGAATAAATCTCATCCTTTAATCTAATTGGTGGGATAAAGCTTGCATAATTCATTTTAACAGCTCTGATGAATTACATAAAAGTACAGCACATTAATACTACTCCTCTTGAGCCAAAAGCACCCCAGAACTGTATAAATATGCTGGCGTGGATTCAAAAACATCAAAACACTTTGCCTTATTTAAAAAGCACATTGGGGGAAGACTCTCAGTGATGAGCTCAATGTGGCTCGACGCGAGCGCTCTTCCTCTTTTGTGGGATGCAGGAAATAGTTTGAAATGTTCATGATTTTTAATGTGTCAGTGGCTGCTTTTAGAATGTCAAATGTCATGTGGGATCACATTTACATTTAAATGTACCATGCATGTGCTCTTTTAATCACTGGAAAGGGATTTGTGAATCCAGGCCCTTTGTTACCTTGTGTCATCTTTACACTGCAAAAACACCACAGTAGCTGCATTTTAAGTGGTTATTATACTAAAAAGATGTGTTTGAAGTCTGTAATTACACACATTCGGCATCAAAATTGGCATAAATGCATTTACATAAATCCCATGCAGCTGCAGAAATAATGTTAGGTTGTAGAGTCTTGATACTATTTTGGTGATACTTGATACTATCTTGTTACTATTACTATGATGGCATGGAGAAAAACATTTCAATTATCTTACAAATATATAGGACCAGTGTTGGGGAAAGTTACTTTTAAAAGTAATGCATTACAATATTGCGTAACTCCCTAAAAAAAGTAACTAATTACGTTACTTACTTACTTTTTATTGAAAGTAATGCATTACGTTACTTTTGCGTTACTTTTATAATACGGGCAGGCCTTGAGTGTTTGTTTTTAATATAAGAAGTTCTATTTATAGCGAATGCACACATTTACACCAAAAAGTTTCACGAATAAACCTCAGGCTGAAGAAAAATGAAATTCACATCTGTAAAGTAGAATACAGAAGAAAGTTTGATAGTCTTCAGCAATAAATAAGCACAGTCATTTTTGCTTGTAAGTAAGTATTGAACTGGATCATCAAAGATCAGCAGCAAAGACATTGGTTAATAAATGAATCAAATGAGATTAGATACATTTGTGTAATTTCATTATTGCAGGTGAGTTTATTTTAATTTATTTTGATGTACACTAAATCTGTTTTTTGAGAGCAAGTGAATTATTGCACATTCACATTTAGTCTAGAACTACACTGTATTCGCACACAATGCTCTTTATTTCTGATTTCATGCGGTCAGGAGATTTATCAGTCAATAAATGAGAAAACAAAGTAACTGTCGTTACTGGCGAAAAAGTAACTCAGTTATATTACTCTAAAAGGAAAAAGTAATGCGTTAGTTACTTGAAAG
>JAUMHI010000043.1:1718488-1731304 GCA_032359435.1 Enteromius unitaeniatus | reverse complement strand
AGATTTTTCATGAGCTGTATGCCAAAATCATCAATATTAAAACAATAAAAGGCTTGAAACTACTTCAGTTGTGTGTACTGAAAGTCTAATGTTTATCAGTACATTACAGAAAATAATGAACTTTATCACAATATGATAATTTTTTTTAAAAGGACCTGTATGTACTATTAATTAATAGTAAAACTGCTGATGGCTGTCTAAACACGTGCATCCACTAATGCAATTTATGGATTATTCTTATTTATTTTTGTGTTCTAGAACATGAAAGATGAGGAGATGAACACTATTGTTATTATGAACTTGGTAAGTCAGCACAGTTTCTTCTGGCTCCTGTGTGTCATTTTGAGAAATAACGTCTTGAGCGCAATTTAAATTTATAAAGCTTTATTTGCATTAAGAAAAAGTTATCTGTCATCTATCATCATAATTTCCTGCGCTAAAATTACCAAACAAAACAAGGCCTGACAATAAGAACTAGGATCAATATACAGTAACTTTGAATGGTAAATGAAAAATTATGCAAATGCTGTTGATAATATGTATGGACAAATGTGCAGAGATATTACATTTGGTATAATTGATGGCACAAGCCAGATCATTTGAAATCATTTGATTAAATGATGAACTGGTTGTACTTATAATTTCCAAGATGACCCTCATTTATCTGCACACAAACACACACCTTTTGTGCTCTTGCAGGAGTGGAACGATTATCGCCTCTCCTGGAACCCGAAAGATTATGGGGGAATTGATGTGTTGCGTATCCCGTCTGGAAAAGTGTGGCTTCCTGATATTGTTCTCATCAATAAGTGAGTTACGTGTGTATGGGTGTGTGTCTTGCATCGCATATTATCTCAAAGAACTTCAGAGTGCGGGGCACGTTATCTTAGAGAGCCTTTGCTGAGTTTCTGCTAGAACAGCAGAAATAACAGAAATTATCAAAGCTTTTGTGAAGCTTGTCAAGAGAAGTGTACTTTCTCTATCCGTTTCTTTCTCACACACTCTCACTTTAATGTCCAGGTAGACCCCCATCACTTCTGGTGTATATATCCACCCTCCTTCATTTATCTCTGCTTTATAGCCAATTAAACCACACTGCTGTCCGCTAGCAGTCTTGCTGGTACTGTGTTCACTTCTACACACACACACACACTGCATCCCCCACACAGTTCAGTGAGGGACATCTCCAAGTCCCACAGCACCATTACCGTAATAGATGGGGAAGTTTTAAAGACCTGGTTTGTGCCCTATGAGGATTGTAAACCAGTGCTCTATAGTTTAGGGCTCAACTGGTCAATTTATCTGAATTGTAGGTATTACCCTGACTTATTATGAAACAGCCATACAAGATGTCAGTAACTCCAAGTTAACAATGATCAGAAGCAGTCAGGCTTCTGAAAGGACATAATAAAGTAGTAGTCCATACACTGTGTCCTGAGTCATTTTATAGCTTTGTGTCAGGAACGGGTGGAAATTAAGGCCATTATTCATTGTGAATCATACACACATAGGGGTACAAGATGATACAGAGCCAGTGGCATTTCCCAGCACCTGGCACAAAGCAAACTGAGACACCAGATTTGAATATGTGCATGTATAATGACTTGACTTGATTTATTTTTGGTACACTATCCTTTTAAGAACGCTGATCCGCTCTAAAATGTTCTTTAAAATTTCAGGCTAGTAGAGAAACCTCCTATGCATTCAGCACCTTACGGGCTTCTTAAGAAGCTCATATTGCTCATAATGCTTCTTAGCATTCCTAGCATTACTGAGTGTCTTTAACTAGATATCTAAACATCTTAATAGAAATCTGTTTCTAAAATCTGTTTCAGTATATATATATTTTTGTAAGCGAATCCAATCCGTACTGATAGAAAATATGCCAATAGTTTAATGTGCAGTTTACTCTGCACTGATTCTTGTTAACATTTGAGCATGAATATTTGAACAGTATGGAGTAACAGTATTATAATTTACGTAATAAATTATGGGAACATCTTAGTAAAGTGACCAGAACTCACTATGAACCAGTTGCTTATTTGCTTGCCTATTATTAACATATTGGCTGTTTATTGGTACTTATCATGCACATATGCATATAAAGGCTGGCTCCTCAACTTCATTCTGAATCTGATACTGACAGTGTGGACACTTCTGGACTTTCAGGGGAAAAGCATTAGTGTAACCATTTCAGTTTTGGTGATATAAAGTTTATCTGCATTAAAAAGTCATTTTGTGTGTGCAGCAACGATGGCGTGTTTGGTGTAGCTCTACAGGTTCATGTACAGGCCTACAGTAATGGCCGTGTGACGTGGACACCACCAGCTCTTTACAAGAGTTCCTGCGGTGTGAAGGTACGTTTTTTTTTTCTTTTACAAATTACTCAATATTACATTAGGAAATGTATAGATCATAATGCAGTAATAAAAATCAAGTGCTCTACAACATTCTAATTTCTTAAATCAGTGCTGCGAAGAATTAACTGCATGCCATAAAAAAATCTGGGTGTGTATTAATATTATAGGTTCCTCCATTATCAGTACTTTGGTGTTTTGTTTTGAGCACAAATGTTTTCGTATGGCTCTTGTTGATGAATGTTCAGCACCCTTCGGTAAATACTGTAGTAATCGGAGTAAGTTATGGATGAGACCTTTAAATACTGTAATGAAGTGGAAAATCATAAGAAGTTTAATGACGCATTAAATCACTAGTGTTTATGCTCAGCACAACTGCACTGAATATGTTACAGTAGGACACTGCTGGGGAGAATTTCTTGTTGAAAAAGCCTGCTTTACCTCATATAAGTGAGGATGTCTTTCGTTCTATCGGATTCTTTTGTACTTGTTTTGTGAACTTTTTTCCCGTCCTCATTTGTATTGCTGCTTTTGTTTGGCCTCGCTCTAGTTTGGCTGCGTTTGATGTTCCTTCTGGTCTTTGCATGTGTGAAAAGTAGAAAGAGAGATGATTAAAGGAAGATCTGAGAGGGAAGAGGCTCACCAGACAAGCACACACACTGACATCCACAAACTCTTTGTCTGTACCTTTTTCTCCATCTGCAGGTGACATACTTTCCTTTCGACTGGCAAAACTGCACTATGGTTTTCCACTCGTATACATACGATTCCTCAGAAGTGGATCTGCAGCATGTCCTTGATAAGAGAGGAAATGCAATCCAAGAGATAATTTACGACACAGGCTTTAGTGGTAATGGCACCCTTGACATACATGAACATTAAGATCATTCAAAGACGGAATCTAACACCTTAGAAATGCACTGTTAACTTCCATGACACATTAAATGCCATAGAATGCTTTCATGCAATGGTTTCAATTGTTCTCTGATATCTAAATAGAAGGTATGTGGCTTAGGTAAGGGCAAAAAAAATTCTCCAGAAATCTTTTTACATGTGCATGCACAACCCTAGGGTTTCTCCTTAGAATGAAATGGTCTGTTATTGGTTACTTGGAAGGGTCATAAAACACAGGGGGGAAAATGTATATTTCTTGCTGTTATATCATTGGGTAATTATATGCTGGGCACTGAAACTTGTGTATGTTTGGCTGGTGGTTGGTCTAGAACAGCGGTAGGCAACGTCGGTCCTGGAGTGCCAATGTCCTGTAGAGTTTAGCTCCAACCTGGAAAAAAACCTCACCTGCCTGTAGCCTTGAAGACCTTGATTATCTTGTTCAGGTGTGTTTGATTAGGGTTGGAGTGAAACTCTGCAGGACATTGACACTCCAGGACCGACGTTGCCTACCCCTGGTCTAACATGGGTGTTGGGGCATAGTGATCTCGACTGGTACGTCACGGTAGGTGTTATGTTCTGATTGACTAGTTTTTCAGTGGTCTTTTTTTTTTTATTCACAATATTTACACAAGAAGGATGAAACATTGGTGTTTGGGACTCCTTTCCATGTACACAAGTCTTATTATTCAACTTTGCTAAGCTAAATACATTCTATGGCGCCTTCAATGACAGCTTAAAAATACTCTTGCAACCATTTTAAAAACATTATAGAAGCTGTTAAGAAATCATTTACAGGGCAGGGGTGTTCAAGCGTGTTCCTGGAGGGCCACTCTCCTGCAGAGCTCTACTTAAACACACACACCTAAATCCGCTAATCAAGGTCTTCAGACTCAATAAAAGCTTCCAGGCAAGCTAATTTCTGTATGACATTTGACCCCTGAGGCCCTGACCTACAGTAGCAACACCCTAGAGACCATCTAGCAATGCTCAGCAACTTTTTAAATGTTCAGACAAAGCTTTTGCACATTTATTTCAGCCTTTGGTTTTTAAATAAATGCAGTACTTTTAATGTGATATTTTTACAATAAAGTTACATTTCAAAAATGACCCGCTTAAATTCACTCAAAATGACAATGTATGATGCCATAGTTTTCACCTATACATAAAAATGTGTTTTTCTGATATCTCATCCCAGAGAGTGGAGAATGGCACATTCGTCACAAGGTTTCTAGGAAGAATGTGCGAGAGGACCTGTATGAAGACATCACCTTTTACCTGATCATCGAGAGGAAGCCCATGTATTACGTGTTTAACATCATCCTGCCCTGTATCCTCATCACCATCATTGCCATTTTTAACTTCTACTTGCCACCTGATGCAGGTAAAATCTGATGCCAGGATTTGTTGCAAATGGTAAAATCAATCACATCCACTTATCAGTATGCACAGAAAATTAAACAAATGGCCCTTATTGACCTTGAACTAATGAAGTTGCTGTTATTGTCCATTAGAAATAGTTTATACCTGCACAGTTAAACAGTCTTCCAGTCTTGAAATTCTACCAGCAACAAATCATCAAGGGATCATTAGTACAAGCTAATTCCACTGCTTATACAGTCTGGTCTATTAATTCCGTTATATACTGTAATTAACCTAATCACAAACAAACACATTAAGACTCTGTGTAAGTTTATGCACGAGTAGATCAAGAGGAGCCCTCTTTTCTTTTCAGGGGAGAAGATGGGCCTTTCCATCAACGTACTGCTGACTTTAACTGTCTTCCTGCTTCTGCTCGCCAACAAAGTCCCAGAAACCTCTCTGGGTGTTCCCATTATCGTCAACTACTTGATGTTCACCATGATCCTGGTCACCTGTTCTGTCATCCTCAGTGTAGTGGTGCTCAACCTCCACCATCGCTCCCCCAACACACACCAAATGCCCCTGTGGGTGCGCAAGGTCAGTCCAGAAAACAAAGTGTCCCTGTCAGAGGAGATAAAGCACATATTCAAACTTCAATATTAAGTTAAAGTAAGTCTTTATTGTGGGATTGAATGTTTGCTTGAGAATAAATTAGCATTAGGTAAACAAAGTCACTGTAAGAAGATACATATCCTTTTGTGAAAATTATGTGGAGTCAGCTGCTTTCAGCAAATTGACAGCTGCATTGTTAAAATGACAGATGCAGAAAAATTTTCTTTTATTCCTGGACACTCCAAAACCACCCCAATCTGCCAATTACAAACGTATGAAAAATAGACAAAAATACGTAATGGTTCAAAATGGACCACAATTTGGTTTAGCAAAGAGTATCTTTCCAAAAAGCAGCCTATTATGTTAGACTATTAACCTTTATCAATGGCTGTGAGCTCTACATTATTTAAACTTATTAGAGCCGCAGCCTCTTCATCGCACCACAGTGACCCATTTATACCTTCTATCAACACCCGTTTCAAGCTACCCAATCGCAAGTGGACAACATTTCTAAAGATTATAATAAAAAAACAGCATTTCTTTATCTAAGTTCTGTACAGTTTTGCAGGACATTCAATCATGACAGCAAGCCCATGGGAAAATACATTATTTGCAAAGATTATTTGCTGGCCAAGTGCAATCTGTCTCTTTCTCTCTCATTTAATCAACATCTGTTTTTACAGTGTATTAATATTAATGTAGGAACTTATAAGACTGTAAATGTACATTACTTCTAGATCTTCATCCACATGTTGCCTCCATACCTGGGCATGCTGCGACCTAAAGAGGAGACCCCTCTTTTTCTTGAGAAACCTGCCAAAAAGGAGAACACCCAAGCCATCAGCAGAGTGGCCGATGAGTACTTCATCCGCAAGCCCAATAACACCAACTTCCTCTTCCCCAAACCCCACAGGTGAGATCCTGAGGTTGTCCGAAGGTCACAGATCATTAGCGTCATAGGTCAGAGGGGTCAATTTGAAAACAAGGGAACAAAGAGAACTGATTTCTTAAAGGCGACATATCATGAAAAAGCAAAACATGCTTACAGAGCCTCAGAGGAGACAAGAGAGCAGTGGATTTATTGATTTATTAGCTCCAACCCTAATTAAACACACCTGAAGCCGCTTATCAAGCTCTTAGTAAGCATGTTGGAAACTTCCATGCAAGTTAGAGCTAAACTCTGCAGAACACTGGCCCTCCAGGACCAAGTTTGGACATCCCTGCTTTAATATGTGTGCACTCAGAAAACTGTAACATATCAGAAGTTTAAACTAATAAATTGCATGATTGCAGCGCAATCAGAATCAAAACGGATGCTTTTAGCAGTTATGAGCTGTAATTGGGCAGATCTATTCTGGAAAAGGGGGCAGAGAGTAGCAGCTCATTTGCATTTAAAAAGACGGGCATGAAATCCAGCCTTTTTCTGTTTCCACTCAAAATTGGCATTTTCAAAATGATATAGTTAATTATCTGTGGGGCATTTTGAGCTGCACCTTCACAGACACATTCTGGGGACACCAGAGACTTATATTACATATTGTAAAAATAAGAAGTATTCAATAATCAGTTAGTCATGTTATTATGATACCTTTGGAGACGCATTTAAAGACCACACTAGGATTCAAAATCTAAACCTGGAAAATGTTTGAGAACTTTGTGAACAAGGAGATTCTTTTAGACTCTACGCTATTTCTGGTTTGCTAATCACATAACTAATCATGTGGCATCAATCATGTGACATACTGTTTTTGTACAAAGTCTTGTTTTGATTGTTTTTGTGGAGTTCATGCAAATTCTGCTGCTTTAAAGAGGTCATCCGGTGCCACAGGCACTTGTACAAGCTGTGTGTGTGTGTGTGTGTGTGTAACCACCCTACAATGATAAAGATCCACAGGTAGTTTTCTTTTGATTTAATAAAAATAAGTTGCACCTTCTGAAATCAAGCCATTCTCACACAGACAGAGGCCACTCCCACAATAGTTGATTGGCAGAGGATTAACGTTAAGTTTGATTCTGAGGGGAAACGTGCCCTTGATCAACAGAAATGCGTTTGTTCGCTCGAATCATTCATGATCCAGCCTCACCTTCAGAAGCAGTGAGAATAATGTCTTTTAATGACGTTTTGCAAATCTCCTTTCCTAATAATGTGCTAATTAGCAAGTTTCACCATGAATACGGCTAAAAAAAGATCCTCAGAGAACGCCTCGGAAAAGAGGGGCAGAGCTTATGAAGATTTAAAGGGGAAGTACTCAGAACAGAGTGATTTCTAAAGAGCTGTTTCTGACAGGGTAAAATTAGGGTTTTTTACACTATCTTTGAGAAATTTTTAAAACAAACTATATTACAAACTTTCCATTAAGACTCTAAAAAATCATATTAGCTTGTGGACAATTGGCTTTGTATGACCCCTTTACAGCAAAAGGGGGACAAACCAAATGAGAAGATATTCTGAAATTCATGTTATTTTTTTAATTAAAATTTGAACTGGAATTGTTTTGCTGATAATATATTTGGTAATGAAAAACTGTAGCGTGTTTAATTAGAAAAATGCTAAATAGAGGCATTTTTTCACTGCTGGTCTCAGATTCGTGGACCCCACTGTATGTGTGTGAGCACACCTCAGGGTTTGATTAATCCTTACTCTCTCTCTTATACACTTTAAATCACCTCAACCAGGGAATTTCACTCTCAGTGAGCTGTGTGCGTCTGGGGTATATATATATATATATATATATATATATATATATATACAGTGTGTGTGTGTATGGGCAGTGAGAAAAAAAGAAGAAATCATCACTAAAATAAAAACGATCAGCACAAATCGACTCTGACACATTAGACCTGCCCTGCATCAGGCTCGAGAGAGGCGGGAGGAGATGTAGAGACAGGAGAGAGTGTGAGGGAGAAAGGGAAGATGAGAAAGAAATTCGATGAGGCAGCGGTATCCTGCTTTTTAATTGGTTTTATAGCGTGTTTTGGCACCATTGCCACCATGTTTTAGTCAAATTAGTCTTTCCTGATTAGTCATCTGTGTCTGCTGACGTATGGAGTGAGGAGGGAGAGGGAAGAAAAAGCTTCAAGACCGGCAGAGGATGCCGTTGACCTTTTGTTTCATTAATTTAAAAAACGACTAGTTATGTGCAGACATTTGACTATTGCCATTTAACTTATTCTGCCCAAGCAGAGTAAAACATAACTTGCTTTTTTTAATGTGATTATTTACCAACCCCACACTTTTTTAATGGGTTGTTTAGGCTTGTAAAGGATTTATTTACAGACTGTAATATTGTGAAATATTACTACAATCTTAAACTCTTTTCTATTTTATGATGTTTCAGAATGCAATTTCAAGATCATTACTCCAGTCTTCTGAATCGCATGATCCCCCAGAAATTATTCTAATACGATCGTTCAGTGCCCAAGAACCATGTATTATTAATATCAGTCTTGAAATAGGAAAAAATAAAGTTCTTTTAATTGAATGGAACATTTAAACGAACGGCATTTATTTGAAGTGATGATTTCTATAATGTTTATAATTTTATCAGTTATAAATGTATTTGCTATCACTTTTGAACAATTCGATCGAATTCATGGAAAATTCATGTCGACTTTGTCCTTAACTACTCTAAATAATTTCACAGACAAACTCTGGAAAACAAATAATTTATGCAGAATTGCTTGAACCTTTGAATGCCATAAACTCTGCATATCTTTGAACCCTGCACGCTTTGTAAAGCCTAGTGTTTATTTCTTCCTTGGAAGTTCTCGTTTTAGCAGCCTGTGATGTGTTTCCCTGGAGGACTGATAAAATACTGTGTTCACTGACTCCAGAAAAACCTTTAAAACACATTGGAGCTTTGCCATTCTGAATATGCATCTGATGGTAACTTATGGCTGTAATTATAGAAAAAAAAAACTTATGAGTGCAGTATGTGATCATTGTTTGATCTGTCATCTGCTGTGATGTTAGTTCTGTTTCAAGTGCTAGTTGCAGGCACACACTCCTCGGCTGGGCTAAAGCTTGCCTCTGTCCTGTTCTCCCAATCCGCTGTGCTCTCAGCCTGGCATTAACGTATGTCTCAGTCTAATGGGGTTCCACTCAGGTCACTGAAGCTCACTGGGGAACCACAGACTACCTGAAATGAGCTTCTGTACCCGCACCTGAATACACAAGTAGACACAATGAGAGACGTGGGGAGTGAAGTCACACTGTCCCCTTGTGGTGGGAAGTGGAGGTGTCATATCTGGAAAATGGAGAGAAGAAAGAGAGGGGGCAGAGCAAGAAAGAAAGGGGATTCATAATGAAACAGATGTTAGTGAACAGATTCACAAAAGAGGAATGCAACACATCAGCGGTGATAAGCATTTCATCAGCACATTGGAAGGATTTCATGGGTGGGTGGTGATACCATCAGCATAAAGCAGGGATTTTATAAAAAAGAGAGAATGACAGTGAGGGGGTGACTGAATGATTGAGTGAGTGAGTTAATGAAAGAGTGAATTATAAAGTAAGTGAGTGAGTGAATATGATGTGCAGTATACATTAGCACGGGTCACCTTGACACAGGAGTTTTGGGAAGCGGCCTTTTTTCTGATTTGGGATTATGTGGGCGCACACACACACACACACACAAACACAGCAGGAAGGGCACACAGCCCAATGCATTCTAAGGCTTTAAACGCTTGCACCCTTTTCTCAAGGACAAAGTAATGTGATCCTCCACGGATTTAGACTTGCTGTTTGAGGTTTCAGCCTGTGTTCACGACTTCCTGATAAAGTCCAAGAAATGTACTCTGAGTAACACTTTTATAGATTCATACAGTGGTTATCATAAAGAAATTGTTTGTGCACACCATTAATTAACAATCGCCGGCAGCCTCAAATGACTGTTTTTACTTACTTTCACAGCACACTCCAAAAGGCTTTGATGTTTGACCACTGTTTTGATAAAACTCTGTTGTAGTGATAGAAAGTTATTAATTCATGTTAGGAGTGCAAAATAATAAATCTGTTTATGTATTTACTTTGAATAGAAAAACAACACGCATGGGTATATGCCATTTATGTCCCCAAATTTATGGCAAAATAAATCATCTCCAGGACACCAATGTGATTGCAAATGATAACGATCCAACAGCAATCCTACCTTGAATTTTTTCTTATTTAACAATCACTCAGCTATACATACCAATAACTTTAAATTTGGAGAGAAAAAATATATTTTCTGGTGTAGTCCACCCAAAAAATACAGATTTGTCAATATTTACTCATGTGATTCCAAACTTGCACACATTTTTTCCTACATAACACAAAAGCAGATGTTTTAAAGAATATAGGTTTGAAAATGCATGAAGGTGAGTAAATGATGACAGAATTTTCTAAAGTTAAGCTTAAGTTATATTTATGGGGGCAGTTCCCCAAACAGGGTTTAATCCTAGATTAAAATAAATGTTACGAGTTGTCTAAACTAGAAAAGGCTTGCACTGAGATATCTTAAAATGCATCATTGCCATTATTTGGTCTGAAAATGCTCACAGATAACGCTTTTTTTGTATGTAAGACGTGTTTCTAAATATTCTTAAATGTCCTAAATTAGCAAAGGTCTAGTCTTGGCTTAATCTAATTCCTAACCGGGAAACCGGTCCATGATCTTTGTTTGATTTG
This sequence comes from Enteromius unitaeniatus, assembly GCA_032359435.1. NCBI lineage: Eukaryota > Metazoa > Chordata > Actinopteri > Cypriniformes > Cyprinidae > Enteromius > Enteromius unitaeniatus. The sequence continues at coordinate 1,720,414 of JAUMHI010000043.1, read as the reverse complement.
CAACTTCCAAAAAAAATTGTGTAGTAGTATGAGGACATGAAGTTTTACCTCAGACAATAACATTATATTTCTGCCTTTGCTTTTAATTCAAAGCAGCCTACATTGCATTCAAGGTTTATATTTTTTCAGTTGATGCATTTCCGGGGAGTCAAACCCAATACATGTACAGTGGCAACTTATGCTTGCAATGCATTTACGTTGAATAATTTAGCAGTCACTTTTATCCAAAACGACTGACAAGTGAACACAATGTTAAGCATTCTCAAAAGCATTAGCATGTTCATATGGAGTATGTTTCTAGGCAGTGCACACACCAATAAATACCAAGCATGTTCTGAATTTAATAAAGGTGTTGCAATGTACAGTGATGTTCCTCCTCCATTCCCTGTGGTGCAGGTACCAGCCCGATGGTCCGTGCACCGACCTGAGGAAGTTCATTGACGGCCCCAGCCATTACCTCACCCTTCCTCCAGATCTCAAGGCAGCTGTGGATGCCATTACTTACATCGCAGAGCTGCTGCAGGCAGAGAAAGATTACGAGGCTGTAAGTGATTTATAAAGAGAACTATAGCCAATTGTGCCAGAATTATAGGCGACTTTTCCTGCTTTCAGAGCTCTGTAAATCTTTATTTTCCCAAGTTTGCCATTACCTTCATGTTTTCATTTTCTCTTCTTTTTTTTCTTTCTCTACTTTCTTTCCTCTTCCTATCTGCCTCAGTTAAAGGAGGACTGGCAGTATGTTGCCATGGTGGTTGATCGACTCTTCCTCTGGATCTTTGTGATTTTTACCACCCTTGGGACACTGGGCATTTTTGCTGATGCCAGCTTCAACGCCACACCTACTGACCCCTTTCCCTAAATCTGACGCTCTTTCTCTCTAGGCCTGAATTTTCACTTCAGAAACACTGAGACAAGACGTGTTAGACACTGCTGCGTATTTAATGCACAATAACGATCTTTTACTTTAACACAAAGAGCACAGCAATTCGTTCATTTCTGTTGTCAATGGATATATGCATAAAAACAGCTTAGTTTAGTATGATTTGTATGACATTTGTCATTACTTTTGCCTTTTTTATACTATACAGTTACTCTTTTAAAGAAAGACATTTTTCCATTAGCAGTCCAACCAACAGTGGGTTTTTCATTATCTTTGTGTTTTACTCATTAGTAATTGCATTTTAAATCTGTTTGTCACATAAAGGAATGGAAATGGGTTTGGGGTGGTTTTTGGCTACGAGATTGTTGTGTGTACGGACACATCACATATTATTACTGCAATATATCTCATACTTTCTTTCTTTAATGTGCTTGTTAAATCCATTTTTGCACATACGCGTTATTGCTTTATAAATGGATTACTCTATTAAATGTATTTGGCTCGCCTGCTCAGATTTAACCCACCATTCAAAAGATTGAGTCGTATTCTTTTAAGTAAAACAATCAAAGAATCCTTAATAAAGGTTTAATGATTTTCAGCTTGTTTCTTGAGCACTAATTCAGTAGGTAAGAATAATCCCTGAATGATCATGTGACACTAAGACTGAAGTTATGGCTGCTGAAAATTCAGCTTTATCATAACAGAAATAAATTACAGTTTGAAATAAATCAATTAGAATGATACTTCTCAGTTTTACTGTTTTTGCTGCATTTTTAATCAAATAAATGTAGCCTTAATGAGAATAAATGACGTCTTTCAAAAAATCTAACTTTGTAACTGTAGTGTATATTTTTGTTTATGCTAAATGTGTAAGGAATTTGTCTGATGCTGCAGTGTGATGTGTGAAAAGCTGTTCTAGTCATTATCTATTGAATACAGGTCCTTTTCAAACAATCTGCATATTGTGAAAAAGTTCATTATTTTCTATAATGTACTGATAAACATTAGACTTTCATATATTTTAGATTCATTACACACAACTGAAG
>JAUMHI010000043.1:1677761-1718388 GCA_032359435.1 Enteromius unitaeniatus | reverse complement strand
AAGTCTAATGTTTATCAGTACATTACAGAAAATAATGAACTTTATCACAATATGCTAATTTTTTGAAAAGGACCTGTTTATTTTTTAAGGAAACTTCAATGTGCTGAATAAAGAGCAAAGAATATGTTCTGAAAATCTTTTTTGTCAGAGATTACAAAAGTTTACATACTGTATATGAATGTCTTCTACCATGAGCTTATCTGTGTATTTAGGCACAGTGTGGCCCATACATCACTAGTGTAAATAGTATGTGCTTGTATATATTATTTGCTTATTTGATGCACAATTTTAATTACAAATGAGCGGAATTTGAGTGAACACAGTGAAAAAGCACCTGTTGGTTCGGAGAGTGAGAGAGACAGGGGGAAATCGGATACGTATTGGGGTCATGTTTAAGAGACCAGCTGACCTGCTGCACTTTCCTCTCATTACTCCAGATATTTTGACAGGACGCTACTGTCCTCGTACTTTATATAGACTCCATCAGAGAGAACAATTGAATAGATGTAATTACATTATTTACAACAGAGAGACACCCTGCCCTTAAAGCGGTTATCCGGTGCAACATTTACGTGCTGTTTGGACTGAAGTGTGTGTTGGGAGTGTGAGTACACAACCACCCTACAATGATAAAGATCCACCAGTAGTCTTCTTTAATTTAATAAAAATAAGTTGCCCCTTCTGAAATCAAGCCATTCTCAAACGCATGTCAGTGTGGCATCGCTCTGTCAGAGGCCACTCCCACAATAGTTGATTGACAGCAGCGTGTCACACAGACTGAACTGGTGTCTTCCCTCAGACCCGTCCTGAGTGAGCGTCATCAGACCGAGACGCAGAGACAAGCAAGACTCCTGAGAGATTGAGCTGTTTTGTTGTTGAATGTATTAATGAACATAGCAGTAGTTATTTCCCCCGACATCTGAGTGACTGAAGACGTGGAAGATTAATATTATGTTTGGTTCTAAAGGGAAATGCCCACTTGATCAACAGAAATGCGTTTGTTCGCTCGAATCATTCATGATCCAGCCTCACCTACAGAAGCAGTGAGAGTAATGTCTTTTAATGAATCTTTGCAAATCTCCTTTCCTAATAATGTGCTAATTAACAAGTTTCACCATGAATACGGCTAAAAAAAGATCCTCTTAGGGTGCGGAAAAGAAGGGCGGGGTCAGCGGAGCTCATGAAAATTTAAAGGGGAAGTACTCAGAACAGAGTGATTTCTAAAGAGTTCTTTAAGAGTTGCAGCATCGTTTTTTACACTATCTTTGAGAAATTTTTAAAACAAACTATATTACAAACTTTCCATTAAGACCCTAAAGAATCATATTAGCTTAATTGTATGACCCCTTTAAAAATAATAACACTTTGAGAGTGTGAACTGTGCCTTACACAAAGGAGATCTCAGAAGATTCAGAATGACTTACACAAGGATTAAAAGATTTAGAAAAGAATCTCTGACAACCTTGAGATTTATCGACCCACTTTAAGTTTAACTGTGTATAAATTACAGTGAACAAGCTGAATACACTCAGCTAGCACAGTAACTGTGTGGAGCTTTGTGTTTGGGGATGTTTTGAGTGGGATATTGACCAGAGGAGACATGTGGGTCTTGTGTTGCACTTGTTTGAGGCTTATTTACAGTCTGTTTGTGCTTACCATCAGCATCTTGGCTTACAGGCGTCTGATGCATGTTGCTGTGGTCTAAATCAATAAACAGCAGTTGCTGCAATGATTGTTATTACTAATTTTACACTGCTCTATACAGTCACTTATGGCAAAAACATTGCATGTTATAGATTGTAAGTTTCCACCCCGTTTACCATCATTGCTGGGGCCTGCAGTGCTTTTCATTCATTTTTTCCAAAGATATTTTAAAAATAATTAGTAGCCACCATTGACTTCCATATTGTATATATGGATACATTAGTAATCAACATTTAACGTGGACAAGAATGGGTAACTTTGATGAAAGCCGATCCACTTTAAATGTTGACTACTGTATACACACACACACACACACCTTTTTGAATTCCCAAATCTATTCAGATATTGCTACACACTCTGCTTGGAGGAATTTTCTTTACAGCATCATGTTTAATGATTGGTTTAATGATGATTTTCACTGGGCATAATGCCAACTTGATGACTTGAACAAAAGCATAACATCGATTGACAACCTCGTAGCTCAAAACAGATCTGTTTTTAAAGGTTAGCGCTAAAAAATGGATTTCCCTCTGAAGAGAATGAATGGCATTTTTACTTCCAGAACCTGACTCTATTATTCTTGGTAATATTCAGTTGCAGTGGTTGATCATTTCTGAGCTAGACTTTGCGACGCTAAGAGTGTGTGTGAATATTTGAGAGCTTGTATATCTGCTGTCGCCTTGCTGCAATAACAAAGGCCTTTACCACAAGACACAGAACAAATTGAACAGAGACAGAGAGACGGGTATGTTAAGAGAGTGAAATCTTCATGCCTTCATGTTGGCCACTTTGTTGCATGCATGCGTGTGTGTGTGTGAGAGAGGACACCGTGATCAGCAATGAATGCAAAAACGTCCACTTGAATTCTTATCTAATAATAGCAAGATTAGCATTTTGAGTTGGTCTGTAGTAATTATAATTAGGTCATATTAAAAACAAGTGTGAAAGGGAAGTCCCCACACCAGTATGTGAGCTGTGTGTGTGAGTATGTTCACTCCTGTCCTTTCTCCCCCTCCGGAAAGGAACAGTCGTGCCCACCTCTTCCCTTTGTTCTCTCACAAAAATATCCACACACACACACACACACAGACTCTTACACAAACCATCAACAGGTGCCTGCCAGGGCTGCCACAGAGTCCACGCATTCTTTTCTCCCTCCCATAATTCTCTTTCTTCCCAACCAATCACAGACCTGCTTTACACAAGTCAGGTTGCAGGGAGGAGAAAAGTGATGAGCTGACCATGTCAGGGTTTGGTAGGAAAGGTTTGGCTGTTTAGGGAGAGGACATGCGAGTTAGTTTGAGTGCACGCGAGAGTTTGTTAAGGTGTGTTTGTACATGGTGCCGGTGGTGACGGCCGGTGCCAAACTCTGGATATACAGATTAAAATGAAGACTTTGCTTGGGGTCCTGTGGTGCTGCTGGCTTCTTACTCTCACGGGTAATACAGATCTGCTAGTTTAGTTTGGAGAAGAGTGTTTGATGTATTTAAACAAGCATTAAAAAGTTTGGGGTCGGTGGGATAATAATTATTTGATCTCAGATGTAGTGGAAAAACAGTCTAAAATATTATTCAAATGTAAAATTACTGTTTTCCATTTTAATATATTTTAAAATATAATTTATTCCTGCTATGTCAAAGCTGAATTTTCAGCAGCCGTTACTCCACATGAAACTCCACATTCTTCAGAAATCATACAACAAGCTGATAACATTTTTGTGGAAAACATGATCTTTTTATTAAATTATTATTATTAATTGAATAAAAAGATTTGATTTGGCTGATGAAAAAAATAGCACAACTTTAAACAATGTTTTAACTGTTACATTTAAACATTTTAATGCTAAATAATAATAATATAATAATAAAAATTATATATTTGTATAACTTACCGACCCTAAGTGTGTATGTATGTTTGGTTAAAGGAGTTTATGCATTATTATAATATAAAATTGTACATTTATACATTTTGTATGTATTGCTTAAGTTATGTATAACAATTATATGCATATATAAATATCTAGATAATTGTGTTATATAATATATACCTGTTAGTTATAATATCGTATTTTAATTACAATATTAAAAATATTATATTTTTTTTTTTTTCATTATTATTTTTGAATGTGGTATCAGTATATGGGTTTGTTTATCTGAACAGACGTGATCGCAGAGAGTAACAGCTGTATATGTCACCAGTGTGTCAGTTATGTGCTTTCATGAACTGCATCCCTCTGACATACAATCTATATAATGTTTAGAATGCTGCAGCATATTTGACCTTGTAATAAGGAGACAAAGAAAGCAGCGCTGAGGCCATTAACTCCTCGGGGTCAGCCCATTCTTAGAAAACCCTTTTTATGACTACGAGTCAGAAGAAAAGCAGAAAGAGAGAGATAGACAAGTCTGTGCTGGACTTATTTTGATTAAGACACAAGAAGAGGAAAGGAGTTAATGACCCGCTGAAATAAAACAAGCATTTGTGCTTTTGTCTGCACATGTGTTTTCAGTGGCATCCGAGGCTGAACGGAGGCTCCTGGAGGATTTGTTTCAGGATTACAACCTGAAAGTGCGTCCGGCGCGTACGTGGAATGAGCAAGTGATGGTCCGAGTGGGGATGACTTTAGTACAGCTCATCAGCTTGGTATGATACACATAAACACGTCCACACACACATTTTGCTGTCTGGAATTACTTACTGATCCTCTCTTTATTTACTGTTTATTTCCAAAGCGTTTCTCTCTTTGTGATCGCTCACACAGTTTGTGTTGAGTGACATTCCCAGCAGGCCCAGCTGCCTCTCTCGTACCCACTGGACCAACGCTTCAGCAATATTTCCCTAACATTAGAGAAATATTAGCACTTGTTCCCCTATCAGCAAGCCATGAGGCATCAAGCCATGCATAGAACATTAGGTTTGATACGGAGGGACTGACTGTGACAGCGTGCCACACTCGACACGCGTTAATGTCACTATCTCTCTTCTCTCACAGAACGAGAAGAATGAAGAGATGACAACAAACGTGTTCATGAATATGGTGAGAGGCTGCTCATTTATCTCATCCTTCCTAACCGCTGTTATTTTCCACTTAAATTGACTTGTCACTTTTTATAACTGCAAGTCATTTTTGACCCCCCCCACCCCCTTTTTTTTTTAATGGTATTATGTGCTTTCTGTAGATGTAGAGCAAATAAGTGTACTCTGTAGGATAATGTTCTGTGTGTGTGTCAGAGAAAGAATAGGTTTGCTTGGCTAAGGGAAATAAGGTTAGGGGGTAACATTGGTTTCAACAGATGGATAAACGTTAAATAATGTTTAAAGAAAAGCACTAAATCAGCATTTCAGAATAATTTTTGAAGGATCGTGTGACACTGATTAAATAATTGTAAAGAAATTGCTGATGATGCCATGAGTTTATAAAAGTATTTAAATTGTGTTAATGTATACAACAAGCAGCATTGGTGGTATGTATGTATGTGCGTGTATATATATATATATATATATATATATACAGTAGTGCTGTGAAATTATAAAAATTTGTTCATATGTAATATTCACTATATAAATATACACATAAATACACACTATATGCATACAAATTATGTAAACAAAAACCTTTATTGTGGATGCAATTTATATACTACAGTGTGTGTGTGTGTGTGTGTGTATATATATATATATATATATATACACACTGTAGTATATAAATTGCATCCAAAATAAATGTTTATATATATATATATATATATGCATATATATGTATATATATGTATTGTTTTACAGACAAACTCCGTTAGTGACTGGGTTAGTTTTAAATTATGGCAACCAGCCAAAGGTTCAAAAGTGGCTTAATAAACAGAAGAAATTACTAAATAAAATTCTCAACATGTCTCTCTCTCATTTCAAGGAATGGACAGATTACAGGTTATCTTGGAATCCTGAGGATTACGACAATATTGATGTTGTGCGAATTCCTCCGTTAAAAGTGTGGCGTCCAGACATCTACCTAATCAACAAGTGAGATCATCCTCCTACAATGCCACACTGCTAAATATCTGACTGATCAACAATACTCCACATCTACAGAGCACCTGCCACAGTATCACGCTTACATTCCATCTCTTTACACTCTAAACATTGCTGTTAGAAAAAAACCTGCAAATGACACTGAATTCAAGATGTTCTCTTTCTATTTAATAGTAATGATGGTCAGTTTGATGTTGCCCTGTATGTAAACGTGCTAGTGAGAAGCGATGGGACGGTCTCCTGGTATCCACCAGCCATCTACCGCAGCTCCTGCTCCATAGAGGTACATGTTAATATTCGAACATATTAAAGCAGTGTTCTGGGATCAGCAGAAATAGACTTCTATTGTAAAGCACATGTTTATTTTTTTTAAATTATGCCAGAATCACAAAAACTAGCTTGTGTTGAACCTGGAGTATTACTCGTATACTTCTGGCATTATACTGATTTAAAATTGTGTGATTATTATTATTGTATCATACTATTGTTGTATTGTACTGTGCTGCGTTTAAATCCCTATTAAACCCCTGTTTTCCATCCCTATAGGTGGCGTACTTTCCATTTGACTGGCAGAACTGCACAATGGTGTTTCGGTCCTACACATATGATTCCTCAGAAGTGGACCTTCAGTACGGTCTGGATGAAGATGGCAACGAGCTCCATGAGATAGTGATTGATGAGAATGCATTCACTGGTTAGTGTAATACTTCCTAAACGTGACAGCTTCCCGTCCAAGCTCAGGAACGTGGTATAATGCAGTAATGTATTTGTTAAAATAAATAAATATTATATTCAGTAATGTAGTTGCACCTGTAGTTAGTTTGGTCGCCAAGCAATGTAGCATCTTGGCACATGGCACACTCTCTTCTTCCTTCTGTCTCTCTTTCTCTCATCAGTCCTCTCTCTTCCCTAAGAGAACGGTGAGTGGCAGATTTGTCACAAGCCCAGCAGAAAGAACATTCATGATGACTTGTACGAGGACATCACCTTCTACCTGATCATTGAGAGGAAGCCTCTGTTCTACATCATTAACATCATCGTGCCCTGCATCCTCACCAGCGTGCTGGCCATATTTGTCTTCTATCTGCCACCTGGTGCAGGTGGCCATCTTTAATTACAAAATCAATACGATGACTGTAAACTGTGCAGATTTATGTTCCACTTGGATGTTTTATACACACTACCATTGAAAAGTTGGGTCTTGGGTCATGCTCACCAATTTTTTCGATTTAAAACTACTGTTTTCTGTTATGTATTTTAAAATGTAGTTTATTTATGTGATGTAAAAATTTTTAGCAGGCAATATTCCAGTCTTCAGTGTTATGTGATAATTCAGTAAAGATTTTAATATGCAGACAGTGGATGGCGTTGTTTAACTTTGTCTTGAGCAATTTTAAATTGGCCTATTTAATCGTTAGCCATTTTATTTTTACAGAAAGAAAATAACACAATGTGTCTGTGTGTAAGACATGTTTTCTGATCGCTCCCTCAGGTGAGAAGATGACTCTGTCCATCTCAGTCCTCATTGCTCTCACTGTTTTCATGCTGTTGTTGGCTGACAAAGTCCCAGAAACATCACTCGGCATTCCCATCATCGTTAACTACGTCATGTTCACCATGATCCTGGTGACGTTCTCTGTCATCCTTAGTGTGGTGGTCCTGAACCTTCACCACAGGACTCCCAGCACACACCACATGCCCTTATGGGTGCGAAAGGTGACCCTTAGGAAGATTCACATTCAGGAAAGCAGTTTCAGCATATTATTCTGTAAACGTCCTTAAACCTGAAAGCATTAACTGTCATCTAACATCATACAGGTTTTCATCAACTTGCTGCCCCGTTACTTGGGTGTGCTGAGGCCCCAAATTGAGGAACCAGTGGAGGACGAGCCAAAAGAAAGCATCCCATTGGGTTGTCTGGACAAAGGTCTTAAACCTGGAGGTGAATATTTTATCCGAAAGATCAACCCAGAGCTGGTACTGCCTTGGAGAGGAAGGTAAGTATTGTCTGCAATAAAGCTCAGTTACTGAGTCACAAAATAACCCTGCTTTTGTTTATACAACTTGCATCTTCTAAAACTTTTCAAGTGTAAATGTGATATAAATTGCGTGTATATGAGTTAATAGCATATAAAGGTTACGTTGTTATGGCGCAGGCTGATGGGTTGCTAATGCAAACTGATGATATTCGCAATTGACACAAACCGGTTGCAGTACACTTTCAGAGTTTTTCTGAAACCCTCCACCTTCCCCAGCTCCACCTGTATAGATCTGCTATGGGTTATTACATATACATATGCTTATTGTGCAGAGGCAGTATGTCCTAAATACTCAGCTCACTGTATCTGCTCTTGTATTGGCCGTTGCAGCAATAATCTACTAAAACAGCAATAACCAACTACAGCAGCATAACAGGTCTGAAATGAGCTCGCGGGCTCCCGTTTCTTTGCATATAGATCTGTTTTACTCTCGCGGAAATGATTTACTGCACGCGCCAGCATCAGTGGTGCGCTCGCTTATTAATGCCATAGATTTGCCGCCATATATATATATATATATTGGGTTTGTCATTTAGGGACGGAACCGAAATAAGGCACCGAAATCCGCGGTTTGATTCGGTTCGGTACATACCGGTTACTTAGGTACCGGTGCTAAAATGGTACCGGGTTTCGGTACCCAACTCCATTTGTTATGTATTTTTGCAGTTTTGGTCTTGTCAAATCTGTTTGATGGGAAATGCTAAGTACAACTCTTGTTAGACACAATTAATGAACACTCGCTCAGACAAAAACGCACGTACTGTAGTTGCCAAATCAATATGCAGCACTTTAATGTGCTTGTACCGTAATCTGCTGGTGTTGGTAATATTGCTCGTTTTTAAACAACTCACATAAACACGGATCAGGGTGGGCAGATGATGAAAGTCCTCTGTGCTGGCTGTTCCTCCTCTCAATCCAAGGGCATTTGATCTCAGCCCAGTTAAGCCCAGTCACCCCTCCAAAGTCGCCAGAATCTAAGCCGCTGTTGAGCTGAAGCATTAGAGTGTAATGCACACAAGAACAGCACGGGAGGGCCGAAGGTGGAGGATGCACATAAATGGATGAATGGAGATTTGGATGGACAGATGGATGGGGTTTTTTTCTGAAAACGTGCGCATGACTCTGTTTTAGTGTAGTCTGTGTAGCAGAGACACGTCTCCATCTGTTTGTAATAGTAGTAATGAACTGTTTTGAGGGCCTGTAGTGCCTGTTCTCCTCCCCTTCATCTGTTTGAGAACGGCTCGTGACCTGTGCCCTGTCACTCTCGCTCCTGTAATCTGGTGCCGCAGAGTGTGCCACTCTTTAGCCAGTCTAACAGGTGGTCTTAGATGGCTGCATGCCACTAGAGCTTTATTAAAGTGCTAAGATCACAAGTCCTTCAAGACATGACGCCGGTCTTGGTGGCTACAGGATAAAGGGAAGTTAAAATGTGCTCCATCTATCCAAACTGCTATCAAAATGACTCAAAGGCTTAAATGTCCTAAATTTCTTGCTAAATGGGGTGGTGTTTTGACCGCTCCAAGCGCGTTTGATGTTAAAGTTTGGCTGGTGTGAAATGTGTGTAATGAACTCAGGACTGGCTTGAAAACAGGTGTCAGGATACCCAATACACAATCGGTATGAAAGCAATAAGCCTCATTTTAGGAAGTGAACTGCTATTAAAATTATTGTGGTATTTTACAGGCAGAGTAGCAAATGCATTTGTCATTTATTTGGGAGGTAATGACCATTTTAATTTTAGGTTTAGTTGCAATATTGCTCTATTGTAATTTTTTTGTTTTATATTTCTATTTAGCCTAATTGGTTTAATTTAGTAGTTTTAGTATTTTATTAATGTTTCAGATTTATTTTGATTATTAAAACTTTTTAATAGTTTTATAGTTTTTAGTCTTTGATTTGACTTAACAATAATAACAAAAGTGCCACCGGAGCTAGATGTGAACAGAAAGCTGTACTGTGGGTTGGGTAAAAACGGTCAGCAAGTAATTTTTTTTTTTTTGCTTTTTTTTTTTGGTGGTGGTTGTGATTTAAATAACATGCTGAAAAAATTGCCTTTTTCCACTCTCTTAAACATTATGTACTATTTCTAGCTGTTTTAAAATCACAGAAAATGCATGAGTTTAATGCGTCAAGTGAGTTTAAAACCAGTCTGACAAAAAGCCTACACTGTAAAAAGTGACTGTGATTTTAACAGTAAAAAGCTGTGAAAATGCTACAGGAAAAAAAAAAACTGTTAAATAGTTAATGGTAAATTCTTGTAAAAAATTACAGTATTTAGTTAAATACTGTAATGTAAGTTTAAAATTAGTTTTTTCTTTGAAATAACTCTTTCTTTTTAGTTTTTTCTGTATCTGTTATGTTTATTAGGGTTGTCTGTTACATGTAATGTTGTTAAATGAATGTTTATTGCTTATTTGAGTTTAATGAGTCTCACCATGAGGGTGTTTAGAGTTTGTGTGAATGACACTGAGCTCCTTCTATATATGTTCATATTTAAAAGCTGCTTATGATGGGCTTTTGTTGATCACGTGACTTTCTCATCACCTGTATTTGGTGCTTATCAGTGTATTTCAAAGATACAAAACAGATTTCAGTACTTTAATAACATTGTATCAGATAATGAAATTACAGTATTTAACTGTAAACCTAACTTAAAACCTAAAATGTTGTTACTGTATTTTCTATGGTCACATTCCGGCAACCATAGCTGCCAGTTTTTTTTACAACGTTGTAGTCAGCATGTTACTCTGGGGTGTATTCCAGAAAGCAGGTTATGTGACATACCCGGGTAAGTTTACGGGTAAGTTAGTGGATAACCTTAACTTTCGGTCCCAGAAACGGAGGTAACTTTCTGGGTATGTAACCATAGGAACTTACTCTCTGAAGATAACCTGCTCAGTAGAAAGTTATGCTCCAGGGTTAGTTTGTTTCAGAAGGTTACTGAGCATGGCGTGCCCTTTTGATGACAATCCTGTGGACGTGGAGGCACAAATTATACTAAGTTTTTAAGCAGGGAGAGAGTTATAAGACCGCGTATTGATGTTTTTTAATTTCCTAATGATTATTTGAAAGAGCGTTACTGGTTTTCAAAGGATTAGTTAATTGCATCAGTTTTTTGTGTCAGGGCATTTTTTGTACAATGTGGGCATGTGCAGTCTTTACATGGAATAACTCCCTGGGAGACACCCTCTTGCCCCCCCCAAATTTATGTAGAGATTGATTGATGTTTGACACTGTGAATGATAGTGTATGCCATTACGTTTTGTTTTTAAAAGATTACTTTAACCATCTGATGTGAAGAAGATTTTACAATAGCGAATTTATAGTATTGAGATGTGTTGCCGTTTATCGTGAAGGTTTATCGTTCACTGTTTTTTCTTATTTATTGGCCAGTGGGGTACTAGCACTGTAATGTCTCTGCATTTAATTAAACCACTGTTCTAGCTCATATGTGTTTTACATTACGTGACCGTAAGTGTACATATATGTATGAACACTGAATAAAACAACCAAGCAGAAGACTGAAATTCACTTCTGACATTTATCAGTCAATCAATGATATATTTCCACTGACACAGCAATATTAAGTCCCTCCCCTGCACATCGTTCTTTGACGGTAACCGTTTTGTTTTTATAACAGGGCTGCAAATGAACCAAACCCACCCAAACTAACTTGAACATAAACACACATAACGTTATTTTCTTTATTTTTTAGTCGTATTGCTTTTTATTCATTATTATTGGCTTCAATTCTTCATACGCATGCATTAAAACCTCTAGCTCCTCCTCTGCTCCCTTTTTTTCCACTGTCATTTGAGATCGGTGATCCATTAAAAATGTCTTTATGTACGCTCTGGGTAACCAGTAGGAGGTTGATTAAACTAACTCTTATCAGGTGTTTTGGAACCGACATATTCACGTTATGCGGGTTTGGGGTCAGTCAACCCAGAGGTTATGTTTTACCAAATGGTAAGTTAACCAAGCTTTCTGGAATACACCCCTGATGTCTTAGCATCCACTCATGTGTTTATTTAGGTGAAAGAGTATGAAGCGCAACATGATAGAGTTAGAGTCTGTGTTGTATTTATGCGTTATAGTTGTGTCTGTGCAGATCATAATTTTTGGATGGGTTTTTATGTATACAGAATATGTTCATAGGGAAGTTAGTGTAAACACACATGCAGTATGTAGAAACAAACATTTGTATGAGTCGTTGGAGCTCCTGCATATACTGGTATGCATCTCATTGACCGAGCATATCATGTGCCGGACGTGTGGTGCTCTTTGTATAATCCCTGTTGGAAAAAACTCACCCTTGAAAGAATGGGAATGTGCGGAAGGAGAGGTCAGTCCCAGACACAGCACTGCTCTCATTCATTCTACACTGTATGACAGACTCATTCCCACTATAGCACAGAGCCACACAATATTGACCTCTACAATGAACTCATGCTACTGTACAACACAGCACACAGAACTACTGCACAGTGCTATATATTATAGTGAAAAATGTTACATTTGATACATAACTCATGCTGCAGGGTCTTAGTGTTATGATGGGGAGTTATCCGTGAATAACTCAATGCTGTTCTAAAAATGTAATCATGCAACAGGTGCAGTAAATCATTATAAACAAGTGTCTAAATGTTGCCCTGACGTTTCAAAGTGTGTGGCTCACTTGCAGCCTATTCAGGTCATAGGACAGGTCTTGCCTTTTCAGGATAAAACAGGGGTCATCTTTTTTCAGGTGTGTTTTTCAGGAGCTAGCCTGTTGGCTCACTAAACCAATATGCAGTATGATACAATATTGTGTGCAATAATATCAAAAGGGCCAAATTGCTGCAATTTTAAAAGGAATTAAATAGTTGAAAATATACTCACCCCTCAGGTCATCAGAGATGTAGATGAGTTTGTTTGTTCATTAGAACAGAAGCATTACATCACTTGCTCTGCAGTGAATGGGTGCCGTCAAGGTCCAAGCAGCTGAGAAAAAACAGCACAATAATCTATAAGTAACTGAAACAAGGCCAGTCCATCAATAAACCTCTGCTAAAATACAGTATTTATCTGTAATATTGCTTTTTCCAGGGAAAACTTGGAATATGCATAGATCATGCATCGTTTACATGCAAAAAAAAAAAAATTCCATTGATTTTAATGGGAAATTACTTTTAATCTTGAGCAAGCATCAATATGGATTATGGAATATATAACAGAAGTTAAGTTCAAATCCCTTGATGGATTTGTTTTGCAGTTTTTTACTTCACAAGATGTTAATTGGTTGTAGGAGTAGAGTGGATTACTTGTGGATTATTGTGATTTTGACAACTATTTGAACTTATTTTGGCGGCACCCATTCACTATGGAGATTGCCTGAGGGTGAGAAAATTTCCAGCATTTTTTTCCATTTTATGGTGAACTATTACTTTAAAGATAATGTTAATAATCCACTTACAGCGAATAGACTGAATAGCAATTGGTGTTTTGTTAGTACACTTAACAATCTTTAATCGTGGTTTCATTTGTGTGTATTTGTTTTTCAGTCATAACGAGAGCACCGTGAAGTTGCAGAGGTTTTCGAACAGTGACAACTATTGTCTGATTCTGCCTCCGAACCTCAAATCTGCAATCGCCGCCATCACGTACATGGCTGAACAATTGAAGAAGCAGGATGGGGACGATACTGTAAGTCACACATGCTCACAAACCACACACATTCTCAGCCGCTTTCCGTTTTTGCAGATTACACTCACAGATACACAAAGAAGCCTTTAGCTAAGCCTCTTGGTCTCTTCCTCTCGGTCTGTCCCTGATCCTCATGATTATTCATAAATTGACAATACACATCCCCCTGTGTCAGTGAGATCAACATATCCCATTGTTTCTGTGTTTGATGTGTGCCGTGTAGATGACAGATGACTGGCAGTACATTGCTGTGGTTTTGGATCGGCTCTTCCTTTGGCTCTTTGTCATCATTACTACCCTGGGCACATTGGCCATGTTTCTGGATGCCAGTTTCAACTACACTCCTGACCAACCTTTTCCATGAACACATCCCTTAAACAACAAGCTCGCACACAGCTCCTGAACACAAGACATAAGAAGACTGTAGTTTGTGTTGACTGACTCTAGGGGGCACCAGAATCATATTTATTTGCCGTCGATATTTCCATAATATATTGTTATGTTTTCATAATATATTTGTTATTTTCAAGTTCTTTCTATTCATCCACTATGCTTATAACCATACATTTATTCTTTGACTGTATTAAGTCACTATATGTAATAAAACACTAAAAGTAATCATTTTATTTAGATATTTGTTCTTGCCAGTCTTGATTGCTTGTTTCGTACCTTTTTCGTTGATCTTTCATTGTTCATAAAGCAGAGGAATGTATTTTGTTGCCTTCATTTACTTATTTTTTTGTGTTTTATTTTTTTTTATTTCATAATTCCTTTGGGAAATTGGGCATCTGTAATGCCCAAATATACCAACATATCATAAAAATGATAATCACTTGGATTCAGCATAATCGAAATAGTCATACAGTATTTCTCTCCTTGCTCTTTTCTGTCTGCCAGCAGTGGTTTGTTAAATACTTCCTGGATCTGACTCGTCACTGAACCATTAGTATATAAAGTCTGACAAGCATGCTGTAACTCCATGCTTAGCCAGTCTAGCTACGGTTAACTTAATGAACTGATATGCAGTCAATTCTAAACAACATTAGCTCATAGTTTAATGCTCTTTAAATAAATCTTTAAAATCAGCAAGACAACTAAATAAAAGTACAAAAGTCAATAGATAACTTGGAATTCCTAGATTACATCAGTGGCCTGTGTGCCTACATTGCTGTAGTTGCATAAGAAGTAAAAGAAAGAGGTAAGGAATAATGAAATGAGAGAAGCTCATTAGCCGAGTCACTGCTTTTGAGGGGAAACCAGAGGCCTGTGTGTTTTATTGCTAACGGTTCAGTGGGCTTCTAAGGAGGCTTACACCAGTTTAATCACAGTTTTTTTCACTGTCTATGAACTTCAAAAAAAAAAAAGCCCTGGAGCCGGCCAGAAGAAAAGCCATGAAGGGAGTTTCTGTTCTTCTTCAGGGCTGATTTAGCACTGTCTGCGGTGTTATCTGTTTACTGGAACTAGTTGGGACAGAAGCTTTGAAAAAACGTCAAAGTTTCTATTGTGTGTCAAGGCTTCTTGGCGCAGTGCTCAGGAACCAGCCGAAAAGGGGGAAGATAAATCACGTTACCAGGAGCGACCAGGCTAGTGTGTGCTAATTTCAAGATGTTACTGAAGCAAAGAGGTTCTTTCTACTGTATCTGCCAACTGTTATTCCACTTCTCCTTCACATTCTCTTCTCAGACAATTCTGAGTGGCCTTTCGGTGAAGGCCGCGTTCACACTAGTGCGTTTTAGTTTTGAAACTGCTATGGTTGCGCCTATCGTTTCACTAGTCCGCCGTTTTCGAGGTCGAAAACAGACTTTTGAAAACGCTGCTGATGCTGTAGAACTATAGAATTGTTTATGTTGATTACTAATTATGTTACTTACTTACTTTTTATTGCGTTACGTTGCGTTACTTTTTAAATACGAGCAGAGCTTGAGTGTTTGTTTTAAACATAGGTTTTAAAACATATGTAAAAGCACACCAAAAAGTGTCACGAATAAACCTCAGGCTGAAGAAAAAGTAATTTCACATCTGTAAAGTAGAATACAGAAGAAAATTCAATACTCTTTAGCAATAAATCAAACAAACAATGAAGCACAGTCATTTTGCTTGTAAGTATGGTTAAACTGGATCATCAAAGGTCAGCATCAAAGGCATTGGTTGAGAAATTAATCAAATGAGATTAGATACATTTGTGCAATTTTGCTCATATTCTGAGTTTATCTGAATTCATTTTGATGAATACTAAATCTGTTTTAGTCTAGAACTACACTGTATTCACACACAATGCTCTGTATTTCTGATTTCTCCCAACATGCGGTCAGGAGATTTGTCAGTCAATAAATAAGAAAACAAAGTAACTGGCCTTACTTTTTCGAAAAAGT
Source organism: Enteromius unitaeniatus (assembly GCA_032359435.1). Taxonomy (NCBI): domain Eukaryota; kingdom Metazoa; phylum Chordata; class Actinopteri; order Cypriniformes; family Cyprinidae; genus Enteromius; species Enteromius unitaeniatus. The sequence continues at coordinate 1,702,562 of JAUMHI010000043.1, read as the reverse complement.
AACTAACTCTAAAATTAAAAAGAAATGCGTTACTTATAGTTACTTGGAAAAAGTAATATTATTACGTATACTTTATACGTTACTTGTAATGCGTTACCCCCAACACTGTTTGTTTGTACCCATAGATATGTGTTGGTAGATCCCCCATTAGATCTTTTAATTTAAAGGAACCGTATGTAAAATTGATATCTTGTGGTTGAACTTAGGTATTGCAGTCCAAATTCAAAATACTGGAGAGGGGTTTTTCACCCGGCCCCTTGTTCTCAGACTTGAAGCACACTCAGGTGTGAATTAAATGAAATGCACTGTATTTTCTGCCAAGCAGGCAACCTGGAAGCCGAAACACTACTGACTCCATGATTGGGAGATAGATGGAGGGTGACATGTGATTTAGGCTGTGTAGTGTAAACGGAGATCGTTTTGGAAACCCAAGTGTGAACGCGGAAGTGTACTTGTGTAAACGGGGCCTATCTGTTCGTTTAAATTCTACTTGTTACTTTTAAACCCATTTTAAAAACAAACCTCCGGGTGTCAAACTGGAGTGAGAATCATTTCATTCGGATGGCGTAATTGCTTCCGCCCTGTTTATCTCAGGTTATAGATATTTCCTCTACATTTGTAAGATCGTTGTAATATTGGCGCCAACTCTGAACCGTAGACAATAGATGAAGGTGTTTCAGACTTGTTTCCCTTTCACTGGAGTGCAGAGGTCACTGAAGGTGAAGGAATGGTTAGACGTGACAAACGTGTCCTCGTAAAATGGAGAAGGTCAGGAAATAGGAGGCTTTTAACATATATCATGTAAATGAAAGCAGGCAAAATAATAACAGGCTTAGCAACAATGCTTTATTTTATGGAAGCCAGTTAACACCAATTACAAAGGGAAATCATAATTCTGTTTCTAATTTCATAATTGAGACATAGTAACTCATCATTTAAACTTTCAAATCATATTTATGATTTTTACTCATGTTTAGTGGAAGCGGGTTAAAAACACTTGTCTAGAATATGTTACAGCAAAAACAGAAACTAGATCTAGCTTGCTACTCGATTTTTTTTGTAGCTTGCACAGATTGAATAGGTCCTAATTGCTTTTTTATTACGAGAAGTTGAAATAGTTTTTAAATATGGCTTAATTTCTTATAGAAACACGACAAAAAAATAGGTGTGCAATTACAGAATTTGCATTTATCTGCGTAAAACTTACATTGATGGAAAATAAGGTTTATAACAAAACAAGCGTTTGAATCTCCTTTTAAAAAACCAAAGAGAGGTTTAAATTAAAACCTTTTAAGATGACGTTTGAGATGAACAACTTAAGTGATGATGCGAGTGATTCTATGTGGCGTGACGTCACGACACCGGGCTGCTGTTACGCTCTCCCTCTTTGGAGCCCACTCTTCGACATCTGTGTTTTACGCAACACTTCCATGACATCCGTGTCTAGATCTGAACACAGACCGCTGTGTTTCCTCGGAGAGCTGTTCAGAGAGTAGGCTCACAGGTGCGGGACAGGACCTTTACTCAAGCTTGGTGCCAACTGTTGTTCGGCTTGCCATTAAGCGCCAGAGCAAATATGGCAAACTCGGGCGTTCAGTTGCTTGGATTTGGTCTCTCTCTGGTTGGGATCATCGGACTGATCGTGGGCACCATCCTGCCTCAGTGGAAGATGTCCGCGTACGTGGGGGACAGTATTATCACGGCAGTGGCCACTTACCAGGGACTCTGGATGTCCTGCGCGTTTCAGAGCACCGGACAGCTTCAGTGCAAAATCTACGACTCCATTCTACAATTAGACAGTGAGTATCTATCTAGTTCACAAAATACATTTCTATAATTATTAGTTGTATTATTTATGTTCCATATTTTAGTATATGATTAATATATTTGCCTGTAATGCCTTCAGTTCCACATGTAATAATCAAAAATAGTATAGCTATTGCATATATTGTTTTAAAAAGTGCAATATGGTATCACGCATGGGATGTAGATTAATCTAACAGATGAAGTGTCTGCCCTGTGTTATACTGTAAATCTATTCTGTAGGTGTTTATTGGAATTCTCTGGCATCTGAAGCCGTAGTTTCCAACTCTTCACACACACACTCAAATAAACACTGATGCCATTTCCAGCTTGATTAATGGATGTTGGCCCCAACTCTGGATCTACTGTATGACTGTAATGTAACCAGACAGCACAGGTAGCCATGGTGCCTGTGCTTCTCCGGGGAGAACGCAATCCATTGTTTCTATAGCTGCCAAAGTATTTTTATTAACACACCCAACTACCAGCAATGAATTATGAGTTTATTCAATGAGCGGAGTGCTTCTGTTACAGAAACATTCCCCATTTCCTCAGTTCCCAAAGGACTGGGACTGGAAAGCGCAACCTCCCGTTCCACCTCGGAGTCTGCAGAAACACTTTCTACTGATTAACATAGACGGTTCTGAAACGTGAGTTCTCTGTTTGGCTTGATGTATTTAGTGAGGGGCTCTGGGCAGACCCTCCGGGGTCATTTCTGAGAAAACAACAGGACACTTCCAGTTGAAACCAGTTGGAACTGCACCTGACAGCAGGTTGAAATAGGATGGAGGGAGGAGCGAAGACAAGAGAGAAAACAGAAGGATGAAGAGTGACCCCTTGAATTCCACCCCTGACTGTTTCTGTGCCTGGCATGAGATGCCTCATTGTGTTTAAATGAATAAAAGAGAGGAATGACTCTTCCGCTTCACTACAGCTTGCACCTCTGCCCCTCGCACGTTCCCTTACCACCTGACTTGGTGGGTTTTGTGTGCACATGTACAGGATTGCACTGGCACAGACTGGTTTTTGTTGGAATGGCTTCTTGCACTCTTGCACTGACAGATTTTATATAAACTTTTTTTTTAACAGCGTATGGAAAGTGCATAAATGCTAGTGAAAAACTGCAGATCAGGAAATTAATTTTGTTATAATTAAATATAATTTAATATTTACTGAAAATGTAAAAAAAAGTAATATTTGCAATTAAATATAATTCAAAAGGTGACAAAGGTTACGATTTAAATATCTTTTTTTTTTACTCAATTTGTAATAATTTAAATATTCAATAAATAATAATAATAATAATAATGTACCATCATTTTCTTTGTTCATTATGATTTCAACATCTAGTTTTAGAGTGGAAACACAATTTTGTAGAATTTTATCAAATTAGTTTTAATGATATAAAAAATAATTCAATATTACTTGTACAACATAAAATTATTTTAATTTTTATAATATGGTTATTAAGATTTCAACCTCTAGTTTTAGACTTATAAAAATTTATATTAAATTATTATTATCATTATTATCTTTATTTATAACATGGTTGTTGAGATCAAAATGTCTAGTTTCATAGTAGAAACTCAATTTTGTACAATTTTATTTAAAAAATATATTATAAATAACAATTTTATATTACTTGCATGATATTAAATTATTTTCTTTATTATTACTGAATGATAATTAAATTTAGATCTCAACATGTAGTTTTAGAATAAAAATACAATTTCATACAATTTGCTGTCATTTCATGTTACAGTATCAAACAGCTATTATCTGATACACATGAATACTTATTAACAATAAACAATAATTCAATATTACTTGTGCAACATTAAAAAATTTTTCTTACTTATTTGTAATACGGTTGTTAAGATTTCGCCATCTAGTTATATATATATATACCTTATAAGATTAGTTTTTATATTAAATAATTCTATATGACTTGTATAATAATAAATCATTATTACTATCTTCATTATTATTTCTATGCATAGATGCATGGTTGTTGAGTAGTAGAAACTCACATTAATTGATTGGAATTTATTATTTATAATGTCAAACAGCTATTTCCTGTATTTTCCATGTGCATGAATGCCACAAATTCACAGTAAGAGCACAGCAGAAAGATGAATCCACATCTCTTTGGTGTTTCTCTGACCTTCTCTATCTGTCTCCCGCAGGTGACCTTCAAGCGACCCGTGCTTTGATGATCGTGGGTATCATTGTGTCCATTTGCGGTCTTGGTGTGGCCTGCCTGGGCATGAAGTGCACCACTTGTGGAGCCGATGACAAAGTTCGCAAGACTCGCACGGCCATGACAGGAGGCATCATACTCCTAGTGGGAGGTGAGTGTATGTGTGAGTGAGGAAGCCTGTTCATGCAAGTTTACAGTAAACGGCGTTTGAACTGCTCTTATATAACACTCACTGCTCTGTCTGTGGGTCAATGAACATCAAAGACAGCTGGGTAGCTAGTGCTGAACAAGCCGGTGCTTTGAAGGTATTGGCTAAGAAAGATCCTCTTGTCTTTTTTATGTTCCTACAGCCCTCTGTGCAGTTGTTGCCTGTTCGTGGTTTGCCCACAACGTGATTCGAGCTTTCTACAACCCCTTCACTCCAGTCAACACCAAGTGAGCACAAGGAATTCTACTTTGCACAATTTCTGGAGCAGAATGTCTCAACATTGTTCCTGGAGGTCCCCCAAAAAGACACATTTTGGACGTCTTCCTTATCTAACACACCCATTTCAGCTCTTGGAGCACTTCTACTAGTGCTGCTGAGTTCAATTGGGTGGGTTCGATTTATGGAAAGCATCCAGGAACAGCGTTAAGAAACACTCTGGAATTTGACCAAATGCTATTCTAGAGTAAAAAAACAAAATAGTAATAATATTCACATTTCCCATATGACTTCTTCTTCTTGTTCTTTAGGTTTGAGTTTGGAGCAGCCATTTTCATTGCTTGGGGTGGGTCATTTCTTGATGTTCTCGGTGGAGCCATGTTGGCTGCCTCATGCCCTCGAAGTAAACAAGTGTCAAAATATCCTAAAAGTAACTCTGCACGGTCTGCAAGCGGCAGCAACAAAGAGTATGTGTGACCCAGACTGCCCCCTGCTGGACAGAAGGTGGAGAACTTCTTCAACAAAATAATGAACTGAATAAAGAAGGTTAAACAGCTGTCACTGAGAAAGAAAACAGTTTATGAACTCTATAATGTATCATAAAAAGGGGCAATCAGTTGTCCAAAAGGTCAAATAGAAAATGCATTTACAAACTCACTGGGAGTTTTGGAAATGAAGAACTGTAGAAATCTAGTGTCTGTACAAATACTCCAAGGTTGCTTTGAGCCCTCGGGGTTTGATTGAAGTAAACAGCTATGTTGTTCCCTGTGTGTCACAGGCTAGTGGGTCATATATGTGGGTGTTTTAAAAGTGGCCACTAGGGAGCACTATAACCAACAAGCAGGTGTTGCCCAAAATGAAGGCAGATTTTTTTTTGTTCAACAGAAACGCTAACATTTTTAATACTCATTCGAGTCACTCTTAAGTAATTTCATGTAATTGCCGCTGGTCGAGGAAGACCCTGAACATTATTTTTATTTGCTTAACACATCTCAGTATTAACTCTCCACCTCACGTTCATTTTTATTGTCCATGAGCCTATCTGAACATCTTTTACTTATAAAAGCTCATTGTTAATGGCAGTATAACTAGCTTATTGTTTATATATTTGTTTTACATGCTGATTTTCAATAAAGTTGACTTTCATTGTATCATCCTGGTTATTATTCCGGTGATTAAATAAGAAATAAGACTTACATTACACAAAAATAGAGTTGGTTTATATTCAAATCTGATATTTACAATATAATTTAAACCTGGATAACGGATTTAAATTATATTAAAATAAAAAATAGAAACATACCATCCTGCAATGTCCTGAAATGTTAATTTTGTGATTAAAAAAAAAAGTTATACGTGCATATATATATATATAGCCTGTGTCCAAACATTAACAAATGCAATAACGTTACTCATGCATACTTTATTACTCCCACCCCACTGCACTCCCCCAAAACAATTTACAAAAATCCATTAATTTCCATGCAAAAATGTAGAATTCAAAAACATTAAGAGCAATGTCAACCAGCATCTGAGATCACTTAGAAGATTTGATGGTTCATCTCAGTCAGTACGCATTAAAGATTGCACTTCTTTCAATTCAAACCAAAATCAACAGGCACATAAAACAGTGACTGAATTAAAGATCCTTGCAATTACCAACTAATCGATGTTCATTTAGAGATCACATGGTGTGTAACACGTTAACAGAAATTCACAGGAACATGTCCTCTTTGGAAGAGGAGTCATCCAACCTGCTGAGGTTAGCTTTCTTATCTGCATTAAAGTGCAAATTTAATAAATATAGCCCTGTTGCATTAGAGATCATCGAGAGCACTTCCAAAACCAAGAACATCAGGATCATTTAGTGCTACAGAAGCACGACATCAGTGAAGTGATGGGCAAGCGTTAAGTGGACAGAGAGCAAAGTCCACAGTTCTCTCGTTCGACCTTGAAGCGGTGAAAGCTGTACAGTGAAGAGCGACAACATGTGAGAGGGAGATTTTAGTTCAATTCTCTAGGCCTGTTTTGGTGTGTTGGCCTCCTAACAGCTTTGGCACAGTCAGTCATGCATCAGGCAACAGGTGATACTCTCTGAGAAACCGGGAAGCTCCTGTTATTGTTTATGATATCATCCAAGTCCTCGTCATCAATAACCACTGTGAAAACAAGAAGAAATGCATCATTCGACAACAAGCGAACACCACAAGTTTACGAAATCTGGGCAAATGAACAGAAATGTTGTATTTTAATTGCTTTAAATATATAGTTTTGTCTTAGTTATGTTTTTTTTTTGTAGTTTACACGTAAATGGAAAGAAATGAGTTGACAAATATGCCATAAATACAGAACTTGCATCATTGTTTCCCAATTTAATCACGACTTTGTGGTGACGTTCATGGGCGGTACATGAATGCTTCATTAGTCACAATCAATACTTCCCTATAGAGCTGCTTTTAATAACTTAAAGGGGTGTTTGTCGAGACGATTTTAAAATAGCTGTTGACGTATTCTGGTAGTGGCTACCTACGGTTTCTGAGTATTTACTAAGGGACAGAAATGAACCAAGTTTAGTTAATGTGGCAGAAAAAAGATTTTTAGGATTTGATATTTTCCTGGGGCTTTCCCAAGACTGCTTATTTAGGATGCTTCCTTCATTGGACACACCAAATGTAAATGAGGGAAATATCTGAAATGTACAGTTATGGGAAAGGTTTTACATGCAACTTGTGGTTTAGTATTTTGGTGTGGTATTACGAACATCACCATATCATCTTAAGATCCCTCACCTCTCGTAGACCGCCCGATCTGTCCGAGTTTGGGGGCTCGCTGCATTCTTCGTGGCGCGGACAGGTCTGGTCTGTTTCTCCCCGCCTGTCCGTGCTCGTACGGGATTACTGGACTTGGTTGTAATGCACCTACCGGTGGTATGAGGTCGGGCATTTCTGCCATGCCGTACATGTTCTCCTGCTGCTGTACTTCGCTAGGTGTATTCATAAAAAACAACCGCAAGTCGTAGGTTGGCCGTGCACTTCCGCGACGAAGACAAAATGTTTGCCAATCCACCTCAACCGATCCGAAAGCAGTGTTTACAACACCTGAGGAGGGCAAAGCACGGGGAAATGAAGCCACCAAGCATCCACGAAACCCAGTAATCAATATTCCCAATAAATCGCACAAAAAACAATCGGATTAAATATAAACAGCGGCTACAACTGATCGCATGCACCGAGTATCTTCACGCCTGTCAACAACAAAGCTCTCGCTTACATTACGTTGCGCTGTAGACGAAATATATCACATGTACAAACGTATACGTCTTACCTTGTGTTTGTCCGAAACGGTATTTGTGTTGTCTGTGGATGTGTGCGCTGTGTTCAGCTCGAGTCGGAAGTTGCCCACTATCTACGGCGCTGGGAGTCTGTCGTAACTCTCACTTGGGGATTTCCTTGGTCGTTTCTGCATGCGTCACTGCGAGGGAGGGCCCGAGCGCTGGAAGGTGGGTAATGACGGCTCGCCCACCACGTGTGGGCCCTCAAACTGTAACCTACATACGCAAGAGCCCACGGTGGACGTTACAGCATGTTTGGCTCCTACTTTATCACAGACACGCTTTGTTTGAAAGTAATTCAAACTGCTTTATCAGCATGGCATCTAATTTACCTACTGTTTCCTGTAAGTTGAACAAGAAAAAGGTGGGGGGAAGGGGTAGATTATAGATTAAAATGATATGCCTAGATGATAAAAACATCAGATCGGATAATGAAAAATCAGTATTTAACCTTGAAATGGATGGTTTTAGAGCATTCAGAATAATTGAATAATCCTGGTTGAGGACATCAGGGCTCAGTTTCTTTAACAAAATAAAAAGACATGAATGAATTAATATTTTCTTTGGCAAACTTTGCATTGAGATGATTCTCAAGATAGAATTAGTCAATATGTAATTTTTAATTCTGTTTGTAATTATAAATGGGTTCCCTCTTTATATACAATGCATCTATGAACTGAATCTAATTAGAATATCAATGTGTTTTTGGGACAACATGTGAAAAAAGAAGTGTAGGCTAATAAAAGGAGTGATAATTGACAAGATTTTCATAGTAATTAATAATACTGAAATATTATTTCTTTCCCAAGTCTCGCAAAATGGTGTTTTATAACAAATTTCAGGAGGGGCGCGTACAAACGATCTACTCATTACTAATTACCCTATCCTCCGCTTTTAAAACCGCTCACTTCCTCTCTCTGGTATCTTTTTTTGTTTTGTTTTTTTAACTTCCACCGCCTTCCCCCTACCGCCACCAGAGCAGGGGCCAGACTGGAGAAGAAGGCCCAAACTTCTCCTCTGGTTTTCTCTATTTGGAAACACATCCGCCGTTACCATTCAGCTACCATCTAAAATCACCCGGTTAGCGACTTTAAAACCCCTTAACACTGACATAAGATTGTCAATAAATCAAAACGTGGCAAATATAATAAAATATAATATGCTCTTTAAGAGTGCATGAGTCCTTCTAAATGTAAAGAAGGGATAGTCTTGGGAACTTACAATGGCCGCTGCGTGTGTGTCTACAATACCTTAGGGACCTATATCTGTTACATTGCATCAATGGTGTTCATAAATCCTCTCCATCCTCTTGATGGGATAGTAAATGTGCATCATTTGCACATGCTAGAATCTCACCAGAAGCAGAAGGTCATCTGTGTACTTTTTGCCCAGGGGCGTAGCACCAAATTCTGGGCCCTATGCACAAGCAGTGTCTGACCTAAACTGACATTCCCAGAATTAGTTGCATTGCACTTTTGTTTGAATTGATGTTTTTTGTTTTCTTTGAAATAACTGTTTCTTCTTAATTTTTCCTGAATAGTTTATTAGGGTTGTCTGTTACTTATTAAAAGCTCATTTAAAGCTGCTTGTGATGGGCTTGGGTTCATCATGTGACTTCCTCATCCTCACCTGTATTTGGTGCTTATCAGTGTTTTACAAAGATACAAAACAGATTTCAGTACTTTAATAGGTTGGTATGTTAGCCTCATATCAGTTAATGAAATTACGGTATTTAACTGTAAATAAGTAAAAAAATGTTGTTACCATATTTTTACAGTCAAATTCAAACCGCAGCTGCCAGTTTTTTACAGGAAATTTGGTGTTTTCCCATGGTGGTGTTTTCTTGGTTCTTTATTTAATTATGGTTTTGTCTAGTGTTTGATGTTTGAGGAGCGAAAAAACATTAACAAGCCGTGCATTCAGGTGTTCAAAAACATTCTTCCTAACTGGCGAACCATAGCAGGTGTGGTTTCAGTTCATTGTACATAAATGCTTACTTTATGCAGTGTGCTCTTTGTCTGTGAAGTATCGCCTTGATGTTTTATGAAATACCTAATACTGCACATAATATGTGGTTTGTTTAGTAAGAAAAACAAAGTTTATCTTATTTTATTTTATTAATTCTACTTTTGTTTGTATTTATAGATTGATTTATATAAATTTTCACTCTCCAGGTGAGAGCAACAAAACCTATCAATACAAAAAGATGCACTGTTGGCTGTATGTACAAGAGAGAAACACTAAAATAATACAATAGTAGGTTGACCATACATCTTCTTATTTCCCTGGACATGTCTTGGTCATGAGGTTGAATAATAGCATACAGACACTGGAGAGGGAGCTACGGAAAACCGTCAAAGCAATGCAAATATGCATTTAAAATGAATGAAGACTGTATTAGCATGACAAAGGAACAGAGCCAAGACATTGCATGTAAGGTCAGGACATGTCGGATGTATAGACACTAAAACAATATATATATATATATAGGTTTGTACAATGTTTCAGTTAAGGTTTCATGGCTAGTAAGAAATATTTATGGACAAATGCTTGCAAATTTGTGACCCAGGTTGGTGTTAACGTATGCCATATAGACCAAATAAACTGTAGTGTAATCTTTTGTAAGGCTACAATCTAGTGATTCACCACAGCTCATGTGAATCTGAGCTCCGCTCACAGGTTCACTGCAGATATATTGCAGTTATTCTGTCCCACACATTGCAATCTGACAAGATCAGCTTTATCAGATTTAACATGTTTTCTCACGAGTGTTGTTGTTTAGACTGGGATAAACAAGCAATATCTCTTTTTTCATTCAGGTGAAATTGTGGTATGCACTGTGAACATGTTGAGACTCATTTATGGCGCTATACTTAAACCCTCATGAATAGTTCAGGGTATAAGAGCAGGTGAAGTGAGATAGGAGCAGGCGAGATGATCATTACACAAGGGGATAAAAGGAAGAAGGAAATCAGAACTTTTCAATAAGCCGCAGCAGCACCAGCGTCAAGATGTCCAAGCCAATTTGTCTCCTGCTTGCCCTGGTGATTCTGACCACAGTTTTGTGCCACAACTCAGGTAATTTCTGTGACAGTCTACCTATACATTGCTTCCACCATTTGTTTTCTCATGAATAAGGAAAGTGTTTTTTATTTCAGCATAAATGTTTATCCTTTAAATGTGAGACTAATGTGACCTATATCTCCTCACAGTCTTTTCACAGAGGAGCTCAAGTATGAAACAATTTGCTGCTTGTGGCTGCAAAAGTAAGGAATACATATTTTTAGCCAAAAAGGTGTAGTATCAATATTGATGACCAAATTCTTCTCTCTGCCTCTCTTTAGTTCTTCGTGGGAAGGGGCTGCAGTGTAAACAGAATAGCAAAAAAACATACAGGGAAATTGTGGAGTGTGTTTGCAAGCACTCAGATATATGTAAGTTCAACGATACTGAATTTTAAGTATGCTATGGAAACAATTGTCATCAGTCATTATAATAAATCTGTTTCTTTTCGCACAGATTTTACTGATGCCTCCTTGAAACTGCTTGTATCGATGTGCGGAAGACCTTCTATTTCTATTCCTTTGTGATCTGATGGAATTGTGTGGCTTTATAGAGCTACAATATTATTATCACTTATCTACCAGGCTCAGTGGTTAAAGTTTCTATTTCCTTTAATGCAATCATAAAAATGCTTTGATTTCAACAATAATTGTGATTATTTTGCTCGTCTCATGTAAAGCATGTAAACTGTAGAGATGTGTTTTTCTGTCATCTCTTTTTTTCTTGTGTGTTGTTGTTTAGATAGAAGTTAAACAAGCATTATTCTGTTATATGTGAACAGGTTGAGACTCATTTATGCCGTTTATGAACGATTTTGTGCTGCTTTATATAGAGCTTCAATATGATCTATAACCAACATGCATGAGGAATTTTCTGTCATAATCACAAAAATGCTCAACAATATTACAATTGTGATATTGCACAATTGTATAATTGTAATATTACAATCGGTTGATTGCATCATACAGCAACACAATAAAAGCATGTAAAGCACAGACTTTAATGGGGCTTGTCATCACTTGATGTTTTCTGATAACATAAAAAGATTGCACTCGGTATCTTTACTGGTCATCTTTGTTTACAGCATACTTTGTATAACTGTAAGTGTCTTTGGCCAGATTTGGACTTTATTTTAAGAATTATGCATGTTCTAACAAGTCACTTGCTCTTCTCAGGTTTGGACCCAAAAGTGCATTTTTTACTCCTGTATCTTTAGCGCAAATCTCTTGAGGTCTGAGATCTTTCTCCCATGTGAGGTTTAAATCCGTTGCTCAGCATTTTAACCTCTTAGCATAGCAAAATCTGATAATAGGGTATCAGTTTTCATGACAACAAAGATTTCCTGGAATTTCCTTTCAATTAAATGGTTTTTATTGTTCATTCAATTCTTCAGTCTTTTGCTCGTTTACATTAATATTGTTATTAATACTGTTTTCAAAAGTGTGTTTAACAATGAAATGCATGGAGAACTACTATTATTTGTTATACATTTTGGATTAAAATGGAAATGATTCAATTACACATCTCCTAAAGCACAATGATGACCTTGAACCAATGAATTATGTTCATGAGCATGTGCAATTTTGTTTACTAGTCATCAACTTCTAGTCAAACTCTTGAGAATAAAAGAACTGCAAGAAAACTAAGGGATAGCTCGTTTTAACAGCTGAAGTTATCAGTACTGCCTGGTTACAAACGGTGCTGGAAGAAAATGAAATCCTCCTAATAGATGAGGACAGCAGTGAACAGTTATTTATTCTCTGGTTTCTGTAGGCCTACATAAAATATCAACAGGTAAGAATTTAGGCTGTTGTTCGTTCTTTTCAGTATCACAACTGATAAAAATATATTATAGGACTGGTTTTATGTTTCTATGCGCATCTGATTAATCGTGAGCCTAATTTATCTGAGAGTATATACCTCTTTTCTTAAATGAAAAAATGATTTTTAATGAAAAATGTTCACAATATTAAAGGAACCGTATGTAGAATTGACATCTTGTGGTTGGTACGTATTGCAATCCAAATTCGAAATACTGGAGAGGGGTTTTTCACCCGGCCTCTCGTTCTCAGGCTTGAGGCACACTCAGGTTGCCATGATTGACGACACCAACAGGAACGAACGCACATGACAATGATTTAAAAGAAATGCACTGTATTTTCTGGAAGCCGAAACACTACTGACTTGGTGATTGGGAGATCACGGAGGGTGGCGCTTCAGACCAAAACAAACATGACAACCATCAGTTGAGTTGCTCCTGTAGGAACCTGTAGCCTAGGGCAGGGGGATGCTCCTGTCTGCCTCTGCTGGACGGTGTTGGATGTGGTACTCCAGCATCACTGGCCATGCGTGTAGCTGTAAGAGAACATTGCAGCATTGAGGTGAAATGAAGTCACTCGTGTAATGACGATAGTCTGCAACTACATGTTCAAATGCTGTGACAAGAAACAAAAACACTATCGTTAATACATTTAGTCATTTATTTAGCTATGTTAGTGTTATAGTATATGATTTTCACCAGATTTCTTTTTGGAAGTGATTTACAACCGTTATGCAAGCATGAATATTCTCACACAAAAAGACACCCACACATGCAAACATCCACGCACATGACCCAATGCCCACACACACACTTACGTTCCACCCATATGACCCTCTTCCAAAACCAAGTGAATTGGCTGCGATAAGCATCTTTTCTCTGCACCAAACTAACTGAAAGTTCTTCTGAAAGCAAACACCCACAACACAAACCAGTGCGCCGTGACTGCATGTTGTACATTACAGAGAACATGTGACACATGTTTTGTTGCAGAAAGATGGAGCTCTGTGATATCAGATCGGAATCATAAAGTCTTTTTAATGTCTAGTTACTTTTCACCTAGCGTGTTAATAACATATCCGGTATGTAGGTTTCTTAATGCATGCTTATAAAACCCCAGACATGATTATTGCGTAAGTGTGGTTTGAGTTGTTCCTAAAATTTTTTGGAGAATAAATTTCAGTACGAAAGCTTTTGATGAATCATGAAAACGTCCATACTCACATTTCACGCAAAATGAGACCCAATGGTTCCTACGTGAAGCATAAAAAAGATTATTTGAGAAATCTTTAGTGGAGAAAGAGTAGTTGAAATTTAAAAGAGTAAAAAGTACTTAAAATTTGTACTCAATTACAACTACTATTACATTGCTGAAATAATATCAATTTTAAAAGTACTGGTGTCAAAACAGTACTTCAGTAAAAGTACAAATTAAAGTACTAGTTACTTTTCAACAACAAAAAAAGGTTTTCATATATAAAGCTCTAAAAACCTTACTGACTAATGTTTCAGTGCACGGTTGGATAGTAGTGCTTAAGAATATCTGAACACTTAACTGTGCTAATATATACATCCTCAATGTCATAAAAAAATAAAAATAAATGTTATTATATTAAACTAAATTATAATAAATAAATAAAAATAATAATCTTTATACTGAAATACTAGATGGTCAGACAGCAAGGTTTTTTGTTTGTTTTTTCCAGTTTATTGATTTGCACAGTTTAACTGTTCATCAAAAAAATAAAAAAAAAATTGAATTAATTTGCAATAAAAAAAAAAAAAAAAAAAAAAAAAAAAGTAAGAAGTGCACTAAACAAGTAAGTAGGGTAATGTTTGATTTCATGACAATTTCAGGAACATTAGAAAAAGTACTATGTAGTACATGTGTCCATGCAGTTTTTGAGTGGTTTAAGTCTACTAAAATTCGCTCATACAGGCTTTTATTTATATACATATAGATCAATTAACATTACAAAAATCTCTCTTAAACATTTGCTCATTTTGTGTATTTGTATCTTTAAAATAGGGTTTGTCACAACATTTAATTTCAAACTGAACTAAATAAAAAAAATAAAATAAATAGTGCACAAATTTTAAAACAAATGGACTTCATTTAGTCCATTTAGTTCTAGGGTTTGCATTATGCATAAACAACTTAAAATTCAATAGAAACTGCCATTGGATTTGTGTTGTCTATCTAAGTTCTCACCGGTCACTATTGTGACCATCAAGATTTTTTCCACCCTGTGACCACACTCAACAAAAATAAATAAATGTGAATTCATATATTAATACTAGACACCCTAAAGATAATATGTACCAGAAATCTATGTCATATCTTTATGTTAACATACTTTACTAGTTCTTCGTTTTGGAGCTTTGATGCAGTTATCATTTTCTCAAGGTGCAAACAGGAATTAAACTGCTCTGTTCATCTGATAATTTGCACGAATTGTGTAAAACTTCACATATTTAATTGAGACCCTTTATTTTTCCATATTTGCTGGAAGTGCACTAAAACATCAGTCAGTAAGGTTTTAAGAAAAACAATTATGGTCACTATTGAATTGATTAAATGGGTTAAGTAAAAGTAAAAGTACAGCTTTAAAAATACACTCAAAAGTTCGCGAAAAAACTACTTAATTACAGTAACATGAGTAACTGCAATTTGTGACCTCCACCACTGGAAATCTCAATATTTTTTTCCTTTGTATTTTTTGTATATATTTTTTTTCTTTTTCTTTGTTTGGGTAAATACCCCTGTAGTACACTCCTGAACAAAATCTTAAGATTAGGGAAAACATTACAAGTATTAATACTTCACTCTGGTGGATCGTAACCTGGTTGTAAGTTCTGCTTCAATATGCCAAAAGAAGAAACGAAAGAAAGAAAAAAAAAAATAGAGAATAGGCAAATTAATAAAAACTGCATTTAAACTCAAACAGGACCACAGTCCTGAAAAGTTCAAATATGCACAAAAAATATGGCTTTCATGACATTGTTCTTCATGCAGTAACACTGTCATGATCTCCTGTAAAGGTAAAGGCAAGAGGCCTTTCTGTGTTTGAGTGTGTCAGGATTGTTGAACCACTTGAGCAACGCCTCACTCAACAAGCCTTCACTGCTGAGGTTGGACACAGCAGTCATGAGATCCTGAGAGTTATCTGACATAAAAGTCAAATAGTGTAACCAAAAAGGATCATGGAAACATGCAGGATGGTCCAAACGTTATTCACCTGGTTGATGTCCTTCATTGTGAACTGCAGCGCTGTCCTGGTGAAAGACCCAGTCATTGCAACACAGACAAGGGCCCTCAGTTAAGAGGGATGCACCTGCAACATATGTGCATAGCCAGGTGCCGTGACACCCCTGCACAACCTCACTGAAGAAAAAAGCACCCCAAATCATGATGGAGCCTCCTCCACTGTACCGCTTAGAAAACATCTCCATCTCATGCCAGTAAAGCTGAAAGCCATCAGGAACTGTTTGAGTTAAAATGTTTCTTCGTCTCTTATTTCTTCTTGTGTCTTGTTTTTTAAGCAGCACAACCTGGTTACTATCCACCAGCGTGAAATACGAATACTAGTAATGTTTCCCCTGGTCTTAAGATTTTTTTTCAGGAGTGTATGAAACAAAGATGAGAAAAGTGAAATGCTTTTGACGTGTGTACTTCATTACACCACTAGATGGAGATGAATTACATACTGATTTATGAGGTAATGTTTCACAAAAATATTCAAAACAAGGGTTGAGAGTGAGTTCATTCATTTAGTCTGCAAGAGATTAATGTTAAAACAGTATTAGCTTTCAGGATACTAATATCCCTCTGGCATCTTCTCAACTACCTCTCTCTCTCTCTCTCTGTCTTATTCCCAAGTTTATGTGAGCAGTTTTTATCCGTTGTCCTGGTGTCAGATCTCCAGTGAGATTAAGAGACGGGCAGCTGTGCGGGCCAATTCCAGCTCTTTATCATCCTCTAAAACCCAGTACACACTACTGCTGGATCTACATGATGTGCATCTCATCTAGAGTGATTGCTTCTGATCACAACAGATTGATCTTAGTTCAGAACATGATCAAAATAATTACAAAATCACTTATTAAGACATCAAAATCACAAATACCAATGTGATTGAAACTTGAATACTTTTATTTCAGGAAAAAGCTGACAGATGGGATTGGTATGGGTGGAAAAGCTGTAGACGACTAGCTATTGAAAGAGAAGCTTAGCTGGTAACAAGTCTGACAAGCTCAGTTCAATTAAAAGCAATTGTGGTAAAAAACAAATAAATAAATGCACTCATAATCGCCCATTCCTGTGATGTGATTAAGCTCTCTTTTTTTCCGCGTTTTATTATAGTATGAGTATGAGAGTAAAAATATTAATTGGTATAATCAAATGAAACAAAATTAAATATACTCATACATTTCACTGTTATAAAAAACAATAAAGTACAAAATAAATGAAAAATCTAAATTAAAACAAATATGAAGAATGATTGCATAAAATAATAACACAAAAAGTTATTACATTTTTAAATGTATTTACATGAATTATGTTGAAACTGTAAAAATATAAATACATGCACTCTAAAGATAGACATTGTTAGGGGACAAAAGGTCAGTTATTAATTATTTTAATCACTAACATCATCTCTATTGTTTCCATTTTTATTGGTTTTGTTGTTGTTCTGCTGTTGATGCACATGTGGAATTTGTCCAGCTCGGAAAAATCTGCCAGTTACCAAGTACCACAAACACTGAAAGATAGTGTTATCTGGATCATCCAGCAGTGTTCAGCAAATTAAAGACAGATCTGGGATTTTGGGCTTTGTTTTCCCTCCTACATATATTTCTGGAGGAAATAATTCGTAATCACCCTGGAGTGCTAAAATTGTGAATAAGAATGGGAATATACCTCAGACATATTTTACTAAATTCCAGGTGCGCCAACAATTGTGGCCAACATGTATTGGAGAAAAACATTTATTTCACAATGAGTCTTTCTCCACATTTTCTCTAGTTTTACTTCAATGCAGATTTATTTCCACAGCCACCTCTGCTCAGATTTACCCAAGGGTGCCAATATTAGCGGAGGGCTCTGTTTATATATTGACGACTCTTTTAAACACTTTTAAAAAGTTTTACTGTTTTTAAAAAGCTCACTGTTGTTTTGCAACTCTTAAGCTGTAAGTGTAAGTCTGAATAACTGGTCTGCCCAGTTCCATGTTATATAATGAATAAAAAACCTCTCTCCTTCAAAATAGGAATAAAAAAATGCACATTATCTTAATTATCAGAAATTTTGTTTTAATGCTTATATTTTTAATGACACCAGAAAACCAGAGAGTTTGTCATGCTTATGCTTACAGACAAAACAACTTCATTCTCTAGTGAAACTATGCCCCTGTGAAGACATTGTGATGATGGATATTCAGGTGGAGGGTCATCGTGGGCGTTATCAGCGGTGACACACCACTAACCTGACCGGTCACTTTAATTAAAATGCACACCTACTTGAGTCTTTTTATGGGCCTGTCTTAACAACTTATCTCCATCATTTGTCTGAGTGTGAAGGAAGTCTGCCAGTCCTCTTTAGTCTCACACACAGGTAAGAGCAGTTTTTGTGATTATACGGTTTGCATTAGTGTAACATACTCTGTACACAAATTGCCTGCTTTAACGCTCTATTTTTTTTTTTTTTTTTTTTTTTTTATTGGAGTATACATATAAATATATATATTTATTTAAAAAAAAAATGGCGGTTTCTAATTTCAGTTTTTCTCTGCGGTTTTAGAAAAGACTTAATATGATTTTTTCAATTTTTTTTAAGTAATATTAAATGTCCTTAATAATAAGGATGGCCTGATGGTCCAGGTCTTCATGTTTTTTGATAAATAATTAGTTTAGTGTGTTATATTAAACATTATTGCGACTATGCACTGATTTAAGCGTCTAGTTGGGTTTTAGTCCACATTTCAGGAATAACTACGGTCAGTTAATTTCCAGAGCATTTTTATGCTGATGGTGATGAAAAATAGGCAGAGAATGCACCTTAACTGCTGATCTTACTGAGCTGCACGATAAATGAATCCCTGACCACTCATGTTCTGTGTTTACATAAATTAAAAATGATTCAGCTATGACTAATTAGATTTAATTCTTTTTTAATCTTCCTGTAACTGTGTGTTTGTGTCTGTTGAAGGATTTCGTAATAAACAGGATGACTTCTCATCAGCCCAAAACCTTTGTCATGGCACAGACATCCAACCAGTGGAGCTCTGGAATCTGTGACTGCTGTCAAGACGTACCAGAATGTGAGACACTCTCTCACTCTCTTTCTTTCTTTCCTTCTTTTTTGTTTATTTTGGTGTGTCTTTCAGGGGTGTATTTCCTTAAAGAATGTCACTTAGCAACTATAGAACAATATTGTTAAGTAGCTGAGATTGATGGTACATCACTCAAATGTGTGTATAAAGGCTACTCCAGAGGAGTGCCAGAACCATTATAAAATCTGTAATGCATGTAATCATTCTATTTTGGGATTTTTGAGAATTGAAAAACCTAGAGCTGGGGTATATTTGTAGCAATAGCCAGAAATACATTGTATGGGTCAAAATTATTGATTTTTCTTTTATGCCAAAAATGATTAGGATATTAAGTAGCCTAAAGATCATGTTACATGAAGATATTTTAGAAATTTCCTACTGTAAATATATTAAAGCTTATTTTTTGATTAGTGATACACATTGCTGGACGACTTGTGATTTATTTTCATTATTTTAAAGCTTATGTATCTCAATTTATAAATCTCAATTTTGAAAAATTGTCACTTGTTACTGGTTTTGTGCTCCAGTGTCACATATTATCCTTCTTACTAAACAGCTTGTCATACAATGACCTTAAATCTTGCTTTGAATATAAATGACTTAATAGTTTCTGCTAGTGCTTCAAGAGCTTTATTTTTATATCTTTATTATCATTCAAATCAACCTCAAAGTAGTAATTCAACCTCTCTTTTCCCTCATTTTCATCAAAACAAAGGACACTACAGAGTACAGAGATCACCGAAACCACTTTTCTTCATCAGAATGCAACTAATCATGTTTGCTTTTGTTCTAAAGGTTTCTGTGATTCTGGTAAAAAAGTCTCATTCTCTTAACAATTAGAAAATGGTAATAAGAGTTTAGAGATAAGATGATTACTGTGAGGGTGTGTCAGCCCCCAGTGTTTCATGCAAATGACCTTCTGTCCCAAAAGATGGTAACTCGACTTGATCGTAGGGTTGGGTATGGAAACCCATTTTAGAACCGGTTCCAAATTTCCAAAAACCGGGTGTTCAATAAGACGTGCAAACTTCAATTCTTCCTGCGTTCACTTTTTAATGTGATGTAAAAGGCTGTAATTGCAGGAACGGAAAGAATACTATCCACCCTAAATTCTATGTGATATCAGTATTTTTCAATACTATATAGGGCAGATAGTATGCACATTGGGACGCAGGGCAGCTGTCTCGGTCAGGATTCCCAACCTGTGCTCGTTCTCAAACCGTTCCGTGCATTTCCAAGGTGCGGACAAATTCATACGAATTGGCAAACTAAATAAAATACGTACAATTTAAAAGAAATGTGAGGTCGTACGAATTCGTACAAATTAACCAACTGGTAAAATATGTACGAATTGCCGTGAGATCAGGTTGGCATTTCCACTTCTAGGCCGGAACTTACTTTTTTTCATATTTATCGACATGCACAACTACGTTAGTATATCATTATAAACAGATGAGAGAGTAAACGCACGTTTACAGTATTTTATCATTTACTCACTCTCCAGTAGTTCCAGATCTTTATGAACTTCTTTGTTCTGCAGAACACAAAAGAAGATACTTGGAAGAAAGTTTGTAACCAGGCTGTTTTGGCTCACTATTAAGTTCCATAGTAGGAAAAAATTACAATGGTAGTCAATAGTGTCCAAAAACAGCCTGGTTACAAACTTTCTTTAAAATATATATATATTTTTTAATTCAGCAGAACAAACAAATTATTAATAAATATTGGTTAACTACTCGAGGGTTAGTAAATGATGACAAAATTTGTTTTTTTGGGTGTACTATTTCTCTAAACTTAATCAATGAATAAAAGAAAACCATTCACTGATCTTGACTGAATATATTTAATTAACTATATTTAATTTATAAAAATGTGTTTTTAAACCCTTAATTAGCCTACAATTTCTGTAGGCCTACCTGAAATTAGATTCAGTTGTGTTAATTTATGCTACTGCTAGCTGATTTGTTTGTTCCCATTTCATTTCTTGTCTTTAATATCTGAAATATATATGAATGATATCTCTGTTGAACCAATTGTGTGAGCCTTACAGTGGGAACCAAATGTCCCTACAACGACAGTTAAACCTGAATTTTTTGACACTGTTGGGACTGACCTGAAAGTGGAATTTTGCTAATGTGTGGATGATCAACTAGAATTATTTAGGTCTATTCCTGAGAGTCCTGTTATACTGTTGTCATATGCAAAGGAACAAAATAGTCCTCACAGGACTATACGGTGCTAATTATATAAAAATATACAAATCTAGCATACATGAAAGAAGTATTGACAGGTCACCGTCACATGTATTAATGTGTTTTAGCAAATGTGAAATGTCAACCTTTTTAACATGTTGGTTCATTCTCATCACTAACCGTAGTTTTATTTTTTTAGGTTGCTTCTCGTTTTGGTGCTTTCCCTGTTTTGCCTGTTCGACGGCTCGTAAGCATGGCGAGTGTCTGTGTCTGCCTCTGCTCGACGGATTTGGATTCATTCCCCCAATAACAATGGCCATGAGGGTATCAGTGCGCAGTCGCTATGGAATCCAGGTTTGGACAAATACAATCTGTGTTTTTAACCCTGTTCTATCTAAGTAGCATCTCTTATGTGGAGAACTTATTGCATATGTCTATCTCTCTACTATAGGGTACTATGTGTAATGACTGCCTTTATTCCACCTTCTGTGGCGTCTGCGTCTGGTGTCAGATGTCCCGAGAAATGAATGTCCGTGAAACTGGGCAATGAACAACTTCCTTGCTGATCCTCAATATTCTGCACAAGTAACAAAGGGTGTCACCTCATTGTTTTCAGTGACACTAGAACTGCACCATTGTGTTTGTTTCATTTAATAAAATCTGGTTGATGTTTGTCTGGTATGTCTGCATTTTACATAAAAACATCTTTCTACCTTGTACTACTACTATGTAATGTATTAAAACACCAAGGCCTGTACCTAAAGTTTTTTTGCATTACGTTTTATCTGATTTCTTTGATTTATACCTATGCTGCTGCTGCGTTCGCACGAGACTCCATCACCATGGAAACAAAGACACCAAGATAAAAAGACACCAAAGACACTGCTTCTCTAATACTTCTTATGAAATTGATTTAATTGAAATGTGTATTTGTTCATTCAGCTTTTTGGCCTCATTTTCCATGAAAATATGGGACGATTTTGTCTGTTCTGTGCAGTTCTCCCATCTCATCAATAAATGAGCACAAAAGAAGCCTTTTCAAGCATCTGCCATTCTTTAGTGCAGCAGTTCTCAATTCCAGTCGGATGCCATTGTTTAGGGTCTTAATAAACAGTCTATAACATACTTTGGTTAAAATTTTTTAACCCTTTTCACACTGTCAAAATAAGTAGTTTTTTTAGTTCATGTCACTTTAAATGCTAATAAGCTCTGATGACCCTGTCCATTTCTTCCATGGGCTGAGGGGCAGACTGTGAACTTCAGCTGCAAAAGTAGCTAACAAGCATGTTATTATTATTTGCAAATATTCACAAAATTATACTTTTACCCTTATACTTACTACTCTTTTAGATGAAGCTGGATTACGAATGATCGAATGATGATAAGCACGAACATAGATGCATTTATGTAGCGTTTCTGAATTGGTGCATTTGATTACATTAATCCAGTGTCTTCAGGGGCTCAGATGTCAGGAGTAAAGGCCAACAACAAAACACCTGAATTGCTTAATCAGAGACATTATTATCTTCCTCTGCACCACTGCTCATTCCGGCTGGCATGATTTCTAAAATGTAGACCTTTAAATAATTTCCCATGAATAATCATGAGATTTTCTACAGAAAGTAAAACAGTGTTCTTCATCACAAAAGATATGTACCAGACCAGTGACTTTTACTAGCCTATTTAAAGCGTGATGTGTGTGCATATCTTAACAGCCGATTTTCATCATTTTAACACAAGCCTGTTTGTTCTCTCTACCTTCTCGCTCAGGTAAGTTGTTGTTATTATGATTTGCAAATATAAAAAAAAAACACCCTTATACAGTGCACCACTGCTCACTCAGGGGGAGTCTAAAGTAAAACGGACCTGTCAATCCATGGTGGGAGGGGCCAGTGTAGAACTACATCATTGTGACAGAAATCTCAGAACAGTCTAATTTGAGAAAGGGGATTTAAACGGAGGGATTTAAAAAAAAAAAATTGTGCAAAGTTTGTGTATAATTTCCAGCACACATTTATGCTCAAACAACTTGTAAAGTGAGTTGTGCATCCAATGATCCCTTTAATGTGAAATTTTCACTCATCATGATAGTAAAATAGGGCATTCTAAAGCAATCTATTGCAGTATTTCCTCTCTCGGTCCCTCAGTCAATAAAAAAGTTGTGGATAAAATTGGGGGTGAAGTTACCCTTTAATTTCCATGTGGTAAACTAAAACAAACACTGTATGACATGAAACACCAGATGTGAGACACAGGATAAACTACCTGATCTCATGATTGTGCATATAAATAGTGTGCAGAATAAAAATGAAAACTTGTGGTACAGAAACTCAAAAATGGACTTTGGTCTGCTTATGCTACGCTATTATGCTTGTGGGGTAGATTCGTATCATATGTATGCAAAAACTGCATATCATATGCATGCCAATAAATTTTGAATCATATAAAAACTGGGTTCAAGTACTAGAACTATACAAATTAATTAAACACAAGTGGAAATAAATAGAACTCAATGGGAACAAGAAAAGGAAAATCAATGAACCAGGGCATGAACCAGCCAGAAGATTTTTTTATATATTTTTAAAGATAGTTTCTATTTTTCATCAAGGCTGAATTTATTTGATCAAAAATACAAGAAAAATGTAATATTGTGAAATATTATTACAATGTAAAATAAAAATTTTCTATTTAATTCTACATTAAAATCTAGTGTATTAAAAAATGTTGGGTTAGTAAATGTTTTTTTTTTTTTTAATTGAAAGAAATTAAAACACTTATTCAGCTAGGATGTGTTAAACTGATAAAAAGTGATGGAAAAGCCTTATAATGTTAGAAAAGATTTATATTTTTAATTAATGCTGTTCTTTATAACTTTTTATTCATCCAAGAATTATAAAAAAAAAAAAAATCCCCCAAAAAATTGCAATCACAACTTGCCAACATTGATAATTCTAATAATAAATCAGCATATTAGAATTATTTCTAAAAGATCACTTTAGACTGGAGTAATAACTGATGGAAATTCAGTTTTGAATCACAGAAATAAATTTCAAAATCGAAACCCATTATTTTAAAATATTTTACAAAATTACTTTTACTCCTGTATTTGTGATCAAATAAAAGCAGCCTTGATGAATGTAAGTAACATCTTTATGTAATATTACAAATCTTACTGTTTCTAAACTTTTGACTGGTAGTGTACTTTGTTACTGTTATTCTGTAATAAAACTTCATCTTCATCTTACAAATGAACTCAGAACCTGTGTTTGTGGATGTGTGCGGGTGTGTTTGTTTTATTTGCTGCTTCTCTGTAAACTTGTTGAATATGTTGCAAGGCTAGTTCCCTGTCAACACTTCACTCGTACTGCGTCTGAAAACCACCTTTCCCCCCCTAACTAAAGCCTATTTAACACGCAGCCAGGGAGTGCGTAGTGGTAATTTTTTTAACCAATCGGCTGGCCGCCGTGCTGCGGCAACCAATGGCTGGCTCCTGCCGAAGCTCGCCTGAGGGGGGAGGGGCCATCTATATACACACGTGGACAAAATTGTTGGTACCCTTTAGTCAATGAAAGAAAAACTCACAATGGTCACAGAAATAACTTTAATCTGACAAAAGTAATAATAAATACAAATTCTA
>JAUMHI010000043.1:1652947-1676040 GCA_032359435.1 Enteromius unitaeniatus | reverse complement strand
AGTTATTTCTGTGACCATTGTGAGTTTTTCTTTCATTGACTGAAGGGTACCAACAATTTTGTCCACGTGTGTATATAGCGGCTGAACCGCCACAGGCCTTCAGATTTCTTCTCCTTCAGCGACGTGCATCTTTGCTGTCCCTGACTCAAGCCTTACGCCATTGATTACACCACTGCAGCTGGACGATTCCCCTGCCGCCATCCGGCTTCTAAAAGAGCAAATTTCTACCAAAGCTTGAAGCTTCGAGCTGTCTGTGATGCCGTCCCATTTAGATGACTTATTAGGATCGTGCAGCTCGGCAATGAGGTGCACTAATCCTCACATGAAACACACATTCAGGAGGCGGATTGTGTCTGCATAATTCACTTAAACATACTCAATCTCAACCGTGAATGCAGTTCTCACCTGGGAGGGGAGAAATGAGAGCGTGAGGGAGTAAGCGAGCATGCGTTTTTAGATTGTAAGGCAGCCTGTCCGCTCGCGCCCTTTTTTCAGAGCGCTTATAAGGATCGTGCAGCTTGGCAACGATACTGTTCCCATAGCGTCTTTGCAGACGCAGTACGAGTGAAGTGTCGACGGGGAACGAATAGGTTACTTCCGTAACCCAGGTTCCCTGAGACACTGGAACGAATACTGGGTTCCATGCCGTGCTGTAAGTTCCTGTCGCTTCAGTCGAAGTAACCTAAAGCAATGTTGCCAACTCTTTCCAATCGAAAGTAGCTAAGTCCAGCTCGAAAAGTCGCTAGATGACGTCAATTTGCATATTCATTACGTCAGTGCGTCAAATTAACTTGCTTCTCTGTAGCCACATAATGTATTTTAATGCAGCCAAATTCTCAATATAACTGTTTTCATTGATATATTTAATGGTTTCTGTAAGTAATAGTGACTGAAACGCACCCCGTTATTAGGCCTACTAACTCTACTTTACAAGATGTTAATCTGGATTAATATCCTGATTTAAAATCAAACCATTGATTTCAATGAATTCAAATACACATAAAATATAGACAATGGCTATGCTGTGCCTATATTTGCATGTAAAATAAAGTTAGAAGCAACATAATACATATTTTAACTGAAAGCCTTGCTCCTTTCAGTCTCTCGCTGAACAGAACAGACACAGAGAGAGGTGTGCGTGCGCTGGGACAACCAATGGCTGTGCAGCTTCACTGCGTGTTAAATAGGCTTCGGTTAGAAGTAAAAAAGGAGTTTTTCCCATAGCGTCTTAGCAGACGCAGTATGAGTGAAGTGTCTCAGGGAACCTGGGTTATGGAAGTAACCTATTCGTTCTGGGTTTTAGATGTGTTCAAAAACCCGGCAGCATCTGTGCAGGGCACTTTCAGTGCATGTTGAAGACTTACCACAAATATGTCACTTAATCTGGCTGGCACGAGTTCTAAAATGTAGACCTTTAAATGATTTCCCATGAACTGACAATCATGAGCATTTCTACAGAAAGTAAAACAGTGTTCTGTGGAATACTGCATCTTCATCACAAAAAATGTACCAGACCAGTTTTCTAGCCTATTTAAAGCGTGATGTGTGCATATCTTAACAGCTGGTTTTCATCGTTTTCACTGAACACAAGCCTGTTTGTTCTCTCTACCTTCTCACTCAGGTAAGTTTTTGGGCTTTGGTGATTTGGCTTTGATATGCATGGTGCTGATTTATACTGGCACAGATTAAACAGCAGCGATATGTTGTCTCTGTGACCCATTTCAGTAATAAACAGGCACACAATATGAACAAACTAGGGTTGGGAAAACGTGTTCATTCCTACATTTAATGAATGCATTGTAATAAAGAGTTTAGAATAGCATGAATTTAGAATATTTAGTCCATGATTACAAAACACTATGTTAACTGATTATTTACCCTTAACTGCATAAATGTGCGCCATTCATTTATATGTTGGTTTTATTTATTTCTTAAAAGCAATAAACAGGATGTCATCTCAGCAGCCCAAAGCCTCCAACCAGTGGAGTACTGGACTCTTTCACTGCATAGACTCAAAAAATATAAAAGGCTGTAAGTGTATTCTGAGCATCCTCATTTAATTGTCATGCTTATGTTTTTGCATTACTAACAGTAAATTTGCGTTTATAGGTTGCCTTTCATTCTTCTGCTTTCCTTGTTTTGCGTGTGCAACGGCAAAGAGGTATGGCGAGTGTTTGTGCCTCCCTCTGATTGATCAGTTTGGGTTGATGAGGGTGTCCATGCGCCATCGTTACAGCATTGAGGTTCGGACACATGTTCATCTTTTTTGTAAAACGTCTTACAAACTTTCTTAGCTTTGTGTTACACACGGTTACTAAGGAACAACTATTCTGCCTCACAAATTCCTCCCTTATATTTGTAAATGAAATCTCTCTGTCTCTACCAGGGTTCTATCCCGAAGGACTGTATGCTTACCTTCTTTTGTTGTCCATGTGTATGGTGTCAGATGTCTCGAGAAATGGACGCCCGTGAACCTGTCACACATCAAGCAAGATAAACACAACAGCCACCCAACAACACCCTTATTTTTCTCATTACTTTTTTAAAAAAAGCATGCATATTAATATATATTGTGTCTCAATTGGTATAAATAAAAACTAACCGGGGAGAGGGAAAAAACATATTGTAGACCTATGTATCAACAGCAAAATGAAATGGTGTAATAATGAATAATAGACAGAGGATTTTAATGAAAAATAAAAATATTTATATAAAAATAAATATATTGTGTAGTTATTTCGTTCCACCAGTAAGTGGCACAAGTAATCCACAAACAGGATAACCAAAGCATAGTGACAGACAGACTAGAGATGGAGTGACTCACTGTGTGGTTGTGTTTTTAGCACTTTTGTGTTGTGTAAAAGTGTCTGGCAGATACTACAGTAGGCCTACTTTACTTACAACATAAGTGATGAGTTTATTAAGGATGGCCAATAGCTTTCCCATGAACCTTTTCAACACTTTCTGGTTCTTTGGTGAAACGCAGACACACTTGTTTTGAAAGCCCGATTAAAGAAAACAGGCCGTCAGTCTTTAGGAGGTTTA
This sequence comes from Enteromius unitaeniatus, assembly GCA_032359435.1. NCBI lineage: Eukaryota > Metazoa > Chordata > Actinopteri > Cypriniformes > Cyprinidae > Enteromius > Enteromius unitaeniatus. The sequence continues at coordinate 1,672,995 of JAUMHI010000043.1, read as the reverse complement.
GTATTTCTCTCTTCTTCCATCGACAAACTTCAGTTTGATTGCAGTACAGCTTGACATTTATCGAATCTAATGATCACCTTGACGCACATGCTTTAGCAAAGGATACTCATATGGCTTTGGCACTTGGATGTAGGAGAGCAGAAAAAGTATTCATAAATGCACAGGTGGGCCTACTAAAAATGTAGTCTACAGTACGTATTGTTGGGGGTAAAGCATTACAAGTGACGTCTGCTGTGTGAGACTGATATTGAACACTGACAGTACATATATATATATATATATATATATATATTGGAGTCTAAAAGCAGAAGTTTCACAGGAGCCACCTGGTCGAGGTAATGTTGACAAACGTGCAGCGTGATGGAATCAGATTTCCGATCTTGAAACACGGTACTAATGTTATTGTTCTGAGGCAATCACAGGGCAGCTCACACACGAAACGAGTTTCAGCATCTTTCAGCAGTATGCTGTGGAGACGTGAATTGTTAGACAGGAGGAATGCAGTCTTTAACACGAGAGATGGTGTGTGCAACAGAAGTGAGAGATGGGTCAAACATGATAGCAAGATGTCCAGTGCAGAGACAGACCTATATTTCTTTTTATTGGGGACCTAAGCTATCAGTTCGATTTGAAAATAAATAGGAATTGGCCTACATAGAAAAGGCATGGACAAGACCAACGTATGTAAATTATCAATGTGTAAAACTACTGATAGGTTTGTTTTATATATCAATTATAATATATGGATTTTATGCAAAAGCGTCAGAGAATTACCTTAATGCAATGTATCAGCTTTTACTTTTACTGCATGTTTCCTATGTCTGGTTTCTGGGGGTGTCTCCCTGAATTGAGTGTTTGCAGGTTGCAGGGGTGTCTGCAGAGAGAGGACTTCGCGTAAACCCGACTAATAATGTTGTGCTTGCAAGCTCGTCACCTGGTTTTACTTTTACAAACCTGGAATTTGTCAGTTGGCTTTAAAAAAAAATGCATATTTGTGGCTTTCAAATATGGCAAAAACAAATCTGAAGCCAACCTAAAAAACACAGACGCACATTTTTTGTGATTTACAGGGACTCTCCATAGGCGTAATGGTTTTTATACAGGACAAACTGTATGTGGTATTTCCCTACACTGACACTACACCTAAACTTACCCCTTACAGGAAACTGTGTGCATTGTTAGATTTTCAAAAAAACACCATTTAGTATGTTTTTAAGCCTTTTGAATTACGGGGACACTGAAAATGTCTTCATAAAACACCTACATATTGTAATACCTATGTCATACCCATGTCATTATACAAATGTGTATCCCCATAAACCACATAAACACACACACACACACACACACACACACACACGTGCAAGCGCTTGCGTATTGTGGATGAAATCGTGCCACTAGAGTTAACCACTAGAGGGAGCCTGTCATTCTATTATCAGTGTCGATGTCCTGCAGAGTTTAGCTCCAACTCTGATCAAACGTAGCTGAAGCAGCTAAGCAGGGTTTTGCTTGGACAGGTTAATTTTCCAGACAGGTGTGTTGAGGCAAGTTTGAGCTAAACTCTGCAGGACACAGTCCCTACATATGCATCATGGGCACACAAGGCTAAATTAAAGCTATTTAGTATTTGTTTCACAGCGTTATGGATTTGTGCCATGTGTGTGATATGCATATTTTATGGTGCTTATTTTAGGTCGCAGAAATCATATAACATATAAGCAGATTAAAGAGAATTTATTGCACGCTTTAAATGTTTGGCTTTATTCTATTGTGAATTTTAGCAGTAAAATATAGAAATAATATTGTCATACTAACAAGAGAATGAAATGAAATTGTCTGACTTGAACTGTGCTGAATGAAATCATCTAAATCATTCACAAACAAAGACTAGAGGCAGCTGTTTTCTCGGCTTTGTTATTTTAATAAAGTCTTATTTCTTTAACATCTGAAACTCTGCTGTTTCTCTGCACTGACTGAGAATGAGACCGACAACAACCTCTTTGGGCCACGACAATTCCTAAAAAATTTAACTAATTGCATTGCTACCATTTGTGAAAAAACACCTTCAAGAGTGTAATTGTCACTGAATATTGTCTGCTGTGTGTAATGTCAGAAATAAGTCTGATGGATCATAGGCCTACCATACATCATTCTCATTTTGAGTGAACTGTTCCTTTAAGAAATGCATATCAACAAGTGATCTGACAAGTATTTGTTGTGCACATCCTCTAAGGGTTCTCATGGCCTCGGACGAGTCGCTTTCTAAGAACTGTGTTTTAGCGATCATAAATATGGAAGATTGAATGCGTTTAGAATGCTACAATTTAGAAAAACGGTTAGTGATTCAGAGATAGCAATGGTATAATAATTCTTCATGGAATTGTAGTGTGCATTCCACCTAATGTAATGAAAATAAGCCAACATCACCTAAATGGCTTCATTATCATGGAGAAAGGCTCACACCTGTTTGTCGTCTCCCTGCTAAGGTGGTCCAACTATGAGTGATATCTTTGCTTTTTAAATTGGCATAAAAGCTTTAATAAGTTTTTCATCACTTTATAGGCGCGTGTACTTGTATGCCTTTATGATGGATTATTGATGGGTTAAAGCTTTTGTAATGTCAAAGCTGCATTTAGGGTAAAGGTTCCTATTAAGCTCACCAAAATTCTACATTGAGACATTTTTAAGGGCACGAGATATTGGTTTTTAGTACAAAAAGTATGTTAATAAAATATATTAATCAGTTATATTCATAATGAAGTGTCATCAGAACACACTGCAACATCTATACTAGTCCACGTTTAGCTTAGTAACACATTCAAAAATCCAATAAAACAAATAATGGTGATTAATACACAAACTAGCCTCATTATTAAATGGATGTCAACTTATTTATAGTTTTTCTTGTGGCAGGAATACACAATTTGTCCCCCGATTTTCCACGATTTACAGTCTAGGGAAGTTGATGCTAGCTGCAAAAAGAGTCAGTTTGCAGATTGACAGCATCCAAGCATCAGTTTTTTTATAGTAATGTTCCCTTCATGAAGTATTTACATTCAGTAGACGTTCAATGTGGAAGAGCTTAAAGAACTTACATAATAACTTAATAGCTTACTCCTATTTGACTAATATGAGGCACGGCAAAGCTGTGATGACAAAATCATTGTAATACCCTGCGAAAAAAACACCAGCTCAGCATATTTCCCAGCAGGATATGCAGATTTTGTCATCATTGAAAACAATGTTAATATTTTTCCATATTTTTTTTCTAAATCCTTGAATAAATAACAGCATTTATTCGACCTATAAACCTTTATAAATGTCTTCGCTATCTCTTTTGATTAATTGAATGCGTCTTAGCCGAGTCAAAAAGTTCTTTTTTAAACATTCTGTGTCCAAAATGTACATGTTTTGTTTTAAGGTATATATTACTGCAAAAATAGTACTTTATGAACATCCCATAATACAAGTTAGATATTTTGTGTGAAGACTGATAATTGAATAAATGTTTGGCACATGGCACTATTTCAGAATGTGATGTCCAGAAGTTGCTGTTAATGTGATGCAAAGCTACAGGTAAAATGTCAGTTGTTAAGCTGGAGTATCTTGGTGAGTGTGGTGCATTTTTGTTGTTTTCTCACAGCTTGTTCTCAGTGTCAGTACACAGTCTCATTAAGATTAAGATGTCTCACGTCAGCAAAACTGCTAATCACCCAAAATCTATCGATAAAAAGAAAAGCATGTACCCGACTAACCTGCTCTGACTCTGTGGAGACATGGTGTGATACAAATCTTTTGTCTCTACACGTGCGTATGTGTGTTTGGTCACTGATGGATCTATAAAGTCTCTCACAGATTGCCACAAAGGCTCAGTCCTAGTCTCCATCGTCATCTCCAGCTGTCTCTCCTCTCCAACGGTAAGAACTTAATTGACGCACATAATAAATGCAGAGTCGACCTTTTAAATGCACGCTTCAGCTTAATTGCTTTTGTCTTTCAGAGCGCAAGTCATCATGGCAACTAAAATAGTCATTCAGCAGCCCAAACCACTTGTTCTGGCTCCTGGGTCTGACCAGTGGTCCAGTGGCATCTGTGAATGTGACAACCTCAACGACTGTGAGTGTTTTTCATGGCTTTATGCAATATTTACTGGATCTGAACACATGGTGACAGATTTTTCCCTTCTCGTTCGGCAGGTTGCTTCGCGTTCTGGTGCTGCCCATGTTTCGCCTGCATCACAGCCAGAGATCACGGAGAGTGTCTGTGCCTGCCTCTGCTGGACAGTTTTGGCCTCCTCCCACCCATCACTATGGCCATGAGAGTGTCTGTCCGACGCACCTATGGGATTGAGGTAATGGCGTCTGACTTTACTGCACAAAAAAAAACATATTTATAGAATATTTATAGAATATTTCATTTAGAAATGTTAGCTAAATTATTTTTAAATATGTAAATAGAAATTAATTATTATTTTTATTTAATCCAGTTTTTTGAATTATGCATAAATACAGCAAGAGAATATGTGCATAAAGTTAAATCAGCTGGCCTTTATTAAATGAAGAATGCAGAATATTTTTTTGATGCTAGACAGTTTCGTTTTCAGTGGCTAACAGGCTTCTTTGTCTCTCTCTAACAGGACTCGATCTGCAATGATTGTGTGTTGTCCTTCTGCTGCGGGCCGTGCTCCTACTGTCAGTTAAGACGTGAGCTGATTGCTCGCAACCACCCCGTCACCCTCTTCCGCAACCGAGTAAAATAAAGAAGTTCAGTCATCCTCGGCTCTAAAAATAAATAAGCTTCTTGGAGAGGTGTTTGGAATTCAGTTCTGACCCAAGGAATGATGTGGATTTCAGCTGTGGTCTGCTGAGGAATGAAGACTGAAAGCTTTTCTCTAGAAATACATCACTCTTTAGGATAAAAATACTGAGGTTTTTATGTATTGATGTAGATTTGGAGCACATTGACACGCTGTTTGTATCAACTGTGAGGCTATCGTGATATCATTTTTAATTGTGTTTCATGTTATAAATATTTGTTAATATATTATGTCATTGTGCATGTGTTGAAATAAAAATTGTGACAAAACTGCACTCATTTTTGTATGATTTCTCATAAATCATAGTGTTTCACCTTCTTAAAAAGCTGAATATTTTTTGGTTAATTGCCCAAAACAATATGAATGACTAAAATCCTGTATATCAATTATCTAGCAATTTATCTGTCCATTAAATAGTTAGTGAGTGATGGAAACACTTTTGTTCCTGGTACATTGTTTGCAGCATACTTAGTTTTCATCTTTGTTTTTCCATTCTGTGTCATACAAATAATTAAAAATTAATTACTTCCTGGTTATGATTTTAAACATTTGTCAAAAGCATAAACTCTTTTAATGAACATGATCAGAATTTCAAATACCTTTTGAATTATGTTACATCCAATTTTTCCACACATTTGTTTCTCTATTTTAAATAGTTTAGTCCAAAGTTTTAATTAGTTTTACATTTAAAACTCTTAAAAGTAGGATCAATAATATTTTGCCAACACTTTAATATAAGGTCCCATCAGTTAATGCACTAATACCAGCTAAGCATTTATTACTTTGTATCTTTGCTAACCCTGATTAATAAAAAATACAGCTGTTCGTGTTAGCTCATGTCTATTAAATAATATCAATAGATACAACTTCTGGCTTTCATAATGTATATAAATCACCATGAACTAAGATGAATAACGCTTTAGTTGTATTTTTCTTTGTTAGTTCATGTTAAGTACTGTAGTTAACTAATGGTAACAAATGCAGTCGTATTGTACCTTGAGTGTTACTGTGTCTTTCATTAAAAGGCATTCTATTGCTTCAAGACATTTTCATTTGTTTTGATTGACTTTACATTCTTTATATTCATGCTTGTTTAAATATCCCACATGTCACAGGCTTGATAAACATATTAAAGTACTTCATGTACAGATATGTTTTAGTTCCGATCGAGTGGAAATTCAGTACTGTAACATGAATGAGTTTAAAATTTTAATTAAAATTTAATTTTCACACAAAACGGTACACCCGAATATTCTTTGATTAGTCATTTGCAAGTTAGTAGATTACTTTTATTCAAATGTTCACTAATATTTACTGTAACACTGAAGTACATGCAAGCAGACAGAGTGTAAACACCAGGACATGATGTACTAGCAGTTATCTCTTTACAATATCTCTACACCAAGAATATTCAAATGACTATAAAATGTTCCTCAGGATTATGCTATTCTCTGTTTATTGATTCTGTTAATGACTGAAAAGTCTGACTACAACCAATAAAGCCCAGCTTCTGTACAAAGACTGTGACTAATTAATTTCACCTCAATGTTTTAGGTACTTTCTTAATTCCAAAAGACTCACTATAAAGATCACAACACTTTAACACTCACTTCACGTGAAACTGTTGTCTTTTACATTTGGTAATTTTTCAAAATCTATTGATCTGGCATATTTGTAATTTTTCTCATTATTTACCAGGTTCCGGTCTGATGAGAACACAGGTAGAAAGCTGTTCTTTGATAAGCATCCTATACAATGTGCGTACGTGTTCACGTGTATGAGTGTGAATCTACATCTAGACATTCCCCACTTCCTCCCTCCCCCTCTAAATAAAAGACAGCATCCTCCTTTCAAGTGTCATTGACTCTCTCAACTTGCCTCTCGCTTCTGGGTAAGACAAAATCTGCTGCAAATTGTATTTTATTTTATATAATTTAAGGTTTTTCATATATATATATATATATATATATTTCCCTTTATTATTATTTTTTCTTTTTTTTTCTTTACATAGTGTAGTGAAGTTACCTGTTAATTAAGGGTTAAAATTTATCATTTTTTATTTTCAGAGTTGAATTTGAAAATATATTCATCATGGCGACCAAAATGGTGGTTCAGCAGCCCAAGCCATTGGTAGTGTCTGCTGCATCAGACCAGTGGAGCACCAGCATCTGCGAATGCGACAACGTCAATGAATGTGAGTTTGTATGTGGATGTATATTTATGTTTGAGTATAAATTTGAGTATAAATTCAAATCCATTGCAATTGTAATCCATTGCATTACATGGAAGAATAATTACTCAGTGGTTCTTCTGCAGGTTGTTTCTCTGTGTGGTGTTTCCCGTGCTTCGCCTGCATTACAGCGAGGGACCACGGAGAATGTCTCTGTCTTCCTCTCCTGGACAGCTGCGGGTGTATTCCCCCGGTCACTCTCTCTATGAGGGTTTCCACACGCCGACGTTACGGCATCACGGTAAGCACCAAAAAAAACCTGCTGCATTTCTTAATCAAACACACCTTTTTCTTATTGGAAACTGTAAAAACTGCATTTTAACAATTGGTTATAATAGTGAACATAATGAATAGTAGGAGATTGTAAGAGTCAAGGAGCTTCGTTATGTTTTAACATGTCTTTTTTTCTTCATTCAGGACTCTATCTGCAATGACTGTGTGTACTCTTTCTTCTGCGGCCCATGCTCATGGTGTCAGATCAGACGGGAGATGAAGGCAAGACTCCATCCTGTCACTCTGTTCAACAACAGGCCTACCTAAAGATCGCTGCCATCTTCCTCACCTTCATTATCATTTTGACAACACATTCCTTAAAGCACACTCATCATTATCGGATTGCGTCCAAAAAAACAAAGACTTGCTTGTTCTGCGGTTGTAATCACTGTTCTTGATCTTCCTCCTACACACACCTAAGATCAGCCCTTCGGCGTGGCACTGTAGTGGAATGTGTTTTACATATTAATGGTGTACAGCTTTAATCCAGGAAGTGAAGAATTCGGAAGAATGGATTCTCCTAAGAAATACTCAGATTTGGGATTTTAATGTTACGTGTTCAGTGTCACTATTTTAGTTTAACTAATTTTATTATAGATTGTTTTAATCTGCTTTAGTTTTTAGAGATTTAAACATATTCCTTCCAATGTATCTCACATTCTGTATCTTATATATAAAATTTTCACTGCAGCTATATTGAGCCATTGATATGTGACGCTGGAGGTTTGATATTACTAAACAGTGTGTGTTTTTGCAGGCCTGTAAAAGATTGAAAGTAGAAAACACAAAAATGTGTTGGGTCACTCAATAAAACTTATCAAAAACAGATGAATTTCATGTTTTATCATTGTTATATGTTTTTTTCACCTGGTTACAAAATGTAAATGTAAACACTTTACCGGTTACACCTATTACTTGCTTATTAGCATGCATATTACTAGAATATTAGCCATTTATTTGTGCTAATTAAGTATATATTAATGTCTTGTTCTACATCCCTAATCCTACTAATACCTAAATTAAACAACTACCTTACACTGTAAAAAATCCAATTAACAAAATGTTGGAAGGGCAAAAATTTTTTAGTTGAACTAATTTTATTGCTTGGACGTAGTTGAGAAGACATATTTTATTAAGTCTGCACAAATTTATTGAAAAACAATTTAATGAATGGTTATTTTCAAATCAAGTTAATGTTCATGCAACATATTAGATTTTTTTAAGAGTACATTTAGGAAGTGTTTTATCGGTTGTGTATCTGAAGAAACGTGGGTATACAGGGCAGTGTTTGTAAAGTTGAGGCGTCAGGTAATGTTATAAGTTAGTGAAGTATGGAACTGAATAAATATTTGTACCTAACTTTAGACTGTATTTATCAAAAAGTACATTTAAAAGGTGTAAATGGTTTATTTAAAACATATATATTGTAATGCCCTTGACTGTTATTGTTTTCATTCCTGTGTGCTCTGCAGTCTGCCCTAGTTTCTGCTAATTGTGATTTGGTTCAGGTGTCGTGTTTAATTAGCGTTATTGTCTGTCCTATTTAAGTTGTTCTAAGTTCGGTTTGTGTTGTTCCGGTCTCAAGATTTTGTGTGTGAATACCCTGCCTGATGTCTACCTGTTGGATTATTAAAGTTTGTGGTTTTATAAACTTCATCTGCCGTCATGCTTCTCAAAATCATACCGTGACAGTAGACCAGAACTGGTCTAAGTGAGTGGTGTGTGAGTCGCCTTTTTGTTTTTGTGTTTTTTGTCAGTTTTTATTTTATGTTTCCACGATTGACCAGCCATCACTTATTGGAGCGCCAGAGGCCCGGACAGAGCCTGGAACCTCCATGCTGCACGAGTCCCTCATCAGAGTGGAAAATCAGGTGATGTGGCCTGCTTCTAACAAGAAGGAGTGGCTCCAGCTGGATGAGGACATAGATAAGATCTTGGAGACATCATCCAAAGGTGGTGCTGACCATAAAATCCAAACTATGTGCAACCTCATCATGAGCATAGGCTCAGAATGGTTTGGTGTCACAGAAAGGCCCGGAGCTAGCAAATTAGTGAGACCAAACCAGTGTAAATATAAGATCAACCAGCTCAGGCAGAAGCTGAAAACCCTGAAGCGCCAGTTCAGGGCTCCAATAGAGGAGGAGAGGATTGTCTTTTATGAGCTCAGAGAGATATCAAGGAGGAAGCTTATTACACCCAGGTGAGCTGAGTGGCACAGAAGGAAAGGAGAGGGCCAAGAAGATTTATTTCTAATTTTTTCAACTTCACCAAGCGACTACTAGGTCAGAAGAAAAGTGGCGACCTCATGTGTTCTGCAGAGGAGATTAAGTATCATCTCAATTTCATCTTCAGCAACCCACTAAGGGAACAGAATCTCGGCCTGTGTGAGGCACTGGTAAAGCCTCCAGAGCCCATGGTCCAGTTCGACACCTCTGAGCCTACTCAAAAAGGGGTCAAAGAAGCAGTGATGGCAGCAAGATCCGGTTCCATATAGGGTCTATAAGCAGTGCCCAAGACTTCTTGTGCCACTCTGGAAGATCATAAAAGTCGCTAGAGGAAGGGTACGCTACCAAGTGGAGGTCTGCAGAGGGAGTTTGGATTTCAAAAGTAGAAGGTGCAAGTAACATTAAGCAGTTTCGTATCATTTCACTGTGCAGTGTTGAAGGGAAGATATTTTTCAAGATGGTGTCTCAATGGCTAACTGAATTGCTCTTGAGGAATGGCTACATAGACACCTCAGTACAAAAGGGGGGAGTCGCAGGAGTATCTGGATGTCTAGAGCACACCAGAGTGGCTAATTGATCTGTGAGGCAAGAGTACTCTGGCAAATCCTACAATCATGTTTATTTACTCAAATAAACATGATTGTAAAGTCAGCTGAGGTGGAGTGTAGAGGGCCCATGTCAGTATCTGGCACTCGGCAGCCCCCTATAATAGCATTTATGAATGATCTCACGGTGACAGCAACCTCTATGCCTGGATGTAGATGGCTTCTCCAGGGGCTTGCATGACTTATTTCTTGGGCAATGATGAGCTTTAAGCCAAGTCCAAGTCTCTAGTCCTGAAGAAAGGCAGAGTGGTTCCGCTGTGCCATAGGAGGCACACCAATTCAAACCAAGAGGGACTTAACATCCTGCCTCACAGTAGTTGACAAGTCAGGGCATCCAGGAAAATTCAATGCCCGTATGTACCAACACGGAGTCTTGCCAGAGCTTCTTTGGCCCCTACTTGTCTACGAAGTTCCTATGTCAACTGTGAAGATGCTGGAAAGAAACATCAGTCAGTTTCTCCTCAGATGGGTTGGGCTCCCACTGTCCCTTAGCAGCCTTGCCCTTTTCGTGCATTCCAGCATGTTGCAGCTTTCTGTCAGTTGCTTGTCTGAGGATTTCAAGGTCACGCATGCCTCTGATGCCAAAGTTGCTACAGCAGGAATCCTGGTGGAAACTGGAAGGAAGTGGAAGGCACAGGAAGCTGTTGATAGAGCAGAGACACAGTTACAGCACAACATCTTGGTTGGCAATCTGGCAGTGGGTCGGGAAGGAATTGGAAGCTTTCCTAAACTCTGCTAAGACAACGTCAGAGGAAGGGAGAAACATTAAATGGTGGAGGAAGACTGCCGAAGGAAGACGGTTGGCATGTACAAGTAAGGCACCTGTACAAGGTTGGAACACACCTTGCAGAAATTACCTGGCCTGAGCTCTGGAGATTCAAACCCCTGCACGTCAAGTTCCTCATTCAATCCGTGTATGATGTCCTCCCATGTGCAAGCAACCTGCATCGCTGGGGCTTAGCAGACACTCCAACATGCCAGCTGTGCCAGAAGAGAGGCACCTTGGAGCACATCCTCAGTTGTTGTTCAAAGGCATTGGGGGATGGGCGGCATCGCTGGCATCATGACCAGGTTCCTGGCGAACACAGTTAGCATGGCAATCACCAACAGCAAGTACCAGCACACCCCCAAACAGTCCATCACCTTCGTCAGAGCTGGGGAGAAGGCACAACAGCAGCCAAATTCCTCCAGAGGACATCTCACCACTGCACAGGACTGGAAGCAAGACTTGGGAAGTCGTCTTGGGAAGACAGCTGAAGTTTCCAGAACACATTTCAGCCACCGCACTCCACTCCAGACATGGTGTTAACAACAGAATTAACAAAGCAAGTGGTTCTAGTAGAGCTTACTGTACCCTGGGAAAACCAAATTGAGGAGGCAAGAGGGCCAAATATGCCGAGCTGGTGATGGAGTGCAGGAGCAAAGGTGGGAAAGCCTGTAGCAAACCAGTGGAGGTAAGGTGCCGAGGTTTTGCTGGTCAGTCATTGCACTGAACCCTCAAACTTCTTGGAATAAAAGGTCAGATGTGCAGGAGAGCCATCAAGAACATAGAAACAGCAGAGACATCCTCAAGATGGCTGTGGATCCGGAGGGGGGATCTGAGTAGTGGGCCACTTGGACACAAGTCAGGGGGCTGATCACCCCTGACTTGGTCGTCTGGGCGAGGGTATTTGATGATTATGTCTAAATCGTACAATGTGTGTACTATGTATGTATGTATATACTGTATATTGTCACTCTGTATAAACCTGTAGGTATGTAACTGTCTATGTGTAAATCGTCCCTGCACTGTCTGGAGCATTTTAAAGATGTAATTGTGAACAATAATATTTGTAAATGTTTGTTTGCTTACATTTTGTTTAGCTTGTATTGTTCATGTAACGACCAGCTGGATGTGCCAGCACAGCTCTGGATGGCATTCCAGCTCTCCCTGAGTTGTGTATGTGTTTGTGTCTGTTTTCACTCATGGACTCATATCAATGAACTCTTGTCTCCACCCTTCTCATTTGTTGTCATGGATAGGTTCGCCGCCCCCTCTGTGTCCTCACCTCCTGTATAAATACCCCAGAATTCCCTGTGTTCCCCGCTCATCATTGTGTATGGCTTGTCCTACCTTTGTAAGCATTTCCCAGAGTGTTCCACTGTCTCTGTGTTTTTGGATTTCTCGTTGCCGATCTCGCCTCTTCTACGACCTCTGATTACTGTTGCTGCCCATTACGGACTCTGTTTGCATATCGCCTGACCTGCTGCCTGGTATTCGGAGTTGTCTCTTGCCTCATCTCTGACATTGTTGTTTGCCATCTCTGACCATTGCCTGTTTTGTCCCGTGAGTTTACCCTTTTAATAAATACCCTGCATTTGGATTCGCACGCTCTCCGTCTCGTTCATAACAGAATGATGTTCAGCGGCAGCGATGTCATACGGTATTTGAGCACTATATTCCAGCGAGGGTGCTATATTGATGATTATGTGGAGGAGTACATCGCGCACTGTCATTTTGCTTGCGCGAGTGAGAACCAGCTAAAGGACTGTTTCCTGATGGGACTCGACCCGGAAGTGCTCGAGTATTTCGACACGGTGGTGAATGAAGGAGCATTTCACAGCGAGAGGCGCTGTGTGGCGTCCGGCCGGTCTCTGTGTCACAGCCGAGTAAACGGTCATTCATGTCGGCGATCTTGGACCTGCAAATGGCGGGTTGTGGCTCCGTAGCACGACGAAAGGGGTCGTGTTCGGTCCAACTGGTACCAGTTTTTCAGCCAGGAGAGCTGCTTTCAGCAAACCCTATGGTTTCAGGTCCACAGATGGCGGGTCCCAGCCCCGTTTCACTGTATAGCGAGCCATATAAAGCTCAGTTGGTCCCGGCCAGTCACAGTCACTCAGCCTGACGAGTTACTGAAGGTCCTCGCGGTCTCTAGCCCACAAATAAGGGATTCCACTCCCATCGCACGGTACGAGGGACCGTGCTCAATCCAGTCTGATCCAGTCACAAAGCCTGATGAGCTGTCGAAGGCCCTCACGATTCCCATCTCACGGTACGAGGGACCGTGTTCTACCCAGTTTGTTCCAGTTATGCAGCCTGTGAAGCTGCAGAAGGCCCTCAGCGAGTCAAGGCTGTCAGAAATGGGTATGAGCCCCGTAGCACAATATGAGGGGTCGTGTCGAGTTCAGTCAGTCCTGGTTCCACAGCCTGACAAGTTAACTGAGGCCTGTAACCCTGACTCATGGTGGCCGGATCCGCCAGACCCAGTCTGTGATCCAGAACCAGAGTGGCCGGATCCGCCAGACCCAGTCTGTGATCCAGATCCTGTGTGGCCGGATCTGCCAGACCCTGTCTGTGATCCGGACCCGCCGGGCCGGTTGAAGATTGGGTATTCCCAGAAGCGCCAGAGCCAGTGGTGGTACACTGACCACCCATGCTCCACGTAGACTGTGAGATCTCAGGGTCAGAACCTCCGGAGCCTGTGGGAGGCCCGGACACTCCAATGGGTCCACTTACGGCTGCACCATCTCTGGAGAAGTCGGTACCGGCCGTAGATTCAGGCGCTTTCACTACCTGTTCAGTCTCGGACGGCGTTTCCATTGTCTAGCCGAACCAGAAGGGCTTTGCCGCCCTCCGCTCCACCCTGGAAGATGGCCTCGCTGTCTGTTTCACCCAGGCGTCTGTGATCCGGACTCATCATGGCCGGATCCGCCAGACACGGTCAATGATCTGGATTCTCCGTGGCCGGATCCGTCAGACACGGTCTGTGATCCGGTCTCGTCCGGGCTAGACCCGCCAGACGCAGGTTCCAATCCAGAATGCCAACCACTGCACGTGCTCGAGCACTACAAGGGCAGTGAGACCACACTGTCAGATCCCCCAGAACCCGTACACAAACCGGAGATTCCTTTGGCTCAGCTCTCAGAGGGCTAATGCAGGGCCAGACCAGCTTCAAAGAGCGACCTCATTCTCGGGCTGGTTACTAAGGGCATTGGCTGAGGCTGGTTGGGTCATGAGGGGGCATAATCGGTCAGGTGGAGGCCAACAGCTCCTGTCACCCCATTCCCTGACGCTCATTCCACCCAATGGGTCGTCAGCACCACCATCTCCACCTCGGAGGGTTACGCCGTTATCTGCTCTGCCCAGAGGGAGGCATCCGCCACCTGCTACACCCAGAGGGGCTTCTCCGTCGCCTGCCCCGTCCCGATGGGCTTCTTCACCACTTCGCCCCGGTGGGCCTCTCCACTGCCAGCTCCACCTCATTAAACTGAAACATGCAATAAACATTAATTTAACAACATTACATGTAACATACAACCCTAATAAACAACTGATAAGAAAAAACTAAGAAGAAACATAGTTATTTCAAAGGAAAAACATCAAATTTAAACTAAATTTGAAATGCAGTGCAGGGGATTCTGGGAATGTCAGTTTATGATTTCCCTGTAAATTTTAAATATGGGAGAATAATATACAATGTTCACTTATGTAAACATGGAATACTCATTTCACAGTGTCATCTTTAGAGAGAGAGCAGTTTCTTGGTTTTGTTTTGCTTTCGTGTTCTAGTCTGTCTGGTTTTCCATATTTGGTCCTAAGTTCCTGTCCTTGTTTAGTTCATTGCGTTAATTAATGTCCAGCTGTGTCTAGTTTATGTCTGTGTATATATAGTGCCTGAGTTCTTGCTTTAGGTGTTGTTTGTCAAGGTTACTTTGCTTTTGTCAAGGAACTTTTTATGTTCTTGTTGTGCTTCCCGTCTGAAATTTTACTTGCAATGATAATAAATTGAAAACTGAGAATTCAAAAACATGTCACTCCAAACATGTGAAGTTCTTCAGTGAAAATTAATGAGGCTTATGGACAGGCTTACTTTAAAACAATATGACCATTTCATACTGCTGCATAATTATGTTTCACATCCTGAGTGGAAGCTATATGCAAAAATATATGAAATAAGAAAATTTTGTTCCTTGTATTCAAATAAAGCTGGACTACTTCCATTTGGAATTGTGAAACTGTAATACAGAGGACATTTCTGTGTGAAGAACAAGGTAAGCTCATATTAATGCTCTATCAATAACAAATCAGTTCTTAATTCTAAGTTTGTTCATCATATAGAAGCAAAATAATATTTCAGTATTTGGAAGCACCTAAAAAATATAGAGACAGCATATTTAAATATATTTTAAATATAAATATATATAAACATATTTAAATATAACCTGTTTTCTGCATTCACCCTGTAGCGACTGTATAGCAGCAAACATGATATTTCAGCAGCCTCAGTTCAATCCTGTGATAACAGTGAGCTCAAACCAGTGGAGCACTGGGATCTGTGGATGCTTTGATGACTGTGATGTCTGTGAGTTTGAAGTGACTTGTCTTTCTTATGATGTTTTGGTTTTTGTCGCAAGCTGTGATGCATTAAATAATTTATCTGTATGTGTATTCACTTCTCTCCAGGCTGCTTTGCCTGCTGGTGCCCCTTCTGCTTTATTTGTTCCACAGCATCAGATTGGGGAGTGTTTTGTCTTCCCATGATTGACAACTTTGCATGCACCCCTCCGGTATCTTTGGCACTGCGGACTATTGTGAGAAATCAGTACAGAATACAGGTATGTGTTGCCCAAAAAGTACCAAAACTTTCCGTGGGTCTGTCATTGGTTTGTGGATATATCCTATCAATGCCATTGTGATTTGGACAGGGTATTATTTTTATATAGCAGGGTATATAAATTTCCAGGGTTCTAAAATTATATGAACAAGATTACAACTGTTAGAGAAAAAAGTGTGCCAAAATTGAATATAAAGCTGTCATTTGGTCATGTTACAATGTACCCCACCTATGGAGCAAGTTGTCACATTTCACTTCCATTTTTTGGGGGTAAATATATAAAAAAAGGTATACACCGAAATAATGAAAAACAGCAGTCTATAAAGTTATTGTGGATGAAAAATTAGACTGAACTTGAACCTGAATTTGCACATACAGTAAAACTGCAGAGCGTGTATGTCAAGCTGTGTGTGTGTGTGAATACACATTTTAGTTTATGAATGGTGCTTTGTGTTGTGTCTGTTGCACATTTTGATTTCTTGAAGACAAGGGTAGGGTCAAGGACAACCATTTTCACCATCATGATGAATATTATTGTTGCATGCAGAGCTAAACAACTTTTGTATAGCTGGACGCAGGTAAGACCGGAACCTGGACCAACAGAATTTACATTTATATGTCAAGTAAAAGGTTGACATACAGAAATGCAAGCCCAGATGTTTACAAAGTGAGCGTGCTAAAATAGCATTTCTGAGCTCTCTGCTTACTGAAAAAAACAGCTCATCTGTCTCTGGCAGGGGACTTCCTTGGCTAGCAAATTACATATTGTTGTGCTGTTTGTGTGGCTGGAATGAGGCAGCACTACACGCCATGTACCGTCAAGGTTTGGATCTTCGAATCAGAGCCCAGATGGTGATCTGTGATGAAAATGTTAGCCTGGAGAGCTTTATGCAGAAAGCAGTCAAAATCTCCCAACACCTCACAGCTTGTCAGCTGGATGAAACAGCTTATTCTTATGCCTGCCCTCCAGAGCTCAAACAGCTAGACTCCCAACACCCCTCTTGTGCTAAGTGGGCATACCTGTCATTTATCACTTACTCACATGCTGTTCCAAACCTCTAAAAGCTTTGTTTGTCTTCAGAAAATAATTGAAGAATTGAAAACTTGGAGGCTTGTAACTGTACCATTGGCTGCCAAGTAAATTCGCTGTCAAGGTCTAGAGAAATATAAAAGACATCGTCAAAATAGTCCATCTGCCATCAGTGGTTCAATCAGAATGTTGTGAAGCGATTAGAATATTTTTTGTACTGAAAAAAAAAATGACTTTATTAAATATATTAATTTGTCTCCTAAGGGCCTTGATAGTGTTATTTACTTGGCAGTCAATGGGACACTTGTCATGCATAGCAAGACCTTCAGACTGATGGCTGAAGGTCTGGAATACATCGTAGCGTTCATTAGCCAAGGCCCGTCCATGAGACTGTTTGAGCAAACAACCAATGTCAAACAACAAATTACAGTTTGATCCATTCAGAGTAATTGCTATCTTCATTCGTAAGGGTCACAACATTTTTATTTCCAGGTGGAAAGTTAAACAATGTGACACATGTCTCCCCAAAATCGTGTATTATTTAACCAATCCGATGAAGACTTCGAAACTCCTAAAGTGTTTCTAGATAAGTGTGCCATATGCATCAGACGTGCAGCCGAGGGTCCGTGGGCGTCTGAGGTTGAGACTAATGGGACAAGCCTCCAATTTTTCATCCAAAACAACTTAATTTGTGTTTCAAAGACAAATGAAGATTTTAATAGTTTGGAATGACATGGGGCAAGTGATTAATGACAAAATGTAAATTTTGGTGTTGAGTAACCTTTTAAAGCTTCTGGATGCAACGAGGTTGGAGAGTTTTTGACCGCATCAATAATAATTTAGCATGATTTTTTAAAAATTGACATGAATATGCTATTTAATAATTAGCATGGACATTCTACCCCTCAACATCAGCTATCACTATCTTTGATCACAGGCAAATTATTTTGTTGCAACATGTTTTAAACTCACCGACACATGGTCATGAGGTTCAACCAAATAAGGTACTGCCAGAAATAAAGGTACAAAAGCTGTTACTTGGGCGGTACTGTACCTTTTCAGAAGGTTCACTTTTGTAAACTTTAAGTACTAATATGTAACTTTAAGGTGCAAAACCTGACCCTTTATGGACCCTGGCTTGGCTTTGCTACTGTTTCGACGCTCTTGCTTACTGCTCCGCGCTTTGCTCCATGTCTATATACTTTTCTAAGATTTTAAGCTCAGCAGATCAGCCCAGTACTCAAACACATCAGAAACACACACCATCGTGGACACACTCTTGATTTAGTCATTAGTAAGGGTCTAAACATTTCACCCACTGTCATTAAGGACATAGCACTATCTGATCACTTCTGTATTTTCTTTGATATATTGATCTCTGCTACCACTGAATCTAGATCTGTCTCTGTCAGAAAGAGATGCATTAATGAAAACTCTGTCTGTTTATGAAGGCTATTTCTCCAATGCCAAGCATGTCTGCAGTCTCTGTTGATCTTCACCTGGAGCCATTTAACTCAAAAGTTAAGAATGTCATTGATGACATTGCACCAGTGAAAACAGAAAAGCTGAGCGGATGTGGCAGAAGACAAAACTTAAAAATTCACTATAGCATTTATAAAGACAGCCTTCATGCTTTCAATGTGGAACTAGTCACAGCAAGACAGAAGTTCTTCTCAAACCTTATAAACAGCAACCTAAACAACACTCAAGCCCTTTTTGCTACCGTTGAGAGACTAAAAATCCCCCCAATTCCTAGTGAAATGCTCTCTGACAGCAAATGCAATGACTTTGCCTCCTTCTTTTCAGAGAAGATCATGAATATCAGAAAGGTGATCAGCACATCCTCTAGTTATGCAGACATCACTCTGCGTTCAACCACAGTTTAAAAAAGAAGTCACTCTGTCTGTTTTTAAAGCAATTGACAACAAAACTTTGGAAGAAATATTACAGCACCTTAAATCCTCAACCTGTAACCTTGACACACTAAACAGTGTGTTTAACTGTTTAGAAGCAGATGTCTTAGAAGTGGTAAACACCTCACTTCTTTCTGGGACTTTTCCAAACTCCCTGAAAACTGCAGTTGTTAAGCCACTTCTGAAAAAGAGCAATCTTGATAACACCATATTGAGTAACTATAGACCAATATCTAATCTTCCTTTTATAGGCAAGATCATTGAAAAGGTAGTTTTCAGTCAGTTGAACAACTACTTAAACTCAAATGGATATCTTGACAATTTGTCCAGACCGCATCACAGCACAGAGACGGCGCTCGTTAAGATAATAAATGATATTCGCCTAATTTCCGATTCTGGTAAAATATCAGTGCTGGTACTACTAGATCTTAGTGCTGCGTTTGACACTGTCGACCATAACATACTTCTAGAGAGACTGAAAATCTGGGTAGGGCTTTCTGGGATGGCTCTCAGCTGGTTCAGGTCATACTTATGTGGTTACAGGTTATTATGTGAGTATAGGAGAGCGTAAGTCCAAGTGGACTTCCATGACATGCGGAGTCCCTCAAGGCTCAATCCTTGCGCCACTCTTGTTTAGCCTGTATATGCTTCCACTAAGTCAAATAATGAGAAAGAACCAAATTGCATATCACAGCTATGCGGATGATACCCAAATTTACCTAGCCTTATTGCCAAATGACTACAGTCCCATTGATTCCCTTTGCCAATGCATTGATGAAATTAACATTTGGATGTGCCAAAGCTTCCTTCAGTTAAACAAGGATAATTCATTGCATTCAGAAGCAAAGGGGAAGTTCTCAAGGTGAATGCATACCTTGACTCTAGGGGTCACACCCCGAAAAACCAAGTCAGGAATCTTGGTGTGATTATGGAGTCAGACCTTATTTTCAGTAGTCAGTACCTAAATCAGCATACTACATCATCTCAAAAACATTGCACGAATTAGATGTTTTGTTTCCAGTCAAGACTTGGAGAAACTTGTTCATGCCTTTATCACAAGCAGGGTGGATTATTGTAATGGTCTCCCCACCAGCTTTCCCAAGAAGACCATTAGACAGCTACAGCTCGTCCAGAACGCTGCTGCCAGGATTTTGACTAGAACCCTACACTGGCTTCCAGTTATATATAGAATTGATTACTTGAAGTACTTTTACTCATTTATAAATCACTCAATGGGCTAGGACCAAAATACATTGCAGATATGCTCACTGAATATAAACCTAACCAGTGGTGGAGGAAGTACTTAAGTTTAGTACTTAAGTAAAAGTACAACTACCCTGCAAAATATATACTTAAGTAAAA
>JAUMHI010000043.1:1626270-1652847 GCA_032359435.1 Enteromius unitaeniatus | reverse complement strand
CAGATAATTGCTGAAAAATCTACTTGAGTAAAAGTATAAGTATGCATTATTTTTTTTACTTAAGTAAAGTATAGATATGTAAAAATGTACTTAAGTACAGTAACGAAGTACAAATACTTCGTTACATTCCACCACTGAACCTAACAGATCACTCAGATGATTAGGATCGAATCAGTTAGAAATACCAAGGGTTCACACAAAACAAGGGGAATCCGCTTTTAGCTGTTATGCTGCCTGCAGTTGGAACCAGCTTCCAGAAGAGATCAAATGTTCTAAAACAGTAGCTTTGTTTAAATCTAGACTTAAAACTCCTCTGTCTTAAACCTATTTTAAATCCATTTTTAAATCATCTTAAAATAATTTTAATCAATCAGTTTTTTGTTTTGTTTTAATGTTGTGATAATTGTTTTTATGATTGTTCTACTTCCTTTTTTGTGATTATTGTTTTATTAAACTTGCCTTGCCTTGCCTTTAGGTGCAAACGTACCTTTTGAAAAGGTACCACCCCAGTGACAGCTTTTGTACTTTTATTTCTGAGAGTGTGAAGCTCTCAGCGTAATTACATACAACTGATGCTGGAATGTTCTCATATCCATTAGTGCAACCAACTAGTCATATGTATGTGAAAGCAGAAACACTTGCAATTCAGACAAAACTTCTGCACTGACTATAATGTGCATGTTAACTTTGAATGTATCCGCCTAAAAGTTGGCATCATATCATCAGCTGCTCTGAATTTCTAAATATAGAAATCAGCATCAATCAGAGAAGAACTCTTCTCGCTGCACCTCTATTTTTTATCATTACGTAACCATCACGCAGTAGGAATTAAGTAAAAAAAAATCATTTCCTCATCTTATTACATGAGCTGTTTTTAAGTAAACTTAATTAAACATTTGTGAGCAGCTAATCATGATTTGCTTCTTTACAGGGTGGGTTGGCATCCGACTGCATGCATGTGACCTTTTGCAACATTTGCTCCTGGTGCCAAATAGCAAGGGAATTAAAAAGACGACGTACAGTTCACATGGTAGTTAATCCTCAGCCTGTGGTCTTAGCTATCCCCCCAGTGGTGGTTTCTCCACCACAACCTGTTATTACAACTCAGGTAACAACAAGAGTGGGTTAACTGCTGATCTCATCAGATTAATCCACTGTGGAAGTTGGCTGTGACTGTCCATTGGTGTCACGTTCTGTCTGTTTTAGTTTTGTTTTCATGTTTTTCTGTTTTGGTTTAGTTTCCACGTGTTGGTCCATATTCAGCTATCCTAATGTGATTATTAGTTGATTAGTTTCAATCTGTGTTTCCCTATGTGTTGTCTGTTATGGCATTAGTTCTGTGTGTACTTAAGGTCTTTGTTCAGTTTGATAGTTTCTAGTGTCAGTCGTCATATGTTACTTTTTCATTACCCTCCATGTTTTCTGAGTTTGTTATTATTAAAATACTGCTGATTATATTGTACGTCTCCTGCTATATCCATCTGCCTGCCTTGCACCACCAGTGAGATTTCTATGTGTGCTTTTTCTTTGATTGAGTTCATTCTTCATGTCCTAGATGTAAGTGGTTCCAAGTTGACTTTAGAGGGAAGATATTCAGTGATCTATCTTCCAGTCCTTTCCGAAAACCACTGGATTTTGCTGGTTCACCTCCCATCTAAATCCTCCACATACCAATTCAATAGCTCTATGTTTTCTGAGTTTGTTATTATTAAAATACTGCTGATTATATTCTACGTCTCCTGCGATCTCCATCTCCCTGCCATAACAATTGGTGGATGAAGAGATTGTTTTAAACAATGTTGGATTTGGACATTGACTTTTGAAGACCATGTATCATAATTTACCTAAATGCATAATCATATGTACAGTTGCACACATATTCACTATATTAATTTCATTTTATTCAAATCTGTGGTTTGCTGTCAGGACAAGGTGGCACCCGTACAAGTCTGTAAAATATGAGAAATGATTAAGATGCAATTCTCAGCGAGCTCCAAACATAACATTAGTATTCCCAGAGGCAGAATGTTTTTTGTACCAGGTGATATTAACTATAGAAAGTAACAGAGGAAAGAGGAAGCTGTGGCTTTGTGATAAAGTCCATGAAGTGAGTCATAGCCCTGGAGTAATATTCACCAATTACACCTGCCTTTGTTGCTTTTGGCAGCTTGCCTCTTCTTTTAAACTTCTCACCACAGCAGAAATCTCTGAATGCTTGAGATCTTTCCAATGTAAGTTATCTTCAAGTTGTTTGTATTGTGTCTTAATTGGATGCTTTTTTTTATTAATTTTTTTTTTTTTTTTGACTGTTTGAGACTTTTTCATGTGTCTAGAAGAAGTTTGTAGATTTCGGCTTGCTCACTTAAATTTGAAAATAAGTTTGAAGATGAATGTTAAGGATAACCATAATTAAAAGTTGTAACCATTTATTTTTAAACATAAAATAAAACATAAATAAACATAAAATACTAATTCTGTTGACTTCTTTGAGTGTCCAAGTACTGAACATTTGAACTTTGAACAGTAGCCAAAGCAGGGGAACAGAACGTTCTGTTCAGCTTAACAATGCAGTGTATCAGACAAGATGTTTTTTGCTAATCTTTTTACAATATGTTTTTAAACCATTTTGTTTTGTAGTGGGTTTTTTTAAGCCTCCATATAGCAATACACTTGAATACAAGATTTTTAGCCTGCATATGTTATGTGAATGTTTGTTTAACGTCAAATCACTAAAAAAAAATCTGTATGAAAATTACAACCATAAATGGATGGATGTATTTATCTAGTTAGTTTTGTTTTTCTTACTCTTTGGCAAAATATTTTTTCTGGTTTTAAGCATAGATATAATGATTTTAGTTGTGTTATTGTAATGGTGATTGTGTAAATCAAATTTAATGATATAAATGTGTGAAATGAATCTGAAGTACAAAGTGAACAGTACGGAACAGAATACAGAGCTTTAGAATGCCTGCAAATGAACGAATAAATGCATTTCACTCTTGAAGTAACCAATCCAAGCTGTTTTCTGGCAAACAGAGCCTTGTGTGAGCTGAGTGTTGATAGCCCTCCTTTGACACTTTCTTTTGCTGTGCCCCAGTTTTGCCTCACGACTCGGTTCAGAACCTAAAACTTCACATTGACTCAAATTAGGGACAACTCAGAATCATTGAAGACTTTTCGGATTATTCTCTCTAATTGAAAACCGATCCAAATTTCTGACCACAGGCCACTTTAGATCTCAGGTTACAAACTATGTGAACTGGTTTAGAGAAAGGCAGTCTTTTTGCTTGTCATAGCTTGTCTAAATCCGTGTGGCCTGGTAAGACCTTTTGTTTGTCAAATGTGTTCGATATAAATTGCAGAAATCCAAAGCTTGTTTTGGCAGTGTTTGCACCAGAGAGCCGGAGCATCTACCATTTTGGCCGAGTCTTACAAAAGGTACTGTAAAGCTTCCTGATGTTTTAGTTCACCACATAATATTGTTAATGCTTTAAACAAAGATCAGTAGAAACTAATGCTGTAAAACCATTTAGATGATTTCATAATGTGTCATAAAGTGCAACACCATAATGTTTGAAATGGGCACATGAATAGAACAGAATAGCCTCCTGAAGGCATGCAGTTTTTGTTGTTGTTGTAGTTAAAGGGTTAGTTCAGCCAAAAATACAAATTCTGTCATTAGTTGCTCACCCTCATGTAATTCCAAACAACCTTTGTTCATCTTCAGAACACAAATTATGATATCAGAGAGCAATCTGACCTATGTAGACAGCAATACATCTTAAATGATCAAGATCCAGAAATGTACTAAAAACACTGGTAAAACAGTCCATGTGACATCCGTGGATCAACTTCAGTTTTTTTTTTTTTTGCACAAAAATAACATAATCTAACTCTACCATTCTTCTCCCAATGTAGCACATACGAAAGCATTAAAGTATTTGATGTAATCATCCTTGTTTGCATCCAGGTAAAAGCACGCACATGCGTGACACGTGGCTTTTTGTGCTTAGAGGAAACGCATGTGTGCGTTGTAATACGTCTTCCGCCATTTTAGAGAGCAAGACAAGGGAAAAGAAAGGTAGAGTGAAATTATGTTATTTTTGTTTTTATTGCACAAAAAATGTTCTCCTAGCATTGCAAAACTTAAGAGCAACTGATGTCACATGGAATGCTTTAACAATTTTTTTGCTATGTTCCTGGATCTGATATATTTTCAGTTGTTATTACTGTCTATGGATGGTCTGATTGCTCTCTGATTTTAACAAAAGTATCTTAATTTGTGTAATTTGAGGTGTTGAGGTTTGAAATGACCCGAGGGTAAGAAATTAATGACAGAATTTACATTTTTGGGTGAACTAACCCTTTAAGGATTATTAGGGTATTTAAGGTCATATGTTCTGCTTTACGTGGATGTTTGCGCTGTAAATCCAGAGAGAGGGCAGATAGATGGAGAGGGAAAGCCAATGGGAGGAGCTGGAGGGAATGTGGGATTTGAGAAAGAGAGAAAAAGACAGTTAGGACTTGGCCATTAAGGATGAGACCGATATCTTGCACTGAACACTTAAGGACTTTCTTACAAATGCAAGGTCTGGAGATTGACACTGCACAGAGTATCTGGTATTGTTTGTTCCAGCTCACAAATGGATTAGTATCTAAAAACACAAACAGGTAAATCCAGTAGGGATGTAGATGCAGGACGAATCCAATACAATAACAAAAATCCTTTCATTCTAATTTGAAATTAACTATTTTCTTTAAATGTGTTGTCAAAATCTTAATTTTAAGCATTTTTTAATGGTAAGCATTTAGATATTTTGAAAGAGTGTGTTTATAAAAATGTAATTGT
The DNA here is from genome assembly GCA_032359435.1 of Enteromius unitaeniatus. Classification (NCBI taxonomy): domain Eukaryota; kingdom Metazoa; phylum Chordata; class Actinopteri; order Cypriniformes; family Cyprinidae; genus Enteromius; species Enteromius unitaeniatus. The sequence continues at coordinate 1,647,998 of JAUMHI010000043.1, read as the reverse complement.
TCCAGTTAGCTTTTACTGTTTATGTAGCTTATATATGTTGATACAGTTTTTGTGTATATATATATATATATATATATATACAGTACTGTACAAAAGTCTTGGTTTTAAAAAATGGTTTTATGTTGGTTACTTCTATCTTTTGCAGTAGCGTGTCAGTTTGAATTATCAGTTTACATTTCCAAACATTATTTTTGTCATTAATTGTAATAATGCAGTGAAATTATTGTCTGACAACAGCCAGCGCTCCACACAGAGATCTGATCTGATCATCATCAGTCTGTCTGGAATCACATGAAGAAACAGAACAAACTGACACAGATTAAATCCAGAAGAACTGTGCCAACGTCTCCAAGATTAAGAAAAAAACCTACCTGCAAAGCTACTGTTCAAAGCTTTAGACACTCGTGTAAAAATGATATAAAATGAGGATGCTTTTAAAAATAATGCCATAAATAGATTTCATTTTTCAATTAACTTCTATTAAAGTGCTTTTATTATGCCATTAGAGGTTGCTAATTTTGCTTTATGAGTCTCTTAAAACAGGTTTACATGTATGTAAGGTCAAAAAACACTTTAGTTTTCTCCAAAAATAGATTTAATTTTACCCCATTTCCAAATGATTCGTAAACGACTCGTGTGAAGCAGTTCGAAGAATCAGTCTTTCTAAACCCCGCCTCTCCGTGAGCTCTCACTGCTGTGATTGGTCTACCGCCGTCTTTCTGACATTATTAGGGATGCTTTCAGAGAGCATACATCAAACACACTCGTTTAGGCGAATGTGAGCCGACTGTTTTTTTTTTATATACAATAACTTAATTTATCGTGCACTGACTGCATCACAACTTTGCAGATAGTTTATGTTCACAGCTACATGGCACACTGCATGGAAGATCATATTTGAAATGGCATAATAGGGGCACTTTAACTATATCAAACAAATATTTGGTATTACAGCTTTTGTTAAAACAGCTTCTGTTCTGAGGTACACTTGCCCAGTTTTTTTTAGGTAGCTTTCCAGGTAGGGTTTTTTATTTCATCTTGGAGACATTGGCTCAGTTCTTCTGGATTGAGTCTGTCTCTGTTTGTTCTGTTTCTTCAGATCAGATCAGATCTCTTTGTGGAGCACTGGCTGTTTGTTGTCAGACAATAATCTCACTGCATTATTACAATTAATGGCAAAAATAATGTTTGGAAATGTAAACTGATATTTCCAACTAAACGATAGAAATAACCCACTTAAAACCAGTTTTTGTTGGTGAAAATACTAGTGGCTTAAGACTTTTGCACAGTATTTTTACTTATATATTGAAATTTAAAACAAATTAGAATATTATTAGGATTTAATAAAATATATTATTATATGTTAGTTATTATTATTATAAATGATTTCTTAATTATCTAGTAGAAATTTGTCCAAATCCAAAATGACTCCTTGAGATCTTCCAGAAGAATTTTCTGTTTATATTTCTATTCTGAGCATACCATGTTGTGCTATCATAACAATGTCATTAATATAGGTGAAATGTATTTAACTTTGAACAAAAAAATGCACCGGTGTAATATTGGAAACATCTAGCATTCTCTGCTTCTGTTTTTACAGCTTTCTGAAAGATGAAGTTCAAACAGCTATCTTCACTCACTTGTCTCTTCTTTGGGGTCTGCTGCTGTCTTGGTGGAAATATCCTGGTGTTCCCCGAGGACTGCAGCCACTGGGTGAACATGAAAGTCATTTTGAAAGAACTCCACAGCCACAATCATAGCCTTACCGTGGTGCGTTCGTCTAAAAGTTGGTATATCAAAGAGAATCCCTCCTTCTACAGCACCATCACGGTCAACCCAGTGGAGGTGGAAGATGTGGGCGCTGACTACTTCAAGATGTTGATAGAGAGGTCACTGGAGCTTCAAAAAATGCCGCCTTTCTTCCGTTTCTTTGAACAGCAGAAAGATCTTGCCAAAGTGCTAAAGGTATTTCACACTGGAGCGCTTCGAATGGTTTCTGTCATTCTGGAAGATGCGGCTCTTGTCAAACGCTTGCGAGAAGCTAAGTTTGACATGCTTCTAACAGACCCTGCGTTCTCAGCCGGTGTCCTGTTAGCCAAATTTCTCCACCTCCCCATGGTTTACAATGTGCGTTGGCTAAACACAGGGGATGCTCACATGCAAATTGCACCCTCGCCTCCATCTTACGTCCCAATGTACAATTCGCTGCTCCATGACCGAATGACCTTCCTACAGCGGACAGAAAATTTCCTGCGCTATCTGTTTAGCCTTCTCCAGGAGAGGTACACCATCTTGCCTATTTACAGTGAACTGCTTGAGCGCCATTTCCCGCCCGGCTCTGATCTTCGTTCAATGCTGCAATCTGCTGATATTTGGTTGATGAGAGTGGACTTTGTTTTTGAGTTTCCACGGCCCTCCATGCCTAACGTTGTCTACATAGCTGGCTTTCAATGTCATCCGGCTCATGCCCTTCCTGCAGACCTGGAAGAGTTCATGCAGAGCTCTGGAGAGCACGGAGTAGTGATAATGTCCTTGGGAGCAGTAGTTGGTGCTCTTCCATCAGCGATCACAAAGGCCATTGCTACAGCCTTTGCTAAGATCCCTCAGAAAGTCTTGTGGCGGTTCCAGGGGGAACGACCCTCCACTGTGGGAAACAACACTTTACTACTAGAGTGGTTTCCTCAGAATGACCTACTGGGCCATCCAAAAACTCGTGCATTGGTAACTCATGGGGGCTCCAATAGTATGTTTGAAGCTATTTACCATGGGGTCCCCGTTTTAGCTTTGCCGCTCCTGTTTGACCAGTTTGATAATGTTCTCCGGCTGCAGGTTCGAGGGGCTGCTCGAGTTCTTCAAGTCGCAACACTTACATCACAAGAATTCCTCGAAGCCCTTAAAGACATACTTGAGAACCCGCTGTACCAAAGCAGAATCCGCAAACTCTCCGAGCTGCACCGCGATCAACCCTTGACTCCTCTTGAAAGCGCCATATTTTGGATCGAGTACGTTATTAGACACAAAGGAGCCGCTCACCTTCGCCCAGAGGGCATTAACTTGCCTTGGTACTCTTATCATAGCCTAGATGTGTTGGCTTTTCTGCTGACGCTCACTGTGATTGCTGTTTTGACCTCGGTATATGTCTGCAAGCTTTTGTGTTGCAGGAAGTCAGTCAAAAAGAGGAAGATGGAGTGAATTGTGCAGGAGCTCTTTCTGGAGAGCTGGTGAAACACTGAATTAAATACAGCAGCCAAATATTAGTTTTTTTTTTTATTTAGTTTTTTATTTTAGTTTTTTTGTTGTTGTTGCATATCCAACTCTGGAAATCTTACAAAACATGTACTGCTAAAGTCGTTTCTGTAGCATGGTGCTAACATGTCATAGGCTCTGTTACTAGAGGAAGCTTGCACTGGTCAGACGTAGTATACTTTTGAATGCAATCTGATTAACTTTAGATATAAGTGTCTGACAAATGCATGAATGTAATAATATGTAAATGGAAACTCACACTCCTTTTGTGTTTGTTTTATTACTGTGACAACCAGTCTTCACAAAACAAATGTGCAAGATGGAAAACATCTCACCTGGGAATGCTTGTATGCAATGCCAGAATTTCACAATCCTTTAGGATCATCAGTGCCAGATGATATAGCGACAAGTACATTTCTAATTTTATGGTTTTATGGTTATGGTTATATTTGTGATTGCCAGATCAAAACTTTATATGTTCTTCAATCAACCTAATCTAGTGCATTTATAGAAGCCAGCAACATGCATTTTTGTGTCAACCTTGATATTGTGCCTTCTCCAACTGTGAATGTGTTTTAAATCATCATTAAAAGTTAAATCGGCAACTTCTTTGCTTGTTTCGGTCCTAATTCACTTCCTTGTATTTCTTATCTCAGGTCATGCATTCCTTCCTGCCTTCATTTATTTACCACATGTTCACATCTCCAAAGAATAAAAAGATGCAATCCCACACACTATCTATACTGCTAAATATCCAAGTTTATTATCACAAGCAACATTTCCGTCCACCGAACTTCTTCGTGCATATGTGAGACATCTACAGAAATAAAGCCTCCACTTATGGGAACCGGCAGCTTTCCTAACTCTCTTAACAAGCGCTTATGTTTAAAATTTAATCCTGTTCTAATGAATTTAACTAAGCATGCAAGACATGCATCACAAAACCAAAATGTCCCTAGATTTACTTTGGTCACTGGTTTTTAAAACTTCTATTGTTAGGGAGCTTTGCTTTTACATTGTTTAGATACACCATTCAAAATTCCAGCGCAGGCCAGTAAGCTAGAGCAGTGGGTGTCACAGGGGACTATAAGGGTGTTACAGCTTGTCTCTCAGTGGCCCTTCCGTCTAAAAGAACAGCCTGGACTTTCTCATATCTTTGCCTCACATAATAGTCAGCAAGCAGGAGGGTGTTTTTGTTCTGAAGGAGAAAGGCTTCAGGATGTTGCTGCTCAAAAGCAGTAGAAGTGGCTTCCTGCTGGGGGAAGTGATCAAACAGCCCCTGGTTGGACACGGCAGAACTTTCCGCTCTAATGCATACACAGGTTAGTATACATGTGGTGGAGCTGGACGCGCAGAAGAAGCTCTCCGAAATGATACCAGGTGAGAATATTGAGCTTTATAGTCATAGGTTTGGGGATAACCAGTTTTGTCTGTTAATTGCTGTGGAGTCTTATGACGTTTATAGTATTGTGTGACATTTTTGTCTTCTGCTCAGGTTGCTTAACCATTGTCTGATTGGAAAAGCTAAGGAGTGGTTAGATTCAACATGCATAATGAACATTTTGAGGATTCAAATTTCATGGACAAGTCACAACCATAGAAACCATGCTTCTAAGTAAGTCACCAATCATCTGTGTAATATAATATATTATTCCTCACATATTCATGGCAAAGCAAAATTGTTAGCATCATTGCTCCAGTCTTTAGTTTCACGTGATTCTAATATGCTGATTTGCTGTGCAAGGAACATTTTTTATTATTATTATTTATCAAATTTATGTTAGGAATGTTAAAAACACCTTTTCTGCTTAATCATTTCGGGATTTATATATATATATACATGTGTATATGTATGTATGTATAAAAAAATCTATAGCAAGTTTATTTAAAACAGCATTTATTAAAAATAGAAAAGTTTTTATCAGTGTAAATTAATAAACACATTTGATCATTTCAATGTGTCCTTTCTCAATAAAATAAAAAATAGTCTTACTGACTCAAATGCAGTGTCTATTAAATTACCAAACATTGCATTTTAAATGTTTTTAAATTCTTACCCCCGGTTTCCAGACTAAAATGCATGTTTGAGCTGTCTCAACTGAAAATATCTGTAAGGAGGATGCTGACACAGAATGTGAATCCATTTGCAGAAGTTTATGAACAGTGAAAGGCAGAGACGGGTTAATCAGTTCAGGCAGTGGGTTAGTAACAGGAAGGCAATCTGATCTGGCGACAAACAAAAGGGCAATCCAAGAGGCATATATGAAAAGGCAAGCAGAAGGTCCAAACTGAGACATAAACAACAGTCCATTCAACATACCAGGCTATAAGAGTAATCCGTGGAATCGTAGTCAAGGCAGGCAGAGTCGTAACAATATCAGGCAGAATAACAATGGAGAAACACTTGGTAAGGCAGTGAGACTGGCAATACCTCCCGAAGTACTGGAACTTGGCTTGTGGCTTTATACAGGCCAAACAGGAAGTGAGTGCAGAGGGAGCGGAGTCGAGCTAGTACTCGAACATATCTTAAAATATGTCAGTGTCATTGTTTAGTGTCAAGATGCACACCTGTAATGTTTTTTTCTAAGGCATTTTTGTAAAAGTTGCCTAGTCCTGGCTTAAGCTAAGCCACGTTTGTGAAATCGGGCCTTGGTATTTTTAAAGATTCGTTCTGTGAGTTAGATAATAGCAAAGGTAATCTATATGTAAAAATATATAGCAATGAACAAATTAACTCTAAAATATACAGTATAACCAATACTGATTCATACCAATTAGTGTGTTAATTGAAATCAAATGAGTTTATTCTCTCCTGATTGCCAATATGGAACCACTGACAACTTATTTTAACTATTCTTATAATTATTTCAAAAGTGATTCTTCTTATTTTCCACAGACCTGACCAATGGGAGCTGCCAAATCCCTCTGGCAAATGACAGAGTAGGTCTGACCTACATCTACAGCCTTGCCTTCTCAATAGGACTCCCGGCTAACCTGCTCTCTCTCTGGGGACTGTACCAGCTCGGCCGGTCAGGAGGAGGCGGCTGCCAGCTGGTCTATATTCTAAACTTACTGCTTTCAGATCTTCTCCAGCTACTCACCTTGCCCCTGTGGATCCTCTACCTGCAGGGAGACCACCGCTGGCCTTACGGGTCTGTGACCTGCCAGCTAGTGGGCTATGTTTTCTACGTTAACCTCTATGCAAGTGTCATTTTCCTGTGCCTTATCGCCCTGGACCGCTGTCTCGCAATTGTCTACCCTCTCAGCAGCCGCGGAGTACGGAAAGGGCGGGTGGCAGCATTTTCTGGCGTACTAGTGTGGACTTTAATATTTCTCTTCTGCCTGACTGGCCTCTACCCATCTGTGTTCGAGCCCCAGAGAGAGCTGTGTCTGGAGCAGTACCCTGTGAGCACCAGATATGCTTACTTTAAAATCGCCACAGTCGCTTTAGGGTTTCTGATGCCCTGCTCTATTCTAGGGTAAGCCAAAATCATTTTTGTTTATGTTTGGGTGTACCTGGGTCAGTAAAATAATGCTTTGTTTAGTCCAAAATGCAGTTCACATCTGCATGACATTGGCTCAACATCTGGCACACTTTACTGCAAGCACTTAAGGAGTTTTAGAGTCCTCATCTGATTGGTTGAATTCTACAGAATTTCCGGGAGCCATGTCGAGTTTACTAACAAAGTTACTGTGGCGCCAAACTCCCTCGTGGAAGAAAAAAGCCTTCATATTTACAACTGTGACATGGAGCGCTTATCAGGATTTGTAGAGTTCACGGCATAAGCTCTTTAAAATCTGTCCAGGAATTTTACACTGGTCTGTTATTGTAGAGACATTTCCACATGACACAGCACAAAACAAAACGTGATTGGTTGCTTTAAATGTCAGTCATATGGTCTGTTGGGCAGTCCTTGACCAAGGTTCCCAGACCTTCTGCCGTCAGTCTGAAGGTCTGGCTAAGTAAAATTAGGGCGATGCAACTGGCCTCGTGTCATAATGAACAATTGAAGTACATAAGTCACCATTAAAAATAAGAAACCCATGTCACATGTAGTTTTTTATTATTTCTTATAAATGTATTAATATTGTCAACAGTTTTTTCGATTTGACTGGCATTGTATGAGCAGATAGGGTCACTTTAGGTTGCAAAATGATTCCCTAATGCAGTGATGTATATGTATAAATAATTCATAATATTTCTAAAACTAATTCTACCTTTTATTTTTTTTACTGTTATTTAAAAAATCTAAATCATTTAAAAATTGTTTGTCACAAAGCAACATCAATCCAAACATGACTTCCTGTTATGAAATACGACATCATTTTTTATACTGTCCACAGTAGAGGACACCAGGACTAAAAGCATGATTATTATATATTTCTTTATTCAGTTGTATTTTTTAAATGTGGTTTTTATTTTCCTGGTATGGTGTAAACCCATGTGAAACCAACATTAACACTGAGAGTGTGTGTACATTTCTAAGAACTTGGCAAGTGTGATTTATAATCTTTCTTATCGCAGGAGCTCTTATTTGTCATTGACTCTACCTGCATTGTTACCTTACAAAAAACTTTTACCAACCCGTATTTATTGGCACGTTAGAAACATGTTGTCTCAGCACACAGGCCTTGGAATGAATTAGCATGCCATCAAAAATGCCACTGCACAGATGACAAGTGCAGATACAGCGTCTGTCTCTTTAAAGGAATGTTCCTGTAAACAGAATCCTAACTAAATCATTCATATCCTTTTGGCCTTTCTTTCCTCTTGTTGACCTTCAGGTACACCTCTGCTCGAATCGGGCTGACTCTCCGAAACTCCCCGTCTGTCACGGATCACGAACGCCGCAGGATTGTTGCAACCCTGGTTGTCATCACTGTCATCTTCATTGTCATTTTTGGTCCCTATCATCTGGTGGTCGGCTACAGATTTGTCACCCTGCTCCTCACGGAAAGTGAAAAAGACCAGTGTTCGGTGGAAGTTTCTCTCTACCTTTACTATCGAATCTGCTACGGCCTCACCAGCCTCAACACCCTTCTAGACCCTCTTTTCTACATCTTCCTTTGTAACGATGCCCGTCAAGAGCTTCGCAGATCTCTTCTCTGCCCGTGCTGGGGTCAAGGGGTGCACCAGGGCTCACCTGTAACATCTTTTCCCAAAAGTCGCCTCAGCCGCAGTGCAGATGTGTAGCTGTCTCATACAGATGCTAATCAGTGCTGGAGTTTTTGTAAGGCATGTGCTGAAAACAGTTTTCGCATATGACGTGAAAATGTCTTATCAGAGCGAGATTTGACAAATTACCTGTCACCACTATGACAACGCCAGTGATGTCATTTGACACGGCTGGTATGAGGCAGCGACACGTCCTCTGGATCACTGTCAGTAGGAGCCACACGTGTCAGAGCTACGTCTTCAGCATCTTCAGTCGATTGTTTAGTCTTCTAGACAGCCTGAGGAGATTCCAATGCATTCCTAAAATACTTTATTACTGTCTCTATTGTTACTATAGCGTTCAAAAGTTTGGGGCTGTCATGAACATTTTTGAAAGTGCTCACCAAGGCTAAATTTATACTATAGTGTTGTCAAATAATGCTAAAATTGTTTTAATACATTTGAATTTATTTTTGTGATGGCAAAGCTAAACTTTCCACAGCCATTATTAGTGATCCTTTAAAAATGATCCTAATATTTCTTGTTCTTGTCAATGTTAAGAACTGCTTAATATTTTGGTGGAAAGCACAATGGTTGGTTTTTGGATTGAGTTTAAAAGGACATCATTTATTTGAAATAGAATTCTATTGTGACAGTGTAAAAGTCTTTACTTGCATGTTTCCACCATGGAATTAAAAAAAGGAAATCTCACATTGCATACTTCTTTCTCACAATTTTGAGTTGAAATCTCACTATTGACACTAGAAAATCTAGAAATTCTGAAAGAAACTGTCTGAATGTTGAGATATAAACCTACATTATTAAGAACAAGAATCTGAAAAATTTTATATTAAAAGGGATACATTTTTTATTTTTATTCTGCACTATCAGAAATAACGGTGCAGAAGCTGTCACTGGGGCAGTACCTTCTCAAAAGGTACATGTTTGTAGCTGAAGAGTCCATTTTGGTGTCTACAAGGTACATACTAGTACTTAAAGTGTACATATATGAATCCCAGGGACAGCTTCTGTACCTTTATTTCGGGGAATGTGTGATTGAAACAAGCAAAAGACTTCAAAATATAAACTCAGAAGAAAAAAAACTAGAATTGCAAGAAAGTGAGAGTTAAATTTTGCATTTCTGAGGGGTTTTTTTTCTTTCAAGTTCCAATTGCCTTAATTTTTTTACTCCATTGTGGAAACTGGCTTTCATACTTTACTGTCGCATTTGATATTTTTAGGTGTTCTTTCTAATTAAAAGTATTAAATTCTTACTTTTAAAAAACAACAAAGTGGAAATAAAATAAATATCTTACTGACCCCAAATTTTTGAATGGTTTGTCCAACTGGAAAATCTGTGCTAAGATCTGTTATTTTACCAGAAACATGAGACAGTGATAAAAGTGACAAATAAGCATAGAAAAGTAGTTCAGGATTATTTAATAAAAATTTTAAAAAAAAGAAAAAGAGGAAGCTGCTTAAAAGCCAAAGATCCTGGTCTACAGCAAATTCAGAAAGCAGAGCAAAAGTCAAGCTCTTCTGATATGGTTTTAAGAATTTCCAAAACAGGTCTGACACCTAATGGCCAGGCCAGTGCAAGTGCGTGTGCTATCAGATCAGTCTCTGCGTTGCCATTTTAAATATACCTACATGCCTAGAGTCAGTCTGCATGTGCTTGCTTTGGATGCATTTATAACTAGAGGGCTGAAATGTATACGTTCCAGCACACTGTAGCTATCAGAACTTCACCTCCGCTAGAAACTGGCTATATTCAGAACAGAAGAATAATGTGCTGCTTACTGTGCAGTATATGCCACCTACCCTTTTTTAAAATAGAAACAGTACACAGTATGAGAATGCAACAATAAACACTTATAAACAGTAGTCTGCTGCATTGTTTTCGTTTGACTTCACTACAAAGAAGTGGTTGATACAGCTTCTGGTTCAAATCACACTGAAGGTCACATTAGGGGCATGGCCTATAGTGAAGTAAATATTTTCAATTTTACATTAAAATGCATGTAATAAAGGTTTAAGACTATATGAGTTCTCAATGTGCTAACCTTTGGATAAATACCAACACTGAATGAAACAAACTGTGATTGGTTGTTTGACAAGTCAATCAAATGGACTCATGAGTGGGCCTTGGCCAGTGAACATATACCATGTATTCAGCTGTCAGTCTGAAGATCTGGCTATGTGAGACTAACAATCCAAGAATGATTTTCTGTGCCTCCAGAATGGTTAGTCCCATGCCATTTACAGCCCAAATAATTGGCTCAGAAAATAAACCTGATGGGAAACATTGGCAGATTTTAAAACCTGCATTTTAATGAGCACAGAAACAGAATAAATAAATGATAGGAATAATAACACTGAGTAGTAAGTACATAAATAAGCATATACAGTCATTGCCAAATATATAGGCACCCTTGCAATTCGGTCAGAAAATGAAACATTTATCTCAGAAAAGTGTTGCAGTTGGAAATGTTCTGCTGTTCACATGCATATTGTTTGCACTGCAACAACACAAAAAGAAACAGAGAAGAAGAGTCAACTTGATCAACTTTTACACAGACATTAAGAAATGGACCGGACAAGATCATTGGCACCATGTGAAAATTGTTAGAATAACTGCTTTTCAATCGTTGTGGTGCTCCTGTAGACACACCTGTAGAAAGTAACAGCTGTATGGTAATCACTCTGGCAACCTTTGTGTTGTGTGTCACACTGAGCATGGAGAAAAGAGCGAAAGAGTTGTCTGTGGATTTGAGATGTAAAAACATGAAGGCTACAAGTATCCAGAGATCTTAATGTTCCTGTGTCTACCGTGCGCAATATCATCCAGAGGTTTACATCCCGTAGCAAACCTCCCTGCACGCGGACAGAAGAACAAAATGAATGAAAAACTACAATAAAGGATTGTTTGAATGGTGGATAAAGGACCTTGACTAACATCCAAACAAATACAAGCTGATCCAGGAGACCCAGGAGGACACCACTGCTGACACAAAAGCATAAAAAGCAAGACTGGAGTATGTGACAAAACAACAATCCTTCTGGGAGAACTTACTGTGGACAGATGAGGACATCAAAGCACGGTTTACAGAAAAAGAAACAGTCCCTATAGTCAAACATGGCTTTTTGGGTTGTTTCTGGCACCGGATGCTTGACTGTGTGAACAGTATCATGAAATCTGATGAAAATGACCTGAAACACACTTAAAAAAGCGCTCCTTCTAAGAGTAGGGTTGCAGTTTCTGACAGAACTGCAAGGGTGCTGATATATTTGGCCATGACTGTAATTTTGTCACATCAGCTGGTTTTGATCTACAGCTATTGAACGGCTGTCAATGAAAAAGACGCTTTTTAGGCCAGATGGCATGATTATGCAATCTACCAGAATATGACTTGTTAAAAAGGGGCCCCCAGGAAAAAGTTCATGACCTTTTTCGTAAGTTTCGAATATATAGTTAGTTTCCTTTCAGTGGTTTCTGATTATGTATGATTTTGAAATATGCCCCCTTGTTAGATGTCGCGTGCCCCCCTGTTAGTCAAGGTCTGGCGCCGGCTGTCTTCTGAATAAATAACCTGTTAAATTGTTAATGCAATATTTTGACTTCTCAAACTCCTTGGCCTACTGAATCCATTAAAAAAAAGATGTATCCATGCTGATGCTCTTAGGGTGTAATTCAAGTGATGTATTCCTCTTCAGGTTAAGATTCAGGTTAACCCCATCCCAACGCTTGTGAGAACAGACGTGTTGCGGACCTTGTGGCGCTACATTACCCTCTGTTGGTGGTTAAATGTCACTACATATATGAGTGTGTTTACTACAGAGAGTTTGTGTTGTTTTCTTTGGCTAAGCATCACAGCTTATGTCTGACTATGGTTTCCTTGCACCTGTTGGGCAGACTGACTGCGGCGTCATGCAAAATGATAAATCTGCCCAAGTGGGAAAGTTATGTCATCAACCTTTTGAGTACAAACCCCTTGTGCTTGACTAATGGTTTGGGATCATTAAAGTGTTTTTTTACCCTTCTAAAATTGACATGAAGTCTCTCATGCTTAGAAAGTTGTATTCATTTGATCCAAAAAAAGTGAAACTGTGATGTTTTATTCCATCACATTTTTAAACATTATGTAAATATAAATACAATTAATATAATACAAGAATATAATATGAAATAATTTATATATAAACTTAATAGCATTGTTCGATTAACACAAAGTTCAAAAGAATAGCATTCAGCCAAAAGGGAAATCTGTAGTGTTTTTGTATCTTTCTTGATATGAAAGATTTGACAAGTCTTCTTTCCCACGTTTGTTCGATTTCATAAATGAATGCTAAATAAAACTAATACTTTTATTCTTTTTTCCTGCTTTTAACATCAATAAGTAATGAGTTCAGCATATTAGACTGATTTCAAAAGGATTAGGTGACAAATTTATTTTATAAAACAGTAACTTCCAAATTCACTTTATGTCACACTCTTCACAAATGCAATGACTAGAATCTGTGGAAACATCCTCACATCCTCTAATGTTTGACACATGTCCTCCAGCATCTGCTGCGTTCAGCTGTTATAAGCCTTTAACCCCCTCCTGAGTGCCTCACCCTCTCATTTGGTCAAACTGTTCGGCGTGTCATTCTCACCCATCAGCAAGTGTCATCAAATCAACCAACACCCTGAAGTTTACACCTTCCACACCTGTTGTTAAGAACCCCAACATCCTGTGGGCCTTTATTCATTCATGCATTTATTTGTGCTACAGGTAACCCTTATGTTTCCTTCTGATACCAGTTCAGTGTATATATCAAAGCATGCCCAACATTAAAAAAGTACATTTGCGTGCAAGTCACGAAGCTGTAAGATTTCTACATCTGCTACACAAAAGAATATATTATCAGTCCATAATGTCTGATTGCATGTTTTTTGAATATTGCCACAGGGTAGGCTACTTCAAACAGAGAGGTTAAAAAATACATTTTACTTTAGTTCCTGAGACTGATTAAAAAGAAACACACCTGATATTTGGCATACAAAATCAATCAGTTTTGCCTTTAAAAGTTTCAAATTCAGTGCATTTCATGATTATTTATCAGTGTGCTTGATATTATATCCGTTCCAACATAAATATTACGTCTCTCCCTAAAAAAAGAAAGCGTTTGGGAACTTCTCGTTTATCTTTACATTACATGCATCAGAGTTTTTGTGAATCAGTGGGTCTCGTCAAAAACCAGAGCCACCCAAATATAGCAACTACACAACTGGCGCTAATAGGACAAACCCGGCGAATCAAGAGGCGCGCTTCGCCCTGCCCCCGACGGCTCCGCCAATCACAGCGCGCAGCTGTGCGAGAGTGGCAGCGCACCGGACCAACCACGGCCGCAAATGCTAAAAAGGGCGGGGCGTGGAGTGAAAATGGGTGGGGAAAGCGGGGTCATTCACAGTCTCGCTGCTCCACTCTGACGGCGTGTGTTGGAGGGGAAGCACTACAGCCTTATCTAAGACCAAACGTCCTAATCAACAGCGTTTTCAGACGCAGTCCAGAGGATCCTCACGAAAACACCCCGACCTATGCAGGAACCGCGAGGTCAAGTGTTTGAAGGAGTCGGTGAGCGTTGATTAGCGGCGGCGCTAGCTGTTGTGCTAACACCTCGTTTAGCTCCAGACAGCATCAGTCCGGCTCCGGCGAGCTTCTCTTCACTTGTCCCGCTGGAAAGGGCGTTGAACCCCGCTGAACCCCTCCCTGTGGCTCCCCGTCACCTTTGCCCCCTCTCCCACCCGAAACACTGGACACACACAAGCGGCCGGAGAACGGCGAGAGGCCCGTGAAGCTGGGGGTGGTACCGGACTCGCACGCTGTCGGGGCGCCTAAAGAGAGGCACAGCCGTGGGGACGCACCGGGGAACATGGACGGGTTGGCGGTGGAGGTGCGCGGCTCCAACGGGGCCTTCTACAAGGTAATCATTTCCCAAATAAAACCACGAAGCTCTGGTGCATGGGGTGATGCAGCGGTGCGTGCTGTTTCGGACCGGCTCGCTGGTCGTCGGCCTGATTGGATGCATTGTTTTTGGTTTTTAAGCCGAACCGTTCTGTTAGCAGGTTGGCTAATGAGGCTTTATCACAAAATCTCGAGAGCTGCAGCATTTCTGCGCTTTCATGAGAGGATGAGGTTTGTGGGGGGCACCCCATCACTGCTTAAATTTGTCATCGTTTATCCTCCTGTAGGCCAGATGTTAGAAAGCACATTGTCATTCTTCCTTGTGAACTAAGCCTGCGAGCTTGTTTTCATGCATATCAAAGTGTCTTATTGGAAATGTGGTGCCAAGTGTTTAGTTGGTCTGTGGGAAACCACTCCAGCTTTTGTGATAAGAGGACTTGATGTTGGTGAAGAGAGCGCTGCATCAACTAAACAGGCCGTTTGGACCAAACCCTGAGCCGCTGTTGCCTATGAAGGTGAATTTGGTCAGATTTGGGTCATTCCCAGATGCTGGATTAACAACATGGCCTTTAGGTGGTTTAGTGTGACCCTCCGGCTTTATCAAGCTACAGCCACAAAGTCAAATACATGCTTCACATTTTGTACCGAGCTCCGTGGAAGTGTGAAAACTCAACACATCCCAGCTTTTGAGTCCTTATAAGTTTTGTTTATTTAGGGGTGTACTATTTTCCAGTGACGGCTGTTTCGAGCTGTAAAACTCTGAGGGACCAAAGCAGGTGGAGAGGAACAGGTGATCTCCTTGCTGACATCCAACACTCTACAACCCCCACCAATACCATTACCACTTTTATCCTTTGCTCTCTTCACTTTTCCCTTTCCGTGATTCCTCATTGTTACTTAAAAGAGGAATTCTGACCAATACACCACTCCTATGCTGTTAATATTGTGAGTTGTGTTCTTCTCGGTCTGTAATGGCTATTTAACATGCAGTCCCGAACAGAAGTGTCAGCACTTTCTTCTTTATGAAAAACTGGTCTGGTTCTCGAGGTGCCCTTCAGAAGGGAAACGTCTACAGTCTTTGTAACCAGTGGATGACAACTTTTAGCAAACTCTTTGGACAACAGTATTATAAGCGAAAGTCTGCTCTATTTTATTCTATGTGTTCCTGCCTCTAATGTGTATTTTAAGTCTTTCTGAATCATCTCTCTAGTTACCAGTAATGAATGGAGGACGCACATGGCCACGGGTCTTCGTCATAGATTAGTTATTTCCCACTCATCCCGTTGGGTCCTGCACGTCTGTAGTGTCACGTTCCCAAAACTGCCACCCTAACGTAAGACTCTGTGCCTCTCCTAGTCCTAAACGTCAGCAGGCATCGGAGTATGTGAATTCACAATCTTGCATGTTGGAACGGTTTCAATACAGGACGGTCTATATTAAAATCCTGGCCAGTTGCTTTCAGGCTCTTTTACTGACTTGTTAACACCCAGGCTTTTTAAATCATAGTTAATAGCTTTTTTTGGACATTTACATTCACTTCCCCCCCCTCTTTTTTATTGGTTCAGTGCTGTGCCCTATAGACATACAGGGGTAAAAATACATTCAAAGCCTTTCCCGGTTGGATGATGTGCAGATTCATGCATTATATGGTTGTATGTGAATACATTTGTCTTGTGGCTCCAAACTTGTGCTAGTTTTCCTGAGACCAGCCTGTCTCTTTCCAGCAGGTTAACTACTGGCACTTGTCTGTCTAATTTTCTCTTTCTCTGATCTCAGTCTCTCCGTCCCATATTAGGCATTGTCTGTATGTAGCTACGCTATGATGGGGGTGGCGACTGGAGTAATCGTTTTATGGCAGCTCTGATAGATTTGTGGAGGAAGGAAGAGTGATGGATGAGGAACAGATTTTAAGGAGGGGACTTTGAGTGCCTCCCCCCCCTACTGCCCAATTACATTCACAAGCTAGCCCGTACTACACCTGTGACGTGCTTGTGCCCTTATTTGTGGCATGTATACACGTTACTTCAATATACACAAGAGATTTTTTTTACTTAACACATACTTTTGCATCACCTTTGCATACCACGCAGATTTTGTAGGTGATGTTACTCCCTCAGAAACAGAGGGAACTTGGTTCCATTAAAAAAGAACACGTATGCTGAACATGTTTTCTCTTCTTTTTTTTCTAGGGTTTCATCAAGGATGTACACGAAGACTCCCTCACAATAGTCTTTGAAAACAAGTAAGTTGGCCAAATGTTTCCTGCACATGCTCTTTCCTAAAGCTGCTGCCTGTTTGACAAGGTTTTGCTTGTGATGAGTGTTCACTCTCTGCCACCTACACAACCAGCAAAAATATAAGGTTAGCCAAGACGAGAAGTTTTAGCCTATTAAAATGCAATAAATATATCTCTAGGGTTTCTAACAGGGTATTTTAGCAACGGTGCTGCAGCCAGTCCATCAGTTATATTTTATATATATATAAATTCAAATTCTATATAAATCACACACATGCTGTATATTTCAAAAAGGTCCATACCTGTGCAGTTCTGCATAAGATGTGATGCACCGTCATGATGAACCTGCCAGTCACCAGCTGCCCATAGCTGAGGGCATTGCTTTTCTTATATTGTATTTTAACTGTATTGCTGGATACTTTCCAGACAGCCCTTGTATAAAACTTATCCTAAATGTAAAATATGTTTAGTTATTATGTCTATAATGCACACAATGTTCAATAGTTTGGCCTCAGTAAGATTTTATTGATTTATTTTAAGGCAAGGATGCAATAAATGGTACAAAAGTGACCCTAAAACATTTGTTATAAAAAACGCTGATTTTTATTGCACTAAAGGCTGGAGTAATGACGCTTTGCCATCACAGGAATAAATGTCATTTTAAATGCATTATAATAATAATAATAATAATAATAAGCATTTTTGTATGCACAAATCCTGATGTTTTTACTGAATTTGATCAAATCATATTTAATATAATATTTTTTAAGTTTTGTACAGCATATGCGTGTGTGTGTCTATGTATATAATATATATGTAGAGTGTGCATGTATTCATTATTTTATATAACACATAATAAAAGTGGAATACACTGTTACTCCACAGATATTACAGGTCACTCTTAAAACGCAGCACTTTTTAAATGTTTTTTTTGTGTGTGTGTAAGGTGGTCTTATCTGATTGTGCTCCTCTCACAATCAGCTTGTTTTCTTTAGAGCTTAACTGATAGATCACTTCCACTTTTCTTTTAGCCATGTGCTCAAAGCTGTCTCTCTCAGCACCTGTGCTAACTCTCTCGGGCAGCTGTCAGGCAGCTCTTTATAGTTCTCCTGTCCCCCTCTTTAGCCCCTCCATGTCTCCCTACTCCTCCCATCTTTATCTGTCTTTCTCTCACTCCATGTTTTGGGCCGAGTAAGATCCATAAATAGCCTGGTGAGGTATGGGGAGTACGGGACAGTGGCCCTGCCATTCTTGGGATGGTTCTGCTGACCCATGGATAACCAGGAGCACTATCATCTCTCTGAGACCATGTGCTTACAATTTTGTTACATTTTTATATAATGGTACACATTAGGACAGTGTGTGAAAGATTTCAAGAAAAGAGGAACGACTAAACTAATGCTTCTTGACCTTTTTGGAAAGTTGAAGTTGTCATATGTCATTAACACCCCTCCTCTTGGTGTCTGTAAGAGGTAATGTGTTAATTCTCTGCATTGAGTGTAATAGGCCATGGTTTTTGGAGGTGGGGTGTTGAGTTATACCTGTCCTGTCGTTAGAAAGCTGACTGACAACTGTCTGGGGCTTCTTTCCACAAGTTGGCAACCAGAGAGACAGCTGCCGTTCAGTGACGTGAGGTTGCCACCCCCAGCTGATTATCACAAGGACATCTGTGAGGCAGATGAGGTGGAGGTAGGGATACACATCACCCTGAAAAAGACCCTCTCACATGAATCATCACCGGAGAAATAGCCCTTTGAAAAGCTCGGCTTTCAAAACATATATCAGACTCTCATCTTGCACCACTTTCCATAGCGTCATTCTTTAAAGACAACACCAAAGTCTTTACAGCACATCTAACTTTTGGTAATTTTGAGATTTATTTATCAGAATTGCATTTTTAATGTACTTTATTGCGTTTTTGGACAAGACGAGATAAAATGTGACTGTCTGTTATTGGTCATAATATAAAAATCAGCCAGTATCTTAATCTTGCTGCAACTATTGCTAAACTGACCAATTAACATCACTGAAATGAAATCAAACAGAATCGTCAAGGAATAATTACGAATTATGCTTTATTAATGTATTGTTTTCAAGTAAACTGACTAAATTTTGTGAGAGTGTGTTACTTAAATTTAATCGAATGTATAGAGCAAGTCTTATTTGCTGTTACTGAATCTATAAAATATATGCATCATCTTTTTCAGTACTGGTGTTTTTGTTTTTTTTCTTTTTGGTCGATCACTTGATGCAAAGATACTTGACGCATTCTGCATTATTTAAATCATTTCTATCTACTGCACACTACTTTTCTGGTACAAGAAAGGGTACTTATTCTTTTGTTGATTTCTGCTTAACACAGACACACCGCCAGTGTTTTTCTACATGCGTTCACCTCACCTGCTCTTACTCCCACAGGTTTACTCCAGAGCCAATGAGCAGGAGCCCTGCGGCTGGTGGTTAGCGAGGGTGAGGATGATGAAGGGAGAGGTAAGTCGGGTCCAGGTGTGCACATGTCTGATCAGATGTGGGTTAAGGGGTCTGCGTTTCAAGGGTTCTGTCTCTCGTTATTCACTGAGTTGGTGTCTGAAGTGGAGTCCAAAGTGAATATATGAATATTGATTGAGGTTGTTTCAGGTCTTTTTCGGACTTGTAGGTCATTAACACACACATCTGCAGCACTGACCCAGTTACCCATAAACACCAGAGTGATCTCATTTATTGAGTCAGACTGAACCCCCTGGTGATCTAATAGCGGATCGCCTTAAGCTTTAGAATATGCATGAGCAAGATAAACAACCGCAAAATGTAGGTCCGTTTAAAGACATCTGGGATCCTGTATATGGGTCTCACTTAAGGCATCAGGTTTAAGAAATGTTCTGGGTTCAGGACTAGTTGTGCTGTAATGGATGAATCAGTCTTATGCTGTCATGACTAGAAAAATCATTTTGACCTTTCCTTTGCAATCAAATTGGATATTTCTGAATATTTGTATTGATCGATGCATTCTTTAAGCTCCACTAACAAAAGTGTTCAATAAAAAAAAGTATTAAGAATTATTTCTTATAATAAAGAGTAAACTTCTAGGTATAGCATTAAAATATTGAATAGTACGGAAAAGGTTGGCAAGTATTTTTATCTCTCTAGTGTATATTAATGTGTATCCTCGTTCAATATGTTGGCTGGTTATTTCTTGTAGTAATCATCATATCATAGAGCTTTACTTGTACCTGGGACCTTACTTTAAGGTTAAAGTAAAATACTAGCATTTAAAATAGTCTTTTGTCCTTATTAAAGAAACATAATACTTCCTTATTAATGATACAAACACAAATAGGAGTTGTTGTTTTTGTTTTTTTACACTAGCTTAAAAACCTAAGAGCTTTGTAGTGTCTGCTGTGTAGTGTTTCCTGGCATAAGGTCCCATTTAAAACAGATTTTGGCTAATTAGGTTAAGGTAGCACATGAGTTGACAGGCAGACCTCTCATAGCGTTACACAGAGCACTGGGGAGCTATCTTCTCCCTCTTGCACACATTCATTCTGATACTGGGGCAGTCGAATAATGGGACAAATTTAGACTTGACTTTTGACTGCATTCTAGGTCACCGATTGCAAGTCATACTTTAGCACTGTTATGAGATGTGGCTGCTATTGTAGAGTTTGTTTTTAGTCATGTGGGGGCTGCTGTTCTCAGATTATCTTCAATCGCTGCTTTTAATGTATTACAGGCAGGAGATACTTAATGTTCGCACTCTGTGCTAACGCGTCTCATCAGAGTCACTGATAACTGGCGTTTTAAGCTAGCACAACAAAACAGTCTTTGAGTAGCTTCAGTCTGTTTGCTGAGTCTTTAAAGTGGTGAGACTGTGAAAGAAGCCATTGTGACTGGTGTAATAAACAGTCAGCTGGTCACTACTGCAAAATAAACCAAACTGGAGTCAGAGTCAGAGCTGACTGTACATGAATCCTGATACTTCCCATACAAGTGGACATGGAAGATTGGTTTTAGGTTAAATGGTCAGATGTACATGTTAACAGTCATTATACAAAATGCAAGAAAGCCATCCAAAATATTCCAGAGAATAGTAATCGGTATAATAATCCAGTTTATTGATGTTCAGCATGCAGTTATTGTTATTGAATTTTGTGTGTATACATTTTTTCCATGCAGTTCTATGTGATCGAATATGCAGCCTGCGACGCCACATACAATGAAATTGTCACATCAGAACGAATCCGGCCGGTCAATCCCAACACCCCTTCTTCTGAAAACTCCTTTTACAAAGTCCCCATCGCTGTACCCGAGGATCTCCGAGACATGTAAGTCACCCATGCAGTGTTTTAACTCTTTCCCCGTCTGCGGTTATATAGAATATTTTAAATAAACGTACTATATATCAAAATAAAGAACCAAGCTTCTTGGTTCCATTTTATTCTATCTTTATGTGTTCATGTTTTATCATCACTTTCATCATTTTGGACAAAAAAACATTTTTATCATAGTACTGCATTTTCAATCAGATATACTGTTTCACCTGTAAATAATTATATGAATAAATTAAATTGCACGCAGTAAACAGACACACATGCATGCATACATTTGGGCTACATACACATATATGCACATGCTCTATTTATAAACAGATCACACACATGCATAAATATTCATATCTCTGGGTTATAGATCTATCCACGACTACTAGTGTCTGTAAAGGCATCTCTGCCACTGACTAGCCTACTTTGTCACAATCAGATTCAAAATCATCAAAACACGATCTACATATACTATCTATATTATGATCTGTGTTGTTTCTGATCCTCCCGTTTATGACGATCATCTTTTTTTTTCAAACCCAGTAGACCTGGAAAGTCTCATAACTTATTCATGACACACGTTAGGGCTTTCCTTACCATAATACACCTAGAACAGGGATTGCCGTAAAAACGTTTCTTTGGCGGAGGAAGTGCTGTAATCCAATTGACGGGATATCTCATCAATGATGGGGAAAGAGTTAATGTCACTTATTAGTCACAGACTGTGTGTCCAACTACTCCTAAATAGTAGTTTGTCTGTAAATTTTTTTTTTTTTTTTTTTTTTTTTTTTAAGATAAACAAATTGAGCCATTTTAAATTTTAAAAA
>JAUMHI010000043.1:1599291-1609296 GCA_032359435.1 Enteromius unitaeniatus | reverse complement strand
ACTGCCACATACCAGATGTTTTTTCCTTTTCACACCATTCTTGTAAACTCTAGAAATGGTTGTGCTTGGAAATCCCATGAACTGAACAGATTGTGAAATACTCAGACCGGCCCGTTTGGCACCAACAACCAAGCCACGCTCAAAATAGCTTAAATCACCTTTTTTTCCCATTCTGACATTCAGTTTGGAGTTCAGGAGATTGTCTTGACCAGGACCACACCCCTAAATGCATTGAAGCAATTGCCATGTGATTGGTTGATTAGATAATTGCATTAATGAGAAATTGAACAGGTGTTCCTAATAATCCTTTAGGTGATGTATGTGTGTATATGTATGTATGTATGTGTTTGTGTGTGTATGTGTATGTGTGTGTATACACACATATTTTGCTGATTTTTTAAATGTTTTTTTTATGTTTTATTTAAAAGAAAATCATAATTTTTTATGATTATTTGTTCCTCATTCTTTACAGATTTTTAGATTTGAAATCTATCCAATTGATGTCGAATTGCCGCTAATGTAAAAGTGAAAGTAAAACAAACACTGTGCTTACAGGCTATTAAAACTGAGCGAAAGTGAGGAAAAGACGGAAAACTCAAACCTGTACTATTATATTTTAAAGAATCAAAACGATGGCGCTCCAGTGGGCAAGTCATGTAACCAGTGATGTGGCTTAACATCTATCGCAGCAAACCTAAAAAAATCTTCAGCACAAACTTTGAAACAAATTAACAATTTTCAAATTTAGCTCAAATGAAGCACTGGGACTAACGGATACATGTAATCAGGATACAAAAATCAAGATACTGTAATCCGTTACCGTTACATTCAGCAGGAATACTATCAGGATTACATTTGTTTAGTTTAAAATTAGAGATGAGTTAGTTTTTTTTTTTTTTTTTTAACGTAATGATTCTTACTAGCTATTGTTCTTAAATGTTTAATAACTTTCGAACTGCAAATCCTATCTGATTGCTTTAAAAAGTAAAAAGAGATATATCGTGTGTCTCATTTGTATATTCAGAGAAATCCAATGCTTTTCTTTCCTTCTGTGTTTTTTTGTCAATATGGGGTGCTGTGTGTACATTAATGAGGAAAAAAATGAACTTAAATGATTTTTGCAAATGGCTGCAATAAAACAAAGAGGGAAGGAGGTCTGAATACTTTAGGCTTTATGTGTGTGTGTGTGTGTGTGTGTGTGTGTGTACAATGAAAGGACAGATATAACTACTGAAATGCAGTGCTTGTCTTTACCTTCTTGATCACAACAGAAATGCAGCTGCTTTTCTGCTTTATTCTGCGTTAATAATGGTCCACTTTTGTGGTTGTGTGACGTCAGGATCTCTGTTGTACCCATCTGTGGTCACGCAGACTTATTTTTCAGTTCCTCCCCCTCGAGGACAGCAGTGCATCAACACACTCGACTCCACACCCTCAGAAGAGCAGGCTTCAGGCAAGTTCACTGCTTTACAGATTTCTGTATACAATATGCATCAGTTGCTTTCTACAGCATTCCTTTTCTGTGCTCTTCCTTGATCTGATTACCTTTTTTTCACTATTATACTCTCTTTTATATAACTTCTGGTTGTTGGTTTTCAAATAATGATGGCTGTTTAGAAAAGCACATGTGCTTTGCTTCTCAAATTCTTGAGCATGTTCAGAAAGGGCATGTTTTTAATTGATAGGAGCACTTTTTATATCTGAAAAATCTTTTTCTTGCAATCTTCTACAGTGGATCTTCTGTTTCACTATTAACCACGCTGCCAAATGCATTTTCCATCCATGAAACAAGATACCAGAGGCGATTTACAAGTGAAATGAGGGGGGAAATCGGAAAAACCAGTTCTCTGACAGCACTTGTTTTCATGTCATCATAATGGATGTTCCATAGCAACCATTCTGCTTTATTATTTCCATCTGTTCTTCCTTTTCCTCTATATACTCTGATGATCTTTAGTACAGTAAAAGGTTCCCGAAATTTGCATTGTGTTTCTCTGGGGTGTGGGAATGTATTCTTCAGTTTCAGTCTGGCTCAGGTTTTACTGCAATCTCTGATTGCAGAGGAGATATAAGTTCATGGCAGACTCTCGTAGTCTTTTTTGTGATGCAATATAAAACCTCTTTTTCTTACCCAGGAAGTTCAAACTAGACATCTCTTGCAAGAGACACAAGTGACTCAGAAAGGTAAAAACGATCACAGTAATTGCTTATAATTTCAGATATGAGCTGTATGCATAAAAGGAAGCTTTCGGTAGCTTTGTCCTCTCAAATATCCAGTAATTGTTTTTCCGCATGACATGATTTTATGTTAGAATGTAAAGTAATGCAAAGCCAGGTCAATTATGAGACGTGGTTTATGGTGCGACGATGCAAATAATGAAACATCAAAAAAGGTGCCACACTTTATCTAACATGTCCAGGTTAAGTGGAACCCTCATAACTAATTAAACGCAACTGTACTTAATTATTATTAGCAGTAGTTGTAAATAAATGCATGTAGCTTAAAAGAATAAAGGCACCTGTGTATAAACACATGCCTTTATGAATAAATACAGCTCTCTTTATTTATTCAAATGAAGATTTAGCATTCTGATTTGTCTTGATTCTTGAACGTGTTTTCTCAGACCAGTTCATAATGGCACATGCTGTAAGTGTCCAGCCAGCCATGATGGTGGGCACTAACATGGCCTCCCAGTGGAGCAGCGGCGTGTGTGACTGCTGTGAGGACATGGGCATCTGTAAGTGTGTGGTGGAAAGAGAAAAAGCGGATGAGTGACTGATAAGAATAAACGGTGCATGAGAATGTTTTTCTGTGGTAGGTTGCTGTGGTTTGTGGTGTCCATACTGTCTCATGTGTAAGACCAGCGAGGAATATGGAGAGTGTCTGTGTCTCCCCCTGCTGGAGATATGCTTTGGAGGCCTGTTGCATCCTATTACACTCTCCATGAGGAGCAGCATGAGAGAGAGGTTCCACATTAAGGTAAAGACGCTATACAGTGTTTGCAATTCAGAATAACTGTGTAATATATTTTTAAAATGTCATTAATTCCTGTAATGCTCCAAAAATTGTAAAAATATCTAGGGTTCACAACACAATTTTAAAAAGTTTCAGGTAGTTCTTTAATATAGCTTTTATTAGTTTAAACGTTAAAGGAGTCTGTATAAAAGCAGCCTATATATTGCTTTTTGATTTTATTTACATATGTCACTTATCAGTTACATTACTTTTGTTGTACTTGGATTACGTTACTAAATACTTAAATACAAAATACATTTTAAAAGTAACCATCATTAATTCAACAATTATTATCATTGCTTAAAACAGCTGTGCTGCTTTACATTTTCCAGGATTCTTTTATGAACAGGACGTTCGAATGAAAGGAATTTATTCTAAAAATATTTATATAATATAATATATATTATATAATATTTATACTATAATATTTATTCTCAAATATTTGTATCAATTTAGAATCCTTTCTGTCACTTTTGATCAATGCGTCACTGAATATATAAATATTCCTCCCAAACTATTGAACAGTAGTTTAAATTTCATTTATTTTAACAAACATGCCATAAAAGTAATTATAATAATAAAATAAAAAGTACAATTCCTCTCTGTTTGTTACACTGACACAAGTCTTAAGTATATTGAGGTTTTTCATCATTAATCGTTGGGTTTTTAGATGTTGAATGGCCACTCTTATTATTTTGGACTAGATTTGATGTTGTTTTCTCTTTGAAGGGCTCGATACAGGATGACTGCTGTACGGTGTTGTGCTGCACTGTGTGTGTCTGGTGTCAGATGGCGAGGGAGCTGAAGGCTCGGCGTCAGTCGCTTGTGGTCATCAACTCTACCGTTAACGTGGTTCATCAGCCGCAAACCTTCAACCAGCCGAGCCAAGCCATGAATACAGCCTACCAGCCTCTGAACCCTGCCAACCCTTCCTACTGAGGAACACACCTGCCTGCCTTTAACCTCAAGCTCTCCAAAGAGCACAATATGCTGTTTTGTTAAAGTTACTTTGTGAAGTGAATGATTTATATAGACTACCTGTTTAAATATGTCAATATTTTTACTAATCAAAGCAATTTTACATTTTTCTAATTTTACACTTTTAAGGCTTTTCTCTACAGATAAATTGCCAAATGTAGTTATAAATATATCTGTATATCTGCAAATGTTTGGTGTACACATAGCCTATGTAAGTAAATACATGATATATTTCCTCATAAAAACTCATTGTAGATCTCCAGGGTTTACATGACACACTCAGACAAGTGTGTGTGTGTGTGTGTTTATATGGTTTATGGGGACAAATTTGTATAATGACATGGTTATTACAATATGAAGGTGATTTATGAGGACATTTTCGGTGTCCCCGTAATTCAAAAGGCTTAAAAAACATACTAAATGATGCTTTTTAGACAATCCAAAAGTGCACACAGTTTCCTGTAAGGGGGGTTTCGGTGTAGGGTCAGTGTAGGACAATACCACATACAGTACAGTATACTGTAAACACCATTACACCTATAGAGAGTCCCCGTAAATCATAAAAAACGTACGTGTATATGTGTGTGTGATTGGACTGTTTTCGCTTGTCCAGTGACACATGGAGGGTTTAATGAGACGCTGAAATTAGTCAATGGGGAATCTGGAAGGGAGGAATACTATGCAGAAAACAGCTGATATATATATAGCCGACGCGTAATTACAGTAACAAGCAAATCCTCTCAGCTGCACGTGTGTTAAACAATAATAACACGCCCACTTATTTTCTAGAGAAACTCTGCAAACAAAGAGCACGAGCAGGGATTTAAAAACATCGAGGAGTGAATTAAGTTTTATTTTTGGGTGAACTTTACCTTTAAGGAAATCCTAGAAATTGCTTCACAGGTACAGAACTTAATTTGCGTTACATTTCTATAAAAAAACTATACTGTTTAACATTTTAAATAAATACTTTTGAAATAGAATAATGAAAATAGGGAGGGGGTTCTAGGGAGGATGGGGGCTCTTAGAGGGCCATCTGATTACAAGAGCACCTACCATGGGGCCCCTGGCTTCTGGGGGGAGGGGAGGGGGGGTGTTAACAGCCTTAATAGTTTAATATAAATAATCAAATGTAAACATACGAAGTACTAGGTTTATTTTGGCCGTCTCTCAAACGGAAGACCTGCACGTGTCCTCAAGCCTGGTTTATTTCAGCATTATATTCGCGGGTCATAAGCATAATACAAAGATTTACACTTAACTTTCAAAACTGTTCTTATTATAAAAGTCTTTTTTATGACGTGTGCGGTCTACACATGTTTATTTTTGGTAAAAAAAAGCTACCGTCCCTGGGTGGGCTCGAACCACCAACCTTTCGGTTAACAGCCGAACGCGCTAACCGATTGCGCCACAGAGACGATGACGCGCACTCTTATTGTAGTCCATTTAGTCCTGCGCTAGATGGCAGCGGTAACTCATGAGGCATAAAACACGTTTGTGTCGCTGCATACCGCGAGGGGGCAGACTTTATAAGTCCTAAGCATAAAGTCATGCGTCCCTGGGTGGGCTCGAACCACCAACCTTTCGGTTAACAGCCGAACGCGCTAACCGATTGCGCCACAGAGACGGAGACGAGCAGCGTCATGACGTCATAACCCCTTATGCTTTATGTTGTAGTTCAAGTGTTTAAGAATCGAAAAGCATTGCGCCCAACGTGGGGCTCGAACCCACGACCCTGAGATTAAGAGTCTCATGCTCTACCGACTGAGCTAGCCGGGCTCGCGACTGCAATCTGTCAATAAATAATAAAAATATTAACTTATATCGCCACACATGTTCACTGTTACTTCCTGTGACTATATTTCTAATAATGCACTTAAACATCCAAATGAATGCTATCGTTCATTATTAGTGTTTACCTTCCTTCGTATACGCTTCCTTCTGTTCAAAATAACAGAGACTCAGACATACAGAGAGACTTCTGTAGAAAACATCGGTTTAGGCGGTTCTGAAAACAAAAGTTATTCATCCTAACAATGAAAATAACCTAGTAAAGGTGAGACTGTTGAAAACTATTTGTGAGTACTAGTAATGGGAATTTCGGATCTTTTTAGAGAACCGGCTCTTTTGGCTCGGCTCACTAAAAAGAGCCGACTCTTTCGGCTTTTCAGATTTTGTTGCTTTAAATAACATGTAACCGAGATTAATTTAGATAATGTAGCATAGATTAATTTTTATAATCTAGATTATACTCATTTGAATTCTGCCAAAGGCATTCGGAATATGTGTGCTACCTAAAAGTTTAGTTTTTTGTTTTGTTTCACAGATGTACTTGGTGATTTTAATCCCATTCGAATCTGCTAGTCTGTGTTTTTCTCTCAACACGCACGTTTAATATATTTTGATATATAAAACAAATTAATAAATACAAATAAAGAGCCAGACTACTACAAATAAAAAACATAATAGTTAAACTAAAGTAATCACACTTTAACATGGTTTTGCTGCACTAACCATTTAGCTTCACTAGGAGTCAGCAGTCCCAGGTAGTCCTTAACAGGCATGTGCAAGGGGGCCAGGGACGGATTACGGACCGGGCCAGCGGGGCCACTGCACAGGGGCCCTTGGGGTGCAGGGGGCCCGTGGGGCCCCTAGCCCAAAACAATTTGCAATACTTATCAACAATGTATTTTCGTTTGTCTATTTTAGAGGGCCTACATTCTTTGATCCTCTGCCTACAAGGGCCCCTGACCCTATAGGGCCTCTGATGGAAACATGAAGGGAGGGCGTTTGACTGCCAAGGGCCCTTGCTGGTGGTGGTGGGGGGTCGGTGCTTTCATGGGGCCCCCGGCCCTGCTATAGGAACTTTAAAGGGAAATGGGTGCATGGGAGCATACTTTTAGAAGGCCCTGGCTTCTGGCTACCAGGGGGTTCTAGGGAGGATGGGGGCTCTTAGAGGGCCATCTGATTACAAGGGCCCCTACCATGGGGCCCCTGGCTTCTGGGGGGAGGGGAGGGGGGGTGTTAACAGCCTTACAGAAGGCCCTCTGTCTAGGGAGCGGTAGCATGGTGGGATGGAGGCGGTTAACCTGCCCACTGAGTGGCCCCCAGACCCTTAACACAAGTAAACATGGTTTACCCACCTCTGAAATTTCAGAATTAGTTTACCCACTTCTCAATTTATCTAAATGCACATCATAGTATAGTTTATGCACAAAATATGATCACAGAATTCGTAGTCCACCCACCTCTTATTTTACCACTACACCCCTGATCACTGCGTTCTGTACGGAGGTGGATTCTGGCATGGTTCAGCTGGACACGGTACATCACTAACCTTCCCCTAGCATGGCTCTCACTGTACCTTCACACCAGGAGAGACCAAAGCAAACACTTTTTTTTTATTGTATTGTAAAGGAATTTTCTATAAATATAAAAGTAAATAAATTAATTGTAATTGCATTGTATTATTTATAAATTACAATTGTAGCCCTAGACAGAAACGATATGATTGTATTAATACAGTGTGATTGATTTTATGGTCTTAAGGCAAGCATTCAGAAATCACACAAAATCAACGTCCACGTTTTTGTTGAAGAAATTGAATAGGCTGTAGCATTTCTATTACAATAAAAAAATTAATTATAATAAATTAAGTGGATATTTGAATTAAATCTTTGGTCAATAATATATATAATACATTTTACGCCATGGAAACTGCAATGTTAAGGCAGATGCGTTGTTGTTGTTGGTGAAATTAATGTCTATTAACGTCAGTCAAAAATGTTTCACAGGATTATAAACGTATAACTGAAATTGAAGCACCGGCTTCATCTCAGGGTTTTTTTTTCCTTTCTCTTTTCTTTGCACTGATCTTTTTTATCCTGATATAGCCTAGTTGTCCTAGTTTTTAAAGAAAACATATTAAGTAACGATGATATTAGGTTTATATTTCAAACTAGATAAAATTTTACAGTAGTAAAATTATTGTATCTCTACAGTTTAAACATTTAATAAGCACTGCATGTGCATGTTTGTGTGTTTTATGTGTATAGATTTTTAAAAATTATTACTACTAATAATATAACAAATATTCCAGACATGCCTCGTAAGGAGGAAGAAACAGCTACAAAAGGAGCTGAATGAAACAAAGTGAAAGTAAAACCTGTCTGTGGTTTTATGAAAGGCTTTGTTCTCCAAATGATGATATGCAGTTGACATATTTTTAAAGTCATTTGCATAAGCATAAGCCTAGCTAAACTTTAGGTGTTTTCCGAAGAACTGTAATTCCCTCCCAGTTAAACAGACTGAAAAATGTTTGGGAGTTTTTGTTGGATTTTAATAATGTATAAATGCATGTTGTTTGACAACGGCGTGTTAGTGGCACAATGTCTCCGTATTTCCAGTACATCAGGGCTCAAGTTAAGTCCTGGAGGGAACTTCAAGGCAGGTGTTGAGGCTAAACTCTGCAGGACACCGTCCCTTCAGGATCAAGATTGATGACCCTCTGCCATACGCGGTTGGACAACACCATTCTCTACATATTAAAAGACATTGTGATATTTAATGGGGAAATCGTGGAGGCCAACATATGCATATTGAAAAGAATCCACATTTTGCTACAGAAAGCTTGTCAAAGGAAAGGAAAGTCAAAGAGAGTGACTTTATGTTGTAGGCTATATACTTATAGTAAATACAAGTCAGCCACATAAACTTGCCAATTAACATTAAACATTAAAGATTGTTAATATAATAAATAAAAAACAGATCAATATTATGGGACAAGAAGCAACAGGTGCTTATTTGAAAATAGGGCACTTAGGGGAAAGCATGTGGGAGGCAACAGAGAGAAAGTAAAAGTAATCCTCATCCCCCTATAAAAATCGTGCAACTGGTGAGCTTTAAAAGACAAGGGTGGAATCTACTGACAAGACATGGACATTATATCCATTATATCCAGCTATTCCACTGCTCTGGTAAGTTACTCAAATTGAATCTGGAAAATTTGCAGTAGTATTTAACTATGGCAAAATGTGTAAAAAAAAACAGTACTGGGAGTATGCAGGGGTAGCTAAAGGCTCTACTGAAGGAACAAATGTCATAACACTTTAGATTAGGGAACGCAACTAATAACCTAACTAAGAGTTCCCTTCAATAAACTCTGAATAACTGCTTATTCAAAAGGTTGTTAAATATGGTCTTGCAGGATAAGGTATATACTAATTTACAGCCAATATGCTATTAATAGACGTGCTACAGCAACCAGTTAATAGTGAATAGTATTGAAAATGATAGAATATGAAAACCATATTTAACCATCTACAAATTTACAGCAATTACAGTAAAAGGAAAAATAAAGACAAGTTGCATGCACAAGTCATAGGAATGTGTAAAATATAATAAACTCTACTGCATAAAAAATAATAACTACACTCTCAGAAATAAAGGCTAATAAATCTGTCACTGCAGTACCTTTTCAAAAGGTTCATGCTTGTACCTAAAGGGTCCATTTTGGTACATGTTTGAACCCAATAGGTACAAAAGTGTACCTTTTGAAAAGGTGACAGCTTTTGTACCTAATATTACTTTTTAAAACATCTGACTGGTAATTTCCTGTAATGGTGGAGTAGATCAACTGGTTCTATAACTGGATAAGAGGAGATTCAACACCAGCAAACAGTTCGAGCGCCAGTCAAAAGGAGACGTCAGAGAGCTCAAGTAAAGGTATGGTAAAAATGCAACATTATCCAGTCCATCGTCTTGTAACTCATTATGTTTAGTGTTTGTTTTGTACTCACGCATTGAAATGTTATCTATCTTGTTCTCATTATCTCAAACGCCCTTTGATCTTGTCATTTTGAATATGAAACCATTCCATCATTTACTGTAGTCTGTACCTTTAACATAACATTAACATAACAGTCAACATGGAATAGCAATTACTTGCTCTTTTCAGATGACATCCCAGTCTCAAATCCTCCTCAAACATTGTTGCCTGGGGTGCAGGAGGG
>JAUMHI010000043.1:1569573-1592141 GCA_032359435.1 Enteromius unitaeniatus | reverse complement strand
ATTCTGCAGCAGTAACAGCTTTGCATGCTCTGGCGCTAAATTCAACTTGAAATTCCCGCTTCTTTTTAGAAAATACACAAAGTTAATGCACTTTATCAGAATAAAGTTTCTTTATGAACTATTTAATTCTCCTATAGCGTTTAAAACAGGACATAATAGTGTACTATTTTTTACACACTAGAGGCTTTTAAATGACCCGTGTAGCCAAAATATGTGTGTTAGAGAACAAATGTATGTATGGTTATCTTTAAAATCGGTCGATCAGAAAAGCAGTTCTAGGCTATGAAATAAAGTTTGCGCTGTTTTATTAAATAAAAGTCCTCTTATATAAAAGTGTTTTTGTGTTTTGGTTTGGTACCGAGAACCGTGGATTTTCACTGGTATTGGTACCGAATACTGAAATTTTGGTACCGTGACAACACTAGAAGAGACTCAAAAAAAAAAAAAAGTGCCAGAAGTGTTTATTAAACAATTCACATGAACACTGAACATATCAACGGCACAAACATTAGCCATCTGTCTGTAAACTTTGAAACAGGAACTTCAATTTAAATAACAAAAAATGATTAAACCTTCCACACATCTGATCTACCAGATGACATCATACATCAATTTGCATATTCAGTACATCAGTGCCTCATATTATCTTACTTCTCTGGGGTCACATAATGTTATTCAATGAAATGCACCCCATTTTAAGGCTATCTCCCGTTCGCCAGAGCAAACTTTCTTCAGAGCACCTATCGAGTCATGCGACCACGGTAGTATCGAAAAAATTTACTATTGTGGTAAACAATCCCTAATTTATTGTGTTGTTTTGACATTGCATATCAGTATAGCCACTAGTGAAACTTCTTTTCGAGACATTTAGGGTTCAGGCCAGTGTCATAAAGACCCAAAAGTCATGAACATAAAGCTGCTGGTGTGGTGATTAAATGATCTGTTCAATGTTGTACTCCTAGGACATAAAAAGTAGACTGCACATGTTGTCCATTTTAATTGTAGATGTCAGCTCAGGGACGGGAAGTATTTTAACAGTGTACAGATGTCTCTGTGTAGGTCAACGCTGGTTGGCAGGTCTCTCTGTTTATAGTGCTCTAAATGGTCCAAACAGTTGGAGTCCCGTAACCTCTGTAATGAGGCCAATGATGTAGACACTCCTACTTCAAATGTCCTCTCGCCCCAGCTTACATTACGTTATGTGTAATTTTATCTCTGTAGCCACATGACCTGGAGGTGCAGACGAACAGGGTCACTCTCCAGACCCATATCCTTCTCATATTTATAAAATGTATTCAATATTCTCATCTTAAAATTGCATGTGCTAACCTAGTTTGTGATTTAAACTTGGCATTGCTCATTGCAATTATAGTTGGCTTTTATGATGTAATGCTCTTCATTTGTAGGACGTTTTAGATGAAAGCATCTGCTAAATGAATAAATACAACCTTCGAAGCTAGTTTTGAGTGTGAATATGTAATATCTCGGCAATGCTCTCATCTTTTATTTGTTTTCATAACTCCTGCTCTTTTCATGTAATGTTCTCTAAATTTGAAATGTCACTTATTTTTATTCATAGCGCAGGGATCTAAAAAGTCTCTGATGTAATCTGCAGTCTGTCAGTGGCTCCTCATTTCCAGCGATGGGTCCCCGGGGCCGACGCTACGCCCTGGATTAGCAGACTTTATTTGACACACACACACACACACACACACACACACACACAGCGATTGGCATGAGTGATAAGACATTATAACTAATGTCTGTAATATCACAACCTTATTGCGACTGCTATTATTATTGTTTATATTTTGCTTTAGTGATCTGAATAAACTCTCCACACATATCCTGCACCAGTTGTGTGTCTTCTTGGAGTTTTTGACTTTAGAGGGTGATAAACCTGGAGCTCAAAAACCCTCCACTCGTTTTAACAAGGTTAGCATGAGCGATCGGTGTGTTTTCTTTAGAAAATCTACAAATCTTTTACAGGCTCATTTAATTTAGATTTAACGTAGGAGAAAGTTCAAACAAAAAGGAAATGAATTGTCACATCTTATCTCCAGAATGTAATAAAAGCAGGGTTTTCTGCAGAGGCTTTGATTAGAGACGGAGGATTTTAGAGTGAAAATGGCCACAGCCTGATGTTCATTATGGTTTGCGCTCAGTTGGTCCAGATGTGAACATTTAGTTTGCCAAACTCTACTGACCCTTAATGTTTGAACACAAAGAAGCATTCAATTAATTAAATGTAACAGCAAGGTGTGTTTCAGAAGATTTCCATTTTGACTAATTGCTGTTTGATCTGTTTCTATTCATTCAAAATGTATAAAGGCTTTCACAAACATATAAACCAGCATTGATGATAATCAGTTGTGTTGCTGTCTATGGAGGGACAGGTGGCTCTGTGATATCATCAGAAATATCTTAATTTGTGTTACGAAGGGAACGACACGAGGATGAGTAATTACTGACTGAATTTTCATTTTTGGGTGAAATAGCCCCTTAATGACGTTGAAAATTTAGCTTTGATCACAGGAAAAAACTTATATATATTCTTTATATTATTTAATATATATATATATAAAGGAAATAATTTTTTTGAAATTGTAATAATGTTTCACAATGTATGTATTCGTCATCAAATAAATGCAGTGGTGAACAGAAGAGACTTCTCTTGAAGGGTGGTGTATGTGCGTGAAGAGTAAGAGCCTGATCCTGCAGCACAAATGGACTTTAAATGAAGAATTAGCCTTGATCATGCACTTTAGTTCAAGACGGGGTTTGATCTGTGTCTGAGATCTTTTGCCTCTGAGGGCCTGATTACTTGCTTTATTAAATCAGACTGTTAAAGGCTGGAAGAATATTGCAGGAGAATTTCTTTTTTTCTTTTTTTTTTAGTTTTGATATTTTTAATTTTGGTACTTTTAATTTGCAAGCCATAAAACACCTACAGCACATTCAACGTGCTGAGTAAAAGCTGTTAAATCTTTTAATAAATGATTCCAGCTTTAAAAGGCTCCTATATTCCTGCTCCATTTTGTGCGCTCTGTCTAGCTCATTTTGAATGCATCCTACATAATCAGTTTTGTTAGGCCCAAAACATACATATCACTAGCATTCATATCTGCATACTTGAGTCATAAGTCATATCCTGTTAATATTCTTTTTAGGTGATTGTTTGATCCAAAGTTTAAAAGAATAGTTCAACCAGAAATTAAAATTTGCTAAAAATGTACACAGACCCTCAGGGCACCCAAGATGAGTTATTTATTTATTTTTTTACATTTAGAACAGAATTGGAGAAATGTAGCATTATATCACTTGCTCAACAATGGAGGCTCTGCAGTGAATGGGTGCCGTCAGAACGACAGTCAAAACAGATTCAAACAAAAAGCTGCGTATTTGTAAGTAACGCATACATCAAGACATTTTCAAATATAAACCATTGCTTTCCTCTAAAATACAAGTCCATAGTCCATAATGGCATTTCCTCCAGTGAAAATGTCCATTTTTGCAGATTTCTCTCCTGATATCAAACAGATAGGTTTGATATATGCTGTAGGAAATATTAACGGAGTTGGGTTGTGTAGGAGGGATACCCGACGGGCCGGGCCGGGTTCGGACAGATATTTAGAAAGGATGGCTCGGTTTCGGTCACATCAGCGTGAATGTGTGCCTGTGTTATAACGGTACTTTTTGCCCCATGTGTGCTGATGCTCTCATCAGTTAACATTTCCAAACAACTTCCTACAGTTGCTTAATAAAAGCAGGCTTTCCACACAAAGTGCATGAGTCATTAATATGAGAAAAAAATTAGATTGGGTTCGGACATAAATATCCTGTCGGGCTCAGATACTGCTCTGTCAGATGCGGGCCGGGCTCGGACAGAAAAATGCGTCCCGATCCGCAATCTATTGTACAAACATCCAGCTGTTTACTTCATAAGACATTAATTTGTAAACTAGAGCGGTGTGGATTATTGTGATGTTTTTTAATTAGCTGTTTGGACTCTCATTCTCATGTATATCTTCTGCTATTTTTTTATTGTTGGTTGAACTGTCCTTTAAATTAAAAACTGCCTTTCCCCCTTAAAGGAAAAAAAAAAGCATGCAAGACCTTGAAGGCATTGGGGTTATTGGACACGTCTGCTCCAAATGTTTTAAAGTGATCTGATTTTGTATTCCTCTACTTATGCAGTTTAAATGGAAGCTGGTAAATTCAATGCTCAACCTGATTAATGTAAGCTCATTTTTTTCTGTGAATTTCTTTTGACTGAAGAAGTGAAAAGATCTTTGATATTAGACTGAAGGTTTTTCAGGTGGCAAGCTTGATTTGAATCATTTCAACTTTAAAAGCTTCTTGCAGAACATCATTCAGCGTCTCAGTAAACCTGTGGTCGTGTGTAATTAGCGCAGCTGTAAGCGCTTTGCTTTTGTTCCTCCTGCAGCAGCGTCTAAGACGGGGGGCGTTCGCTTCGCTGAGGAACCTGCTGCGGCCGCCACTGCTCACTCTCATGTGCATTTTGATGAGAAATTGCACGACTCTGTCGTCATGGTGATACCCGAATCAAACGGAAACTTCCTGGTTAAGGTGAGAGCGAATGGCTGGGATTCTTCATTAGCTCCATATGAAGGTCTTCAGTCACGAATATGAGTTCATATTACTGGAAGAAAATTGATTTTGTTTCTCAGCATGTTCTGCTTGACTTCTAGCCTTGTAATTAAGTAAAAAGACAGTGACAGAACTCGTGCCAGGAGCTGTTCCAGCTGTATCTGGGATTTGAAGTGGAAAAACAGGATCAGGAAATGACAGAAGCAAGATTTGAACTGAATCGACTACATTTGAGCAGCATGGGTCAATACCTCAGAGCATGTGTGCTGACCACTAGACCACGGCTTTGCAGTGCATTGCCCTCAAGATTTGAATTAGTGGGTCTCACTCAGGCAAGCTATTTGAACAAGTACCCCTTACTTTTAAACTACAATTTTGTGAAGCTGAATACAATCTCAAATCCTGCTGCTTGCTCAAGAGCAATGCAGATGTTACTTTTCTTGAATGGATGGATGGATGAAATGAAAAAGACAAATCAATGAATTGAACAAATAAATCAGTGGGTGGATGGATGTACAATGGCTGGATGATTGCATAGAAGGATGGATTTAACGATGGATAATTAATGGATGATAGCTTTATGAGTAGATCTAAGGATGGATGACAGAATGATAGATGATGAATAGAACAAATAATGGGTGGATCAAACAATAGATGATAGAATAATGACAAGGTCGATGGATGGAAAAAATAATGGATGAATGAGAATGATAGATGATGGATAGAACAATGGATGCATGGAATGAAGAATGGATGGAACATTCTTGGAATGTATTGAACAAGTATTATGCGTTCATATATAAACTTAAATTTCTATACTTGGTTTTCTCTTTTTCTTGTTTTTTTTCTTTTGCTTTTTTACTTTTGTTTACTAGAGTTATGAATCAGTGCGTTTGTTTTTTCATAAAACAAATGTGTATTATGAAAGGAAACGCAGTATAATTTGACATCATGTCGACTCCAAAATGTTTTCAATAACTTGCTGAAGCTTCACTCTCACAAGTTGCTTGTTGTTGTGAGAACAGTGACGTTTTGAACATACTTGATCACACAGAGACTCAGTGTTTGCGATCCTCCTACTCTCAAATATCTAAGAGACAAGATACACAATCATGCTTGCGTTCACTCTGCAGCGGGTATCATTCTGACTCTCTTCATTTCAGATGTCTCTCAAACTGCCCTGCCACTGCTCCGTGTTGCCATGGGGACCAGCTGCTGCGCCATCGAGCAGTACATAAACACCTGCACCTCTGGACTGTGTCTGTTCTGTTTGATTATTGCGTTTTTGATGAGGGTTCTGGTCAGATGAGACATTTATTTGATGCTGTGATCCTTCACTGAGACCCAGATGCAGTTTGATGGTTTCCTGGCATGAGTTCTGTCACTTCCAACTTTTCCAGTTACCACTGTTTTTATTTCAAAATATCTGCTCATTTCCTTCCTTGGTTAGCAAGATCTAGGATTAGCAAGATCTTTAAGTCATGAACATATTTTTAGGGCTGTGACACAGTTACATCAGTGGATTACAGGTTTTCCTGCAGAATTTAACTACTTTCCACAATGTTTTTCTTGTCCCAATAACGTGATATTTAGCCATTGGAAGGTGACTTTTACCTCTCCAAAATGTGTATCTTGCCCCACTGGAATGCCCCCTGAAAAGCGATTGGTTTAGTATTGAATAGCAATTTGGCTTTTTTTTTTCTCTGAGAAAACCTGGCAACCCTGGTGGATCATAGAATGGATTATAAATTACATTTTCAATGTCTTTCATGCTCTAATCTCTAATCTAAGATTTCATCTTATTTATTGACCCTCTAAATATCAGCGTCTGCATGAAGTTGCATAGGTTTAGGTTTAAGTTGCAAAAGGATTATTTCAAATGTCAGCCTTTATAGCCAACTATTTAATGGATAAAGTATTGTTTGGCTTTATATGAATTGAAATCGATAAGTCAAGGCTAATTTTGTTAATGATATCGGCTACCAACTATGATGTCATTAATGAAGTATGATTCATACATGAAGGTCAACTAGGGATTCATATATAAATAAACTAATCCATACACTTGATTTCATCACACTGCTAAGATATCATTAAAATCATTTATCATG
The DNA here is from genome assembly GCA_032359435.1 of Enteromius unitaeniatus. Lineage (NCBI taxonomy): Eukaryota > Metazoa > Chordata > Actinopteri > Cypriniformes > Cyprinidae > Enteromius > Enteromius unitaeniatus. The sequence continues at coordinate 1,585,419 of JAUMHI010000043.1, read as the reverse complement.
GTAAACTATGATCTCAGATCAAGTGCAAACAACAGATTGTGTCTCAAATCGCATATCATCATAGACCTACTGACACCCAACCTTCTCTCAATCTCAGGTGGGCTTCCTGAAAACACAGCACCGATATGAGATCGTGTTCACACTGCCGGAGATGCCCGAGCTGGGGAAAGACGTGTGTCCAGCCCCCATCCCCAATCCACACCTCCGTATCACTAACATAACCCCGTCCTCAGACGGTACGTCCCATCACTCGAGGTTTAGCCCTCTGACTCACAGCTGAACGTGTTTATGAAGACTTGAAAGTTGGCAGGCTTGTTTGAAGTTGACGAAAATTTATAAATGGGGTACATTTTGGTTTACCTGGAATGATGCTGGAAGCCTGTATACCTAAAATGTATAACAATATAACGTACGTTCATACACTTATTAGGTTGACCGTTATTTTTATATTTAAAAAAATATATATATACCAAGTTATATATTAACAATAATTTTTTATGTTATGAACAAATAATTGTGATTGTTTTTGATAAGTCTTTTTCTTTTCCTTTTTAATATCAAGTAATACAATAAACGTGATTTTGAACGGCGCAATTCATCAAGAAAAATAATCCAATATTACAGATGGGTAGGTGTTTGTTAATGACGAAATTGTTCGAATTTGAGTGAACGAGTGAGCGGTTTCAGACGTGTGTGAACGGCTGGATTCATAATTACTGATTAACAACAATCATCTATTCTAGTGCAAATTTTACGTTGAAAAAGTAAAGTGCCGCAGTAGATTGATAAAAGTGTTGCGTGTAAACAGCCGCTAAACCATCGCTAGCCTACTCTGACATCCTGAATTGTTGAAATATCGTTTACATACTTTGAGTGTCCCAATATATCAGCTTCTGGCTCCGTAGCGTTAGTTTAGAGACTGGGCTATACACATCCCTCGGTAGCTTTAGGACATTTTCCATTTCAGTGATAGATGTGCGTGTGCTCAGGAAAGGATAAATATAGGTAACAAACAAGTGTCGTGCCCATGAATGGATGCACGTCTGTATAAACTCATGAGTGCCAGTCCTCTCTTCCTAAACTGGTATGACCTACAGCTAAACAAACGCTCTCTCTGTTAGATAAAGAGGTTGTTTGTTTTTTTTTGCACAGTGGCTGTAGATGAATCTGTAGATGATGGTATAAAACACACTGTGGTGTTGACTCTGTCTTCAGGAGGAGGCCTGAGGGTGACGTGTGAATATATGGCCCATCAGGAGGGAGTGATGTGCGAGGAGGTGCAGATTCTTAGCGAGTGCAAAGAGGATTCAAGCGTGAAGGTTAAAGTCCATGCTCGTGTTATGGGTAAGTGACCGTATATTTATTGTTGTCCTGGCAGTTATAACTGTGGAGACATTTTGGAAAGCGACAATTAAATGACACGTTGAATGAAGGAGATGGGAAGTGAGGTTATTTGCTGCCCTCTACTGTTGATCTCATGTCAAACCGATTAAAGAAATATTTCAGGTAAGCTTATCTGCAGCATGTGACAGTTCATCCCCACAAAAAAAACTACAACTAGTCCTTTTTTGGTTCCACTGTAAAGATGTAAAAAGGTAGGTTTGTAGTAATAAACATTATGCCACAGATGCGCTCAACTAACCTTGTACCGATCATGACATTTAAGAGTTAATCGAATAGTTCAGGCAAGCATGGCAATGTACTCCTCCTCAGGTCATTCAAGATCTATTTGTTTCTGTATCAAATTGGAAGAAATGTAGCCGTCAGAATAAGAGTCCAAACAGCTGATTAAAAACATCACAATAACACACAGCACTCCAGTTCATAAATTGAAAAGCTGCATGTTTATAATTAGTTTTAAGGTTATTAAGAATATATAAGCATTCAAAGCTCATCAAAATGGATCAATTATTTGGTCACCTTGTACTTCAGCTTCTCATTAAATAGAATCTAAAGCACTATACATAGATGCTGAGATCAGTCGCTTGTTTCCTGTACAATCTATGGCATGAACGATTTAGACTATAAATAAATAAGTATGCTTCTGATTGGGCAAACGAGGTCTGGTTTAGCTCTGCTCCAGGTACCTTTTAAGCAATTGCTAATGGCTTAAATACAAGTCCTCTGTGTATAGTAATACCGCTCTCTCCGAATCAGGTGTGAAATATGCACAGATCAAGCACATATACGTGTGCATTTTGACTACAGGGGACGGATGTTTTTATTGGAGGTCAAATGATGGATTGTTTAGCTTTTTGCTTCACGTGATATTAATTGATGGACTGGAGTGTTGTCTCATTCTGACGGCACCCATTCACTGCAGAGGAACAATTGCTGAGCAAGTGATGTAATGCTACAATTCTACACATCTGTTCTGATGAAGTCATCTTAGATATGCACATTTTTCATGTTTGGGTGAACTATTCCTTGTCCACATAGAGTTTAATATGTAAACGACTATTCTCTGTCAGACCGTCATCACGGGACCCCCATGCTGCTGGAAGGCGTTCGCTGCATAGGAGCAGAACTCGAGTACGACTCCGAGCAGAGCGACTGGCAAGGCTTCGACTAAACACCTGATCCTCACAGACTTCCCAATCAGTGCCACATATCTCATGTCGGCAGCGACAGAATATTCCAGATTCTGTCATCAGTGTCCCTGCTTTCTGGAAGCAAACTGTGGTTACTAGCTTGTCTGTACCGTTACAATGGAATGCAGGAATGATCTGTCGTTTACTGTAGCTCTCCGTGATTTGTCGTTTTTCAGGTTTGGATGGAAAAAAACCACAATCAAGTAGTGTGCGTTTGCCCTTACTGAAGGTTTTTTTTAGATCAAATCAAATCTAATATACTCTGTGTTTCTGGCTCCAATCTGATGTGATTGTAAGGTTTTTAAGCGAATTGTTTGAGTGATGCTTGTGCTCACTGTGAATCAGACTCTTGTTTATACCAGTGGGAGGCGCTGCTGACCACAAAATCAATCTTACATGTTTCACCATCAATTCTGTTGGCATCTTGGCTATGAAGTTTGAATGTTTTGACTCCTCTACTGAAATGAATGTGATAGTAATATACTCAACATCATTTAGATCCAGAAAATGTTGGAGATTTTGCCCTGATCATCACTTTAAGGGCTGTTCATTCACCATTCGTGTGTAACATTATCTGTTTTGTCGAGCCAAAGTGCCTGATATCATGTACGTTGCTAGTTTATTTGATTGAGGCCAGCATGTAAACCCAGCCGTTACACATTGAATGTTGGCAGCCTTATTCCAGCATAGTATTGTATGTTTATTCTTAACTCCATATAACTGCTTTTATGAGGTAACTTTGTAAAAGTTCAGTGTCTGATCATTTTGATGGTTTCCACTGTTGACTGCTTGTTTCTGTCTTTTACTGTAATTTTTCTTTTTTTACTCAAGCAAATAAAATTCACTTCTTGTTTCAAAATGCTTTTATAATCATTTGTGTGTCGTAAAGCAGTTGTAAATCAATGCATTGAACAGCCACTAGTGGTCAGCGTACTGTCAAATTATTTTCAGGGATAGTAGGTAGTTGTATTGATGAGTTGCGTGATAATCAAGTAAATTATGAATATACAAATATATTTTCGTTCACTCATGCACGCGCAGAACATTTAATTCTGATGAGAAAAGGTGACATTAGAAAAACTTTTAAAGATTTAATTTGTATATAGGCTAAAGGTAGTTCAACCTTGTGAACTTCATATCGGTCTTTCAAGTAATGCTGAACTGTAGCATCATGCATGTCTAAAATGTAAATGAATCGTGTATTTTTCATTCATCTTAAAGGTAGTTTATTTTCTGTCACCGACGCTAAATGAATTTAAGGTAAATCCGACACCCTAATATAAAACACAAAAAGATTGCATTGTGTTCTCGTGTTCTGTCTAGTGATAAGTGCGCTCCTTATTTTACAGTCAAGGTCTGTGCTTCGTGTGTCAGTCATTCATTGTCCTCCTCCGGCGGAGTATTGTCTCTGACACTGATGGACTGAAGCAGAAAACTCCTGAAGACTCCTACAATCTTAGTTTGAGAAGACGTGGCATCTTCCTCATGACAGTGCAGCATCTTCACAGAGATGTGCAGCTGCTGCCAACTCAAACCTCAAAACTTTAACACACAGGACTTCACTAATACATGTGATTTTAAAACAAATAGCACATAATTGTCCGTTTCACTAATTAAATTACTTAAATGTACGAATTTAATGTAAGAAAATAAGATCGCATTCAGTTAAAATTCAGAAAGTCTTTATAATTATTTATTTGTAAATGCATATGAATATATGCGTGGGATACGATTAGCCTACATTTTACGAGCGCTATCATTTCGATTAAACACGTTCATTTGTTTTTTGAATCGACGTCTTAAATTGTAAGTTTAATGCAGTGTCCGTGTTTTAATATAAAGTAGCCCATTCTCTCTTCGATCTGCTCCGGTTTAAACGTTTTAGTATTATTGTTTATTTTTTTTAATATGGTTGATGTCTCATCAAAAACGTCATTGATTAATATTGGCAGTGACTATTTATTTGCAGTCTGCAGAATGAGACGCAGTTAATGCGCACAGGTTTAATAACATTATATCCATGACTTGAATCATATTAAGCCTCCTTTAAAAAAAAACATGTCTGGCAAATTATCCAAATAACTTTTCAGTCCCTTTTTCACTTTTATTAGAAGCTGGAAGAACGAGAGACCGAGTAGTTCCACTTTTTGGCATTAATAAATTAATTAATAAATAAATAAACATTTGGTTAATTCTACAAAACACTGGATTTCTTGTGTGTGAGAGACGAGATTAATATCACTCTTCAGACAGTAAAAATATATTTGTGTAACTTGTTCAAATCCAGCCTGAATTGGTTGATGTGAGCATGTTCTGGGTCTGTTTGTGTGTTTATGGTATATCTGCTGTTGGATGGAGGAAAGGGCCCATGTGTGAGGCTGAGGGGCCAGAGAGCAGTGCAGCCAATTAAACCTCTCTTGACTGTACTGTTGGTTTGAGGAAGTGACTGACAGCTCCATTCATCCCCTCCACGCTTTAATCTGTGCTGAGCAGCTGAATTCAATAATGAGCCATTTCGGCAGTGAATGATAAACACCGCAGAAAGTGGCAAAACTGCAATTATGTCATTGCGGCCTCCGTAATGGGATTGCGCTCCCAGATAAAAGAGTCTCGTTTTGTTGTTGTGTATTAATGCAGCGGTTCAGTGATGAGATGAACACCTGCACCGCGAGGCAAACACAAATAAACCCTCGTTTATATTTACACAACAGAAAGTCTCACAAACCTATCTATGCAAATTCAAAGAGTTGTCTGAGCTCGTCTCAATAGGATGCTGCAGTCTGGAAAACGGCGTCACAGCAAACTAAACCAAATTAAAACAGCCTATACTTTCAGATTTGCTTAAAATACGATTAAAACAATACAACAATCGTTCCGTGTTTGAATAGTTCCGGGCGCGAACTTTTTAATCAACGCATTTAGCCTCAACGCGTAACTTAAGAAAATAAACTCGGTTTCTGTAGATATAAATAGCTGACATCTAGAAATTAATTCTACTTACCGACAGCAACAAATACAAAGTGTAAAGGGCGCCTCGTGCTTTTACTCGTTTCTGTTTACCAATCGATTGATGGATTACAGGCCGGAAGTGACGTCGCTGCTGTCAGTCAACGTAACAAATACAAACTCTACTCTGGAAATTATGTTAATATGAGGGCTGCACCCTTTAAAATATTCCAATCACATCCACATTATGTCCACAAAATTGTATTTTATTGACTAGTATCGGATGCGCCTGAATTGTCCCGCGTAAAAATAAAAAAAAGACCTCCCCCTCCTCCTGAAGAAATCCTGAAATCCGTTGGCTCTTTCTCCAGAGCTTCTCCAGAGCAGATACAAAAACACACCCGAGTAAATCGACTGTGCAAGCCATAAAAGGGGAAAAAGGGAAAGTTTGCGCAGCTCGGATCCATGTTTGTTGTGGGGAATTACTTATACGTGGTTAAGCAGTGAAGCGCCTCCCAGTGCCTCGGTCATAGACCTTGAAGCCCAGCGCATATATGCAGAATGCTTTTTGGGTTGAGCGCGATCCTATAGCTGAGGAGGGTCCTACCACTTGCCCACAGGACCCCCTCCAACCTCAACCTTCCTTCCCTTCATTATACATCTCCTCCTGCAGGGACGCCCGATGCCGGAACATGCTCAAATATTTGGGCAGAAACTCGGTTCCGTCGCTGGATTCTGATTTGATGTTTTGCTGGGAATAACCTCCCCATTTCTGACAGGAAAGAACTTGCGCTTACTATTTATTCAAGCTCACAAACTGTTGGGAAAAAACTAGGTGAACGCACAAAACAGTGAGATTATTAGATGTTTGATCAAGCCACGAGTATGGGCGATGGGGTCGCCGAGGACCGAAACCACTGTGGATCCAATTCGTTGTGCCGTGACCGCGGCAGAGACTCTAAAAGCCGGACGGAAGTGGAGAACCGGTCACCTGTGCAGAGCTCTACCGACACACCAGGGACTTCTGCGTCCACACCGACTTCATCCAGCGAGGATGGACACGATAAACTTTTAGGAGTCGATCCGGACTATTGCCGAAGGATTCTGGTCAGAGGTGAGTGAGCGAATATTTATTGGAAATGTGAACCCACATCACACTATTTGCTTGAAAAAGACAATATTTGACTAATTGCACAAACAGATTCACTTCCAATTTCATTTCATTGGCATTCGATAAAAGCAGGAATTATTTAATGTCTCTAAACGAAGCAGAAATGAGACTAAATATTACTTCACTGTATTTACAGCCGACAATTACTGTATTATTACAGCTAATATTATTACAAAAATGTATGCACAAAACTGTAAATAGAAACTATAAATAGGCAACAATCGTAAAAAGCTCATTGAATGATCAATATATTATATGCTTAAAACGGCGTAGTTGCAATTTAAATATAAATATAATAAACGCTTTAGAGACGTGGCTTTTTATATTTATTGCAGTTTTATTTCATGTCCCAAACTACAAGCATCAAACACGAGTTTATTCGTGTTTATTTATCTGTGTGCATCATTAAATGTATAAAACAAAAACAAACAAGAAAAGAAACATTTAAACATTACGCATAAGCGAAGGTGGTTCTTTGCATTTATGAAGAATATCTAAAAACGTAGCCCTCTTCTAAATTTAGGTTATTGTTAAACAAAATACGACCCGTATTACTTATTTGGCAGAACATGCTTTATTTACAGGCCTTTTTTTAAAAAGCATAAAATTGAGAAAAGGAAGTCACAACAACGTATAAAAATAAGGTGTAAATACCATCTTTAAAGTGACTGGAAATTATTTGTACGTTTTTGATATCTTAGAGTATTTACGATCAGGAGCTGTAAGCCATTCACACAAGGGATACATATTTTGTAAAAAAAAAAAAAACAATTTACGTTTACTATCCATATTATTAAAAAAAAAAAAAAGAGAGAGAGAAAAAAGTCCAGCTAAAATGTAGCCAAAAATGTAAAATAAAGAACGACATTAATATCTTTATAATAATGCACAGATATCAATGCACTAAATATTTGACTATCACCTGAATTGTTTGCACCATGTAACTGTAACGAATTATAAAACTAATATTTTGGCCGAGTTAGCATCTGCATATACTCAAAGCATTTATATAGCCTATTTTATTCATTTTAGGGGGGAGTAAAATCGTGCAATTGTAATATTTCACATGCTCTAAAATACCCAGGCTTTTAACAGCACGGTCTGTGATGCGCACGAGCTGTCCGAGCTCGAGTCCTGCAACAGTGGAGCTAGTATTTGGGCTGTGATTGGACGAGCTCTGAGTGGTTTTGGCGCAGTAAGCCCACAATCCCCGGTGTCACTATTTGTTTTTAAAGCTGACGATTGAACGAGCCCGGGTCCTCGTGAGAACCGGGGTCACTGAAAGGTCAGCAGGTCTGTGTCATAAGGGCCCAGAGGCTCGCCCATGATTTGAAACAAGGAGGAAACATTTCTCCATTAACATGCTACCTCTTTATATAAACAAATGCCATTAATCGTATGCTGATATTACAGTTAAACCAAGTGTGATCGAGCTCGGTTGCCAGGCAGACATTAAAATAGGTGGAGCTATAGACCTACAGAACATCACGCTAATAATACTTTACCACATCAGTTTTACACAGATTTCTAATTAAACCCGTTCTGATGACATATCACACTGATATGATTAAACAGTTACAATATTTGAAGTTCTGGGGGAAACAGACAGATATGACTTTATTTGTATACATTGCAAAATGGTGCAGATTTTGGTTTGAGACACGGGTATTTCTTCACCTTCATCCACATATAAATGTTTACTAATATCTAATAATGCTGAGACTTCACTCAACATGAAAGTCATCATTATATTACAATTGTTGTAATTGTCAGTTTCATGGGCCAGTTTAAAATGAGTTCAACTATATTATTATCTGTGAATAATGCATTCATGTTTGGGGATACTTGGAATAATAGAAATTAATCAATATTTTTCTTACAAATATTTCTCAAAACTGCTTGGATGTTTATTTTTCAAAGCTACTTTTAATAGATCAAAAAGGTAACGCTCATTTAAAATGTTACATCTTTCATCTTGTTGACAGATACTGTATAATGCTGTTGAACATTTATCAGATACTATGTTTTTGATGATGCATTGATATCATTTCGTGATATCCATAAATGCTGTATTACTGTGTTGATAATAATGTTTCATTACTACCTATCAAGTACACTGACAGGACACAAGAGTTTAAAAGCTCCTCTTTAGAAACCACGTACTGTAATGATGAAACTAAATGAAACTACTCCACAAAACCAATCATATCTAGTTTGCAATATCAATAATTAAGCATCTTTAGAAATCGTTTAGAAGCAGTAGTCTGTACAACTTTACGTTGAGCTAAATCCTTATAAAGTTTTTTTTTTCCTGATGCAAAGCAATCGAAAATACATGCACACGTATATGCGTGTTTTAAAATACACCACTGTGATGCATGCGTGTGCTACACAGACGCCAAGGGCACTATTCGGGAGATCGTTCTGCCCAAAGGCCTGGACCTCGACCGGCCGAAGCGCACTCGGACCTCGTTCACGGCGGAGCAGCTGTACCGGCTGGAGCTCGAGTTCCAGAGATGTCAGTATGTGGTGGGACGAGAGCGCACGGAGCTCGCCAGGCAGCTCAATCTTTCAGAAACTCAGGTACCAAACGCAAGCGTGCTTGTTAACAGTGCAGTAGACTATATGCATGCGTTTAACTACCTATACAATATTTTGTTGCATGGTTTATTATTATTATTATTAGACGTTTTTAGGGCATTTGAAAAATGATAGCGATTGCATTTCTGTTTGCAATTTGATCGTGTGTCTAAATTCTCATAACTAACTCATTTTGATGACATCGTCTTTACTACTTTTTTTACTTTAGCACTGTATCTTATAGCGCGGAGATCAGATGTCTAAATAATAACTAAACATTTCATTGAGTGACTGCCTGTTATTTTAGATTCGTGCATTTACTTGTGTAGTGGGTTATAAAACTAAAGACGTCTTTTGTAATCTCCTCAATGACGATACAATGTAAAAAATACAGTAAATAGCTTTAAATGCGAATTGAAAATAAAAATGTACCATACAGTTTGCGATGAATAAATGACGAGGTGGATACAAATTTAGAGGAAATAGATAAATAGTTATTGGTATCCCAATAAAACGACTTGTTTTCGTTGATCTGTCCTGTCTTTGAATCTGAAAAGTAGGATCTAAAACAGGAAATAAGTGTAAATAAAACAATACATGAACGAATGATTGGATGGATAAATAAATGTTTTGTCAATGGATGGTCAGATGTTGTAGAGAAATGTAACGTCAAATCGAGTCTCCTGTCAGCCTACATTGTTAGAAACACAATCCTCATAATTAGTCTTCGCGCAGTGGGCGTTAGTGGGAGGGGCCTTTCTTTATCCAGACGTGGAAAAAAACTAATAAAAAACCGGGGGCCCCGTTGTCCAGTTTTTTATTTATTTTTAGAAGTTAAATGTAATATTTATTTTTAAGTTGTATTTCAATCCAAGCGATTAAAAACGAATAAAAAGCAACATAGTAACACAGGCTAACTTTACCAGAGGCATGTTTTCGAAATAGACTCTCACACAGACAATATACTGCCACCTCAGTAATATTTGGACATGCATGATTGCTTTTTTGCAAAACGCTCAATTTTGGTTTTACTGCCGTCTGTTTTCTTATGAAAAGCAGACAACGATGTAGTAATTTTAAAGCAATTTTAATATATTATCTGCACAGACCTCTGCTCTTATAAAGTTGCATTTGAAAAATATGATTCAATACAATGTAAATAATAAATTGATATGGTTCGATTCAAACAATGCTTTCATCGCATACCTGGCACTTGCAAGCGATTATTTAAACAACCCGATGTTAGAAGGTTAATGATGTTTGCAGTCATTTTTTCATCGTGTCTTTTAGCAGTCTGTCACGTTTTTGCTTTGATCTGATCCGAATAAAACATTACTGTTACCCAAGTCAGGAATTAATGAAGCAAATAGGTGAATTAATAATACACCTGTTGCTGCTTCTTCGTTTTGTAGATCTGGCATAATGCGTGTAAATTTGTAAATAAAGAAAAATCCATCAGTGTAAATTATCTTATTGGTTTAAATGTAGTTTGGTTGACTCTAGGGGCGCTGTGCTGACGTCAGCTGCAGTTATAGGTGAAATTGTAAAATACTAAGCTATATTTTTATACACAAAGATCCAAAAAACAACATTATGCTTACAACAAATAAAAGCAGTGCTCTCTGAGTTTGGGACGCATACACGTGTTATTTATTTCTAATTTAAAATCATAGGTTTGTTATTGACGTCTAAAACTAAACATTCAGGGTTTTTTTTTTTTAACTCATACTGATTTAAGATTTCATTAAATGCATATAAATATATACTATTCAAAATTACCGAGGTCATTAAATGGTGAAAAGAATATAGTGACCAGTTAGACAAGCATTAGCTTAAACTATGATGATGTGCAAAAATGAATGCGCCAATTAAAAACTGAAAGCACATTAATTAATCATTCAGCTTTTGCAGTGCATTTACCTGGCGATCGCAATTACACATAGCAACAAAATTATCGTATGTAATTTATCTTGTGAGAACTACTGTTCAGGTATATATTTTCTTCACTGAAATTCAATGACCAGAAAGCTCGATGTTTGCTGGACTGAAGAACTCGGGGTCAGTGTCTTTAAATCGTGTCAAAGACAGCATAAACTCTTCATTTAAATGCGACAATCCAAGAGCCTATAAAAATAAACAGCCAAAAATCACCAGGCGCAGTATAAGAGTTTGTTATTAGGGGGAATATTCCGCGTTCATTAAGTTTTAATTGAACTTAAAAAAGAAAAAACCTTAAGCTTATTTAGTTTCCCTGCAGTCATACCCGTTATATATATAACAGTTAACCAACTGGTCACCAAAGTCAAAAAAATGATGGCTTTGGGGACAATAAATCATGCACAAAACAAACAGCTTTTCCATTTTCACTTTAATAAAATTGCTTTTAAAATTTACATATAAAACACAGATTGAGTGCTAATGCTTATTCATATTCATTTATGCTCATACAAATTACCTTGGTGCAGCAGCACCAAAACGCAACTGGAAAAGCTGTCCATTTCCCTGCAAAACATAGACTTCAATTCATATGTAATCTAGCTTATATATAAAACATTTTTTAAAGCAAAATAACAAGACTGAGCTATCTCGAAGGATAATCACGTGTCTGTGGAAATGATTTTTGTAATTAATGCGGGTGTTTCTACGTGTACAATATACTTTGAGTGTGAGTTTGCACAATTTAATAATTGACTCCATGTCGCACGCGACTTGTTGCGCCTCAGTCGCGAGAACATTTGCAATGGCTATGAACTCCCAATTTCGGCAAATAACACAGTCTTTGTGTTTTTACTTCTTTCCTGATAAAACGGGTCACGACAGACAGTCAGGCATAAAAATATAAATGGTCAAAATACTCAAATCTATCCAAAATAAACGAGGAGGGCTGTATTTGATCGTCTTGGCTTTAAACCCAATCAATGTGGTTCTAAAAGGACTCAAGGACGTTTTTTTTTTTTTTTTTTTACGTCAATTGCGGCTTTAATTCGACAGGGATAATTAAGTCCAACCTCTGAGACGCAGAACTGACTTTAAATGAGGATTTAATAAGAATAAAGAAAGTGGTCAGTCTTGTGAAAGCAGAGGATAGAGCTTTAAATTACATTCAAATTAGATCGAATTTAACAATAGGCATGAGATTGAGCGTTTTCCCCTTGAATTTCATAGAAATAAATCTAACATTAATGAGAAGCAGCCACAGTAAGGCAGATTTTTCCTCACAATAATGCATTAGACAGATAGATATGTGAATGTACTTTAACCCATATGCTGTAACCACTCTTATGGGGTCCAATTATAGACTCTCAAGGAGTTTATTCAACTTTTACTTTTGATAAACTGCATTTCAGTGTCTGGATGAAGATGACTCACCTTGTGAGGTTTACAAGCAGCTTTTCCCTGCAGTTTAGTCTTGGAGTGTGCATGGGGTGAAGCATTGGCTAAATGTAAAGTATTTCAAAGTTTGAATACATCACAAAAAGGGTTTTTCCTCAGACCCTGTCCCCAGCAGATGGCTCCCCGCTCCAGCGTAACACAGCAGGGATCCGAACCGCTCCTGACTGTATTGGGGAGTTCAGGCCCTAGGTTTATTGATCAGAGAGCAGATCTGATGTTGGCTAGATATTTATTATCTGAGATAGCGTTGTTAATTTAAACGCAGGCTGAATCAGGAGCCTTTATTCAGGCTTTAGTTAAACTGTTAACCTTATTTCAGTTGTGCTTTGATGGCTTGGCATCACTGAATGAGAGCCTATAAAATAGAGGCTCACGGACAAAATAAATTGAAGAACAAGAACGGCGTGAGCCGCGGCATCCTGACCCGTTTGCTTAAAGCGTGAGGAAATAAACAGGTTTTGTGCAGCACTTTTGTTTCCTTGTGTTTATTAAAGTGAGAGCTGCTTTTTATTAGCCGAGTGAGTGACAGTTCACCTCAGTGTTTCTCTATTTGAGCACAATGAGTCTCTTCTACCAGTGTGACCTTAACATACATAAGCAGAACGCAGGATTTGACTTCAACCTGGACCCTTTGATGAAAGGCAACAGTCAGATTCTGATTTGCAAGGCTCTCACAGCAAGTTTCAGGACGCAAATATGTTTGATCGAATAAATATTTGGATTTTGGGGTGAGGTTGACGTACAAACAAAGCTGGCATCAAGTCTAAATGTTCATAAATTCGTAGGTCCTCCAGCTTTAATAGAATTAAATTGGCAATTCTGAAAGCCTTGAGCGAGTCAGTGTGAGCAGTCTTTTCATCAATACAGCCAGCAGCATGATGCTGCAAAGCACGACGCACGAGTCTTGTACACCGCAAAAAAATGCTTTCTAAGTTTTTTTGTCTTATTTCCAGCCTAAATATTGACAAATTCTCAAATTAAGAAGGATTTTCTAGACAAGAAACAATTACTGTCTTGTTTTCAGAAAAAAAACAAGCTAAAATTAAGTGAGTTTTTACTTGAAACAAGCAAAATAATCTGCCAATGGGGTAAGCAAAATAATCTTGTTTTCTGTCTGAAATAAGATTCTCTTTACCTTGAATTTAGAGTTTAGTTATTTTTTAGGTGAAGAAACATCCCGTTTGACATTTTCTTTTAAATAAAGGTTCCATGAAGAACTGTCAACATGCGGAATCTTTCCATTCCACAAAAGGTTCTACAGATTTTTTATGATTTAAATGTGCCATTAAATTGGTATTTAGAGTAATATTTTGGGTCATAAATCATCCTGTTTCATATAGAAACGCATTAATTTATTTAGAGTTGAGAAGGTGTTCCCTTTAACACTGGCCTTATCTTCTTTACTGGTCTTGTGTTGAGTTTTTGTTTCTTTTTGTCTCTTGTCAAGGATGTAAGGACACTTATTGCCACATATGAAATTATTTTGCATGTTGTTTCAAGGTAGAAAAACTGTCACTGGGGTGGGATCTTTTCAAAAGGCACACTTTTTTACCTATTTGGTTCAAATATGTAAGTAGTAACATGTACCTTTAAAGTACCAAAATGGGCCTTTTAGGTACAAACGTACATTTTAAAAAAGGTACCACCCCAGTGCTAGCTTTTCTATCTTTTGAAACAACATGCAAAATAATTTCATATGTGGCAAGTAAGTTTCGAGAGCTTTCTACATCTCTAAGAAGGTACAGTAATGTTTTGGTTACAAAATCATCCAGTTTCACTTAGAAATATACTGCATTAATTAAAGTGGGATGTTTTTGACTTCAACACTGTCCATAGTCTTTCTCAATGTTTTTTTGTTAATTAAGCAGGGCCTTGAAATCTTTCTTTTCTTTATCTATTGAAATAAAATATCTCAGTCAAGGACAGAAAGACTCATACTTGACATGCATGAAATGATTTTGCTTGGTATTAAAACGGGAACACATTGTTTGGTGAAGAATAGCCAATGCCAATCAGCATAATGTGACAACTTTTTATTTTCTGTTGACAAGGCACAATTACTGTGCAGCCAATTCGTAAAATGTATTTGATGCATTTGTGTTTGATCTTATGAAAAACACCCAAGAGCGTATAGATGAACATTTATGAACTGAATGTGGCTTTTATTTGTCGAAATATTATGTGCTTAAATGTAGCAACTGGTGGCGACGCTGTGTGGTCTTTATTTCCACACAGATCTTTGGGCTTTGATTAAAACATTGTAACATTTTTTGTTGCTTTCGGTTCATCTGTGAGAAAGCCATGGATTTAATGGATGAAAGATTGTGTAAGCCATGAATAAATTGGAAGTGTAATTTAAACAGGAATTTTTGAAGGAAAAATATCATTACATCTGTGAAATACAGACAGACACATAAACAGACAGACATCTTCTGGTTGCTTTTGACTCACAGATAATCATGTATTGCTGTACATCCGCCAATGAGCTGGTGACCGTTCGTTGTTCATTGTTCTCTTTTACACCCAGACAGCATGTAAAGTAACGTAATGTCTGGCACAAAAAGAAGAGATGAGATCTAGAAGAGACAAAGAAAGAAAGGTACCAGTTTAGACAATCTAAGCACTTAGAATGGACAGTGTTTGTAGACAACATTATTAGGTCAGTTTCTTTTTATTTTACTTTATTTTTATGGAACTTTTTACATCAAAAAGACACAGGAAAACAAAGGAACAAAAAACAAACATTACCATACAACAAGGGTTATAATTATATACACACACACGGTGCCCTCCACTAATATTGGCACCCTTGTGTAAATCTGAGCAGAGGTGGCTGTGGAAACAAATCTGCATTGTTTATCCTTTTGATCTTTCGTTCAAAAAACTCTAACCTACCATTGAAGTAAAACTAGTGGAAATGGGGAGAAAGACTCATTGTGAAATAAATGTTTTTCTCCAATACATGTTGGCCATAATTATTGGCACCCAATTATTTCTTTGTCCTTTTCCTAAGATAACAGCTCTGAGTTTTCTCCTGTAATGCCTGAAGAGTTTGGAGAACACCTGATAAGAGAAAAGAGACCATTCTTTCATCCAGAGTCTCTCCAGACCCTTTAGATTACCAGCTCCATGTTGGTTCTCTTTTTTTAGTTCCCCTCACTTAGG
>JAUMHI010000043.1:1554687-1569473 GCA_032359435.1 Enteromius unitaeniatus | reverse complement strand
CAGGACCTCCAGCAGAAATATAGACCCACAACATCAAAAACACAGCAGTATACTTCATTGTACACATGGAGTACTTTAATCCCTGGAGATTGTTTTTGGATGAGCGAGGAGAATTTTTCTTAAACCCTCCTGATCAACATGTGCTGATGTAGGAGCCGTTTGTCTATTTAATTTTTTTTTGTCTAGCTTTTCTGACCCTGAGACTCAACTATTCTCTGCAATTCTCTAGCTGTGGTCCTTGCAGAGGCTTTAGCCACTCAAACTCTAGTCCTCGCCGTGTATTAGGAGGATAGAGACACACGTCCTCTTTCAGGCAGCTTCCTAACATTGTATGTTGATTGGAAATTCTTCATTATTTCCCTGATGGTGAAAATGGTCAAGACACTTTTGTGAAGCTCAATTATCTTTTGCTGCACGTCATAAATATATTATGTTTTTTTCTCATTGTGTTGATGGTGAAGGGATTTTGGGCTTTGTTTTCCCTGTCTATATATATTTCTGTGAAACAAGAAACCATGGCTGGATAGTTTCATGTGCATAATCACCCTGGAGTGCTCAAAATTGTGAATAAGAATGGGGATATACTTCAGAGATATTTGTAAAAAATTCTAGGGGTGCCAATAATTTTATCAATTACAAGAATTTCTCCCAATTGCAATTGTTTTACTTCAATAATAGGTTCGAATTGTGTGAATTTTTTGAATGAAAAATCAAAAGGATAAACGATGCAGATTTATTTCCACAGCCACCTTTGCTCAGATTTACCAAGGGTGCCAATATTAGTGGAGGGCACTGTATCTACAGTGCATCTACAATATATCAATGATTATATAAATGACAATACTCAATCCAATATTTTAGAAATAGGTCCATTTCTTTTTCATTCCTCAGCTAATTTGCTTTGCTGACAGCCGTATGTGAGAAAACAACTTTAGAAGCAGAAAGTACGAATCAGGACTTCAAATAGCATGCACTGGTAAGGCCCCAGAGAAGTGGAAAAGATTGATGGGCGGTGTTTGCATGTTTGTCATTCGTCAGCCAGATTGTAATACAATTATCTGATAGGATCAGAGAGAATAGAAAACTTCACCTTGCTTTAAGAGCCCCAGATCTGACTTTCCTAAACAAGGTACAAAATAGAGTTGAACTATGAGGATGAAAAAGATTATAAAATTATATTTTATAATATATTATAAAATTTTATTTTATTTCTTTAGCATCTGTATTAGAAATCTAGTGTTTTTTTCTTTCCTTTAATATAACAATATTATTATGTCCATATAACAAATTATAGTGTTTAAAATGTAAAATTTTGACAATGACAATATTATAAAGTATGTTTTAAATGCACATGAAATTTAAAATATATATAAATTATTAACAATATATTAATGAAACAAGATACAGATACATATTTAAAAATAAATAAAATATTTAAGAGGTAAATAAATATAACAATTTGAATTTAACAAGGCATAGTTTTATATGTAGCCTACTTTAAAATAAATGAATAACAAGTACATATAGCAAGTATAAATATAAATATATATATAACAAGTATATATAGCAATTTTATATTAATATCACAAAGTATTGTGTTTTAAATGCACATTAAATCATTTAAAAAAAATAATTAAGATGGAAATGCATCATCACAGTGGGGATCTCTATTAGACTGTGCTGTTGAAGGTCGACCACTAGAGGTGCTGTGGTTCAGCAGGGATGCCTTTTAATCCACTGGGAGGACACAATTTCTAAGTATCTGCCCACACACTGTAAGCCTAATTGCCCGATCACATATGCACACGGGCCACGCCATCCAGTAGTGTTGGGGGAAGGGAACTAATAATAGTCCAAATGCTTTTGCTGTTAGGAGGATTACAGAGCCCTATCTACCAGCCATCGGTAAGACAGGGTTGACCGTTGGCTGAACCTGCTCAAACATGTGCTTCGTTAAAACTAGGAACAAGGGTCAGAGTATGCGAAAAAGAGGGTAAACGGGTGTAACTGGGTAGTAATGATCAGGTATATGTAATAGGTATAGGAACAAAGAGTTTTATATTGGCATATGCATGCATGCAACACTGGTCATTTTTCCTTTTTCACAGTGTGTTACAGAATGTGTGTACATCAGACCGGACATTACACCACAAGCATGTTCAAGACAAACCATATGTCTTGGCAGCTGCGCCAAGAGTTTTCTAAAGATATCAACTCAGGCCTCGGCTAATTTAAAAATCCTGCAGTAAAGATGCATGAGATTATTGACCTACAAGCTCTTTAAAGAAGAGAGGTCACAGAGGGGTCGCCGAATAATGTCTCATCACCTTCCACAGGGTTATCACGTGTGGGATCAAGATGGCAGCTAGCGGGCAGTGTAGCTTCTGATCTCAATCTTTTTCTACATTACAATTCTTCTTATTTATTTTTTTTAATTATGTTCAATGTGAAAATCCGACATTCTATCATCTATTTATCCACCCATCTATCATCCATCTCTCTATCTATTGTGCTATCCATTCACCATTCTGTCATCTACCTATCCATTCATCCTTCACTCTATCACCTGTCTGTCCATTTATCATCTATCAATTGTTCTCTTCATCTATCCATCTTTGTATCATCTCTAATCCATCCATGGCTCTTTGTGTCCATCTATCACTCATTTATCCATTGTATGTTCTATCCATCTTTTTTCTATCCATCCATTCATTCAGCTATCTAGCTAGCTTCCAGAGTTAAAAAACAAAAAAAAAAACAGTCAAGTGTCTCAACAAACTTTGCTCTAGAAAGATTTAAGTGTAATTTTGAGAAAAAAAAATGTAAAATTGTCAAAAACATCAATTTATGTACAAATAAACAATCAGAATTCCTGTTCATGTTATGAATGAGCCCCACGAAACATTGAAACCTCAGTTTGCGTCAAATTTACCCTGACTACAGTCCATGACATCATCTTCATTCATAACCACGTGCGCAGAACAACACAAACAGAGACGGTTATGGTGGAGAACCCAGGGGCTCCAATTAAAGCAGCACAGATACCATTTCATTAGGAGAGCAACAGTATCTGATGAATTGATGTACTGGAGTTCGTTCTGCACCAGTGCATTGTGCTGATTCCGAGTTCGCTAAAAAAACGAGAGCAGAGAGGAGTGGGATGCCGCGGGCCAAGGAGCAAATCCAGGTCATGCAGATCCTGCGTTTAGTAATCTCTGCCCCAGCGGTGAACCCTCGATCTCATTAAAGAGGATTTCATCCCAATAGTGTAGATGTATGATGGAAGAGATTTGCTTTTGTCTTTTCTCTCCCATATTTTTTCCTTTTACTTTCTGCAAAGTCGACGTATGATCGAGTTCCGCAATCTAAAATATCAAGCTCCGCCCACTATAGGGTCTGTAAAAATAAATACAAATAAATATTAAAATAGTTTGAGCAATTTAAGCGTACTTTGCATACTCTCGTACACGTACTGTTTATGAACACATCATCAGCATGCTCACGTAAGCTTGAAGGGATCACTCCACAATCTCATTATCCTCACACTAATTGCCACATCGAGTCCATGATCTCAGTGTTACAGACTGTTCAGCTGTTAACGTCTTACTGGGTTACGATGGAAAGTCATTTCCGGAGTGTGTTTGTAAGCTGCTGTCGTCATGAAGATCGTCACCAGATCCTCAGCATGCCGGCAAAAACAATACAGGCCTGGGGTCATACGTTCTCAGACTCCCCATGAAGCGCAGTTTTGAAAAAGTTGACTAAAGGACTGAAAAATGACAAGTCTCTTTTGCTCTATTTTATATTTGAATACATTTCAAAATGTAATTTATTTCTGTGATGCAAAGCTGATCATTACTCCAGTCTTCAGTATCATTCAGGTCAGTATTAATTGCTAAAAATGTCTAATATTACTAACTGTAATGTCACCAGCTTTTTTAATTTTAATGGCTTTTTAAACCATTTTTCAATGGTTGATGGTTGTACTGCAGCCCCTTTTTAAAATCCAGTCAAGTCCTAATGAAAAAAAGAGAGGTCCCACCTGATGTTTTTCTGGCAATAGAAAAACCCTTGTTAACTGTGATTTTCCCCTCAAATTCATCATTTGCTGCTTATTAATATTTAGTAAGGTAGTTGTCAAGTTTAGGAAATGGGTATGATTAGGGATGTAGAATAAGGCATTAAGATGTACTTGATTAGCACGTATGGCTAATATTCTAGTAAAATGCATGCTAGTAAGCAACTAGTATAAGCATAAAATAAAGTGCTCTCAACTGTCCAAGTGAATATCCTTTTTTACTGTAAGATAAGTAACAGAACTTACGCAAGATGGCACCGAGCATGGCATCCTCAGTGCTCCGCTCCATTATACATTATTTATTTAACACACACTTATCTACGTTTCATATTTGCACAAATCATACTACATGTAGAAACACTTCACCTGTTCTTATTTGAATGTCTATATCATATATTTGCTATTTTGTATATTATTCTTTTTATTATTTGTTTCTTGTCTTGTCACTGCCATTCTGTTGCACTGTAGAGCTCTGTCAATAAAAAAAAAATCCCTGGCAATAAAGCTCATTTTAATTCTGAGAAGTAAAATATGCCGCAAATACACATACAATAAGCTGAACCGCATTGGAGAGTTTTTTTAATAATAAAGGCTGAAAGAGCTCCATGGCCATCCTAAAGTTTTCTTTGATGGGATGCAAATATCATTTCACATTGCCTCAGTTGTTAAATACTGCACAAATGATGCATCATTAAAATCCCTCCAGCTATTGTTCTGTGTGTCCATGCATCTAAAAGCAAAAAAAAAAAGCTAAAATCCTTTTTTTTCTTGTGCTTGGACATATCCACATACACAGAAAAGCGTCAAAAGCACATCGAGCAGACAAGTGTGAAGTGCTCTGCTTGATGGTTTCTGAACCTCAATCATCCCATGTCGTAAACATTAAGAGTGAGAAAATGAGTGTGAATGTGCATTTCTGAGAGCTCACGATGTGTTGATGCGTCTGCGCGTATGTACAGTCGAAAATGGCGGCGTCTCCTCCTTTATGGTCCCCAGGGTGGGACAAAGCAGCAGGTGACAGGTAAAAACCCGGTCAGGATTAGATGCATTTTTCATAGGCCCGATTTTCCCTCTGTGAGAGGAGCTTGATCTCGACCCGTCATCGACCCCAGAATACACTCCGCCATAAAGCAGCCCTGTATCAATTAAACATGCAGGACAAGGACATGCAGAGTACAGTGCACTTTTTAACCCGAGGTCAGCAGTGCTTTGACTCGAGTTCAGCGCACTTTTGAACATGCTTCATTGATCTTTGCTTATCAGGAAGCCATAAGGAGAAGCATCCCATGTGTGACAATGCTGCTGAACAAACTCTGTGGTGCTTAACCCAAAAATGACATTTGACACATACAATGACTTCACTCTTATAATTGCTTAATTTTGCAATGTTAAAAGATATTTTGATGTTTTTTAATGTGAAGCTGCTTTTAGATATTTTTAAGTGTCCAAATATATATATTTTTTGACCCAAAGTCACTAGTATATCCACCTTAGTTTTAGCAGCCTTTTTTGTTGCATTTTAGCACTTGAAATGAAAGGTGTTTGGCTCAAAGCTCAAGATTTATTTTCATTTTATTTTATAGTATATGCACCTTTAAGGTACTTATTAGCAACCACACTCAGAAGAAAAGCTTTTTACCGATTGATTTAAGATTCAAGTTGTGTTCATTTGTTAAGATTATCATGATCAACCAAACGGGTAAGAATCACAAACCTCTGTTAGACACGGAGCTTATATTCTGAAATCCTCTAAAAGCCAATGGAAAAATTTGAAGGAAACCAGGTTGAAGCTAATGAAACAAAATTTTCCACATTTGCCCATCAATTTCTCTAACAACTTTCGGTCTCGTTTGGCAGGTGAAGGTGTGGTTTCAAAACCGCCGCACCAAACAAAAGAAGGACCAGACCAAGGACACTGACAAACGGTCGTCGTCTACTTCCGAATCGCTCGCCACGTGCAACATCCTACGGCTGCTTGAACAGGGGCGTCTTCTATCTGTGCCTGCACCTCCACCCAACCCACTCCTGGCTCACCCGCACGCAGGCAACGGCTCGCTCCTGGGCAGCCCATCCGTGTCCACTTCCTCTGGGGCGAGCAGCAGCACCACGCCTCCCGGGGCAGCGGCGGCGTTCGGACTGTCGCTGTCCTCTTTGGGTGGCACCCCGCCATCGCCGCGCCTTGGGGTCCCACCGCCCTCCCTATGCTTTACCATGCCTCTTCTGGGCGGCACCCATCACGAACTGCCAGCGGGATACGGGTGCGGATCCTCCGCGTTTGAGCCCTACATGAGGATAGAGAGGAAAGACGGAGAGTTAAACGGGAAGAAGACGGTTTCCTAAAAACCTTCCCAACTGACTGGTACCTTCCCCCTTCTACCTGTCTCAGGGGTCTCACCTGTGCCGTGAACAACCGGAAGGTTCGCAAACTAACAGAAAGAGATTGAAAGACGGCCTCTCTTGCGCCAGTGCCTACAACCAAAGTGAGGCTGGTTGGACTCCATCGTTCCAGTGGAGGTGAGCGTTTGGGACAAAGCCTGTAATTAAGCATCGCTGTGTTCTGTGAATTATGTCGTCCACAGGTTTCCTTCCATTTTTGCATTACTCGTGTGGTGAGGAACTTAATTCTTTGTGAACGACGGAAAACGCTGTAAATGTAACTAATTGTAAAAGGCTAAATCATTTCGCAAGTTGGGTGTTAAAAAAACAAAACAAGAAAAATGACGAAAAAATGATCAACATTGTGGTGCGTTTTTATGCTGCTCTAAATTAACTGACTTTGGGGAGCTTTGTGTCAATGTAAACGTGAGTCTGTGTGAAAGTATAAGAATGAGAGAGTTAGGTGAGTGAATACGTACAGTAATTGTATGAAAGTCTTTTGTGGCATTTATTCTGCCCTGAGCCTTGGTACTCATGAGAGATGAACAGACAGAATGATTATTCATATAGTAGTGATGCAAAATTGAATTTAAGCACGTGGACAATTTACAAAGGTCTTTAGAAAAATGTGAAAAGCAAAATACAGCATCTAAAAGTGTACATCACCTTTCAGATCAGTTTCTTATCAAGGATAATTTGTCAAGGTGCAAAATTCTAAAAAGGCCTCTTTTTTGGTAACTTATCAATTTCTCAATTGAAAATGATGCCCTTATAAGCTCAACAACATAGAAGGACTGTGATGACGTTTTCCAGGTTATTAGCTTCGTTAATCTATAAAGGTTTTCATTAACTTTACATTTCAGAAAACTGGTTAAAGCTGCTGCATGAGCGTTTCTAATGAAACGGCAGAGGAAGTGATGGCAAATATGACATCTTTCTCTCTTCTGACAAATGAAATCCTTTTCCTCGTTTGGGAAGTCATAGAATCACTAGGCTAGATATTCACTATCTACACACAAATTATATTTCTTGTAGCTTCCATTCACGACTAAATTCACCCAACTATGGTGACTTCCACTTCTGAGAACCCCAGAAATGTGAAAACGGTCCACAGCCCCTTATAAACATGCTTCCTCATGTCTGAGAGTTGCTTCCAAATTGATGCAAAGGGCTAATTCTTGACTTCCAAGTAGGGCTGGGCGATATATATCAAACGTTATATTATGCGCATCTCATCACCGGTTCTTTGATTAGCGGTAAATCTCCATCAGCTGTTTTTAAATGCAGCGCCATCTTATGAACAGAGCCGTACATCACTGATAAGCTACGCGTTAGTTTCGCGGGTGATTCAATGGCGCAGCTTCTCAGTGATATAAGCTGGTGTTCCTTTTAAAAACAGCTGACGAAGATTTACCGCTAATCAAAGAACCGGCTTTACTGACGAGATGCGCTTAACATATAGTTCTATATATATATCGCCCAGCCCTACTTCCAAGATGAACTACTCTTACATTTATTCAGCACCTGGTTTCTTTCTCTGAGATCTTAAACAATGCTTAATTATTGATTGAGCATGTATAGGATTGGTTGTAGGATAGGATCATGGGATCAATATGTGCACATCATTCAGTCATTCAGTACTACCGGGTTGGAGACTGAATCAAAACCAAAATACACACTTACAAAAAAGCATTAGAAAGATTGCTTTAAAAAGACAAAACAATTGTGTGTGAAATTATTTTTCTTTCACTGCCCCAATATATGACCTTTGTCCTCTCCTGTCAGTACTGTCAAAGTCGTCGGGTCAGGTCGGTGCTCTTACACATGCTTTTTATGACTTCACAATTACAACCCACAATTAATCTTTTTTTTTTTTCTCCATTACCTCGAATCAGATGCACTTTATGTTAATGGATTTAGTCTTCTTCGCTCAAAAACTAGCATGCATATCAGTAAGAAAAGCATGCATCTTTTTTTTTTTTTACATTTCCCCAACATATTCCCAGTTTTTGTTTGTTGAAAGACAACCAAACACATTTGTATTAACTACTTCCCAACATCTATACATATTAAAAACGTCCTACACCAAAGCTAGGCTAAGTCATGCAATATTTTAATATTTAAAAAAATTATTAAAGTCAAAGCAGTCCTATTCACACTGGGATGAATTTTAACAGAAAACTATTGCTGTAAGTCATTTCCTATGTGCGGCAAAAAAGCCCATCAACAAATGAGATGTGGGATCACAAAATAGATGTATCCATGCAGAGTGAAATGTTACTTCTTGAGAAACATCTGTTTTGTCTGAAGTTTTATTTTGCATTAAAGCATGTAAAGCGCTATTTTGCTTTGCTCTCGAGTAAAAAGTCTTTTGCACTTGTTTGTTCAGCTCTCAAGGAGTGTTCAACAGAGACAGCCATTTCATTCACTGAAAGATGCTGAGTATCTGTGTTGTTTTTCATAAAGTCAACAGCCGCTCCCACTTCCAGTATGTCACCCATAAAAACAAAAAACTTTCGGTCACTTAATAGTCTGAATAACCTGTAATGTGAATAGGCATTTTCAGTGGCTTCTAAGTCAATGAACTACATGTGGAAGCTTATTTATGCTTATTTTTTTTAAGATTTAAGACTTTTTTCCTCGCAATTAAGGTTTATGTCTCATAATTTTGACTTTGTACAGAAATGTGAGTTTATACCTTATAATTTTCAGTCATAAACTCATAGTTCAAACTGACTTCTTTTCTGACTCATTTTCATATCTCTCAGTTTTGAGATAATTATGAGATATAATTTGTGAGATGCAATTGCGAGAAAAAAGTATGAGGTAAGAGTTTGAAAAGTTTCAATGAGAAGTTGCGGATACCTTCTTTATATTTTCACTCTGTGATTAAAAAACAAAAAAACAAAAACAAGCATCCAAAGCCACAAAAATGTATGAAATTCATTATTTCTCCATTTCCATCCTCTGACAGTATTCTAGGCTGGACAGTTGAAAGTTGTGTCATTCACTCACCATTTTGTTGTTCCAAACCTGTTCTGACTTTCACAGAATGCAGATTCTTCTATGGAACACATATTGCTGTATTTCAAATATTCTAAAAGTCATAGTACTCTAAGTCATATGATAGATTTGGGCGAGTATCAGTCTAACAGCAACAGTAAGCTGCTCTTTCTAAGCTTCAAAGCTATTCATTGTATTTGCATGGAAAGAGAAGGTATGTCTTTGAAACAATATGATGGTGAGTGAATCGTGACTGAAATTACAATTTTGGGTAAAGTACTCCTTTAACCCAAGCTGTAAGTGACTTTAGCCTGTCGAGTTGTTCTTCCATTGCTCTCTGAGAAAGACATGAACATGGTTTTAGCTTCTTATGCATCTAGTATTTGATTGGACTGTAACTTGTGCATAAAAGTTCTCGTCGCAGTGGTGGTGGTGGTGTACATATATAAATCACTGCAGCATCATTTAGCCACTGGCTCATAACACTGGACAAAAGCACACATCACAATTTTTCTTCTGGTTTTTGGTGACATCTCTCAAACTAAAGAAGGATGACATGCTGATTATTTTGTTAACATGATTACAGATCATAAAAACTAATGGAGGATCTCACAGACCTGGGAATTTGAAAAAGCAGCGGAGTTGTAGATCAGGAAATTAAGTACTTTACCATCACTGCAAAATGATAAAAACATATTTACCCCTTTAATTTTGAACCATATGACTGAAATATGTTTTCACAGTTGATCAAGCAAAGACAGTATATATAAATAACATTGCCACAGATATGATTGTAAAATGTGGTTTGAGTTTACTGTGATTGTGTGGAAAGATATTTTTTTTTTATCTCACTTCCATATTTTCTTCCATTGTTAAAGGGTCAGTGCTCTTGTTCTGGCACAAAGATTATATGTTAGTAAGCCATACGCTTTTTGGCAGTGCAGCATTTGTGTGACCGTGTCAGAAAATGATGAATAATCATTTAAAAAAAAAATCCATAATGGCACCAGCTTCTTACAAATAAGAAAACACTTAACAGTATGTAAATATATGAGTCTTTGCACAGTATGTTGTATTATGTGATCTTACAGAAAAAAATGAATGAAAAAAATATAAATGCTTTACAATTCTTTGTCTTATTAACTATTTGCACTTATTTAAAAAAAAAAAAAGTTTTGTGTTCTGTGGCAAAAAAAGCCTTTCTCATGGTTTAAAAAGCCAATATATTGTACAATATGTACATGTGTTTTTATTCATATGCATATAAATATATGTCTATGTAATATGCCTACTTGTGTCTGATTTTTCTGACTCCCCCAGTCTTTGCTAAATCTCTCTCTCTCTTTCTATATAAATATTTAGTTATTCAGGAATCAAATGAAATTTGATTATTAACTGAAATAAGTCATTAAACAATCCTTTCAGATTTCAAAACAGCATTATGCCTATTATATTTATACTGTTCTGAATATTTATTATATCAGGATGATCATCTATTAAGTTGTTCTTCTAGCCCTTCTTTCCTAAGACCTCCAGCTCTTTTCTCCAGACGAGGGGGCGGCACTGTTATTTTTTTAGCAAATGGTGGACAAGCAGACACAATATGTTTAACCACATGTTTAGTCCCCTCAATCTCCTCCCTGTGCTGTTCTCCCTTTCAGAGTCTCGCCTTGACAATCAACTCCAGGGTGCCAATTAAAATGATTGGCGTCTTTTCTTCATGGGAGTGGACGGATGGAAGGAACGGGGACTGGATGGGTGGCCTGGTGGTTTTAGCGTAGGTAAAAAAAAAAAAAAAGATTGGGAGTGGAACTCAAGTGATAGGAACATCGTTGAAGATGGTCATTCTTAACTGGTTTGGTTTGAGGATTTTAGATTTTTGTCATCGGGATCAATAAAAAGCAAAAGTGTCGACCTGACAGAACCAAAACTTAACACAAGTAAACAAAAAACTTTTCAACATAAAAATAGACACACAAACAACAACAAAAAAAACAGAAGTGTGACTAAGCAGCCCATGAAATGAATGTCCAACATTTAGATTTCTGCTATTTTTAAGTCTATTTGCCTTGCTAAATAAGCATGAATATAAATATGAATGAAAGTTTAAAAGAACAGCATAAGGTGTCCTTGTCCATGTTCTTACTGTTATAATAACAATTAATTATGCATAATTAAGTAACCCTAATCCTAACACTAATCATATAGTACTTTAAAAACTTTTGAAAGACAGTAGTGTATATACACACTAGTTAAAATTTCTGACATAACAATAATGACAATTACATAATACATAAATTACATTTACCTCAATATATAAATGATCTAGCTGAATGTTATGTTATATCTTACTTCTTCCTTAAAAAAAAAACCTATAATTCTTACCATATTTAGCAGTAGCAAACCAGATACAACCTTTAAACAGCTTTTGTTCAAATTAATTCTTACTGCTTAATAGCAACACAAACTATTTCAAACTGAAATCATTTCTCAAAAATATTTTGCTTCATTCTCCATTCTGCATGTTTAAACCGACGAGCCATGTCCATTCACATTTCACAACAGCATCTCTCTACAGCAAACAGCTTTGAAATGACACGAAGTCAATAATGACCGAATCCTCATTTCTTTGGCTGACCTACCCCTTTATAAGAAAAGGGCATAATACTACAGGACTTTTAAAGGCAGAACGTTTCAAAGAAAAATAAAAGGAAACATAAAACTTTGTATTTATCCACATTCAATAGTACAGCTTAGCAACAATTCAAACGCCACCTTGACAAAAAAGTCCCATTAAAGCAACTCTGTCGAACAGCAACTGCAATATTTTCCTTTTCAGTGTAAAAGCCGTTTTGGCCTTCACGCCTTTAACCACGCATCGCTGTACCGCCGCCACCCTCCCTCTTCCTGTGCCATTCTTTTCTCTCGCGCTCAGTCCCTCCCGCCCGCCTGTGCTCCCTAGAGCCTGTTCAGTGACCCTGCAGGAGGTTTCGTCACTAATTAGGGTCGCTAATTGGGGGGCACCGGGGCCGGGGTCCTCTCCACACCTGCACCAGTCATGTGACCCACGGAGAGGTGCGCGAGGTCGGAGGTCACAGGGAGGGGGGCACGGATCAGCTGTGAAGGTTCTGGATTAGTGAGAGGAGGGAGCGCTATAAGGGTTAATTACAGGAAGACCCCGGGGCCCGGCCGGCTCAGCAGAGCCACCTAGCATGAGCCAATTTTTTCAGCTCAGGAAAGATGAAGGCTGCTTGTTTTGACAGACTTTGCGCAAGTGGGGCGACCCTGCCATGAAAGAATGATAGCGCATTCCACAGAATGAGAGGAGGAGGATGGCACGCAGTGAAGGAGAGAATGATCAGACGATCCCTCCAACAAACCCCTAACCCAAAGAATAAAACTTCAGGGCGTGACTTGTCCTGCTTCGTTGGTACGTGAATGAAATCCCCAATCGTGTGTTTGGTTGTGAAAGGTTTGCTGTTGCATTTCTAAGCATTCTGACTTGTGGTGTTCACATAGTGGATAATAAAAAAAAGAGCAATAAGAGACACAAACCACATGTAGAAATTAGACCCTAATTAAAATTAATTCGACAGCAACTGTGTGGTGATGTGATAAAGATAACTCTGAATAGGGATGGCCAATATCTTATCATTTGCGATATACTGGGAAAAAATTCTCCAAATGATAAGAATTATTCTTCCTGATGATAAAGTCTAGCTGTTAACGTATTTCTGTGTGTTCAGGCGTGACATTGAGGAGGAGTAAAACTGCTTTGTATATTATAAATGATATATTATGGTTTTTATATTATATTATTGGTCAGTGACAAAAAGGTTGGCATAATTTTTATAAAAACTTTTTTTTTAAGCACGCATTAGGTATTTTAAAATGTATACTGCATGTTTATGCTGATTTTATGTATAGTTACAAATGACATATGTACTATTTTTATTTTTTTTACAAAAGTTAAAGACGTCTAATGTTTTTACGGTCTTCAAGTTTCCTCTCTTAACATTTCTCTAACATTTTTATTTGGCTACAGTAATAACTGGACACCTTTGTCCATTTTAAAGGTGCAGTGTGTAAAATTTAGGAGAATTTACTTTCAGAAATGCAACATAACATACAAAACTATGTCTCCAGAGGTGTGCAAAGACCTTGCATAATAAGCCGTTATGATTTTATAACCTTAGAACGAGCAATTTCTATCTACATACACCTCAGGTCCCCGTACATGGAAGTCGCCATTTAGTTCCGCTATGTTTCTATAGTAGCCCTAAATAGACAAACTTCTACAGAGCGCGTTTCATCAGTACGCTGTTCTACTTCTTCCTTGGTGTTTTGTTTTCACTTACCTTTGTGCAGAAACCTCATCGCTTGATTGGCTACTGTCAGGTGTAACAGATGACAACATTTTTGTCCTTTGTCAGCTTCTGTATGCGTTTTGAAAGGGCGGGGTGAACGGGGGACTTAGCTGTTGTTGAAATTCGAATCCTAACAGCTAGATGTCGCTACAAATAACACACTGCACCTTTAAGGATTTCCTGGAGGATCTGTGCAATTACTTCGGTCATGCATACAGTATGTGAAGTTTCTGCTCAAGGGCACCCTCCGGCTTCCAGTACGAATTAAATAGTCATTACACTAATGTGTACTTAGTAATGCTCACAATAGGGTAAAAAAAAAATAAAATCTAAAGAAAAATATTTTTTTTTGTTGTTGTTGTCTTTTA
The DNA here is from genome assembly GCA_032359435.1 of Enteromius unitaeniatus. Taxonomy (NCBI): domain Eukaryota; kingdom Metazoa; phylum Chordata; class Actinopteri; order Cypriniformes; family Cyprinidae; genus Enteromius; species Enteromius unitaeniatus. The sequence continues at coordinate 1,555,281 of JAUMHI010000043.1, read as the reverse complement.
ATGGATATAAAACACCTAAATTATTGTCATTGACATATCATTTCTGCAATAAATATTAGAAATTATTGTAAAATATTTTTAAGTAGGGCTGGACGATAAATCGCATTTGTAAGTCGTGTGCATCTTGTCAGTAAAGTCAGTTCTATATTAGGCTTGTAACGGTATACCGGTTTATTGTGATATTGACATGTACGATTATCATACCGTGCACATTTGCTTATAACCCGTTTAAAAAGAAAAATGAAACCAGATCTCACTTGCGCTGCAGTATATGCAACTTCTTTGCGTTCATCCTTCCGTGAACATAAAAATATTAAAGCGGTATTATTTCTGTGATGCAGAGGGAATCCAGTCATGTAATTGGATAAATTTAAAATCTAGCTGTGCAGTAGTCTGTGAATATACAGCGCACAAAGGCTGCCATATGTTTTAATGTGATATTCTGTGTCTCTGTATGAATGAGCAGCACTGTTTCTCCTATAGTAGATCTAGTACACACTCAAGTGTGCATGAGGCTCGTGGTTTTAAAGCGTCTGCTGTCTCACTCACTATGAGAAGACGTGAACACATCAACATATCCAGAGCTGCTCTCAG
>JAUMHI010000043.1:1529472-1554587 GCA_032359435.1 Enteromius unitaeniatus | reverse complement strand
CGTGGTTTTAAAGCGTCTGCTGTCTCACTCACTATGAGAAGACGTGAACACATCAACATATCCAGAGCTGCTCTCAGTGAACACTTAATGGTCATTTTATAATTGTATTAAAAAGAATAATCAAATACACTAACTGAAAACTCAAAGGTGTTTAGTACAACCTGTCAAAATAATAAAAAAAAAAGTTTGGTTTAGCCTGAAGAAGTAATGACTGAAATATATTACTGTTATGAAATATATTAGCTTTTTTGCCCATCTTTCAATTTAGTAGACCACTCGTTTAGAGAAGCAAAAGTTGTTTTATTTCACCTAAATGTATTTTTAATAAAATATTTTGTATTGAATTATAGAATCCAGACCAATTATATCAGACAACCCATCCACGTTATAGCCACATTTCAGTTTCTTTCTTCACATTATTATTATTATTTTTGCCTTTATTCTCTATTTACAATCATGAACAATAAAGAGACTAAGCATAGAATTGCGTTCCTGTTCTTTTAAACTCATTTTATGGCTTTTCGAGACACAGGAGATGTGTGTAAGTTTGGTCTGGATTGAGTTGAAGGTTTGGTCTGCGGTGAGATAAGCACCACTCCAAACCTGAAGCCCTTTCACAGAGAGCCAGAATGACAAAGTTTGGGTTGGAGAACTCACAGCTGCTCTTTCAACAACACAGATATTTCCTGAGAGCCGAAGAGAGAATGACGGCATTAAAATGAAGAGCACCTGCTGAAAGGAATGGGAGCGTCATTGTGTGTTCAGTAACACTAGAGAAACTAAAGTAGTTTCTGATATTGATGGCTGATCAGAGACAAAAAAAAGAATGCTTTTGGTGGCCCTTAACAAAGTAGTCCAGACTATAATGAGTTTCTAACTAGGTACAATAAAAGCTGTGAAAAAGCAAATGCTGAAATGACTAAAATATATAGGCCTGCATGAAATTTTTATTGATTTGGAACCGTTCAGCAAATTTTGTCTTGGATATTTCTTCTAAAACCCTTTAGGACAAATGGCAGAAGACGACGTGTAAAAATGTACGGAATTTTTGGTTCATACACTGTTTACAACACAGTCTCACTCCAACTCGTCTCATTTTTTGATGCTTGGTCAAAACCCTTTTGCTAACCCCTTTGTGCCCCTTTTTAGTCACTTTCTGACATGAAGGGTTCTCCATTGCTTTCAGTTGTTTGGTTTAATGTAATGGTTTGCATGAACACATAAATTTATTATATAATTTTTTACTTTTATTGGCGCACTGAACCCCACCCCTACTCTGAGTATACTGAAGACGGAGACACCCCTACATATATACAATAATGCCATTGTTTTTACCCAATATATCTTTTAATTATTAAAAAAACATATAGCGTCGGCATACGCTAAGTGTTACCTATTTAAAACAACGGAGGACCCTTCACGTCGAAAAGTGACTTATAAAAGGTGTACCTTGATCTTCAAACAGCGATGCAAAAGGGTCTTGACCAAGCGTCAAAATGTGACGAGATGGAGTGAGACTGTGTTACTGTTTAGCCTGAAAAATCTCTTAGTCTTTAACCTTTCATGTTTCTTATGCTGTGTATTATAAGCCTATGCTGTTTCTCACATTTAGTCCACAATACTGCAATGATTTGTTCATTTTTTTTCTTGGCTTTCTGTAAATGGTAACATCACTGTGCTGAATAAAACGTTGATTGTCACCTTTTCTTTGAGAAGAAGTCAATTTCTCACCTAAATCCACGTAAATATTTAGACCCAGTGACCCCAATTTTCACATGAAGCCCGACTATAGAAGCCAAGGACGCGTTTTCTCCATCTGTGCAATCAGACTCCTCCACAGAGACCATGAATTTGCTTTGTGTCCTCTAACATTTGTTCAAAATCAATTAAACCTTGCATCCCTGTATTATTTTCAGCTTCTTTTGCACAGTGCAGTGTGATGCACTACTGAACCGCAGCCCTCACACAACATTACTTCAAAAGCTGGGCTGTGATTTCATAGTGCAGTCTTAGCTTTACCCCACAATAGCTCTGTTTTTAAACAGTTCACTGTGATCAATGGTACTATGAACTGATATGAATCATTACAAACAGTTGAAACAGTTTTCTGTAGAACTGACCACTGAAAGAACACACAGGGGTCTTTCTGCCATCAATACAGATTTCTTTCTAACATCCATTTCAGTTAATGTCTGCTTGATCAATCTGGCAGAAAAGAGTTAAGAATTGATCTGAGATTGCCTTTAATAGAACTGGAATTAATTCAAGACCAACTTTGAATGATGGATGGATGGCAGAACGATATAATTTGCGAAAAAAAAAGGCTGATTATGATGCATTAACCTTCACATATAGTGCAACTTTGTACAAAAAAGTGACTAGCGACTTCTGACAAACCTTATTTAGTCTCGGAGACTGTCCAGCACTGCCATACGAGCACAGGGCGCACACACCTCTCTCTGCAACTTTTCTTTAGTGTGGTTTATAGCTGTTGGTCATGTATAAGATCCGCAGAAGTCTGATCCAGACCCACACTGATAAAAATGGTGCCGTTAAATAACAGTAATGTGCTACCATGGAAATTACCTCTGCTCCAATTGCTTCAGACAGTTCGAGTTTAAACTGGTATTCATACATGGTTAGTAATGTGAACTTATATCATTCGAGCTCACTGAGAAGAAATATGTCTTACTACAAAACAGCAAATATTTTAAATAGCTAAAAACATGTCTAACTTAAATCGTTGCAGTTTATCATCAGCTATAACACACATGTGCTGAAATGCTTAAAAATATCATCACTGCTTCAGTTACTGTCTTTAAATAAAGCTGCAGAATAGGGTTGGGTCGATAAATGATGCCATCGTCCATCGCCGAAGGATCGATAGACGTCACGATGCTTAGCCGGCATCACGATCCTCCGCACCGCCGCAGCAGAACTGTTTTCTGTGTACCTTAATTAATATTTCAGTAAAAAAAGCTTTTTTTCGTTTGGTTAATCTGACTGTTACATTTTACAGTAAATCGCTGTTTTTCCATGAATTAACAGTACTGGGGGGGTTGCCAGCAATTAAATGTTTTTCTACAGGTTATTTCCGTAAATTAATTACAGTTTATTGCTGTTAAATTACATTGCATGCTGTTTTTTCACCCTACCACACCACACCACACCACAACCCCACCACAAAACCTTAATGAACACTTATAATGTGTGCACACTACAGAGTGTTAAAGTAAGACTGAATTGTTGTTAATGAGATAATTCTGTGACTAATTAAGAGATGATTGAGCATTAGTGATGAACAGCTGCTGAACAAACAGAATCACTGAAGAGAGAAAGAGAGACTGGGTCAATCTCGTCTTGTGTACTGCAAATACATACAAGCACCGTGTCTGTCTCATGACTCTGTTCCCTTTCGGGGGTGAACTAATGGTAAAACTAAAGACTTTAGTAACTGTCTTTGAAAAATAATATTGTTTTGAACATTAAAGCATGTCAGCATATTCTATTACAACAAATACACAAAATGATGGTCTTTAATACAATACACAATACACTGCACTGATGTCATATAGTCATTTAGCAACTTTTCAGCTGACTAAAACTAAGAGGATTGATCATTTAGATGAACTTGATGGACCTCAAGATGACAAGATGCACATGATTATGATGCGCAGACAATATTAATTGCCCAGCCCCAGGAGTTATCTGGTTTTGCTAGTAAACAAACTATTAATATGTAAAAAACAAACAAAAAAAACCCACATAATTTTAGTTTAACTGATATTCCTGTACAGTATCTGTACTGATATTCCATGCACAGTAAAAATGGGATTTCTGAAGAAAAAAAAATGGAGCTATCAGTTTTTGCAAATTAATTCTTCATATATTGATTAATAGATAGATAGAACAACAGATAGGATAAGAGAACAATTCTAGAGAGTGTGACGGCAACTTAATTATATGTCTGCTGTCAGAGACACACCTCATATCTTCTCTCTACCTGACCACTGACCCATAGCTCATTGCCTGTGGCCTCATTAATAGCTGGAGGTCAAGCAGTTGCCTTGAAAAACGTTGAGGTCACGGCCACCCATCCACAACGACACACAGATTTTTGCGCCACCACTACTACACTACAGGCTATAGTGCTGCATGGAGGAGCAGCTGAATAATACCGAGGGAATAGACTGTATGTGTGTGTGAGCGAGAGAGAGGCAGCGGGAGGAGGGGGAGGCTGGGAAGAGCGCTTCTTTTGAACAAATGTGTGAACAAAAGCCTGCTCAAACTGTCGGCCCAGAGGCCTGGGGTGTTTACGGCTTCTGTATCTATAACCAACAAATCAAGGCTTCCCCCCTCTCCGCCACCCCCTCAGCCGCCTCTCTTTATTGGGAACGGCAAATTAGAGCCCCGTCCATCTGGGTGTTAGCACCAATTACGAGAGGAAGCTGTCAGGCCAGATTAGACCCTGTAGAGAAGGCGGGCATATGAACTGCTTTTATTAGAGGGAAAAAAGCAGGACAAGCAGAGAAAAGTTGTGCAAATTTCAATTTTTTTAGTCTTAGAATGACTAAAACCAAAAGAGTTTTTGATTTAGCTTGTCGCACATTAATTCTACCACTTGTTTTAAGCATAATTCGGCATAACTGAATACCAAACAGCTACGCATAGAAAAGAAAGTTCAGTGTCAAACTAAGTAAAAAGCCATTCAGAGACTTGCATTTTCAAGAGAAGCCCCCAAAAGTGGGGTTTTGCACTGATGCCATTGAAGATCCCAAAGAACCTTTCAGTGAATCACTTTTTGTCTTAGTGTGAAGAACAATTTAAGAACCTTTTGTGGAATGGAAAGGTTCTAAGGATGCTAAAGGTTTTCATTAAACTATGGAAGCCAATAAAGACATTTTTTTTAAGAATGTTGTTTCTTTTGTTGTCGGTTGCCAGCGATATACTGTTTCTCAAACTTTTCTTTCCACTGTCAGCCACACTGAAGCGCCCATCATTAACTTTTTGCTCCGTCGGAATGCTCAAAGACCCGCACAGCCCCCTCTCTTTCGCACTAATTTGCCAGGACCAGGTGTGCAGAGGCCGGGTGGAGGGGGCGTCCAGTGAACTAGAGGAAAGAGAGTTTTCGGGCTTGAGGGAGGGAGGACAATGAAAGCCACACAATGGAGTCCGAAAATCATGCCAGGGAGCAGTGATGCACATCCTTAGGCTGAGTTTGGGGGATGGAATGAGCCAGAGCCAAAGCCAGAAGTATTTCGGCATTGGTCATCATTATTTGAGCATGCAAATACAACAAAAAAAGTAATAATAAAACAAAATCACAATGCAAATGTTTTTTTAATCTTAAAGCATGCTTGCTTAACGTTTTTGCACAGGCATTCCGATCTTACAGCAACAGTTTCTTCTCGCTCTGCGTTAGAATCAGGGAAAATATAGTTATATTTCAGCTATTTTATGCTTTGTTATACTAAAACAAAACAAATTTTGTAAAAAATTCTAAACATGGCTAAAAATAAAGACAAAAACGTATAAAAAAAATCAATATAAACTATAAAAGTATCTCACTGACATGTTATTTTACTATTATGGATGTACTATATTTTATTCATATTTTGAATCATTTTAATTTTTATATTTTCAGTTTTTTATTTTGAAATCTTATATGTAATTATGCCATGTTTTGTAGTTTTATAAATGTTTTATTTAAGTTTTAGTTATTGTAGTATATCACAGTAAAATAAATTCAAAACATTGCTACTAAACTCCTTAAAAGTAATATTTTTGGATTTTATTTTGGTTAGTTTTCATTTTAATTTATATTTAAAGCAATGCTGTTTTCTTTCTGACGCAAAAACAACTTTTCTTTGTCTTTAAGACAATTTCTACATCTGGAAGTGTGTGAAGTTATGCTTAATAACTTTATATGCTAAAAAAGTATTAATAAGATCAGTCAACATCTGAGTGTATTTCAATGCTTATTTAAGTAATACATTTTCAGCTTAGCAATGTGCTCTTCAGGCGTGGTATTTGAACGGACGCAGCAAGAGGGGGCCGTACGGTGAGGAGGGGGAAGCACTAATAGGCCCTAATTGAATTGGATGTTCAGAGCAGACAGAGACTGTGGAAGTAATCTGCAGTGCCACAGCAAATAAAGCGCGGAAGGACTAGAGTGTCCGCCTCATGTGACAGACTGTAACGTAGCCTGCGAGAGGGCAACGGCCCCCTTTGTGCAAACCACAAAAAGAGGCAAGACGGCCTGGCAGGGACTAAGAGCCGAGAGCCGCCGCTGGGCCACAGGGGGACGATGGGCTCCAGTGCTGCAGGAGCAGCATGGGACGCTTCAGGAAGTTTTGGAAGGTTGATAGAGGAGAAAACGGCTTGGTTGTGGTGCTTATTATTAGAATTATTGCCAGACAAAAACAAACAAAAATGAATTTAAATAAGTAGTAAAACATGTTGTGCAAATGTAAATTATTTTGTCTTTAAATTATATAAAAAAATATCTGAACCAATTTTTTGTTTTTGATTCGTCTATAAATCAGTCAGTAAAAAAATACATCGTTTTTTATTGTTAGATTTATTTTTGACTGCATGACTATTACAATTTCAGAGTTTCAAATAAAATAAATCTTAAGTGAAAAGTGTTGTGAAATTTTTAATTAGTCTTAATATTACACCATACAATAGCAAAAATATGCAGCTATAAAATAAAATAAAAAGTTTTCTTTTTTTTTGGCAGCATCATTGTGACTAATACAATCTCATATCTGTAAACAAACTAAACTAAATAAATGAAGTACTAAAAACAGGACTAAACGTGTCATGAATTTATATTTATCTTAAAATTAAACCAAAGGTTTAACCAAATTAGTTTTTGGTTTGACTAAAAATATACAAAATGTGAACCTGGACCACAAAACCAGTCAAAATTTTATATTTTTAGAAATAGAGAATTAGATATCATCTGAATAAATAATCTTTCCATTGATGTATGGTTTGTTAGGATAGATACAATCATTTGAATATCTTGAATCTGAGTGTGCAAAAAAAAAAAAAACTCTAAATAATGATAAATTCAATCAAGAAAGAAAGAAAGAAACAAACAAAAAGGAAAATAACAATGCTTTAAATTTTTCAACTCAGTATAGAAGAACACAGGCTTAAATGTCATCCTCCCGTCTCACTAAGCTCTGATTGGTGGGTTATATGATCAGAACTTGGCTGCTTAAACTTAACATGTTTTGTTAAGTGTGTTCTATGCTGGTACCCTGATTGATTTGGAAAACCTTAGATATGTATAGGTAGATTCCCCATTATTTATTATTGCTCACTTGATTGAATGGGGAATCTACCTACACATATCTGTAAGTACAACAACGAGCATGACGCTATTGTTTACACTGTCTTCAAGGATACGCAGCGTGAATGTGGACAGACATGCCATCGTTTGCCAAAGTCTCCGCTTTGCTCAGCTTAAACTGAAATGCAACCTGAAATGTTCAAACTAAAACAGGGTCGCAATAAAGGCGTAACCATAGCACAACAAAGTTGTTCCACTAGTACAGAAACATACTAGTGTAAATTGGACCTAGATGTTTTTTTCATCACCCATTCCCCATCCATTATGACATGCAGGCACATATACTTAATCATATAATAATTCATGCCATATGGCACCTGCCTATAAACTTAACATCTCAGCAACCAGGACCTGCCATTCAAATTTCACAGTACAATACCACAAAAACAAAACATGCACAGCGGAGAAGGACAGCCACACAGCCTCCTGCAGTCTGGTGAGGTGCGGGGCGATCAGTGAGTTGTTGGGTGTGAGAGTGTGTCGTGGCAGAGGAGAGGAACTCAGTGGGCAGCGCTGGACTTTTGCACGCAGATGTGTGATTATGCCGCACTAAAACCCTGCCGAGACCTGCTGGGGTCATGACCTTTACAGAATCAGTGGACCTGCACGTCAGAACTAATGGAGGTTTGAGAGAGTCCCAGGAGACTGACAGAGAGAGAGAGAGAGAGAGAGAGAGAGCATGTGAAGCATTACTATTTCTTCTGTAGAATAAAAGAGGGAGTGTTGCATTGTACGTTTAACCAATAAGAAGTGAGTTACGGGGGTGTACATCACACAATCATGTTTTTTTAATATTTATAACATAAACATATTAAATTACATTTTCATACTTTATAATAATGTACAATTTAAATAAATGACACTTGCACGTGTTAATAAATCTAGTATAAAACAATGTGACTAAATTATTAAAAGTAAAGAAAAAGATTACAGCTTTATTTAAACTAAATATATTCTGTTCACAGATATTTACCTTCATTTTACTGGTTTGCTTGTTTCACACATTAATGTCCTCTAATGTTTCATATTTTTGTGGAAACTGTAATAGATCATTTATCAGGATCACTGGATGAATAGGAAGTTTAAAAAAGGAAAGATATTTATTTAAAATAGAAACTTTTGTAACATTATAAGTGTCTTTGTCACTGCTGATTAATGAAATGCATCCCTGTTAAACAAAAAGGTTACCTACTTTTTATTAATATATAATACTTTTTAACATTAGTGTACTTCATTCACTGGTACAGGTCATTTTTATTCACTTAGTTTTTTCTTACAAAATTATAATTCATCACTTCAAAAAAAGAAAATGACCTTTTTTCCCCCATTTGAATAGAATTTTTTTTTTTTACTATTTTTGTTGCACATTATTTCCTTTATACAGATGCAACTAAACTATAAACTATAAATGTATGATTAGCCTATTTGTTACACAAATAAAAAACATGAACTGAAACTGAGCCAAATTGAGAACAGATACAAGAGAAATCTGGAAAAAATGGAAGAAGAACAAGAGGGCGAGTGATAGGGCCGGATTACATAAATTCACTCCCAGGGCTACATCCTCATCCTGCTCAGTAAACGGATGTTGACACGGAGGAGGAGACAAAGGCCTTAAAGGGGTTTAAATGTGGACTGAAACAGGTGGTTGATATACCCCACAGGGACGAATCACACCCACTAAAAAGACTAGTCGGCTGGGACTTCCTGTATTTTCCCCCACTGAGGATCATAATAAATCAACAGTTGAGCGACAAACACTTTTCATCCGTCATCCTGCTCGCTGTATCTCTATGTCTCTTTGACTCATGGGTTACAGCTGTCTGGCGACTGTACCACTGTGTGCCGGGCCAGACGTTGCTTCCTGTGACGCCGTCATCGGGACACAGGGGGGGTTTGTCTGTGCCACCATGTGCCTGTCTAGATACCTTCCTCCATCCCAGCCAGCATCTTTTAAAGACTGTGACATACTGTCTGTACCACTGCGTGCGCGACAAAAATCAAGCCCAATAATGTCCCGTCTGAGACTGCCCGTCTCTAGATCTGAAAAACACATCTACTACAATAATATGAAGACTTTTGCACAACAGACACTTTCCGCAAAATATTATTTAAAATTGTGTCAAATGCTTGTGTGGATGCTAAAAGCTCAAAATAAAGTAAAACAATATATACTACAGTACACACATATGCACTCATCTTTTAAGTGGGATTTGATTGCTTGTTAAACACAGGACACAAAACAAACAATCAGATGTTACAAATATTCTTCTTCAATTAATTCATTAATTAATTAAATCAGCTACAAAATGATGATGTTTTTTCGTTTGACGTTATATTTAGGAAGGTGGGGAGCAATAGTTTTTACATCTATATATAATTGTTTATCTAACATATAACAGTTACTTCTAATGGGATCATTTGCACCTTAAAGCATTAAAAATAGTAATGAATTTGTACCTTTTTCTTGGAAAGTGCTGTAAATACATTCATATTTATTACAGGTGGGTTTTTAGTATTTAGTACAAATTCCTAGTATGGGAAACCATACCTGGCCACTTGTCACGTCATTTCATTTCATTTAATGAAATTGAACACTATTAAGTGAGAACTGTGAAAATGATGACAATAGATCAAGAAGTAAACATAAATCGTCCAGCTCAAGAACACCAACAGCTGCACTTATCTTAACATCAAAAACGTCAAGCTGAAAGTTTACTGGCTCAGGGTGAGAGAATCTGCCTCATAATGGGACACATAAGCAACAGGTTGCTGTTCACAAGGCCAGAGCGCCACCTAGAGGCCAAAAACAATCATAATCAATGCCCTTATCATTGCCTCATTGACAATGCTTACATTACAGCCAAATAATAGCAGATTTGAATTAAGATTTAATTAAACTAATAATGGCAAATTTTAGATTGTAATACTTCTAGATAATAATACTTCTAATAATATAATATTATTATTTAAATATTAGAATATCATCAGTATTATATTCAATATTATTTCTGATAATTTAACAATTCTTATTTAATATTAAAATCTAATCTAAAATTGGAGAAAAAGCAATCATTTAAGAACCTTTTTATTTTATATTATTAATAGTTATTTCTGATAAATTAATTAATTAACAATTCTATATAAATATATAAAAAAAGGATTACAGCAATATTACAAATAGCCTGGTCACACCTAATTATTTTTAAATGATGATTTATTCTTAGTCATTATTTATTACCAGATTTATGTAAGTTCTTTTACGGGACTTAAAAAAAAAATTCATTAACAGTTTGTTTTTGTCAAATATCTCATATACATATATAAAAAAATAATTAGTTATGTTTAATTACTCATCATTACAAAACAATTATATAAAAAGCCAAAAAAAGTTTAAAAGTAACCTGAATTATTTATTTATTTATTTTTACAAATTATTATATAACTTTTGACTAATTATTCTAGAATAATAGTTATTACTGACAAACAGCTCATACACGCTTCTATTGCCGTACAGAAAGTGTGAGTCTCCTTTATAAAGGCTGCCCTTCTGGCATCACCAAGTTTAGGTTTGTTTGCAAAGCGCAGTGAAGTCACTGAAGGGCCACTCGTATCTTCCAGGCTGGCCTGTCACATCGTGTCGCATCTTACAGCCCTGAATCTGACCCACCCTCTTCCTCCCTCTCGCTCTGTTTTCTGTCACGTTGTTCGGTTTATGCGATTCAAAACGAGAGAAAACCCCAGCTCTTTATGTTGTGCAGCGCACAGCTGATATCGACTGATTTAATCAATGTTCTCTTTATGTTTGTGTTTGGGTATACAGTCGATAAGCAGGACCCCTCGCGTGGTATGATAATATGACCCAATGACCCAGCCGTGACCCCCTATCAGTCAGCCTCTTTACGTCATGTTTAATCCCAAAGTACTCTCATTACTGTAATGCTGCATTCTGAGTATGTGTGCTTTTGGGAACCTGGGGGCGAATTTCAGAACGGGTCACCAGTAGAACAGCCAAACCTGACAAAACCATGTTTTGAGGATGTCCTCGCAAGAAAACAAGGCTTCATAAAGGCATTAAATAATGTCTTTGTGCATAATTAGAAACGCCTAAAGTTGTAGATGTTTTAAGAACAACAGATTTAAATAAGAAGCCTAAGAAGGACATACATGTGTGGAAGGGGTAACTGTCCAGGGGCAACTGTAACACTTTTTTTACATATATATATTTAAATTCAAGATTTATGATTCAAGATACATATTTAGTGAGTGCATGAAAATTGGATGCACTTCAAATGAAGCTGCTTAATATGGTGAATATAAAATTATATATTAATGATGAATATAAAATTCACTCCAGTCTCTCCTGCAATGTATAATTATATACATTATATATATATATATATATACATATATATATATAATTAGTATACATTATCAAAGAATATATGCTATAAAGATCCTGCCAATAAAAAAAAATAAATCTCAATTACTCTTACTATTATTCTTTTATGGTCTTAATTTTATTGTGTACACTGGACATCCACAAGGCTGTCTAAGGGAAAAAAAAATATTTTACTTTGGGAGACAATATTAAATTCACTTTCCAGTTTCCACTTCTCCACTCGCCAGTTTTTGAACTATTTATTGACGGTTCTATTTTAGTAAATGACCAAAGAATCCTTTTAATAAATATCAAAAATAATTTGTCTAAATCTAATTATTTTACACAATAGTCATGGCCACACTCTAATTAAAATAATAACTATTTACTAATTTAATTAGAAATTTTAAGGGAAAAATCATTTTACTTTTTAAGAAATGTAAAAAAATATATATAAAATATATGTGTACTATTTGAAATGTTCTGAATGTCAAGAATTTAGTTTTAGATGCATTTCAACTGAAACTACTCAGTAGTTAGTTTTAAATTCATCCCAATCTCTCCTGCAATGTATGGCAAAGATCATGCAAATAATAATAATAAATAAATAAAAAACATTAAAATGTATTAAAATAAATCTTTACAAAAATATATATATTATTATCAATTAATTTAACTCTAATTTAATTTAAAGTTTTTTTAAGTTAAGTTTAAAAGTTCTTATTTTCCTCCATGCAGACTATCGTGGGTGTCTAACATTCACAAGCTGCTCGAATTTTTTCTCACAAACTTAAATGAAGTTAACTTTGTGGAAAATGCCACAAAAAAATCTTTAAATGTTTTGAACCTTAAGCGTTCACTAGTCTGTATATTTCAATGACCTGCTGGATGCTATAGACTAGCTCTGGTATCATCAAATAATAAAGCTGGTTTTGATCACTGAGACATGTAAGATCAATGATTCTAAAAAAAATTGTGTATGAAGAAATACTGTCCATAATCCCACAGCATCTTTCTAAAACACTGTGCAAGCTATTATATAGAATAGATCAAAACTAAATTAGATCTGTCTTTATGTACTGTCAAGACATATTGAACGTGTGGGCAGCCTTGCGACTGACTTTGTATGATCCTAAGACCAAGCAAACCGAATATAAAACCATTTTTAATGTTATATGTCAGACGGCATAAACCTTTCAAGGTCACACCGTTTGACCAGAGACAGTTTTCCAATGGATCAGGTCATCAAAAGAATATGTATGTGGCAACAAAACAAAGTACATGAAGAACCACCGTATTGTAAATGATCCAATAAGCTATTTTAATATATATTGTATGTAAAACTGCTACCACCTGAAAATGATGATGTCCTTTAGCTTTGCGAGATAAAGCATAGCATTGGTACCAACGTGAATTATTGCCACTCTTTGCATTGCAACTGAATTCTTTAATCAGCAGTTTTACAACTTCCACATTGTAAAATGTTACCATTTCAGGATGATGCTAATGCAATAGCCAAAAATCATCTAAATGCATAAGCGTATTTTGTTTAAAAGTTGCATTTGTCAAGCTAACATTGTGTCACTATAAGCACAAGGGCTGAGCACATCTACCAACAAATGACGATTGTTACTTTATAGCATCCTTTCTATATAGTCTTTGTTGACTTAGTTAACCTTAAAGGGCAAACAGAATGACTTTTGCATCAACTTACGTAACAAAATGGGAAGAATTAAAAGCATAGCTGTATACCAAAGTTACTTTCAGTTCTTCCACCGAGTGCTCTGTCAAAAAGAGAGTGAAAGACACAGAAACAGAAGGCTCGAGAAGAGCAGATATTAACAAGAATCTTGAGAAATTATGTGGAATCTTGAAGAAGATGAAAGAATTTCAGGTTGGATACATTCATTCTTTTGTCGCATGACAATACATTCATTGTCTTTTTGTCGAAAATTGCCTAAACATTCTAAAATGTTTTTTTTGTTTGTTTATTTGCTTAAATCTACTGGATAAGTTGTCAGTTGTTGCTTCTTAGATTCTGAGGCGGAGAACATCCTGTCTTCAGAAGATGAAAGAGACATTGAGGTAATTTCAGCTTAAATCTGAGTGGCTGCGTACAGTATGGCATAAAAATAGATACTATGTTTACAAAAAAAGCATTTAGTATGTATTTATAAGTTTTAAAACATTTCTGATATTTATGATTTGATCATCTACACAGTGAGCTTTACTGTATGCCACACATTTTGGTCACCTGCTGAATGCAGAAAAACTGCTTTGTACAATATTCTTGCATATTATACACAACTACAAGATTCTATGTCTAAAACACAAAACCTGATATTGCTAAATATGAGAAATCAAATTCTAATTGTGAGATCCTCAAAAACAATATAACGATGTGCATGATGATTCAAAATCTGTTCCGTTATGCTATTATGCAATGATTTCCTGCAGAAACAATGCAACCACAAAAACTTTGCCTTGCACATTTCAGTAATGGATTTTTTGTGCAGTTGATTTTTAAAATGACTATATTTACCATTGTATAATCTGCTGTGTAGTGCGAGATTCTGGAGAAAGAGCGAGATGAGGCCAATGAAAAGCTATCAAGGATGGAGGAGGGTGAGATATCAGTGGAAATCTTTTGCTATTATACTAATATTTCAACTGGAGTCTCACTATGAAATGCTTAATATTATAGAATTGAACTTTCGTTGGCTAAACCTGGGCAATACTCAGCACAACAAAAACTACTTAATGTGTCACTGGAAATGTCCAAACCTGTTTTATACAACTTTCAGCCTCTGCCCAACTGCTCAAGGAGCTGGATGTGTTAGAGACACAGTTTCAGATTGAGCGATCATGCAGGGAGACCGCAGAGGCCTTTGCACTAAAGGTAAGTACACTTCTCTTTTCTCACAAGTCTGATGGCTTGTATTTGTTCTGTTGCTTATTTCACATCCCCATATTGATTACAAGATACGCTCTCCACACTGAGTCATACTGTTTTGGCATATGGTTTAGGAAGAACCTTTAAAAGAATATTCACTCAAAAATGAACATTTGTTAAAACTTTACTTACTTTCAGGCCATCCAAGATGTAGATGTTTCTCCATTGGAACAGATTTGAAGACATGTAGCATTGCACACAACGGATCCTCTGAAGTATATGGATGCCTTCAGAATGAGAGTCCCAACAAATGTAATGCAACATTTCTCCAAATCTGTTTCCAAGAAGAAACAAACTGATCTGGGATGGCCTAAGAGTGTGTGCAATTTTACCAAGCCATCAGTTTATCTATTCATTTAACATCCATGGAGCCTACGATATATTATGCGGTAGGCAGTAAGAAAAATGCTCCTTTTAAGAACTGCTTCCTAAAGGCTCTTTAGGAAATCAAAAAATGGTTCTACTGTGGCATTGCTTGCTTTAAGAGTGAAAGTGAGTTTAATGACAGGCCTGGCCAGTGATGCCATAAACTGTTCACTTTTAATAATGATATATTGTTTGTATTAGATTAATGAACAGAGGGGTGAGTGAATGATTTTGAGGCTGATATTGGTAATAGTCATCATGTCACCCTTCTCAATCTTTGAGACCTTTGAACCCACAGGTGAATAAAGATTTCAAGGCATTAAAGAGGCAAAGCCAAGCTATACTTCCCCTGATCCCAGAAATGCCAGAAAACTTCTCCATCCTGAACCTGGACCCCGAGGCTGAAACAGTCTCTGAGGAAGAGAGCAGCGAAGATCCGCTTCTCCTGAGTCAGAATCAAATTAGAGGTAGCCTAAATTTCTAAGCAGTCTGCATTCCCATAAAACTGTCCAAGAATGAAAATACAGAAGATTTTGGATCACGTTTCCTGCAATCTTTTTGTACAGAACTACAGTCATCTGT
Source organism: Enteromius unitaeniatus (assembly GCA_032359435.1). Taxonomy (NCBI): domain Eukaryota; kingdom Metazoa; phylum Chordata; class Actinopteri; order Cypriniformes; family Cyprinidae; genus Enteromius; species Enteromius unitaeniatus. Next base: position 1,538,942 of record JAUMHI010000043.1, on the reverse strand, counting down.
AGACCGGTTACTTGGGGAAAAAATTCAACTCGCTGCACAGGTGGAGCTTCTTAAGAAAGAGAAGGATGATTTGAAGGACAAGGTATAATGGCCTGGCGCCTGCAAATATAACATGCATACAGTTGTGGTCATACATTTCTGAGAAAACAATTTGCCCCATAATTGCATCTACGTTAACAGTGTTTCTTCAAAGCAGCAATTTTTATGGAACTTGTCAGTGCCCTACTTTCTTTATATGCAAGTTAAAATTTAAAACATTGAATTTAATTCAACTTCAAACTCTTGTTTTATTCACAAGTTGGTGTTGGAGGTTGGAGAGAAAGAGGCCCTTCTGAGGAAGTTTAGTAAGCAGAGCAGGACTGTGAATAAAATGAAGAGAGGTGAGTCAGCCGAATATATTCTATCATTAGTGAGCACATATACAGATCAAAGATTGATGGTAGTTTCTCCGTGTGTTTGTGCTACAGTGTCTCAGCTGGTTACAGAAGAGTTTACAGAGATGTCTCAGAAGCTCGAGATGGAGCAAGGACTCAGGCAGCACGCTGAAGTGTTTGCACACCAGGTATGCTTTTCAATAGGTGCTTCCACTCACAACTTTACCATTTATTTTTGTTTAGTAACCAAAACTTCGGCAAATCAGCTAGCTTAAGTTTGCTGACTTGAGAAACATTGTCATGAAAAGTCAATGTATTATTAAGACATTCTGTATTATGTGTGAACAAAGCCATCTTTGTTGGCTTTCTGACAGTCCCACTGTTGATTGGGTTTAGGGGTGGATATTTACGTTTGTTTTTTTAATAATGAATTATCATGAAACACATTATACATATTTACCTCTTTTTTTTTTCAACATCAGTTCACAATGTTACGAACTTCCTGGTACAGTTTGGGTATGTTGAAAGTCTGGGTAGTAGTCAACAGATGATTTAAGTAGCAAAATACTGAAAAGCTGTAAATTGCAGTAACAGCACTTAAACTGCAGTCATTACAAATAATCATAAGATCATGAACATCATTACATAATATCATCAGCAAATAATACTGGAGCTAACTAACTTACTCACCCGTCTGTTAGTTCCTTATGCAGTGACAGGCAGACAAACCGCGTTTTAGTCGGTAAATCTGACTTAATTCGCTTGACTTGAGTTTATCGATATACTTTGGCTTTAGTTCTGTGTAGACTCTTTTCCATTTGGATGGAAATAAAACCGCCTGCCCTCGTGTACATTAAGTTTTATGACGATAATGTTTAAATAATTCCCAGTGATAACTGCTCTCCATAACGGCATAATTCCGTTATTTAAAAAACCGTTGGGAAATGAAGACACCGTTGAAGGCTTGGTGAATTTCAACTGACGCTCACGTGCCAAAGCTTGAATTGGACAGTTCAAAAGAGCGTGCGAACAACAGGAAGTGGTACGGTTTTTTAGGTTTATTGCGATAAATCATTTGATATTTTTGCGTGAAACGACTCAGTAACGACTCGACATTATACAGGTTACCAATGGATTATTTAAAAATAAATTTAAGTGTGCCCTTATGCAAAACAACACCATGGACCCTTTTTCACACTGATGACACATTTCAACTTAACAGTCATCTGCATTTTAAATCATCTGAATTTTTTCGTTGTATTTGGATTTAAAAAATTAAATTATATATATATATATATATATATGAATAGATTAACAGCGATATTATTTATGTCGCGCAATAAGAGTCACAGCACATTACCGCCGATAAAGGCCCACCACTAATATATATATATATTGCCTACATTTATAACACTATACTTCGTATTATCACCTTCGTATCAAATGAAATAATAATAAAAACTAACACTAATGGAAGGGTGTTTCTAATTAAATGTGACATCATTCTCTCTTCTGACTGCCCTGTGTCAGTCTCTCTGTTTTTTTTTTCTTTGATTGAAAGTCATGAAAACACTGTAGTGGAGTTTTTCTTTTGCTGTTTGAGCAAATAGGAATGCAAAAAGTATATTTGTGGTACTCGCATTCAGTGCTCTCAACGTTTACCCTGTGCTCCATTCGGAAGGGCTCATCCCTATGCCTAATCTCTTAAAAAGGTTTACCCCTGTGAGAGCTTTGAAAGATGTAGGGCAATGACCCCAACTCCAGTCCTCAGAACCTACATTTTGGAAGAGTCTCTTATCTGGCACACTCAGTTCAGTTCATGGATCTCTCCCCTAACAAGCTGATGATCTGAATCAGCTGTGTTAAATAAGGGAGATAAAGGATTGCATGCAATTTGTGCAGAGCAGTGGGCCCCAAGGACTGGAGTTAGGGACCACTGGTGTAGGGGACCAAATAACTGTTTTGTGAAGTTCCTTGAAGCCCTTCTGCATCATCCTGTGCACACGTGGAGGTACTGTCAACATGAAAAGAATCAGAGCAAAGGATTATGGGGGCGCAAAGTTTCCATCAGCTGGAAACTGGGAAGCCCTTTGCAGTAGCATGTCCATGATTGTTTTCACTCCGAAGTGGCCTTCATAGGGCGATATATCCCATTTGGAAAGCACCGTTGATTTGACCACAAGAAAGTACAGAGACTGATACATAATCTTATCACAGTTATAGTAACAGCTCAGTTAAATAATCTGGACATAAAACACACACTTCTCACTCAGAGGCTTACATGACCTGGCCGACAACATGACCATATCTGAATCAATAGACAGTAGATTGGAGGAAGTGCAGTGTCTTCCGATTTGGTCAAGTGCGTACAAGGGCCTTGGGAGATTTGGGCTGTATCCGGTCCATTCACACTTCCAACTGAGAACCTGCATTAATGAAACAAACCTGAAAAAAGAAGATAAAACACTGGATTGAGATAACACACACTCTTTGACCATGCCAGTCCAGCTGGCTCTGTTAATACTAATGTTTAGCGTTCATTCAGTCTAAATGAGCATCTCCGCTTAAAAGTGGCATCTGTCTTTGCATCCCTCGTCTCTTCCTGTGGTAATTAGCACCCATCAAGATGGCAGTTTGAAAATTGGCAGCTCTTTAAACCCCTGTCCTTGTTTGACACTTCCTTTTTGTCGGCTTTGTGTATATTGTTCCCCATTTGCAGACACAGACATAATGGGGGTCCCAACAGGGGGCCTTCACCTGTGAAAGGGACCCCCGACGGTTCACGCACCACTCAAACTCCTTCTGAATGTGTGGCCACACACTACACAGCTTGAATGACATTCTTTATCGCCACCCCTTCCATTTGTCTGTTTTCCCTGTGTTTTGAAAACACATTCATCTTTTTCTTGTTCAGTGTTTTTTTCCAATCACAGAGAGCCTAATGACGGACTAATTCGAAAGGGAGAAAATACAGGCCGTCATCAAACAAAGGGACGTGCCGGTTTACTCGTCAAGCACATGCGCTTTTCCCTGTAATTGCACCTCCGCAGGGGTCGCGTTTGGTAGTTTAGGTCTGTGCTGCTTGCAAGGGCAGTGAATGGAGGTGAGAAGTGAGAGTCCAAACAGTTATGACAAACTCCCACTTCCCTTTCCTTCTCGTCGCTTCTGCTTTACAACAAGCACATTTCTTGTTATCTAAAATATCAGGGAGATAATGGATGGTTTGATTTTTGGTTTCCCAAACTGTACTGATTCTGTTGAGGTTTTGTTCTGCTGAATGAAAGTCTTTCTGATAATTCACTGCATGAGTAATGGACATGCCCACTGAGCTCAACAAATAGAATAAAAACTCTTTAAAATGGAAAAACAAAATAAGTCTTAGACCTTTTGTAGTGTGAGAAAACTAGGACATTTGAAGAGAGATTTGAAGTTTGGCATGGTGATAGATGGATGGATGAATATGTGGACATATGAATGATCAAGTGATTGGTTTTTCTCTACAGATGCTGGTGAAACAGCAGGAAACCCAGAGACAGATTCAGAACGCAGAAACTGAGAAACAACTAAAACAGGCTCTGAGTCAAGTGACTGAAATCAGCAAAGCTCTGGAAGAAATACGACTCTGTTACCAAAAACAGGTGAATGTGTCAGTTCCGATTGTGATTCATATGTGGTTGGAATATGTTTGAATCTATCACATCATTTCCTGATCCAGTTTATCCTGTTCTTTACTTCGTGCATTTTCAGTATGCAATGAATAAAAACAGAATCTGTACATAATTAACACATATTTTTATGTGCACTGTACTTACACTTAAAGGAATAGTTCACCCAAAAATGAACATTCGGTCATCATTTACTCACCCTCAAGTAGTTCCAAATCTGTATGAACTTCTATGGTCTGCTGAACACAAAGGATGATATTTTGAAGAAAGTTTGTAAGCAGGCTGTTTTGGGTCACAATTGATTTCCATAGTAGTAAAAAAAATACTATGGAAGTCAATTATGACAACCAACCCGCCAAAACAGTACCCCAGAACGTAATAGAAGTAATGAGAGCTGTTTATGTTCAGTAGACACCACGCACATGCTTGAAAACAAATGAAAACAAAGCTCATTACATTGATTCTTTTCTGGGACACTCTCCAAAATGACTTGAGGAGAAGAATTGCTGAATAAATTATGTTATTATTGTTTTCTTTGCACACAAAAAAGTATTCTCATAGCTTTGTAAAATTAATGTTGAACACCATGGACTATTTTAGCGATGTACTTGTTATGTTTCTATGTGTTGAACGTGATAGTAGGCTATATTGATGTCTGTGGAGGATCAGAGAGAGAATTTTAAATTTGGGAGAACTAACCATTTAACTGTATCTATTTATACAGATGTCTCATACAGAAGCTCAGGATCTCAACTCTCTGTCCGATCTGGCCGCAGTAAGAACAAAGTTGGAGATCAGTGAGAAAGAGAGGAGCGAGATTGAGATTCAGCTGAGCGACTCAAAGCAATCAGTTACTGCACTCCAGGAGGAAAGTATGTCTTACTTGGAAAAAAAAATCTAGATTGTGATGCTGAAAAAGTATTAGGACCTTATTGTTTATAAGGTCCCTGTTATATATTATATGCCCTATGAAATAAAAGAGCCAAGACAAAGCATACATGAGATCTCAGCTGTTTTACCAAGACAATGAGTAGCTTCTCAGACTTCTCTCCTTAGAAAAGATCTTGGATCTGTCCATCTGCTTTAAAAGACTCTCATCGATGTCTCAAACTCATGTTTGCCAAGTCTGCTATCAAAGAAATACAGTATTTTTCATTATGTTCTTCTAAGACCAACTGAACAAATCAGTTTGGCACAGTAATTTAATTTAATACTACATTCACTAGGTTTTTATGAAATTTTTAGGGGAAATCGAAATTTCCATTATGTCTCTATATAGCTTTAAAGGTGCTCTATGCGATGTTGCAGGATTTTAGCTCGATTTAATTTTTATCTCAAACCGTATGCATCACCTCTTGATCGTCTTGCTGTCTGCCCTCTGAATATATGGGGAAAAAAACAGATCTCGAAAGACAACACCGAGGCTGCAATACAAAAACAAACACTAGGGGCACAGGATGTGCACCACAACAAAAACAAACTTCGGCCAACCGATCGGCAAGAAGAGCTGGGGTTTAATGCAGCCGTAGTTTGTTAGAGCCTTCACTGAGCAACTGAATTTCACATCAGGGAATAATACTATTTTTTGTACCACATTGTTTTGTTATAAAAGAAATAATATTTTGATTGCAATTTTAATTGTTTATTTCGCAACTAGTCAAGCTGCTCACGGATAAACTGAAAGAGATGGAGCAACTTCCTTCGATCCAGTCTAACCAACTGAATGAGGCAAAAGAAGACCCAGCTGATTCACCATCACTGGTGCCACCGGGACCACCTCCTCCTCCTCCACCTCCTCCACCTCCTCCACCACCTCCACCACCTCCATCTTCAGCTGTGACTGAGTGAGTCTTTTACACCTTTCAATTTTGAGATATTCCATCTATAAAAATGCACTACATTAGCAAAGTCGTCAAAAGTTCATTAAAATGAAACCCATTGTATTTTTAGCCCATTGATAGCTTTGAGGAACAGAAAGAAGGGAGAAAACAACGCCACTCAAACTGCGAGTAAGACAATCATACCTTACATCCGACCTGTATGTGAAAGGCAAAATCAACACGGCAGACAGCAAGAAACAATACAATCATTTAAAAGTTGGAGTTAAATCAAAGCCAGCGCTGCTCTCCCATCCTCAATGAATACTCTGTTGATTTTCTCACAGAACCCGCAATTACGGAGGATATGAAGGCCAGAGCCGTGGATGAAATGATGGAAAGAATCAAGAAAGGCATTATTCTCAAACCTATTCTCAGAGCGCCACAGGTGGGTCTGTCACTGGTGACTTATTGCATGTTTTGCTGAATAGAAATTTTAAAGTGAGGTGTCTGTATGAAAATAATCGTAACATATGATGGGAACAATCCTATGAGCTTGAGCGTATCACGTATGATTCACACAACAGGACATCGATTTTAATGTAATGACAAAATACACACAAGATAATCTATGTTATGTAGACATGCCTTAAATATAGGCCTGTTTAAACAGAAAGAAATACCTGAAATTTGGTTTCTTTTCAGGCCGTGTCTGAGGATGAACATGCATGGAAGGTTAGTGATGCTGCCCTATTTCATATGGGTTTTTTGTTTACTATTACACATTACTGTGGTATTTCAAGTTTTCCCCTAACCATGATTCCTTTTGCATTTTGAAGTATGTGGAGGTTTTCTATTTTCTTTGACTGTGGGACTAGTTCATGTGTGGGTAGTGACATGCCTAACTACTTTGTGCATTGCTTGCGAATGATGTGTTCAGAAAGCAACTGTTCACAAATGGCAAAATGTTATTAATCAGAAATAACTGACATTTACAGGAGCAGAGGTCTGAGAACCGGAAATCAGCTGTGCTGGAATTGCAGGGGATGCTGGTAAAATAAGATCTTTTAAAATATGGTTAACTGATTAGTTTTATTACTCAGACTAGCTGTTTGCAAGGTTGAAATTAAGTTAAGTGGCTGGCTATGCTTATAAATACATACATATACTTAAAAATAATAATAAAATCTGGGTGCAAATACTTTGACGCCCATCAGTTCAGAAATTTTGAATCTCTTATGCTCACCAAGGCTGCATTTATTTGACTGAAAAATTGTGAAATATTATTTTGTATTTAAAATAGCTATTTTCTATTTGAATATATTTCAATTTTCAATTTATTCCTGTAATGCAAATCTGAATTTTCACTTTTTGCATTTTTATTAAACATGTATGTTTTGTCAAATTAATGTTTGCATCCATTTTATTATAGGGTCGTGTGTTAGTGATTTTATCATAATTTTATCCAACATCTCTTAACCACTCTAAAATGCATGATCTCTCATGGCCTGTTGTATTAATGTGACTTTATTGTCTGGTTGACCTCAGGATTCCATAAGGCCTGGCCCTCGAAGGGTTGATTCTAAAAAACGCTTCAGCCGTAATGTTGGGGAGGCGGAGCTTCTGATGGTGCTCCAGAGAAGGAGGCGGGCCATGGGGGATGAAAAAGGGACCCCTCCTTCACCATCCAAACCTAAAGGTACCATCTCTCTCTTTACTCCATCATTTATACTGCTCATGCTTTCAAATGTGCTTCAGCTTATACACAACTAGTCGACTCTAGTGTCCTGTATTTCTAACATATAAGTACACAAAACTTTAATTTATCTACTATTCATTTCTATATTAGTAGTCTAAACTTCCAAATAGCTGTCTATTGGCAAAGAAGAAATAAAATTGTAGGCCCCTATTTGTAGCAAGTTATGCTTACATTAACAGATTTTTTGTAATTAAAAATAAACTTACACACACTCTCTGAAAACTAGATTAAATATGCAATTTTGCTTCTCATTTTTTAAAAAGATACACTTTGGGATAAAAAGGATTTTTGATTAGTAGTTTAGTAGTGGCTTAAGGGAAAAAGAAACCTTTTTATTTTATTTTAACTTTTTTTTTTTTTTATCAGAATCAGATTTATTGTGCAAATTGTTTTTGTGCTTAAAAGCAGTCTCTTTCATTTATTGATTGGTTATGAGTGTTTGTGCGAGCTGCATTCTAATGCAGCCACTTAACTGAAGCTCAGTGTTTCCTCACCCACTCGCAGATCCACCTGCAGCCGCGTCCGTCTCGAGCTCTTCGCCCTGGGCAGGGGAGAGTGGAAGCGCCCCTGTGCTCCGGAGGCTTCAGCAGAACCGTGAAAAGAGAATCTCTCGCATAAAGGCCTCAGAGTCCATTATATGGGAAGAAAAGTGAGTTTTGAGGGTCTTTCAGTCTGACCTTCTGCCCTTTTGAGAAAGGCGATGTTGAACTAAGTATGACTTCAACACCTTTTCTTCTGCCAGATGCCTCTAGGAATTTGTTTAAAGTAAATGTCACGAAGCTGAATAAGGCGTTAACCCTGTTAACTGTGCCATGAAAAACCAAGGACCCATGAATTCAAAAGTGAATTATGAAAGAAATAAAAGACATTCTTTCTGCACATACTCAGTCTGTCTTTTCTTTGCACTTAGTCTGCTTTTGCTGTTGTGTTGGGCATTTGTGCTTTTGAGGTGTGAATTCTTCCATTAAAATACTTGACTTTCTTGAATACTTGACTTTCACAAGTATTTGCACCTTTGATCGCTTCTCTCGTTTTGCTGAATTACACATCTGACATTGACATTCTTATAGCATTAAAACTCAAAATTATTTTAATGTGACATTGTTTTATATTCATAAGACCAGCATTGCACCCTGCTGGGTTTTATTCAGTGTTATTCTTGGTAAATGTGTTATTCAGGTTTCTACTGTTAATATAATACCAGAGAATCTCATTTGGACTGAGATCAAGGCTTTGGCTCGATATAATCAAGTCCATCTTGTCGTTTTTGATTCACAACCTTGTAACTTTGACTCTGATTGTGGGATTATTGATTTGAAGAAAGGCTAAATACGTTTTTGCCATTCTTCTGAGATGCTTTCTCATGTTTATCTTTGTCAGTCTGCTGCAATAATAACTGTGGAGCATTTGTCCAAAAAGCAAAAATTGGCAGTCTCTCCCAACAATTGGAGGGCAAATAACAACTTTAAGCTATTTAAACTAGAAAATACTCTATTTTGTTCAGTTTGCATATAAAACAATGTCTGCATCAAAAGATTTAAAGTTTAAAGCTAATAGCCTAAATATAATGCTGAAAAAAAAATTAAGGGATCACTTAAACTTTTAACTCCAAGTCAATCCCGCTTCTGTGAAATCAAACTCCCACTTAGGAAGCAGCAGTGACTGACAATCAGTTTCACATGCTGTTGTGTGAATGGAATAGACAACAGGTGAAAATTATAGGCAATTAGCAAGACACCCCCAGTAAAGGAGTGCTTCTGCAGGTGGTGACCACAGAGCACTTCTCAGTTCCTATGTTTCTGGCTGATGTTTTGGTCACTCTTGAATGCTGGCGGTGCTTTCACTCTAGTGTTAA
>JAUMHI010000043.1:1499454-1517747 GCA_032359435.1 Enteromius unitaeniatus | reverse complement strand
ACGCCTTCCGGTCCGAGGCAGAGCAGTTCCCGTACCAGACTGTTATACAGTTGGTCAGGATGCTCTCGATGGTGCAGTGATAGAAGTTCAAATGAGTTTGACTGAATCATATCTGCCAGTATAGGCTCATAAAAACTTCATTTAAGCAGAAAATACATTTTCATTTAATTAATTTAATTCAGTCTTTTGCATCTCGAGTGAGGTGTATATGTTTAGATTTTCATATTGGAAAACAAAAATATTGAATATATATATATATATATATATATATATAATTTTATTTTGTAAAGGTAAGATTCTCTGTTCTGATTTAGGCCAATAAATAGCTTTTAAGACATGGAGAAACCCTGTAGAAAATCATGGTCAAACTTTCTGTTTACTTGAAATAAAATAACTATTATCTGAAATAAACAATATATCAATTTATAAAAATATCAATTATTTATAGTAATTTCTGCCAGCTGCCAATGCATTTGTTTAGTTTAACTTGAAAAACAACTAAAACTTTATATACTAAAATAAAAAAAATGATGATAAAAACTGTATTAAACTATATTAAAAACTATAAAAATGACAAAAACAAGGAGATGGGTAAACGAAAGTGAAAACGGAAATAAAATCTATTTCAAGTTCTGAACAAAATTAATAACAATAGTATACTAAAATACCACTGGTTTGCTGTAACTAAAGCTTACTGGTAATAAAAAAAAGTATTATCTATAAGTCCTGCCCAAACTTTGTCAAAAATATTCAGCTGTACTCAAGCAGCCGCATAGCAATGTGTCAAAAAAACATGCAGACCAATTATGGTTTTAGGACCTCTTGAAGTCAGTCAATTAGTTTTATGAATCTCACACAGCAGAAGAAATTTGTGTTATTGTAAGTAAATTATGCATGTCTTGAAGAAAAGAGATGGTGATAGTGTCTTCGCTCTCTGAGCATGCATGGGATACATCTTTGATGTGTTTCTTTCAAGCGTCAGGACGAATATCCCATCTGTGTCCCATCTTCTGTACGTCCCAAAGGACTCTAGCTCCAGCTACAACATACAGAGAAGCAGAAAAAGAGAAAATACTAATGGAGGAAGGGAGAGAAAGATCATTTTGACTGTTTCATATCATGGCAAAGAAATGCACTTAATGCAATCACCTTGCAAAAAAGAAGGCTTTAGGCAGCTCAAATATCAACCAATTTGCCATGAAAATAAAGAAAGAGAGTGATTTAGCAAACATAGGTCCATCATAAATATAAGTCCATCATTCTTGCTGCAAAAAAGGTCAATAATTCTGTGTTTTTCTGTAATTGTGCCGTGCTGTGTGTACACTCAAAAAAAAAAAAGATTAATTAGATGAACTCAATTAATTTGAAGGCAGGATTTCCATCCAATAAATATGTGTAGCTCCAGCTAATAAAAAATAAATTAATGCAATTGAATTTAATTGAGTTGGGTCAACTCAATTTGATCAAATATAGTTTTAAAGAAAATGAAACAGTTCATGCTTGTTGAACTCAAATAAATTTAACTGAAAATTAAATGAAGAGGAAGACATCCTTCTACACTCAAAAAAAGAAGATGATATGTTTGATTTACTTATCTTTAGGCATTAGCCAACATGTTATGCATAACATAAGATGGTTTTGATACATCCACAGCAAGCCCAAAGTATATTATTATAATTAAAACAACTTTGTTTTAGCAGGTCCCTAAGCACATGCTCTACACTTTACCACAATGGTAACCCCCCAAAACACTCACATAGCAGAAGGTCTTTTAAATACATATATAAAATAGCATTAAATATTTACAAGTCTCCCAGTTTTATCATCTTCATAAAAATGCCTAAAATAACATTTTATTTCAAGATTTGCTATCCTTATCTTGCTCTGTGCAATGCATGATGGGAAGAGGAAATTCCCTTTCTAGTTACATAATTAAAATAGGGAACCAAACATAATTGTGTTAAATGAATTGTTGTTGTTTTTTTTAAATCAACTGAACAGTATTGGTGAATCATTTCTTTGAGTGTACATTAATGAGGAAAAAAAATGAGTTTTACTTAAATGAGTTTAGCAAATGGCTGCAATATTAAAAAAAAAGTGAAAGATTTCAGGGGGTCTGAATACTTTCCGTACCCTGTATATATTAAATATGCATTCAGACTCTTGATTATGAAAACATGCAAGGTTGAGGGTGATTACTAAAATATGTCTTGCAAACACAAAGACTACATTTGAAAGAACCCGTAACCTTAAACATTTCAGCATATTATCATTTCCGTATTTCCATAAATCTTCATTTCCGTCAGCTCGTCACAATCTTGTGTTATCATTATGTTGGCCCATGGAATTTGACCCTGATGGAAACATCCATTGAATTTTTATTAATTATACATTTTCAAAGCTGCAAATTAGTAGATTAATTTTAGATTACTTATCTCTTTATCCCGACTAATTACTAACGCTTTAGGTATGAGTACTAATAATTAAAGCTTTCATCTGATGTGACAAAACGCTGTGACATTGGCTGATGCCTAAGTTTAAAGTGCATGTTTTTGTACTGGAAAATATGAACACATTTTTACCAAATCAAAATGTGTATGTTTAAATATGTGGCATTGAAATATTTGGCTGTTAGGGATAGGCATTTTTTAGGTATGTGATTTGAGGTATTTTCAAATATAAGCAGGCAAATGTGTTTTTACAAGTTTATCCGGACTGATCTGAGCATGTGTTGGTACATGGTGTGTGTCACAACATTTTGGAGCAGATGCATCTGAGAAGAAGAAAGAAGGTGAGTGTGAAGTCGCCCTGGGCTGGTTGTCTCTTGGGATTTATTTTTTGGGTGTGTCAAGGATGTCAGAATGGTGTGTGTGTGTTCCTTGTATGTGTGTGACCCTGGACCACAAAAGCAGTCTTAAGTCGCTGGGGTTTATTTGTAGCAATATCCAAAAATACATTGCATGGGTCAAAAAAACTTATCGATTTTTTTTTATGCCAAAAATCATTAGGAAATTAAGTAAAAATCATGTTCCATGAAGATTTCTTTGTCGAATTCCTACTGTAAACATATCAAAATGTCATTATTGATTAGTAAAATGCATTGATAAGATATTCATTTGGACAACTTTAAAGGTCTTTTTCTCAGTATTTTGATTGTTTTGCACCCCCCTATTCCAGATTTTCAAATGTATCTCGACCAAATATTGTCCTATCCTAACAAACCATGTATCAATAGAAAGCTTATTTATTGATATAAAATATACATCTCAGATTTGTAAAATTTGACCATATGACTGGTTTTGTGGTCCAGGGTCACACACACACACACATATATATATATATATATATATATATATATATATCTAAGCTTACACTTCATACACACTGTCTGGTGTGTGTTTAAATTGAGTTAAATGTTCAGTGCTTAAAAATAAAGTTTAGCCCAAAAATAAAACTTTTGCTGAAAATGTCCTCACACTCAGGTCAGGCTTGTTTCTTTATCAGATCAGATTTGGAGAAATGGAGCATTGCATCACCGTCAGCAAAGGACGTTCTGCAGTGATAGGTGTTGTCAGAATGAGAGTCCAAACAGATGATAAAAAAAACCCACAATGATCCACACAACTCCAGTCCATCACTTTACTGTTTGTGTGAAGTGAAAAGCTGCATGTTTGTAAGAAACAAATCCATCAGGACTTCAGCTTCAGAATTCTGAGTATAATGTTGCTTTCTCCAGTGAAGACGTTGTGTGGACTAAATCTGTGGACTAAGTTAAAACATCACAAATATGTGGGTGGATTTTTGTGAGATGACAACAGGAAATTGACTTTAGTGGTAATAATGATAGATAGATTTGAACTTTGTTCAAAATATCTTCCTTTGTGTTCAGCAGAACTAAGAAATGTATACAGACCTGTAACTACTCGAGAGTGATTAAAAGATGACAGAAGGGTCGTTTTTGGGTGAACTATTCCTTTAAGTAAATCCTAGAGTACACTGCAAATATTAAACTATTGAAAAGCAATTGCCCTGGCATTAAAATGTAAACCTTTTATCAACCTAAGCAGTGAAGGGCAACGACAGGAAGCAGAGATGACAATAACACCTGTGAGAAACAAATCACACTCCTGTCCAGCCGAACTCTCAGCAGCCAGTCCAGATTACTGTCCTGCCCTCTCCAGGACCGATCGGCTTCAGACGTGTGAACACTGTCTCTGGCGTCACATAACATTAGCGCTGAGGCCACCGCTCAGGTCAGAGAGCATGAATCGTAAGGTCAGCCTGAGGTCAACCAACAGGAAATGCCATGAACATCGGTCATGAGTCAGTCAGTGTAAACGTATAATCAGCTGTGACAGAAACATGCTGATCTATTGACTCCGCACGACAAAGTTACAGTGAGGTTTTCAGCTGACTGATAGATAGCTACTATCATGAAGGTTTATTCACAGATAGAACCATTTAAAAAGTCATTCACAAACGATTGCATTGAATTGCAACTCGTTACAAATAAACTGTCTGACAGCTGCATATAACACGACATCTCAAAAAAACATATATACACACAAGTACATACATTTGTTATATCATTAATCCAAATACATATTTTACATATGTGTATCTATATTTATGCATGCACAAACATATTGTAATACAAAAATATAATAATAAACTAGGCTACATATTTATATATAAATAAAAGACAATGGATGATAATACAATATTTTTAATATTATACATGCATAATATATATATATAATATTGTTTTATCATCCATTTTTCCTTTTCATACATAAAATAATACAATTTAAAAATATTAAATAAAATATACAAATATGTTTCAATATTTACTAGCCTAATTAATATTTAATATATCCATATATACATGGAGAATAAATGGGTGCGTATCAAAAAATGTGAATATTGTGAAAAAGTTTTATTAAAATTATTTTTTTGTTATTGTTTTCTATTTTCTGTTTCTATTGTTTTGTAATTGAAATCCAGAGAGAATGCACTCATGGATACACAGTCACATCTGTCCCTGGAAGATCAGGCCAAACACTCATCAGATGATCTAATTAATTATTTAGTCAGCTACATCTGCTTTATCAGCAAGACCGGTGCTGACAGATGGGCTGTGATATGAATCATCTTCTTTACATCCACACATTAATGGACGAGAAATTCAGACATAGTATTTTCCATTTTACAATTCATATACATAATAATAGATAAAATTGTCTAAGCACACACAAACACACACACACACACACACACACATATAGAAGGTTTCCTTTGGTGCACGCAACCCAGACCTGAGTAAACTTCCAGTCTGTGTTTGTTTATCTGTCTGGTTAGTGGATATAAGTCATCTTGGATATAAGGCATCTATATACACAATTTAGTAATTTATAGCATCTGCTCTATTTTGGGGGGAAATGGCTTTCTTGTCCCGATTTGGGAGTAAAGGACCTAACTACTGTTAGACGTCCATCATCCCCCACTGGTTTGGTTTCTGCTCTGATTGGTGGAGAACAGATGAGAGGAGGGACGTCTGACACGGCTCTTAAGATTTTAATTGTACCTGGCACTCATAGGCACACTTGGCATTTATGACTAATAATGCACGCATGTGGTCAAATTAATGCATTTATGCATACATTATCTCTCTCTCTCTCTCTCTCTCTACACTGTTTGCTGTTTAAGCCACATTAGATGGATTACCGTTCACAGATGCAGCAGATTGAGCAGATAAAGACAGACATTCATACTCATGAGGCTTGCACAGAATTCAGGATTGAATATATAGGACCTGAATTAAAGTTGCAGCGGAATAGTATTTTAAATTACAGAGACAGAAAGAAAAAAACGGGTGAAGTATAAATTTCTTTAAAAAACCAAACATTTGAACTTAATTTTAATACTTGAATGTTGGTGATCACTTCATATTACCCTGGATTATTGTGAAAACAAATATACATTCTGTGGCGCTACAAGGCAAACGCAGCATCGGCTTTGCTGACTGTTAATTGTGTTGACAGTCTTCAGAGTAAATTAGCATAATTAATCTAAATGAATGACGTAAACTTCTCTACTGCATGCTGTGTTGTATTTGCATGAATTGCAATTCAGAAAATTCCTCTTCCTGTGGTTCTATTTACATTTTACATTCTATATGGAACACAGATTGGTCAAATGCACACAGCCCACATCCACATGCTCATCTTATATGTGTGATGTGCAGCAGCTTTGCCTCTCTCCATATCTCTGTCCAGGGCTTCTCTGGAGATAGTCAAAGCCCTCCAGTAATGGATCTTTGGGGAGGCGCTAATGTGACGGACAGCAGGGAAGTGTGAAAAACATACAGAGAGCATTTCACTCAGGCATCGCTTTAAAAGGGGCTCCACAGAATGGATATAAAGAGCTTGGTTTTTTTTCCCTTTTTCTTTCTCTTTGTAGATGACCTTGCACTTTGAAAGAGGCGCACAAAAAGTCGGGAGTTTGCGAACAGATCGTTTTTCTCATAAGGTGTCGTTTTTAAAATTAAAATGCGCCTGTAAACGTGGATCGATAGCTAAGTCATTCGAAAGTTGATTCCTCCAGTAGTTGAAACACTATACGATGCTTTAAAAACAGTGGTGTAGCCTACTCTAACTTTTTTTGTGGTGTAGAAATAACATTCTTACGTGAATCTAAACTTGCATTCAAAAACCACACTGATGCAGACCAACTTGGATGATATTGAAAGCAACAATAAGCTATATAAAGCTATATGAATCTATATGAATCTGAACATTCCATTATTTTGGTAGAAGGCTTCAGGTTTTAGCTCCAGACTGTATTTTCAGTGTCTAAGCCCACAGGCTATGATGTCACAAGTCCCTTGCAAAAGTGGCACCTCTGTTTGTCCTAAAGGACAAGTGCAAAATCATTTAAATCTAAATAATTAAATGTTAATCACAATATGTCTGCAGGGATCACAGCAGGGTGCACAAAACTCGATTTTCCCCAATTCTACAAAACTCACCTGCTGAGATGCTGGAGTGATTTTGATGATTGCCAAGGTATTGCTATGTGGTGGTTATGAGTAGTTTTTAGTGCATTGCTAAACAGTTGCTTTTGAAAATGATGGTAAAAGCAGCAGTTCCAGTTACCTGAACTACTGTAAAACTAAGACTAACTAAGGTATCTTTTACATTTACATATTTTGCAATAAACAATATTTTTCATTAACTGATATAATGTTACTATTCCATGATAAAAAAGCTGATAACCACTAAGCAGGCGGTAAAAGAAACACGAAAAATGAAACATGAAATGTAATCAATGTGAGTTTTCCACAGGCTGACGTTACAATATGTAATATTATATATGTCCAGCAGTAGGTGACACACTATGTATGGTTGAATTGGAAGTGTGCGTGACATTAAGATGTGCTTGCCGGGGAAGTAAAGTTGGGTATGAAGAGATGTTGTTTAGAGTGAACTAAGCTTAAACCATGGTGGCAGTGGTAAATTACGAAAGAAAGTGAAATACTGAGTGAAGTTGCAAGAGAGAAAGTGCCAATCATGGAGGGTGCTTTCGGATTGAAGCCGCCAGCGATATTTGACTGGAATGCAACGTGCACACCCAAAGCTTGGAAAGCATGGGAAGAGAAGTTTTCCTTGTACATGGATTTATCGCTTACAGATGCAGAAGTCAAGACAAAGGTAAAAGTTTTCTAATATCTAATCAGAGAAACAGGGAGAGAACTGTGCAAGATATTATGCACCGCCCTGCAGGCCAAAAGAGAACTGACTTTGGAAAGGCTGTTACCCTGGCAATCCAGCACCAAACAAAACCGTGGAAAGGTAAAACAATTTCTCCAGAAATCAGAACTCCAGCGAAATGATTGATAAACACGTTACTGATCTGAAAGTCATTTTGGATCAGATAGGGACTCTCTGATTAGAGACCGAATTGTATGAGGCATACTGAACTCTGAACGTCTGTTAAGAGAGTCAGACATGAAACTGGAGAAATGAATGTGATGACCATCGAGGGACAGAAAGATGAAGAAGTGCATGCAGTACAGAGAATCAAACATATTCAGGGTGCCAAATGCAATCCTGTATTTAAGTGTAAATTCTGTGGAAAACAGCATGAGTGGAAAAAACAGAGTTGCTCAGCTTATGGAAAGCAATGCAGGAAATGTGGCAAGATTAACCCTTTTGCAACCGTATGCGTGGATCCTGCAGTTAAACCGGTGAGGCTTTCAAAGCAAAGAGTTCCAGTAGCGCTAATTAAGCATCTAAAAGATGAGCTGGAAGCCTTGTAGAGAGAGGCATCATAGCTCAGGTGGGAAAGAGCACGGATGGTATTAGCAGCATGGTGGTGGTGAAGAAACCATCTGGAAAACTAAGAATTTGTATTGACCCAAGATCCCTAAACAAAGCACTGAGGCGCCAACACTTTCCCTTGCCAACCATAGATGATGTTCTTCCAGATCTGACCAAAGTGAGAGTATTTACAGTGTGTGATGTGAAGGATGGATTCTGACACAAAAGGCTTTCAGAAGAGTCAAGCTACCTCCCTATCTTCGCAACACCGTGTGGCAGGTATGGATGGATCGGAATGCCTATGGGGATCAGCCCGGCTCCAGAAGTGTTCCACCACAGGCTGACTCTGGCATTGGAGGGCCTCCCAGGAATCCGGATAATAGCAGATGACATTCTTTTCTGTGGGGAAGGAGACAATGATGAGGCAGCTTAAAAGATCACGATGCAAAACTAAGACAACTCCTGGACCGTTGGAGAAACAGAAACATC
Source organism: Enteromius unitaeniatus (assembly GCA_032359435.1). Lineage (NCBI taxonomy): Eukaryota > Metazoa > Chordata > Actinopteri > Cypriniformes > Cyprinidae > Enteromius > Enteromius unitaeniatus. The sequence goes on along the minus strand of JAUMHI010000043.1, from coordinate 1,508,940 downwards.
AAACTAAACCTCAGCAAACTCAAGCTAAGATAGAAAGAGGTGCCATACACTGGGCATAGACTGACGTCTAAAGGACTAAAGATTGACCCAGAGAAGGTGAGAGCCATAATGGAAATGCCCCGACCATCAGATGTAAAGGGACTCCAGAGATTATTGGGTATGGTGAAGTACTTGTTCAAATTTCTGCACACTTATCAGACAGCTGTGACATTCTACAAAAGGGAAATTTCTATAAGACCTTGAGCGAAAGTGGGGACAGATTTATTCTAATTCAACAACAGAGCATATCTTATTTCTCCAACTTCTAGGCAATCGATCGTCTCCCTGATACCAGCTCAAGCACAGCGATACACACGTTAAAGTCCCCCATTTTGTGGGATCCCAGACACAGTAATCTCCGATAACAGGCCACAGTACAGTTCTCAGGAATTCAAACAGTTCAGCTCAGCGTGGGAATTCAGGCATGTGTAAGAGTTCAGCTGGACACAAAACACAGAGCACACTGGAAGCTGGCAAAGGTTGAAAGAAGGTCCAATAACAGATTATACATCAAGTTGGAAAATGGAGCTGTTGCACGGATAAATCGGAAACATCTCAGGACTGTGCCTGGAGGATCAGCAGATGCACAAAACACAACTGTCAAGTTTGATCAGACTAATCAGAAGATTCATTCAGATGAGGGACATTCAAAGACAGTAACAGAGTCACACAAAACACAAACATCATTCAGACACCAGTAACAGCATAATCAAAAGACCAACACACTTGAGAGATTTTGTTTAAAGATGTTAATTGTTAAAACAAGAAAGAGAAACTTTGAGTTTACAATGTTTTGTTGGGCACAAATTATGTTGTTTATTGTATACAGTGGCCTTACTGCAGTATTTTACTAGTTTAAAAAAGGAAAGATGTTACAATATGTTATCTCATGACACTCAAATCGTGCAGTAATGCTGCGTTCCAGGCAACCAGTAACCCGTGTTTGCCCAACCTTCAACTGGTGAAAGTGGAACGGGAGTCAAACCAGTGACTTCCCACCCGTGAACTCCAACTAGTTTGATGTACTCCCAGTTACGAGATTTGACAGAAATTGTAATATTGTTAATATGATAAAAAAAAGGCTAATTTGCTGATCCGTTATATATATTTTCTGTTTATTCAATACATTACCAGTTCATTCAATAAAGACCATTAACAGACTTGCTTCCGAGTACTTAGTTAACCCAGGATAGTTTAAATTCTTTTGCCTGTGTTTGGCTGTGTGGGCCTTGAGTTAAAAAAGGTTGGGAACCACTGGTTTAGGGAATTATCTTGCCTTATGTGCCGATTTCCCTCAAATAAGCAAGGAAAGCACCTTTGGCGAAAGAAAGAAGCCCCGTATGGCCCGCCACGCTGGTTTGTTTACATCTAGCTATACCACAATTCCTTGCGATTAGGCTTTTTTTTTTGTTTTCCATGATTTGCCTGGAATGCTACAAAATCGTTAGTCGTGGTTTAAAGTCGTGACTTACAGGCTCATAAACCTGTCAGGAACGCAGCAAAACATTAGGCCTAATTAAAGATTATAAGATAAATAAAACAAATCTAAATAATCGTTCAATAAAAAACACATTTTTCGTAGGCCTATATGTTGCGTGCTATTTATACGCAGAAATGGACTTTGGCAAATGGCGAACATTAGACATACCCTTATTTGACGTGCATATAATACGCAGTTTTTGGCGTGCATTTCTACGTATAAACAGTACGGTACATAGAAACAGAAAATCGTGCCACTGAAACGCACATTCATGATATATATATATATAGTACTGTGCAAAAGTCTTAGGCCAGTAGTATTTTCATCAACAAAAAATGATTTAAAGTCGGTTATTTATTGGTAGGTTTTTGAAGCATCTTGGAGACTTTTTTCTTTTTATTCTCTCTTTGTATTCTGGCCGCTTACTCATCCAAATCCAACATAATTAGCCCGCAAGTTTCTGTGACATTCTCTCTAGATAAGACTCTCTTATTTGGACTTTATTGAGAAAAGTCTAGGAAGCGTCTTTAACAATCCACCTGATGTTTGATAAAAGTGAAACGTTGCAGCCGCCTCGATCGTTTTCATACGCCTGTATGTTCTCCTGTATAAAAAGGAGTTATGATCTGTAAGCAAAGCCTTCTGCTAATATAGATGTGAAGCGTTGAAAGTGTATCTGTCCAGAGCCAGAGGTCCGTGTGAGTTCAGGGAGGTAAGATGTGCTCGGCTCTGACATCTCACCTTGCTTGAGTCAGCAGAGGCTTTTAAGATCCTCCCCAACCCGTCACATCTCTCTGCCTGAGCTTAATGGACTGCTTTTCTTCAAGCATCTGCCTCTCTGCCCGTCGCTGTCTCTATTTCATCACCAGCCCACTGATCGTCACACGTGATCTCCTGTCTTTGTCTCTTAAAATCATGCCTCGAGTTTTTTGGAGCCTGAGCATGTAGTATTTATTTCACGCCATGCGTCAGTATTTTTCTCTCACCTTTTCATCAGCAGGTTGCGATGACGAAGACAATTAAATATGTGTACAGAGAAATGGTTGCGCATATATAAAACCTTTATTATTTGCTTGATAAACAAACAGTAGCAGAAAGAGACTTAATAACTGGAGCACTTGATATATAAGACGTGTTACCTTCTTATATAAAGTATTTTATATTTTATATGTATATTGTAAAGTATTTTATTAACAAGATTACTAATCATAATTATTTTACAGGTCACATTTTAAATGATTATGTTTAGGTCTTCGTGCCAACGCTTTTTCAAGATTTTTACCAGTCTATCAAAGTAATGTCTTTTTTACTGAAAAGCACTTTTAGGACATCTACATTTTTAGATGTATAATCTAAAAATGATTTTTTTAGATGTATAATCTAAAAATGGGACATAAAACAGAAATTAATGACTCCTAATGGCTTTAAAGAAAAAATCATTAGGTATCTGAGCAACATAACCTCTGGATGAAAGAGACATTAAAAATCTTTATTATGCAGCTATCTGCAAACAAGTTGTCATATGGTGCATTTACAGAAAAGGCAAAACTGTGCATTTTAAATGCAAAATGTTTTTTTGAGAACTGTTTGAGCTCTTAAAGCTATCAGATATGGACATAAAACTCAAATGTCACACGCCACAGTTCTGAGAACAGACACGCAGTTATTGCAAATCGATCGGTTCTGGTTCTATCCGTCCAGATCATCTAGGTTTAATGTCGTGACCCGGGGCCACCTGCTCAGGTAAGCGGGGGAATTCGCTATGCATCCCCGCGCAAAGACGAGCTGACGCCGCGGGCTGCATTTGCTGCTTCGCACATAAGCGATCTGAAAACGCAGCGCTATTTTTGTTGATGTTAATTTGCTCCGTGTTAGGGCCGCGGTTCACGGCTCGGTCAGCCTTCTCTGATACTATACTCCCGTTTGTTGCTGTAAAGGTTCCCCTGTCTCATCGCGTTAGCGTCCAGACGCCCGTGAACTGTGAATGCACCGCGAGAGGAGATGAAGCTCTGCCGCTCATGGTCCTAGATTAAGCTCATTTACTGACAGAGCACAAGTGATGCATTCAGGATTTCATTCAAATAAAGCCTAAAGACAAGCGTAAACAGATAAATAAACAAATAATAAAAGATACACTCGTTTTTAAATTAATATTTATTTCAATAAAAATATTACCAAATAAAATCAAACTGAATATATATATATATCTCACTACATAACCAATAGAGGTAAGACATATTACAGCAGGTCTTTACCTGGCTTTCTCCCGTGTGTCCCGTGATTCTGTGAGAAGCAACTGGAGGCGTCTGGAAACTCAAATGGGCTTAAAGCCTACCTAGCTGTCTAAAAAAAAAATCACCTCTTCTTTTTTTCTAGATTCTGAGAGCCCATGAATAATGAATACACGGGGACGAAGACCATATGAGATATTTTAATGCAAGTCGTGTTTAGGTAAATAAAAAACTGTCCAGAATATCTCCTTAAAAGTGGGCTGACTACACTGTGTGCTGTTTTTGATTTGCACATATATTTTACTTTTCATTAAGTTTGTTAATTATGCTTAACCTATAAAATGCATAATAAAAGAATATAAAAACATATTTGTAAAACAAATGGTTTAACAAAAATAACCAGGTAAGTCTTGATTTTATCGCAATTGTTCATTAACTCATATACTTATGAAGACTATTTTGGTGTATGGCACAACCGACGCATTTTTTTTTAAGTTTACCAGACTTTAGTCTTGTGTTTGAAATAAAACAGCCAGTGTCTGATCATTTGTGATGAACTTCACGATATAATAAGGTCACAGTGAATGTTGTTTTATATCCAATAATAATTTTTTTCTGCGTATGCATTACTCCTAAGATTGTATTTAGCCTAATAATTTTCTTTTAGGCTCACTCATTTACAATGCATAAACTCGAGTCTTTCTTTGTCTCAGAGCTATTAAAAGCAATAACCATTGCGAATTATTCTGCGAAAAGGTCAAGCGCCTAATCTATTAAAACGAACAAATCATTTCCACTGTTTTAGGATGAAAACATGAAGTTTTAATCGAAACAATGCAAGACGTTTGGCAAAGGAAGGACAGGTGCGATGGTTCGCTGTCAGTCAGGACGCATTAACCCAGAGCAGAAGACAACTGTCCACGCAACCTGTTTCTATAGCAACAGCAGCGGATGCTGGGGTTCAGGTGATGCGATGTGAACTATTCACCCTGCGAGAAAATTGCAGTAATGGATCGGACAACTCTGTGCGTGCGTCCTCTTTGTGGGGTTTGTTTTATTGCTACGAGCCATGCGCGTATTTTCATCAGATCAGTCTTCTTCAGACGCGCTGACCGTAATATCAGTTAAGCTGTGGGCAAACAGAAGCTTTGCCTAAATCTAAGGCAGAGAGGATCATGCCATTGCCATTGCCAAGACTGCAGAAGACTCCAGCTCCGCAATTCATGCCTGTTCTCTCGGCGTAATTAGTCCATTTTCACTGAGAGCATGTGCTGTGAAATCACTCATACAACCCACCGCGCATCAGGCACTGCCAGGAGACATTTTGTGCCCCGGTCGGGCTTCCCTGCCCAGGCGTGCACACGTGAAAGCCCTGCCACTGCCACTTCAAAACAAAAGCAATCTGAGCAGACGTCCCTAAGATGCACCTCCACAGAGCCAATGAGTTTCCAGCGTAACTCCATTCTTACCATCCACCTCGGGCAAACTTTTTGATGCATCATTTTTCTTACTCGTAAACCCAGAGTTTCAGAATCAACACTCTTTGCTGGCGCTGATGATTCCATGAAGAACCTTCAACATCCACATGCTTTCCACCAAAGGTTCTTTAGATTATTAAAAGGTTTCTACCAAAAGATGCTCGTTTAAGTACTGTTCACTTAAAGGTTCTTTGTGAAACAAAAATAGTTGCAAAAACCCTTTTTTGGGAGTTTATACAATTAACAAGCTCTCTACGAGTCGTAAAGAGGTCAAAGGATATTTATATATAAAGCAAGCATTTAAAAAGTGCAAATGTTTAAAGTTACATTAACATTAAACACAAGGAAAAATGTGAACCCTCATCAACTTTTATCTCGCCACTGCAGTCAACTTCACATCCTAAATGCATTATACCAAAACGCTTCATCTCAAATATTCTCATCCTTTCATAAAACTGTCACTATTAACACAATGGCCTAAAACATGACATACGCCATTGCAATATTTGCACTAAATGCCTTTGCAAAACAAGAAAACTGTACAGCTTTTGTACAGAATTCACTGCATTATAAGTTCAAAGTTGTCCCTTTTTGTACAGATGGGATTGAAATTGAAAAACTAATACCTTTGTAGATGTTCTGCAACATCTAAATGTTTTGATAGCATTTTATTATTTGGGTTTTTATATATATATATTTCAGTATGGTATTGCTCTTCGAAATGCAGCAGATTGAAGTCTAATATTATGAGAATAGGCCTTGGTGATCGTAGCAAGAATCGTAATATAGCTAAACCGATCTAGACATAGGCCCTCTAAGAGCAGATGCAGTCTTGGTGTTTAGTGAACGTGTGTAATGTGTCTTTTTGGGGAATATTTGGTCGTTCACCTCCAGCACGCTTGCAGGCGAGACCTCATTATATATAAATGATCAATCTTTAATCTGCTCCACAGAAACTGAATTGCACTCTCAAAGCCAACATCAAAATTTCATGCAGGTAACTGAGATAAAACCAAAATGGAGGGTGTCTCGTCTCCGTTGTTGGCAGAAACGAAGATGGGTGTTAGACAGTGCTAGACTGTGATTTTTAGGAAGAGACTAGTCACTCCTGTCATCAAACACAGCAAAAGCTGCATAAATGGACACGACAAATAGTCGTTTTAGTTCTTCAGCAGCTGCATTTTGCAATATAAACCCCAATCTGTTTCGTATACAGCTCTTTTTGAGCAAAAATAAGCTTGTGTTTTTAGCGCTGGACAAAATCCAGTCAGAATGATCAAGAGTAAGAGATAAATATTAAACAGTGTGTGTGTACTGTAAAGCGTAATTGCACAGGTACTTGTGTACTAATAGGCTGAATTCTTCCACTAGAGGGAGCAGGTGCAGTTGAACTTTTGACATTTTAAAGTTTTTTTGTTCTCCATTTCTGTCACCAATGGAGTTTTGGTTCTTTAATAATGAGCTGCTTTTAACCGAAAATTGAGTGTTTACTATTGCCCTTTTGCATTATTGAGACACTATTTTCCTATTTAATACTGTAAAGCTACTTTGAAACTGTGTATATTGAGTACAATATAAATAAAAGACTTCTGCTCTAACGCTCTTGATTAAAACTCGAGCCGAACAAGCCGTGCATTAATAATATCGCAAATAAACCAAATTTGAGAGCAAGTTCACGGAGAAAAACGACAGACACATCTGTTTTCATCAAGAGATGACAGACAGTTGCACATGACCTGAACTTTTACCCCTCGCAACCTCTCCGAGCTGTTTTCAGGCCCTGAGGCCTGTGTTGACTGCCCACAGACACACACATTGCCATGTCGAACTCGTTTAGACTTCATGTGATTCTGGTTGTTTTGGGCACCTCACCTGAGACCGGTGAGTTTCACATCCTGCCTAAACGCACACACACCCTGTTGTTGTTTTTTTAAAACGATGTATCTTTTGCCCCGTTGCGAATGATGCCTCCCACCGACTGACAGCAAATGATAATCAAAGAACGAGACAAAAAGAAATGAAGAGGACAGTGCCACCTAGTGGTCACTGGACTGCAGTTCAACAAACGAGCACAATAAAGGTTGTTTGTGCAGTCATGTGAAATGTGTCTTGATCATGAACCTGAATGTTACTTTTTTGTGTTTGAGGAATCTTAATAGAGCTCTGCAATAAGTAGACATGCAATCTTTATAAATAAATAATTTTTTCTGTATGTCATGATTTACTTTTTTACCCTATAAAGCTGTATCATATTTAATGCACACGTCTCTAAAATCTCTAAATTATCAAAAAAAAACAAGACAAAACACAGCCTGTCATTTGATTGATACTTTTTTTTTAAGCAAATGAAAGGCCTTATAATTGAAAGAAAGATCAGGTTGTGGTTCATATGCCATTTATATGTGAAATGGTAATATTTTATTTAATATAAAGTAAACACAGAATAACCTTTATGTTGTTAGTTAGTGTCTCATCTTTACGTATCTTGAAAATCTGTCCCATCTTTGGTGTGTGTGTGTTGTCTGTAAGCACATCTTTCCAGACAGACAAACGTCTGTGCAAATGGTCAATCATTAAACTTGATTAACATTATTAACTGATTATCTTTTGATTAATTTAGATTTTATGTTGAATGTGGATGTATCGCAATGACTTTTCACTTCTTAATTCTTTTTTTTTTTTGTATTTACAAGATATAAAACATGAAGATTGGGCAGATATTATTGATCCAAATGAAGTAGAGAAATAATTTATTAGCTAAAATATGCATATAAAGAATGATGTGAGGTAGAAGTGCAGGAGAAGATTAGGAATGATTGGTCAGATATTTGTCATGGGTGATTAAATCAAATATGTGGAGAGAATTTAAATGGAAAACCATCTTAAGATATTTCAATGCTAGATTCTCTAGACAGATGTTTGAGGAAATGTGGAGTAGAATCTGGCATAATCACATTAGTCTTGTCCAAAGCAAAAAAAAAAACATTTTGGGAGCCAGTTTAAATATATTTAATGTCATTATTTCTTGTGAGTATAGGTAGGCCACCTGAGGGTATAAAGAAAAGAAGAATGAATGATTTACTTCAGAAACTTCTGGTAGCCACCTTGAGATTATATGGAGATTATATTAGATTATAGATAACAAGAAAACTATTAACATAATAAGTATATATTTAAAATTCTGATATGTTAATATTCACCAATGTTGGTGTCTGATTTAATGCTCTGAAGATTTGCTGTAATTTCCTGTTTTCTGGCTTGATTTTATTTTCTTTTATTTCTTTTTATTTTATTTTATTTTCTTTTATTTCAAAAAATGTTGAACAAGGCAAAAACAAAATAATAATTGTTTTTCTTTTTCAGATCATTAAACCTTTTTTGATGTTTAGATCGATAGTATAAAATATTTATTTTGTGTTTAAATTTGCTATCGTTTCTTTATTACAACCTTAAGTAGCAGGGATTCCAGAGGTTCTAGAAATTTCTACAGGATACAGTTTCAGTGTTGGAGCAAAAAGGACTTATAGCCTCGAGCACAACGATGAAACTCGAGCTGAAACTCTGCCTACCACTGTAGATGTTCCACTGAGAAGAAAGATCACCTGCAAGAACGGCAGTGTGAAGCATAGGGCCAATACAAAAGGAGTCAGTTACACTGATATCTAAGTGTGAACTAAAGTATCTAATCTGTTATGTTAAAACAGATCATTATTAGTTGGGTTTCATCTGATTTTAGCACCGTATCAGCTGATCTTTGATCTCACTTTGTTTTGCCTTTCACTTGTCCATTCAAATGTCTCTTTGCTCAAGGATTTTAAACTGGAAAAATATATACTTGGCATTGTCTGTTCCAAATAATGGAAATAATGGAAATCCAAATAAATAATCCTTTCTGATTCTGTTATAAAAACATTCATATAGCTTCTTTAATTTTGTAATCATTGCTACTAACATATTATGTGATTTCCCACTGCACAAAGACACATCCAAGCAACGTCTTTAGTACGTCATTTTTGAATGTCTAATTTCAGTCAAGTCACTTTTATTTATATAGCGCTTTTAACAATACAGATTGCAGCAAAGCACTGAACATTATTTAATAGAACAACAGAGTAATGGTAATGTATAATGACGAGAATTAAACTTTATTTATCAAATGCAGAGACGTTCTCTGTAGTCATGATGACGATAATCACTAGAAATCAGGTGTCCCCAACTAAGCAAGCCAGAGGCGACAGCGGCAAGAAACCAAAACCCC
>JAUMHI010000043.1:1480438-1490907 GCA_032359435.1 Enteromius unitaeniatus | reverse complement strand
AAGTTCAGCAATCACGTGGTCCATCGCTACACCAATGAGCCACCTGCACACACAAAGGCAAATGCACATACAGAGCAGATCGCGCAGATGCGAGGAACGTAACAACACTATTAAAAAAACTTAGTGCCACATCAACACAACACGCAAACTCGTGTCACAGCACACCCAGACAATAATATTAACACTCATAAAAGGAAAATATGGGGTATCGTGAACTAAAAGGTTGGATCACTGGCACAGTCTCAGCCTATGGACTAAATGTTGTAAAATAAATCTTTCTCGAGGTTCTTGATTGGAATAGGTTCTGGAACAATACTCACAAAGTGACTGGGCAGCCCAATTGCTACCCAGTCCCGTTTAAATCCAGCTTTGTGAAGTATAGACACCAGTTCGCCGTCTCGACTCGCTCACCACTCTTGACCAATCCTCTGCCCACTCCACAGCGTTCGCCTGCTGTCCGTGCCTCCACCACGCGTGCTCCACTCCCCAACGCATTCGTCAAATTGGGGATATTACCGCAGCAACGTCCCAGTTTACAATTCTCAATCGTCTCTGAACGATGCAAGTTCCAAAACTAGCCCTGTCCGAATAGGGCTACAGTGCAATTCAGCTAGGTATACATCCACGCTAAAATATAAAGGTGAAAGTCATCATAGCTTGCGTAGTATTGCTCCCAACCCAACTTTGTGATTAGATTAACGGCGATGAGAGTCTCGATAACGGCCCACCACTAATTAATACAAATATAGTTCTGATTAGAACAGTGTAAACAGCTCGTTTAAACACACCCCCACTTTTCTATGTCATAGACTGGGTTTATTTTCAAAGACCGCCCAAATGTTGACACAAAGAAAGAAGGTGGAGCTATTATTCTGGCTGTAGTGTTGCTGTGGGCGCCATGTTCTCGAGACACTGTTTCAATGTGAAAGTGAAACTACTTTTTCTGTGTGCTTCCAAAAGTGGACATAACTACAAATCAGTGGTCAAGTTGTATTCACAACACTGTTCCAGAACAGTTGAACACAAATATTAGAGTTTGGCGCATTTACGAAGAACTGATTCCTGAACCTGACAGAGCAGTCTATGCTGGCTGTGCACAGAGACTATAAAGTGGAGGGTGCACAATATTTCAAAGAGAGGAGAGGACGGAATCAGAAAGGACTGGGACACTTTCAAAGGTCACTCACAGCAAAAACACGGCATATGTTGGAGAACTGCACAAGGCTGGATTTCTTCTAAATCGTATGCATTTTACAAGTTGCCAATTTGTATGAATGACCTAAACCTACCCGTTATAGGGTTTTAGACAAATCGTACAAAATCGTATGAATGAGGTCATATGAATAAGTAGGAATTAGCGTTGGAGAGTCTCTTTCTTGCCCCCTCCCAATCATACATGATAATATCGTGTATCAGCAATCTCACAGGCTGGAGGCTGGCGAAATGATGATATAAAAAAAGGCCATATCGTGCAATCCTTACGCATATGACCTATTTGTCTATTTTGCCTTTATGCAATAGTACTGTTGCTAAACCGAAGAAGGCAGACCAGAATATTCAATATAGTTGCCCCCCTGTAAAATTTTACTATTTTCCCTGAATATTTCCAAGTGTTGTTTAACAGAAAGATGATTTCATAAACACAGCATTTTTAAACATAATAGTTTATTCAGAAAGATTTTAGTTATTGTAATGCAAATAAAAATAAATGTATAAACAAGGATTTAAAAAGAGTCTACTGGTAAAAATTATTGGCCCTCTGATGTTAATAGTCAATATTGGATCACTTTTGCTTGTTAACAGCCTTTAGTCATTCCACAACCCTGAGGAGATTCCCAGAGTGTTCACAAACACACTGAAACATGCCCACCACTCTCACTAGTTTTCTAGTTTGTGAAATCTTTGGCTTCCTGGCTCTCTCTTAAAACCTAAAAATGTTTTGATAAACACGTGTATCCTTCTCCATCTTTATGAGCATCCAGAAGTCCAAACTTATTTTTTATGCCTTTGCCCTGATGACAGTGCATATTATTTTACTAGTTGTTTTGCAAGATACTAATCCTTAGCCTAAGTGTGATTTAAATGCTTAACTAGTTTCATTAGTTTAATCAGGCAAACTGGGTTCAATTGGCAAGTCATTGGACAACAGTGGTTTGTTCTAAAACTAATCAAATCAATAATTTCTTCAGGGGGCTAATAATATTGATCTTAACAGTTTTATTTATTTTTTAATTATTTTATTCAAGCAACTATAAGAAATCAGACTTTCTCTTGAAGAAAAAAATAATATGAAATAATGTGAAAACATTGCCTTGCTCTTTTAAACAAGCACAGCTTTAATTAATTAGTGTCCTATTTATGAATTATTGTAATTCAGTAAAACACATGTTTAACAAACAAATCTAATGTTAAGAAGCGTTTGTGAATTTTTGGGAGGGTCTGTTACACGCAAGTTTAACGATTGGGGCTTTTTGCCTGATTTGTATGACAATCTTTATAAATTATAAATTCTCATAAATTCACCACAACTCATAAATTCTGCAGTGACATTTCTGCATATAGTAGGCTATTGTGAAATCTGTTCACTGGCATTGACTCCAGGCTGTGGAGTTCATTCATTTCTGTGACCAGTCCTATCCAGACGTCACACCATCTCATCACACTGAAATATGTCAACCAAACAGACAGAGGGGAGGGTCTTCTTTGTGTTTGTGCAGGAAGTGAGGAGTCTATTACACAGATTATGTGTTTGACAGTGTGTCATTAATAGATCATGGAACTCAGTCTTCTTCCTTTAATGCTCTGTAAGTTTCATTTTAGCACTGTTTTTATAATGAAAGTAATAATGAATCGTATCAATAATGAATTGTAAAAATTGTTCAAATTGTAAGAATTAAATTGTGTGTTTTTTTATCAGGCTCATATGTTTAGATTCAATAATTTTCCTCTATCTGTCTGAACATAAATATAGCAGCTTGATAAAAAAAAGTTATAATTTTAGAAGAATATTTCTGATGGCATTTGTGTCTTCACATAATCTCTGATGTGCTGCAGATGATTGAGTTCAGTGTATTGATCATTAGTCATTCAGTTTGCAATGGTTCATCAGATGAATTGACATACTGTCATGTTGTGTACTGTTACTTTTTTGTTTTCTTCAGTTGATCTTCACTAGCAGTTTGTGCACTTGCTTTTAGTCTTTACTTGTGATGAAACTCATATGGCTCAGATTGTTTATTTGATGTCAAATGTCTTTAAAATTCATTAGTTGGTTCAGCAGTGTGATACTTGTGTTACGAGTGTCAATCCTCATACACATTTATATCGTGACATAATCTACACATTCTGAGTACTACATACAGAAAATGAAGGTTTTTTATTTCTATTTGTTAAGGTATACCAGATGATAGTTAAGCTGTTCTTTGTGGCTTTAAAAAGTGATATCAGCTACTTTTTTTCTGATTAATTTTACTGCTGTAACCAGCTTGCTGACCCAATCCAGCAGTGTTCATCTGAAATGTTTCAAACCATTCGATTCAGTGTAGCCTGTGACTCTGTTGTCAATGTACTTTAAATCAGTAATGTATTTTCTCAAGAATGAGGTTTAGATGTATTGTTAGGAGGCAGTATTGTCTTTGAAATCTTTAATTAGTGTTCTGTTAATAAACCTGTATTATAATCTGCATAAACTGTTCAGATGGTGATTGAAAATGAATGAAAATAATTAACGTTGAATTTCTAACCACTGTTTTGACAGATATTCATATAGCCTTGTTCTTTATGTAAGCAACAAAGACTAAACAAATGTGACTTGTCTCTATTTATTTGTAGTGCTTCTCTTAAACATCCACCCTGGACAAACTCAAGGTGATTTCTGCATTTTTTCAAATCATTGTCACACATGTAACAGTGGAACCGAAGAGGAAGGGTTTTATGGCTTGTATGTTGTGTGCATTTGTTGTTTAAGTAATATATTGGGTCCTTAATGGCATAAAGGAGCTGTGAATAAAAATAATGTATCTACAAATGTATAGGCCACAGAAAGAATAAATCCCAAGGTGATTATAGAGCATGACCTCTATAAATCTAGTCCATGCAACCGGCCTCAGGGATTGAAGATGTCTGGACATGCCATTGATTTATAGAGAGATCATCTCAGTTCCTCAGCTCCGACAGAGAACTCATATTAAAAATGGATACATCTGACAGTAGTTACGTCACCTGTATAGGAAACAAAAGTGACAGATAGAACCTGTGAGTCTGATGCATTGCACTGCACATAGCACATTATGCTCATAAGGGCCAGTTCACCCAAAAATAAAGTTTTTGTCATAATTTACTTAATTTTGCCTCATGTAGCTGTTTCCTTGATTCGGATGCATGTCGTCCTTTGGCATAAAGTAGAATGCACAAATTAGCAGCAGGGGATTCCTGCGAGGGGAAGTGCTTAGGGAAGTGAATGTCCCTTTTCTTGCTCCAACCTGTCCTTTAACCACTACGCCCATTTAGGTCACAGATGTTGTGTTTACAACTTAACATTACCTTAAATCACCTCTGGTAAAAATGGATAAACTTTGCAGCTCCTCACTGAAAAAATAAAACAAGTAAAAGCATTTTTTAAACTACTTTCCAAATTTATAAATAATTTCCCTTCATTTAAGTAGTATGAGAGCGCAACATGTGTTGGCAAAGCAACGCGATGCTTGTTTCTGTCACGCCCCTGGACTGTTTCTTGTTGTTTTGGTATCCTTGGCCACACAGCAGCTTATGTTGGCAATGCAGGCACAAAATATTCTGCTGTGGGGCTTGTGGAAACACGGCAAGCTCAAGATGTCTGCTGGTTTTGCGGAGACTTTATACCAGAAAGCACTCTTTAGTGTGATGTTAGCTATGCTATTTAGTGTTACTTTCTTATAAGTGAACAAGTACCACATTACTTACAAAGCAGATGTTAAAGCCCTTTAGTAAAATTGCTTTAGTAGATTTCGTCTCCAAAGGTAGACAATTCAATAGAATTGCTTATACCTCTACATTCTATTTCTGTTATCACAAAACACAATATATAAATTAAAAACACAGGGTGTTACGGGCTTGGAACGACATGAGGCTAAGTAATTAATGAGAAAATGTACATTTTTGGTTGAACTAAAAATGGCTATATCTGATTGAATGAAGAGAGGCTTGAGGCTGATGCCAAGCTACGTCCAATACAACTAAAAATTGGGCTGCACTTGTTTCCACCAAATGACAAAAATAAAAAATAAACACTGCCGTAGATGTGAATATTATTATGGCTTCTTTGAATGTTTTATCTTAACTTCTGTTTGTTCAGTTCTTATAGAGGCACCTAAACCTCTTCTGACTACTCAGCCTGAATCATCCCAGATATTCAGAGGAGTGACTGTCACTCTCACATGTGACATACAGGGGGATGGTTGGTCATACAATTGGCAGTGTGGAGACAAACAGAACGACTCTGAGGAAAAAGAACTCAAGATCACAGTAGAGAGTGAACAGAAATGCAGATGTTACGGCTGCAGAGAATCATTCTGCTCTCAGTGGAGTGATAATGTTACTCTTGCTGAGTCGGGTGAGTGATCTGCACCGACTGACATCAGGACCTTGCTCAACTCGTATTTCAGTCGACACATTTTCAAAATGTTATACAGCATCATTTTCAGTTTGGCATGTAATTGTTCTCTACTTTATGGCAGCATTTCAAAAGCAGAGAAAGCTAAATCAGAACAGTTGATTGTGCTTGAGGGTGTAAAAAGAACACGAGACAGCAGTATTTCAGTCATTCTTTGTAATTTTGCAGGTTCAGATGCACTATTGCCGGGTCTCTCAGTTCTCAAACTGCTCAGTTTTCTGCTGGCAGCTTCTCCGTATCTGCTAGTGTCCATCATCCTGGTAGTCAAATACTACAGAGCTTGTGGTGAGATCACTCTTTCTCATCTGTTCTACAGATTAGCCTGATCTATCATTATTATCAGTAATTTAAAAACACTTAATCGCATATTTTTTTGTGTTTTACAGTTCAAACTTATGAGATCTATCAATATACTGTTACAGAGGAGTGAAGGTCTGCAGGCCTGATTGATTCATATCAAAAATTAATATTAAATATTAATTAAATTAATGTATATTATTCTTGTTTTCAGCAGTATTCAGTATTCATATTTATAATCAACATCAAAGCTCGAGTAAAATGTCTTTGAATTGAAAAGTTGCAAATATGCATTTTGAAAAACTGTTGAAATATACAATTACAAGGCTATTAGCTGAGTAAATAACTTTAAACCAACTACTTCAAAACTTTTATAAACAACTGAGTATCACAAAAAAGGCATTGAGCTTTGTGGTAATCACAGCTTAGGAGGGTAGACACTTTCTGCTTTAGTCATCACTACACAAAAAAAGATGCTGAAATGCTGAAATGAAGTCCCTAGTAACATCTTTAAAAGATATTTATTTCATACTAAGTAAGTATAGTTTAAATTTATTAAAATATTTACTGACAGATAACCTTATGATATACACATATTAATTAAACTTTATTTGGAGTATTTCTTGTGCACATTTCCTATATCTTATTAATAAGCCTAAAATGCGTGTTTATGTCACTTTTTTTATTGAGGATTGTGTAATATTGCCCCTTAAATGCAAAATACTTAAAGTGTTCCTAAAGTGTACTTGCAATAGTTCCACTTTAGCACAATCAAATATACGTAGTGTGGAACTACTTCTGCACAATTAAAATGCATTAAGTACAGCATTAGTTGTTCCAATTTAGCAGACTTTAAGTATGCCAGTTTAGGGCTAAAAGTACAATTGAATGGCATTTTATTAAGTACATAAATATATATAAAACAAGTGTTTGTAAGTATACAGAGCATGAAATAAATGTATTTCAAATAAGTATATCTATTTTTTATTAGGAGTGGATTTTTCACATATTTTATTTCTTTTGCTTATGTATTAAAATATCATAAGTTGATAATAGCCTGAAGTAATTTATATTTTCCACTGTGCACTCATAAACATAAGGTGCATCTCAACTGTAGCATAGCATATACTACATATATAGTATAACAGTACCATTGTATAGATGAGACACATAACTGATTTAACTCACACTGGTTGCTGGCCCCGGCCCTGCCTCCCATATGAAATCTTCTGGCTCCACTGCTCTAAGGGATGTTGTGTTTTTGTTGTTGTTTTTGTTTTGTTCTGGTATTTTTTCCCTTGGCTTTTGGATATGAAGATATAAAAATTTTAGTTTTGTTTATCTTGACTTGATCATTATGAATCTTGAAGCCTATAATTGCCAGAAGTTAAAGGCTAAATGTAGGCTATAAGTAAACTACACCACAGTCAGACAATTTCAATGTCCCCATAGGCTACAACTATCCTTTAAGTTTTTATTTAGAAATGTTTTCCAAAAAAATAGAAAAAAATGGCCTTGCACCAAACCTGCTCTGTTCCCTGTAAAGTAATCAGTTATTAGTTATATAGTGCATTAATCGTGCATCATTATCGCAAAAACAAATGCAGTTAAATGAAGTTTACAGAAAATCAGTGCATCAGCACTATGTGGTGTGGACTTCTGCAAAGCTGTCAAACTAAAAAACAATAGAATTTTTAATGAATAAATGTTTGTTGACAAATGTGTCATGCAGCCTTTTTGTGAAATATGTCTATTACTGTACCATTAAAATTGAAAATGCTTTCTTGAAAACTAGTGGACAACGGAGATAAGAATTCCAGAGGACAAATATAATTCTGATTTATTATATATATAAATTGTGCATCTATGGATGTTAATTGTTCTTCTAAAGGAACCATAGATTCTGATAAAGAAGGTTTATTTTTAGTGTATGTGCGACTGATATTTTGTTTGACTCAGCACTCCTGAATTGTAAAAAAATGTCTTAGGAATTTATGACATTCCAAACTTTTCTTCTCAGTTTACAAGCTCCCTTTCATTACAAATTATTAACAAGTAACAAGTTATGTTGGATAAGTAAGAAGGCTTTTGCTCAACTTTGACAGTTGTGCTCATCAGTAGCTTTGCCTTTTTCAACCACCATGAGGCGAAAGAATGTATGTTGCATTTTAACTTCCTTTTAAGCCTGGCCAAGCGTGCAGCCAACCCACCACCCATGTCCTGTGCACTTTCTGTTCACTGTTTTTCTCTGTTTCATATTGCTGTGTCATGAAAAACCTAAAAAGACCTGAAACCTTATCCAAGCCATTGTCTCCCTTCTGTCCTGTCAGTTTTTTAAAATGGTAAATAATGTACAAATCTATGCTTCTGTGCCACTTACATAAATCTCCTAGCATTGCCAGGAAGCTGGAGGAGTGGCCATGGAAACCACAGCCTGTAATATGACACAAACAAAAGTGAAAGTATTTTAGAGCACCTATAGTTATCTCGGAACTCAACACAACAACATATTAAAGATGGAGAACTACCAGCATGATGTGTTTTTTGAGGCAAAGAGTCTCTCAGATGAAGAACTAAGACAAATACAACTATACTTTCAAATCAGAAGACGGTCTGGAGGGGGAGACTGTGAGATCTACAGAGAGAGTGACAACACCTACAAGATAAGTTTTATGAGCATAAATGGTAAGCATGCTTTTTGTTATTGCAGTTTGGTGTTGTTTAAAACCATGCCATTTTTATCTCACTTAAACTTTTCAAAACAACTTAAACTTTTCCAAAAAAATATTTAGTTTATAATTATAGTTCGATATTCTCAGCAAAATGCATTTGTATTAAAGCCCAGGAAAGAGTACTAGAACGAAAGGATCATGTCATCAAAGTAGACGGACAAGAGGAGATCTGTGTTTCATTAAAACGTGAAAATATCACTGAAAGCAGCAAACGCCCTACTGCATCGGCAAATCAGGTAAATGGCACAGCCACAAAACAAATAAAGACTTTGCTCCGATTTGTATATGCTTCCTGCTGGTGCAAGGTCGTGAGACCTGTTTTTCCAGAAAGCAATAGAGACACAACTCTCTGCAGTTAAAGTAAATACTTCGAATAGTTCTCAGAAATCACCTGCTGCATAAATTGACAATGACCTACAGTATACAGTATATTGACAAAACATAGGCCTTTCATGGACAGTTAAAACTCAAAGATGGTCAGCTGAACCCAATCGCAGCGCAAGTATAAGTACGTCAGCAGATCTAGCTTTCATTAGGTCTTCGCTGAGGAGTTGAGCCGTTGTTATGGCCCCCTAGTGGCGGTACAGCCCCTATGACGACGGGACGTGATGTCTCCGTTCCCTTCTTCAGGCAACGGGGGTTACAATACGTAACCGAGACGTTCTCTTTCAGTCGGTCACTTCGACGACACGTAGGCGACTGACAAATAGGGATCCCTACCAAAACGCCATAGAGACTGTCCCTTCCAGTCTTATGTGCGAGTCTCCAACCCCCTGTGTTTGGTCTTCAGGAAGGGACTCAATACATGGACCAGCACTGCACTATAAGTAACTGGATACTGGGACGTCCACTTGAAGGACGTGCGGAAGTCATTCTCTTTCAGGAGTAAGACAAAACTACATAATGACAATTCAATACGTATGGAATATGGGAGGAGATTGAAACCCGCAACTGGGGAAAGTAGATCTTACCTCTACCACCTGAGATCCTCAGGGTAACACTCAGGGGTTCCCAGCCCTCTAGTGGTTCTCAAGGATACATCACTTCGAGGGCCTGGCGTCAGACGCTCCACAACATCCGACTGCCGAGGGGATCGGAGGACTCACAGTGTCACTGAAAGGTTTATTGGAGAAGGATACCAAGCCGACCGAATGGGTCCTACTCCGGTTCTTCAGCTCTGTGCGAGGTGAGAACACTTCAACACGAAGGCTATAAAACCCAGCGAACGTGTTAGGGGTCGCCCAACCCGCAGCTCTAGAGATGTCAGCAAGCGAGGCTCCACGTGTCAACGCCCAGGACGAGGCTACACTTCTAGTTGAGTGAGCCCGTACACTGAGGGGGCAGGGCGCACCCTGAGCTTGGTAAGCCAAGGTGATGGCATCCACTATCCAGTGGGCCATCCTCTGCTTAGAGACGGCATTGCCCTTCTGCTGACCTCCATGACAAACAAATAGCTGATCTGGGGTCCTGAAGCTCTGTGTCCGGTCAACTTAAACTCTTAGTGCTCGGACGGGACACAGCAACAGTAAGGTTGGATCTTTGGGTCTGCCTCCTCCGAGGGCAGCGCTTTGAAGTTCACCACCTGATCTCTGAAGGGAGTGGTAGGAACCTTGGGCACGTAGCCGGTCCGTGGCCTCAGCGTTACCTGGGAATCCACAGGCCCAAACTCGAGGCACGGATCGTCGACCGAATATGCCTGCAGGTCCCCTACCGTCTTGATGGAGGCCAGTGCGAGCAGGAGGAGAGTTTTCATTGATAAAAACTTCAACTCAACTGCTGGCAAAGGCTCA
>JAUMHI010000043.1:1421202-1454199 GCA_032359435.1 Enteromius unitaeniatus | reverse complement strand
GTTCTTATTGCACCTGAATGTTTATATAAAGTGTGACAGTGTGTTTCACAGTGTACGGGTTATTGCACAATATATAAAAATTAGAATCCTAAAATATTGAATGTTGAATATATTTTCCCTGAACACCCCTGAAATATATGTAGAATAACAGATAGTAACTTATAAAATCAGAAGGAAAACCAAAGAAATTGCATGTATTATCTAAACATTAGTAAAAAGTAAGTACATTAAAGTAAGTGACGTCCTATTGGTCATAGGTTTAGTTCTTGGAAGTAATAAGGCAGGTCAAATGTTCAAGTTGATGTCAACATCAGTTCTCTCATCAGTGTACTTCTGTTCTGTAAATGTTTTATGATCCAACACTGACACTGAATTCTGTCGAAACTTCTAGGGTCAGTTTTCCGGACAGGGATTTTAATTTACCCAGGAGTAGGCCTAATCCAGAATAGTTATTCTTTGTTTTAAAAAATATTTACTTAAATGTAAAACATAGAATGAACCAAGAAAAGCTGTAAACATTTTATGGAACTGCAAAGCAAATCCAAGGAAAACAATAGCCTAGGAATGACTTTGTAAGACCTCTTTAATCGCTAAAGGCTCTGCCATCCCAGTTCCCTGACCTCTTCAGGCATTAAAACTCTGAGCTGTTAAACAGGCAAAAGAAGGTTGCAAAAAGTATTGAATAAAAGGAAAAAGAGTGCCATTAATGGCGGATGTGTATTAGAAAAACATTTCTTTATTTCTTTTACAATGAGATTTCACTTCCATTTTACTTCAATGGATTTTTTTTAAATAAAAGACCAAAATGATTTAAAATGAAACCAAATGGTTTAATTTAAACCCCAATTTAGTCCTGAAGTAGCTCTAGTCTTCCTCCAGGAAATCAGCCTATTCAAATCTGGACTACAGTAAATCTAAGACTATTTAAAAACCTGACTGAGGAAGCACTTCTCTTTTAATCTGGCTAGGCTTAATCTCTATCCAGGAAACTGCCCAGAGAACAAAAAAAAAAATGAAAAAAGACTTGAGAACTGAATATTTATATACAACTATACAGTATACAGCCTTAGAATATATAAATATGTATTTTCATAGTACTTGAGAGAGGGGCAATAATTAGAAATAGAGAATGAATTATATGTGGATTACAGAACACGTAATGATTCCTGTGTTGGCTTGGGGGAAAATATTTTCATGCCTAGATGTTTAAGTGATCACAGAGATCTCTAGTGTCTGGCTGAGGGGAGAAGTGCAAACAGGTTGTGCCCGTGGCGAGAGGGGTCTGTGATGATGTTACCTGCCTGTTTCTTCCCTCTGGAGTTATTACTTATTTTATTTTACCCATGTTCACATGCATATTAATTTGATTAATACAATTTTAAATGGTAAATGTTTCTTTAAAACTTTAGAAATGCAGAGCACATTGGTAATGGTGCTGTATGCAGATTGATAAGGATTCTGAGAGTTTTTCTTGGGAACAAATCCATCAAAGAGTAGTTTCACAGGAAACTGCTGCACACTGGTGGTGGTTGAGGAGAGACCACCCCCCCACATGATTGTAAAGTGATTTGGGTGTATGACAATACACAGTTTGTTCCTCTAATTCAGATATTTTCATAGCTTAAAAGAGTAATATCATGTCTAGAAAGAACTTATTAAAGTGCGTTACACCTTGTGGCCGTTTCCTCACACCCAAAGACACTCATCAGCTTTTGTGTTGTGTGTTTGGGAGAGGAGCATGGGGCATCCCGCTCTCAAGGGAGGGGACTGCCTGCATTGCATGCAGCTCTCGCTGGCCACTCTCCGCTCTAGGAGGTCGCTCTTCGATTAGGGGACCTTCGTAAGCGTGCCCCATGGTGCTGGTCCCGCTGCCGCCGAGGCGGAGCAGCGTCTGCATTTATGAGGCTCTCAAATTGATCTAATGGAGAGAATGGAGACGGGTGATCTCCTATCTTTTTCCCATCTAGGTAGGTCTAGAGACATCTCTCTGGGGTATAAAGCGTCGCTGATACCAGCTACTTCTCCCCAGAGAGATCATCTCAAGCTTCACTCATCTTCCTCCGAGGAGGTAGATGTTGTGAGTGGTGAGAGCCAGTCACTTCTCCAGTCTCCAAGATATGGGTTATACGAGATAACATCTGTCTTGTGCCACGGCAAATTTTAATCTTTGGTTTTATGAACGTGCAATAAGAAGAGAAAGGGTTTTCAAAGACCGTTCAAATCCACTGGAGGTCCTTTCTGAAAAGGAACTGTTTGAAAATTTCCAAGACATGCAATTCAACAATTAGCATTTGACTTAGAGGAGCAGCTGAAGCATATTTACTATTTACTTTATTTGTAATTGTGGCCCAAGCCTTGTGGTTTTTATTGTTGGAATTGTAGTCGCTAAATTTGTTCAATAAAATTGATTTGGCTGTTCAGCATCTTACTTTTCCCTACAATGCATTGCAAATAAGGCTGTCTAACTAAAGACAACCATAGACTTATTTCATGCAACAGTCTTACCACACTGACTTGGTCAGGATAATTCTTATACAAAGTCTTAAGACAATGGCTATGTTTATGCAACCGGCCCCAGAAGACATTATCGAGCAGGAAAGAATAGCGGATCTGTCTCTAAGAGCGACAAACAGCTCGGGCGATTGGCCGTTCTATGGGGGCAATGATTGCAGCGGAGAGACATCTGTGGTTGTCTTTATCGGACGTAAAGGCACAAGATATAGTTTCAGTTTCAGTGTCATCCTCTTGGCTTTTTGGCAGTCTAGTCAATACTGTTATAGAAAGGCATCAAGAGACAGGGAAACCGTGTGCTCCCTCGCCGTACTTTCACTCTGAGGTCGGGGCAGCCTATGAGTAGTACTGCTTCCCACCGAGTGAGTCAAAAGCAGAGTGTTGCTTTAAGGGTACCCCCACAACACGGGGGTACCGTGGAAAGGCGAGGTATGAATGTCCCTATGAAAACTATACCTAAGCAGGATCTTAGGGAGGTTATTATGGCCAGAAAAGCCCAGAAAAAATCCTGATTTTCATATTCTAAGCTCTCAGAGAGCAAACCCCGAGAAGACAGCCAGGTTGTGCCGCAGCAAATTCCGGCTCCCATCGGTCTTCTCTGCTCTCTTCATGCTGGCCCAGCCGCCTCTGGGATGCGTAGAGCAGCCACATCTCTTTCCATCAGAGACCAGTCCAGAGCACTCTCTCCCTGTACCTTTACAAAGGTAGTGGACACAGCCTTAGCTCCATTGCGGCTACAGGGCATTCGCATCCTCAACTACATCGCTGACTGGCTAATTTTAGCACAATCTCAAGCGAAGTGAGCAGTCATCGTCCTAGCTCATATGAGAAAACTGGGGTTAAGACTAAACACCAAGAAAAGTGTGCTTTCTCCGGATCAGAGAACTACTTATCTGGGTGTGGTGTGGGATTCGGTCGCGATGCGGGCACAATTGTCCCCTGCTCGAATCGACGTGATCCTACAAGCAGTCACAAGGGTTCAGGAAGGCGAGGTGGTCAAGGTGGTCTGCGATCGCGCCCCTTGAACAAGCTGGTGTGCCAGATTCTGGTTTGGTCCCAGTGCAGGCTCCTTTCGGTAAAAGCAGTCTATGTCCCTGGGCACTTAAATATGGGAGCAGATGTCCTGTCGAGACAGGGGCTGAGGCCGGGGGAGTGGAGGTTGCATCCAGATGTCGTTCAGCGAATCTGGACAATCTTCTACAAAGCTGAGATGGACTTGTTTGCAACTCAGGAGAGTGCACAATGTCCTCTCTGGTTCTCTCTAGTTCACCCAGCTCCATTGGATCTAGACACTATGGCGCAGACATGGCCGAGGCTCCGTCTGTATGCTTCCCCCCCATATCTCTGATCCCAGGAGTTGTGGAAAGAGTTCGCCAAGATGCGGTCAGCTTACTGTTGGTGGCCCCGTGTTGGCCAGGATGGGTATGGTTTGCGGACCTGGTGTCTCTCCTCGACGGCTCTCCGTGGGAGATTCCGATCAGGAGGGACCTTTTGTCTCAAATAGAGGGTTCGGTTTTTCACCCTCGCCCAGAGACACTGAAACTATGGGTGTGGCCTCTGAGAGGGATTCGTTAGTGGTACGTTTTCTTCGTGGAGTATTGAGGCTGAGGCCTGGATCTGGCATTGGTACTCAGGGCCCTCTCTCAAGCCCCCTTTGAACCGTTAGATCAAGTCTCTGACTGTCTCCTTACCTTTAAGACTGCGGTCTTATTGGCTCTGGCTTCTTTGAAGAGAGTAGGGGACCTTCAGGCCCTATCTGTGGCCTCCTCAAGTGTGGACTTTGCGCCCGGTTTGGCCAAAGTTTTCCTTTACCAGGGAACGGGTTATGTTATTAAGTTCCTTCTGTACCAGCACAGCCAGAAGTACTTCAGGCATTCTGCCCACCTCCCTACGGGGAGGTAGACGAGGAAGAGCTACGCTGTTTGTGTCCAGTGCGAGCACTGGATACCTACATTCGCAGATCTGCTCTTTGGAGGAAGTCGGACCAGTTGCTGGTGTGCTTTGGTCCTCCTCGTAGGGGTTTATCTGCCTCCAAGTCTTATGAGTCATCTGGTCTCAACTGGTAATCAACTGAACGGGAACATATTTTATGTTACTTTTGTGCCCTTTGAATTTCTGATCTGTTTTTTTTTTTATTAAAATTATATTTGTTGTTGGTTTTAAATAAGTCTTGGGTCAGCTGAAATGATGCAAGTAACCTCATTTGCAAACATTAGGGTCTGTACATTTGGTATTATGAATTTTAAATCAAATTGAACAAATGTGATCATGCTTAAAGTAATTTTTCTAAACCATTTATTTAATCAGTTGAGGGGTAAGAGTCTTTATCTTTTCAAAATATCTAATCATGGGTTTACAAATATTATAAATGTTAAAGATTTTGGATGGTATTCCTATTGAAGGATTTAGTAACACATTGTTAATGGGCTGACAGGATGCAAGCAGCGCAACGAGATAAGACAAAAAACAATCTGTGATTATTTCTACACTGCAGTGATGTGGTGCTACACAGACACATGTGTTAATCCAACTACTAACTTTGGCACTTAAATGTTGTAAATCACCAGAATTATTCATCCCAGTCTCCAGCAACTCGTACATATTTTACGAGGTGTCTAATTCCTAACCTCACTCACACAAATTCATATGATTTTTGCTGAATCATACATACTTTATGTGTTGCCATTCATATGAATTTGTACAAATTAGCATTCATTTTCCATCTTGTAAGAATATATACAAATTGGTCGTGAGACTGTGTTGGAATTATCATAGACGATTAACTACCTGGTCTCATAAAAAATATGAACCTCTGTGCAGTTTTTGTGCAACACCGTTTTTACGTGCCTTACTGCACGATTCGCAATGAGAAATGTCCACTGAGTGGCATTAAAACACACGTTCAATACACATTTTTATTACATGTATGTACTTCGGCAGTTCAGAATTGAAATATCAAAACTGCTGCTAAAAATGTTATACTCTATCATGTTGGACAAATGCAAAACTGATTTGTTGATGCAACCATGTCATTTCAACTTTCTTTTACACAGATTTGAACTGTTGTGTCAAACCGTAGTTATGGTTTACAGAGTTTTACTGCATCTAATGTTCATTTAATTTGGAAACTGCAGTGATATGTACTTGTTGGTGTCTCACTAAATAGTGCACCCAGGTAGGTTTATGCCATGAGACCAGGTAGACAAATAAACAAAATGCCTTATTTCCTTTTCGTTTTGAAAAAAACATAAAATAACCCGGTCCTTTGTGACAAATAATGGACAGCTTTTTTGTATTGAAAACAATAAGGCCAATTTGTACAGAGATTAACTAAAAAAAAAAAGCAAAAAATAGTTTGATACACTATGCTATTGCTGTTGAAATGCCAGTAATTGCACACATTTAGGCCAAGTAGATCCGAATATAGAAGTGAAACACTTAAATAATGCTTCTTATGAATTTGTTAGAGATCCTGGGCTCATTCCCATAACAGAAGTTTATGACACATGAAAATGGGAAATGACGTGTATTGCTGAAAAACATAGTGTCAAGTAAAATTGAACAGCCTGACATGTGACTCATTTTACAGCACTATTGCTTAACTGAATTATTGCAAAAACATTTGGCTTTAAAAGGCTTTAGAAAGATGTGCGAAAGTGGCAAGGGGTATGAAGACCCAGCAGTAGGTAAGATGCATTTTTCATACTGAAAAACAGTAACTGCTCTTTATTATGCCTATATAATATGTGTATCTTCTGCCTTATTGCATTTATTTTCCTTCTTTCTTTCTTTTTAAAAAATATTATTATTATGTTATATTTGCTTCCAGAAAAAAATAACAACCATGATGTTCCTTTATGTAATGATGGTGTCCGTCATCTCTGGTGGATCAGCTAAAGTTGTGCGTGATTTTCAGGAATGTGAAAAAAAAAAAAATTCTTTTGTGAATGGAATTCCACCAACAATACTTCGCGGAGATCAGTACAAAAAAATCTGCCAAACTTTAAACGACCATGTTTATTACGCTACACTTTATGATACTAATAACAAGATTCCAGTCTACTCAGCCTACAAGTTTAACAAGAAAAACTGCACAAGGCTCCACGCATGGTTCATTGAACCTCAAGTAAGAACCTCTATATCCACATGGATGTTTTTGAATGAAAACATTTTACTTAGCCATAAAATGTATTAATTTGCATATGATTAATAATCATTAAACATATTAATAATGTCTTTCACTGTAAAAAGTGAAAATGCACAGTTGTTTCCTTAATGAGGTATTATTGGCGGCATTAAGTGCATTTCTCATATTATGAAAGACTATTTCTTTAATTTTCTTGCTTAAAAATATATTGCAGCTTGAAAATCCACAAAAAGGACCAAATATGATACCTGAAAAAAAATTTCGAGAAGCATCGGAACAAGCTGTCAGTAATGATTATAGTGGGTCTGGCTATGACAAAGGTCATCTGGCAGCTGTTTACCTGGCAGAATCAGAGGAATGTGCTTATGCCACCTTCACTATCACCAATGCTGCTCCACAAGACAGGAGTTTCAACAGAGGTCAATGGAAGGCACTAGAACAAAAAATTGCAAAAGAACTGACTGAGAAATGCCTGTCAAAACAGTATACTGCTTACATTGTAACAGGGGTGGTACCAAGTGAAAATGAAAAAATCAGAAGAAAAGTGAATGTGCCTAGTCATTTTTGGACTGCATACTGTTGTGTAGACCATAATAGGAAATGTCATATCTCAAGAGGATTTATTGGGGAGAACAAGAACGTTCTTCCCAACAACATAACTGTGAATCAACTAGAGATAAGTTTAAAAAAACATTATAATGATGATTCTTTTAAGCTGTTTACTACAGAAGCCAACTACTGTTTTAGATGTTTAAAATAGTACAACCGCATTATCTGTTGAATTACAAATAATGTCAGTCTTTAAAGAAAACTGTTAAAAATAAAGGTTCTTTATTGGCATTGATTGAAGACTGATATTTTGTGTTTTTTGTGAGATGAGCAGCAGCAAAGTTTAGAGCAAGAAAAAAAGAGACATAGATATCCATTTGGATTTTGGTCAGGTTTTTTTGTCCATGCTGGAACTGTCCCTTTCAGTTGGAAGTTGATGCAAGATGGCGAGCCGACTCACACGAGACGAACGCTGATTAGGTGAAATCAAAGTCAAATAAATTCAGAAACCGGGTAGGAATGTTCTGAACATTTTTTTTTAACCGCTCAAAGTAAAATTTTTGTGAAGACGGAACTGTTTTTCCTTCGTTTCTTTACCGCACGGATTTCTATAGAACTGTGAAACTGAATCTTTTTCTGGTGAATCTATCGATTCAGATTCAAGCAAACCGAATCTAAAGTACTCACCTAGTTTTTGAGTTGGAGGGATCGAACTGAACTTTTCTGAACTGAGTCACTTGAACTGAATCTTTTTGTTTATTTATTTTTTTGTATTTGAAACAATCTCTGATGAATTGAACTTTTTTGCATTGCATTTACAGGACTGAATAACCACAATATGGAGTTAAATCCTTTGAATTGAATTCACCATACTGAATGTATGAATCAGTTATTGAACAAAAACCAATTGAATTGAATCTGATTCCTGTATTGGCCCTTTGAATATCAGATGGTTGTTTCTGTGTTTTTTTTCTTTTATTTGAGGTTTTCAAAAGCTTTCTTTGAGCATTTAACATTGTATAATTGCATTCTAACTAAAGGTGTAACACTGTGTTTCTTGTTTGCATTCTGTCACTGTTTAGTTTTGGACATACTGTAACAGTTCTGAACATTATTATCCATTTTAAAGAATCCTAAAATAAACTATGAAGCAGCTCAACTGTTTCCAGCACTGATAATAAAACATCAGCATATTAAAATGATTTCTGAAAGGATCATGTGACACTGAAGACTGGAGTAATGATGCTTTGTATCACAGAAATAAATTACATTTTAAAATATATTCTGTTATTTTAAATTGAAATAATATTTCACAATATTACCGTTTTTTTAATCTAATAAATGCAGCATTGATGACCAGAAGAAACATCTTTAAAAACCTGTATGTTATTATAACTATGTAAAAGGTAAATCAAATAAATACATAAACAGTAGTAAATATATGTATTATTATTACTACTAATATTTACTATATTTTACTAATTAATACAAATTTAAAAAAATTGTAAGGAAAGTGGTTGCAATAATTTTATTTTAGCTACATTTAAATAAACAAATTTAGTTGACTAACTTTCAACATTTATTTTTATTTAAATGTAGCTAAAATAATTATATAATTATAATTAAATATATATATTTTTTCACTTTATATAAATCCTCAATATTAAGCCTGCATTAAGCCTTTTTTAATGTAATAACTTTTACTCATGACAATATACACTACTGTTAAAAAAATGTGGGTATAGTAAGATATTTAATACAGTCCTATACTCTATAAACATATTTTCTCCCAAAAAAAGGCTAAAAGAAATTGGTTGTTTCAGGTTTGTTCAACATGATGCAGTTGTGGAGTTTGAGCGATAAGCCTGATATATGGTGTTAAATCAATGAAACATTTAAATGTTTGAACAACATCAAATTTGTTTTAGAGATGTTTAGCTAAAAATATTTTTGCCATGTACTATTAAAACAAGGAATATATTACAAATACAATAAAGTATCATTTTTTACACTATGGCATTTTTAATTTAGCCATGTTCCTCACGGTCCATCAGAACTCATATGTCAGCTCTCAGAGACATTGGTTTGACCTTAGTTCGCTGCACACTGACTCTGAAGTTCTTGAAAACAGAAATACAAGCACCAAAGGGGGTGTTTTAAAGGGCATCTGGAGGGTCAGGGTCTCTCAATGGTCAATGGACCTGTGCCAAACATGTAACTATAAAACAAGCTATAGACACAAACTTTGACAAAAAAATAAAAACATTACTCTATTGTTTAACATGATCACATTTATTGTTACTGTATCTATAGACAAACATGGATGGACCCCTTTTACAGGCAACACATTTGAGCAATAATGAACTTTGTCAATGTGTCTGTTAGTGTAGACGTTCTGTTATACAGTAGGCTCTGCAGTGCGAGAGGAGACAATAAACCTATTCTCCTGACTTGTGATTTTGGGTATTGGGAAATTGGAAAAATATACATTATTTTGGAAAAGTTTTATGCAGACAAACTAAAACAATATAGCCTAACTAGAACATAAAACATGAATGAAGCGTTTTACATCCTGACATAGGCCATAAAAAACCTCAGAACTGCTTGATCTGATCTGACCAAAAGAGAAATGGGCATATGGTAATTGCTGTGAATTTAGGCTAATTAGAATTGTCAAGAGGTTTTATCATCCATTAGAGATAGCTGAATTCACTACACATACAACAAGCATGGAAATGAATGCACATCTGTCTAGTGGTTAATGAGGAGACTGAAATGTGAAGTTTATGCTGGTGAAATGATGTTAGCATGGCCGTGTTCATTACCTTAAAAGGCGATAGTGCTGATAATGACTAACCCAAAATAACAATTAATGGACAAATGAAAGGAGTAGACTAATGCACTCAGACACTCTTTCAGCTAGACTGCATATTATTTTCATCTGTTTCCCTAAAATCTAACAATGTGGTCTGATAAAATAAAATCTCTACTTGATGTCATAAGTGATAAATTATAGATTCCTTCAAACGACCCCCTGCAGACAGATACAAACGTTGTGGGGGGAAATGAAACGCTGTAGAGGAACTATTTTTCAACATTTCACCCGCGTAATGGTGAGGCGGAGGAATATCCGACACCATCGCGCAATTACCTCAGATTGTATGTAAGTGTTTGAGTTTGCTGTCTGAGGGCCATAAAAGAGAATTTCATTTCAAATGTGTGTTTTTCACTCGATGGAAAGAGTTTCTCTTTCAGACGAAACAGAGCCCCTTTTTTAAAGGTAATAATTTTCCTGTCAGAATCCCAGCGGATGCACAGCAAGACTCCACTTCGATGAGGCACTAATGGAAAATCCATTCTGTTTGTTTTGGAGAATCCTTGAATGTGCCCGAATCGGTGTTAATGTAACTAATCTGTCATCTTTATATCTCTCCGGCTAAATCTTAATGAGGCTGAAATGATAATTGAATAAAATAGCCTATGTCTGTTTACTTGAGGCGGTTAGGAAATTAATCACACCTCATCGGATGGCATAAAAAAACAGAGCGAATATTTGCTAATAGATTAGTTGAAGATTACAAAATGCTATGAATAAGCTTATTAATTGTGCATCCAAAGACACAGATCTAATACAAGTGCGCCATCGTCTGGTAAATGTGTGAATTACATTAGCCTGGGCTTAAATATATTAATGTAATCTGCTTTTGTACAGAAATAAAGTATTTAATTCTTAATATTTTAATGGACTAAAGGCACGTGATTTATTTTTCACATCTAGGTGTTGCTAAATACATAAAAAAAATGTTCAAAGCAAAGAATTTCAAGTCAATCTGTTTTATTTTTCATAGTTTAAATATTATTCACAGTCTTAAAAGCACAGAGTAAATCATTTTCAGTCCAGTTTGTAGTATTGTGCATTGTTTCCTACCATCTCTTCAACCTTCTCCAGCAGCTTCACAACATCAGACTCCCGGTGTCTATTGTTAAGCACATGACATCTGTTCCCACATTTTCGAACCAGCCGCTGCAGGTCACTGTTTCTCTTCACATGCTGCTGGACGCTCTCTCCTAACGTTTCCCCCCAGGTGAGCAGAATGATGGCGTGCCTCCATGATGCTTTTCCTATTGCAGACATGGTACGTTCCACTGCGTGCCTGTACTGGCCAGTGAAGGACACATAAGCGGGAATCACCAGGATGAAGGCGTGTGGTCCAGGATGACACAGAGGGATACTTTGAGAGAGGTGTTTTTGAAAGGTGTCTTTACTGTCAGCTCCAGATCTCCACTTCAGGCCTTGAGGCTCTACGATAGTGAGCTGTCTGCCGGACATCTCTCCCCTCCAAGGGTTGCTTTTATCTGCATCAGGCCCCACGATAGTGCATCTCGCTGGGTGACGGGATGACCAGGAGTCTCCTATAAGCATCAGCCTTAGCTCAGACACAGGCCAGGGTGTACGTAAAGCAGCTTGGAAACTCTGGCTTGAAGATTCAAAGAAGTCTTCCTCACTTTCGCTATCAGAATCGTCACTTTCACCATCTTCCTCTTTTTGCTTGGCCTCCAGTGTTTGTTTAACCCTTTGGTTCTTTACTGATCTGATGTTTGCATGGTTTATAGTAGCCAACTTTATTCGCTCTACGCTTCTTGTGTCTTTTGAATTACGAACACCACCATCTACTCCTACTTCTTGAAGGATGTCTCTGGTTTTCCCATTTAATTCAGTGCTGTTTGTCAATCGCTGATACCCAGAGAAAGGCTCTTTCTGTATCTCTTTGAGCTCAGTGTTATACAAATACTTCTCCCATTTTTCAAGTTCCTCTCGCTTCCTTTTGATCTTGTCTTGTTCATTATTTATCTCCAGCATTTTGCTGTCCAGTTGGTTTTCACGTTCCTCAAGCTCTTTTTCTCTTCTATCTAATGTTGTTTTCAGGAGCTCTAGCATTTGTGTTTTGTTCTCCACATCACTTGCTTTCTTTTCCAGATCCGAGTCTTGGTTCTGCAGAAGTTTGTGTTTATCCATCATGTTATTATCTCTCATGGCGAGCTCTGATTCCCGTTGGCGCAGGTCTGTTTCTCTGGTATCTAAAGAACATTCTCTGTCTTTCAAAACATCCTGCTGTTCCTTCAGACTGCACAATTCGTCTTGATGCTTTTGTTCCCTATTTTGCATGACTTGCTGTCTTTTCTCCAAATAGATTTCTTCACTCTTCAGCTTCTGCTCTCTTTGAGAAAGAGCTTCTTCACATTTTATCAGCTCTTGCTCCCTTTTTCCTAATGCTTCTCTAATGCTCTCGAGCTCCAGGTCACGTTCATCAAACAAAGCTGTTTGGTTTTGCTGCTTATTATCCATATCTTGATGTTGCTCCATCAACCTTTGACCTTTGAGTTCGAGGTCCTGCTCCCTCTGGACAAGTTCTTGCTCTTTTACCTGCAGTTCATTTATTTTTTGCAGAAGATCATATTCCTTATTACTTAGCTCTGCTTGACATTTCTCTACGTTGTTTTTGTTATTTTCAAATTCCTCCGAGATCTTTGTAAGCTCTTGGGTTTTCAGTTCCGACACCTGCTCTCGTTTATCAAGTTCATTCTCTCTAGTTTCCAGATCCGCTCTGAGCATCTCCAAAGATTTTTCTTTTTGCCTAAGCCTGCATTGCTCTTTAACAAAATTCGCCTCTGTTTCCACCAGCTCTTGTTCTCTCCTCTCCATCTGCTGTCTAAAGTTTTCCATATTTTTCTCCTGCTTTTCGGTAAGATCTTTAATTTCCTTTTCCTTGGTCTCCAATATCTTCTCCATTGCTTGTAGCTCATCCTTTTTACATGTTATCTGCTGTTCCTGTGCCTTTAAACTTTCCTCTCTATCCATAAACTCGTCTGATCTTTTCTCATTCTCCTCTCTCATTCGTATCAGATCAGCAGACAGACGTTTGTTATTCTGACTCTCGTTTTCTAGATTCTTCTCCTCTTCTCTTATCTTGTACATTTGCTCTTCCAAATCCTGTTCTCGCCTATTTATTTCATCCTCTCTACTAACCAAATCTTGTTTGCATTGTGCTAGCTTATCTTCCTTCTTTTCTACCTCTCTTTCTCTCCTGTGAAGCTCTTGCTCTCTCTCTATCTCTTTCATCTCATGCTCTTGGTGCCTTTCTCTTAGCCTTTTCTCATAATATGCCTTCATGTCTTGCATATCACTCTCTTTCTCATTCTCCTTCTCTTCCAGTAGCTGTTTGAACTCATTTATCTTTTCTTCTAAACCTTTCATTTCTTTCATCTGTTTCTCAGAGTGCCTCACTGAAGTCTGAAGATCTCTCTCATAGCCCTTACATTTGAGCTTCAGTTCTTCTAATTCATTTCCCAGTCCTGCATTCATGTTTTGTAGGCCGTTGTTTCTTTCTTGCTCTTCTTTGAACTGTTGTCTCAGCTCATCCAAGTGTCTCTTTGTTTCCTCATGCTGTTTGTTTATGTTTTCCATTTCCTCTTCCATCGTCACATTCTTTGTTTTGTAGGCCTCTATCTTTCCATCATAATCTTCTTTTAGATGTTTCAGATGAGCGGCAGCGTCTTCAGTATTTGCTTGAATGATGTTTTTCAGTTTTTCTATTTCTCTTCTATGTTTTTCATTGATGTTTTGCACCTGTGTGTCCATTTCTTTGTCTTTATCCAAGTCTTTTTGATTTAATCTGGTTATTACACCCTCTTTTGCTTGTAGTTCTTCCTCTAATTTTTTTAGTTTAGCTGCACTTTCCTCATTATGTGCCTGAATACACTCTCTTAACTTTTCAACTTCCTTCTGTTTTTCTCTAACGTTTTCCTGCAGTGTGTTCATTTCTCTGTCTTTTTCCAGTTCTCTTGTTCTTAATTGGATTATTTCACCATCTTTTATTTTTAATTCTTCCTCTGAATGCTTTAATTGAGCAGCACTTTCTTTAATATTCGTCTGCATGCTGTCTTTTAATTTGGCAGCGTCCTGTTGTTGGCCAATAATGTTTTTCTTAAGTGTTTGAATTTCTGTGTCTTTTTCCAGGTCTCTTTGTCTTAATTTGGTTATTTCCTCTTCTTTTAATTTCAGCTCATCCTCTAAATGCATGAGTTTCGCAGCACTTTCTCCAATATGTGCCTCAATATTGTCTCTTAACTTTTGAATGTCTTTCTGTCTTTCACTAATGTTTTGCCTAAGCATGTCAATCTCCCGTTCTTTCTCCTGATCCGTTTGTCTTAATTCTTTGTTTGCCTCTTCTTTTAACTTCAATTCTTCCTGTACACGTTTTATTTCAGCTGCATTTTCTTTATTACTGTCTTTTAACCTTTCAATACCAGTTTGTTTTTCACTAATGTTTTCCTTTAGTTTGTCAATGTCTTTGTCTTTCTCCAGGTCTCTTTGTTTTAATCTGTCTATTTTGTCTTCTTTTGTTTTCAACTCTTGCTTCAAAACTTGAAGTTCAGCTGCATGTTTTTCAGCATGTGCCTTGACAGTGTCTTTTAACTTTTCTATATCACTCTGTTTTTCAGTAATGTTTTGCTTCATTGTCTCAATTTCTTGCACTTTTTCTTGATCTCTTTGTCTTAGTGTGACTAATTCGTCATCTTTTTGCTGAAGTTTCTCTCGCGTTTCAGCATTTCGAAGCAGCTCTTTTTCTTTCTCTCTCATCGTTCGCTCTATTTCCTCATCTTTCCCCACCAGTTTATCAATGAGTGTGTTGTATTTCTCAACAGTTTCTCTGTGCATCTCTCTCTCGGCTTCTGTCGTTTTCACTTGCTCCTGGTAGGACATCCGTAGCTGCTCCATCTCTTTGGTCATCATCTCTATCACCTCTCTCAGCTTGTCTGTCTCTTTCTCTCTCTTCTCCACTTGTTCACTGAATCTCTCTCTTAGTTCTTGTTCTCTGCTCTCAGCGTTCACTTTCAACTTTTCGATTTCTTTTAAAATGTTTTCAGTTTCATTGTCCTTTTCTTTCAGTGTCTTCTCCATCTCTTGCTTTTGCCAGACAACCTCTTCTTCATACCTGCGTTGTGATGCATCCATCTCTTTTTGAGATTCTTCAGCCTTTCCTCTCATCCTATCATTCTCTTTCTCAGCTTCCAACAGTTTTCCTTGAAGCTCATTCATCTCATCCAAGTGTATGTGCTGAATCTCAGCCTCTCTCTCTTTCCATTCATGCTCTTTCATGGCACCCATGCGCTCCATTTCCAGCAGTTTCATCTGAAGATCATCCACTTTTTCTTTAAGTTCTTCCCCCTCTCGCTCTCGTTCCTCTAATCTCATCAGCAGTTGCTCTTTCTCTTTGGTTCTCTGATGGAGAGACACCATGGCTTTGCTCATTTCAGCACTCAGCTCTTGTATCTCTCGCTCCTTGTCGTCTGTCAACCACGCCATCCTCTCTTCCAGCTCGCCCATCACACTTCTCCTGTCATCTTCGCCTCGATACGACACCTCTTCTCTTTCTGCCTTCCCTGGAGATTGCACTTTGTCTTTTTTGCGTCTTTCGAAAAACCACCGAATGCTTTTGACCTCTCGTTCCTTCATTTTTCTCAGTTCCTCCTCCTGCCGTTGAAGCTTATCGCTGAACTCCTTGACCTTCAGCTGGAATTTCTCGTTCTTTTGTTTTCCTAACTCTTGAATCTCATGCACTAATGGCGAGAATGCCTCGCAACGATTTCCCGCCACCATCTTCTCAATCTTCTCCAGAAGTTCCGTAATCTGTGTTTTGGAATTCCGGGATTCCAAACAAGAGATGCTGCTGATGACATGAAATCTGTTTGAACATCGTTCCACCAACCAACGAAGATCCTTTCCTCCTCCTTGGATGTGCTGCTCGATGCTGACTCCCTCTCGTAGCTGATCACCCCTGGTGAACAAAAGAAGCGTATTTCTCCAAACTGCCTCTCCCAAAAGCTCCAAGTGCTCCCGCACCGCCTGTGCTTGGATGATTGCGTCCACTCTCAATGCCAGTAGAAATGCATGAGGTCCAGGAGGACAAAGTGTGATGCTCAGTCCAATCTCTCGCTTCACTCTTTCTGGAGTTAATCCTTCAGGTCCTCCCTCCCATCCGGGCACATCCACCACCGTCACCAGTCTGTTAGAAACCTCCGTCTGCTGTCTCGAACACTCCTCAGTGGCCTCTTTGCTTTGAAAGTATCCTGCTCCACCAAGGATGGCGTTCCCGGCAGAGCTTTTCCCCGTCTCCCTCTCTCCCAGCAGAACCAATCTCAGCTCCGGGAGACGCCGTGAACCTCTGGAGAAGAGATTCCTCTCATCAAAGTCTTCAGTTTGTGGATTATCGTCTAGCAGAAACAGGAGAAATTATAAAAAAAAAAATAATAATTATAATAATAATAAATAAAGTTTCTGTAAATAAAGGTTTTTCATCAAATATTATTTACATGATATATATAAAGTATTTTTTGCTAAAGGTTATTAGCTAATTATTAGGTTATTAGGTTATCTACCTCACTTAGAATTATTTTTTAGTATTATTATTTTTAGTATTTGCATTGCATTGGGATCACATAATTTGCATTAATTTCATAGCAGAGGAAGCTTTTAATTAGGCAGTAAACAATTGCCAAATTCCTCCCTCAGAGATCAAACTGTAGATTATTAATCATTATATATTAAATATGTGGCAAGAAGAGAATTTCAGATTTTTAATCTCTTTTAAAACTAGATTTGATGTGGTATTAAGTGGTATTTACCAGATTTTGCATAGATCATACAAGGTAAGACCCTCAATGCATGTTTTGCAAGGTTGCCCTTTCTGTCAGACATATTTTATTAGACTTTCTAGCTTCAAATGTATGTACAAAACATTTTTATGAAGTGATCTCATTTAACAATTTTAAAGGTTTAGAATTTAAAAAGTTTTAGAATTTTAATCAGATGTTCAAAAAACATTTAAAAAAATGTTGTGTAATATAACTTGTCTGTTTGTCTGCTGGGTTTTATTGTATTTGTTATACTTGTATTTAATTTAAATTTTATTTTATTGTAAATAGTTTTTGTCATGAAAATAGCTTATGATGCTGAAGCTTATGATGGCATTATATGAATAAATGAGTAATGAGTAGTGAGATTGTTTGTGATATTTTTTCTCCCTGCACACAGGTGGTTAAAGGTGGTTAAAGTTCCTACAATCTTTACTGTTAAAAATGCGTGTTTCCATAAATGTAAGGGATTGCGAAAGTTTGTGCAAAACTTCCACTGGAATTGACTTTGAGTGAATCATTCTTTTGTAAGTGAACCAATGCAAACTGGTTGATTTTTAACAAACTATTTTGGACATTTAATTTCGTCGGAATAGCTAAATACAGAATTGGGCGTAATCAAAATATATATATTTTAAAATCTTTCTCCGGTAACCACAAACATCCAAAATGATAATAGAAAATTAAATTCTGTCAGAAGTGTAGGAAGTTGGCGCCTTGTCCTTTTGTTCAATTTCCTCTTTAGAGAAACATTTTTGCAAGTATCTGAAACTGACTTCTTCAAATACATTTACACAATACTTTGACAAATACAAGACTGTCTGTGTTGCATTGAATGGTACAATTCAATAAGTTAGGTACAATTGTCTAAACATGCTTAAATCAAGAAACATGGCATTGTTGAAAAATGAACCCCACTAGCAGTTATGTTTTCTTATTTTAAGCATAAACTGAGATCATTTTGATCAGCTCATGGCATTTGGCTTCTCAAGTAAATGTATAAATTGAACCGTATTCCTCTCATTGTGTTGTTTTGACTTGAGAGTAATTGTAATTAGTAATTGTATTCATCAGTAAACTCTTGCACAAGAATGGTCAGGGCAATTAGTAAAACCAGGAAGAACATCACTTTTCACAGTCTACTCACTCATCATCACAGCTCTGATGGTTCCTCTGTGCGTCTGCGCCTCCATCACCCTCTGTTTCTTCCTCCTCTCTCGAGCCCTGCGTTTGCTCTCCAGATCCAGCTCCAGAAGCAGAAGATCCGTCTCATAATGCTTCCCTCTTCTCTCTTCCACCAGCTTATCCATCTTCCTCATCAGGTCCCTCACCTGCGATCCATCGTCAACACGCCGCTTGTTTTCTAGGACGTGAAACCTGTTCCCGCAGCGCTCCAGGAGCGTCTGGAAGGCCTTGCCGCCATTTCGAATCCTCTGTTCGATGGGAACGGATCCCAGTTCATCTCCTCGTGTGAAGAGCACCAGCGTGTGATCCCACACCGCTTTGCCAAGCAGTTCCAGATGCTCCTCGATCTGCCGATGATAGTCGGCTGTCACCGAAGTGCAGGATCGCACCACAAGAAGCACGGCGTGGGGACCTGGTGGACACAGGGACATGCTTCTCTTTGTTTCTCTCCTCACCCAACCAGGAGTCCCGTTCACTGAATAGTACCATTCCCAGCCTGGGGTATCCACCACCGTAACTCGCCTTCCTGCCACATCGGCTCGCCTTTTCACACACTCCTCGGTGGGTTTGCCTGTCTCAAACCCTCCCGCCAGGCCTAGGATGGTGTTTCCAGCTGAGCTTTTCCCAGCACCTTTGCGGCCTAGTAAAACCAAGCGAAGTTCAGGAAGAGCCTGTTGACTTCCTACATTGGCTTCAACTGCCTGAAGCTTCTTGTCTGTGGAAGGAAGGTAATGTTTTGGTTTTAATGCAAGGATACACTGTTTCCACAGTAATATGAAGCAGCACAACTGTTCATAAAAATCATGTTTCTTAAGCAGCATATTAGAATGATTTCTGACAGATCATGTGACACTGAAGACTTGAGTAATGATGCTGAAAATTTGCATCACAGAAGTAAATTACAATTTAAAATATTTTCAAATAAAGAGCAGTTATTTTGAATTGTAAGAATATTTCACAATATTGTTTTTGCAGCCTCAGTGAGCTTAGAAATATATATTTTATATACATATATTTATAGAGTCAATATGAATAAAATGTGGACTTTTGTATCCTAGGATGTCACGTCACGTCTTTTTAGTGAAACCGGGTCTGAACAATCATACTTATCTCACCCAAGAATGATGGACCCTCTCTCTGCGTTCCCATCTTTGTTTGTCTGTCTTCGTCCTCCTTGCCTCTTCTTTTTGAGCTATATTTTTGACATCAGCATTGTTTACACCTCAATAAGTTTTAAGCGTAAGCGATTGACTTCCTACCGTTGCATGGAACAACAGTAGAGCGGAACAAAGCGCTGAATGTGGAAGCTTGATCACATGACTAACCTGTGGTTTGCACAGGAAGCACCATCTCCTGCTTGCTTGGGTATGGCGGAAATCAAACAGGCGCCTTGTGGTCAGTGTTACTCTTGTCATATGTGCATTAACATACTTGATGTCATGATGCATGGTTTTTAAGTATTATTTGGTGCTCATAAAGGTCAATTTCTGTCAAATGCATCAGGAGGAGTATCTTGATCAGATGAAACACACACACACACACACACACACACACACATATATGTTTCACAAGTTCCCACCTCCTTATTAATAATCGAATACATTAAGCGTGTTTGGCATGCTGTCCAGAGAGTGGGCCGGCAGCTTGGCAGACCCCAAGCCCTAGGGATTTTAACCCCTAGGTGGCAAGGTGTCCGGCCTGATCCCTGTGTGCCCCCTGGGAGGAAGGTGAGAGCATTGAGGGAAATAAAAAAAAAAGTGCTCTCAAAAAACTTGAGAGAAATCTGGCCTAGTTGGGGCCAGTTCTCCTCTGGCTGGACCCCCAACACTCAATTTCCAGTTTTTTATTTATTTATTTTTTTGAAGCGGAGTAAGGGGTAGCGGGGGGATGCAAAGAACAAAGATACAGAGGAAGGGGAGTTTGCACTATTAAAGGAAAACCTCTTAGCTCTGATAGGGTAATAAGCTAGAGGGCTGATTGGAGAACGATGCGGCAGCTGTGGTCAATCATTCATACGTGCTCCTTCCGAAATTTGTTTGCAAACATGTTGTGCGTGTGTGTGTGTGTGTCATATGTGATTCTATATATATACATGTGTGTATGTTTGTGTGTGTGTGTGACCCTGACCAACAAGATAAGTGTAAATTTTTCTAAATTGAGATTTGTACATCATGTACATGAATAAATAAGCTTCCCATTGATGTATAGGACAATATTTGTTTGAGATACAACCATTTGTATATCTTGAATCTGAGCATGCAAAAAACTGAGAAAATCCCCTTGGAAGTTGTTCAAATGAAGTTCTTAGCAATGCAGGTTACTAATCAAAAAATAAGTTTTAGTATATTTATGATAGGACATTTTAAAATTATCTTCACAGAACATGATCTTTACTAGCAAAATCGATCATTTTGACCCATACAATGTATTTTTGGCTATTGCTACAAATATACCCCAGTGACTTAAGACTTGTGGTCCAGGGTCACACACACACACACACACACACACACACACATACGTATAGCCTACTAGTCCCTCCAAACATTTTCATGAAAAGCCCATTTATGAGCTGCAAACTGTGTCCAACCTGTATTATGCAACTAGATTTGTCTTGCTTGTTAATCTGCTTTGACAAGCTCTCATATTGTACCAAGGCATTACATCTCCTGCGTTAAAGTTCATGGTGAAAGAAAGTTGCCTGTTCTCCAGTGCTTCTGCTCAATCTAAAGGTGAGCTCATGCCTGTGATTCATACTCTCCCAAAGCATCTGAAGAGGTCCAAACATCATGTTTCCCTTTAGAAACTTTGGAAAAACATAATATTTCCATATAGAACGCCTGAAGCAATGACGCAAACTGCTCAGATGATCTGCAGTGCCATACAATGAATAGTGATTTAAGAGTGGAACAAGACTAAATGCATTTAAGATAAATTAATATCTTATGCAATATATGTTGCCTCTCATGTAAATCAATAAGGATGTTTACTGCAACGCAAACATATTGATGAAAGAATCTCATTTTACTGTTTGAAGAGTGGTTGTTTTCACTGTAGTAACCTCTATTTCCACTTATTCTGCCTAACAAATGGAATACGCAGAAGGTCCGTCAGCACTGTAATTGAGGCAAAAGTAGCTGAAGTGTTATTCGAGTGAATTTGACTGATTTGATGTCAGTTTCATGGAAAGAGGCAGAAGCCGATTTCAGTCATAATTCAATTTTGAAAGTTATTGTTTTGCTATATGCAAACTTTCTAAAAACAAAGAAACCTTGATGTTTGCTTCCCACATTGCATGTTTTAAATCATTGCCTTTATGGTTTTTCATGGTTTTTAAAAGTTGTACAAAAAGTAAAGTAACCAATCCTTTAATGAGTTAAGCTTTATTTATGGACTTATATTTTGGCCAGAATCAAAGGTTTATAGTTAAAACGTCAAATAATAGATTAGTTTCTTACAAACCTGCAGCTTCTAGCTTCACGAGACATTAACTGATGGACTGGAGTGCTGTGGGTTATCATGATGTTTTTATCAGCAGTTTTATCATTCTGACGGCACCCATTCACTGCAGCGGATCCATCAGTCAGCGATTAATGCAATGCTACATTTCTCCAAATCTGTTCTAGATATGAAACAAACTCATTTGCATCTATGATGGTCTGAGTGCAAGCTCATTTTCAGCAAATATACATTTTTGGGTGAACTATAACTTTAAATTTGCTCTGCCCATGCAGAAGAGAAGGACTCGACACATTCCACACTTGTGTCTTTATTCGGCCACATTGCTGTTCACCACAAGCCACACAAACTTGGTAGTTTTCACTTCCACTCTAATATCACACATACACACCCTCTTGCTTTTATAGCGCTAATCTGCATACACAGACATGCCCACCGTGATGTGTGACGCTGCTCTTACACACAGGGTTATTCCAGCCCTATATATAAATAAAGGCTGTCCTGACGTTCTCCCAAACTCCAGGTTCCAGTGTCTGCAGACCAGGGCCACCTTTCTATCAAAATAAACCAGGTTAGTGCACTTTAACATGTTTACTAGTATAAATTCACACTGAAAGATGCAAATTGACAACTACTGTTCGTTTGAGGCAGAATCAAAAATACAAAAATATTGTAAAATATTATTACAATATAATATAACAGTTTTCTATTTGAAAATATGCTAAAATATAATTTCTTATAATGATTATTTCCTATAATTATCAATTTTAAAAACAAAAAAGTCGTTTTGGTTCATATTTTTGTGGAAGCCGTAATGCATTAAATTTTTTAGGACTGTTTGACTGGAAAGTTCACAAGAAAATCTAAACGTTGAAATCTTTTGTAACATTATAAATGTCTTTGGATCGATTTAATGCATACTTATTGGAACATTCAAATTTAAAAAGGTAATGCATATTATTAATGCAATTACCTTCAACTTACATTTTGTGAAGAGTTGTATGTGCATGTACTGTATATAATATTTGCTCTCCCCCAAATTTTTTATTGAGGGGCATCTGATAATTGCAAAGAACAAGTTACCATCTTGCAGTTATTTTAAGTGATTTGTGTATTTATGTTTTGGTTTTAAGCAGATTTCTGTTTGCAAATGCATGTTTGTTAAAGTACGCCTGTGAGTGTTTACATGCAAAGCCAATTTTCTGTTTAGTTTGCAAAGCGTAACTATTTTAATATGTGCCACCATCTGTTTTATATCGATGTGGTAACCACAGAAAACAAAATCTTAATAGGCATCATCGGCAGCAATATAATTTTCCATCTAGTTCACCTCTCCAGTGGTTAAGTGTGGAAAAGTGAGATCAGCTGTGTATTTAAGTGCTTTAAACGTGAACAGAGACCTCACTGTGCTCCTGGAGTCACTCACTTATCCGGTGGGCCAAACATCTCCTCAAACTTCACACTTCATTCAAGGAGACGCCCTTTATGTAATCCATCACACAGGTGTTTGTGTGTCTGCGGTGACACTTTTTCCCAGTGTAAAAGCAGCCATTGTGTAGCCAATGATAAAAATTTTCCACATTGAAATGCCAGGAAATTATGATTGCAAACAAATTTTGAGAGAAGCATGCACAAGTAATTATCACGGCCAGCTCCTCATTTCCTAATCAAGTCATCATCCTATCAGAGCAAGAGAAACCTTCTATAAATAGTACAATCCCTCTTTCCTCAATATCTTGTTCATAGCATCCCTTCGCCACCTCCAGACTTGTGAAATGCTATTTTGATCTCCTCCTGGAGTATTAAGATATCCAAAGAGGTATTAGGTAAAACTCACATTATTCTTACAGAAACAAAAAACGTTTCATTGGAATTTCAGCAAGCTTCATATAGTTTCACAAATTTCTGAATTTGAAAATAAAGAAGACAAAACTCTCTAGAACTCACTAGAACAGAAAATCTGTGCTGTGTCTTGCTCATTAGCTTACGCTTCGACTTCGGATTGTTCACGCAGCAGTAAATTAACAGAAGAAAGGCAAATTCCTGCAGTAAAACTGTGCTTCAGCACATGCTTTGAGTTTGAGTCCGAGTGCATGCTGTGTTACATCCTCAATGCAAAACAGATTCCTGTGTAGCAGCCAAATTATAATAATGCAGAGATGTGTAAAGGAAACAAGACTCTTCATCATGATGGTCTGTTTGTTGTTTCTGAGTTCAGCAGCTCAATCGCAGCAGTTTAAGTGGTCACCGCACCAGTACCTGCTATGACTACTCCAACGTCCCCAGTGCCCGTCAAACGTGTGTCCCATCGCGGACGCACCGCTGGAGCCAAAGTCACCTCCAATCAACAGGAGACGAAAGTGGAGGAGTTTGAGCCCTTCATGTTAATGCCCCGAGGACCACCACC
Source organism: Enteromius unitaeniatus (assembly GCA_032359435.1). Lineage (NCBI taxonomy): Eukaryota > Metazoa > Chordata > Actinopteri > Cypriniformes > Cyprinidae > Enteromius > Enteromius unitaeniatus. The sequence goes on along the minus strand of JAUMHI010000043.1, from coordinate 1,430,248 downwards.
ACTTAAGGGTGAGACGGCGAAAATATGTGCATTTCAGCTTTTTATTTAATTAGGAAGACTTGTTTTTTTAAACTATGAAATATTTACAGCCTTGCGATATGCCAATAGACTACTAACCCTCAAGTGTGGCATTTTTTTTTTTAATCTTGTCACTGTAAGTATTTTATTTAGAGTAAATTCTGGTGTGCATTTTATGGGATTTATAAATTGTACTTGTCTAATTAAAAATAAATGTTTTGAATATATTGTTAATAAATCTTTAATGCAATACACCATACTATTTATAACCTCTTTTTATCTTTTTAAATTTGAACTCAGTTTGTCCCAAATCAGAGAACATTTGAGTTACTAGTTTACATACAAGTGTATGTGTAAAGTTTTTAAAAAAGAGAAATATTGCAATAAGCTTCATTTAAAAATAAATAAATGAATAAAGAAATAATAATCAAAAGTATGAAAATGCTTGTTTTAATGTTTGCATCATTGAAGATTAATAAACAAAAAATGCTAAATGTAATTAAAAGTATTTACACTGGTTATTGGCGAGAAATGTCCCAACAAATTCTGCATTTCCTCAATTAATTAATTAATTGCCCAATAAAGCATTAGAAGTAACTTCATTTATAGACTCAAAGCATGCTATTCTTATTTGAGTTAAATCACATTTTAGTATATAGACTACGGTATAATGAGCACTTTCTAAGTTGTTGTTCGCCTCTTTAGGACTAATTGCTGCTGTTTTCCCCACCTGTAAGTCGCTTTGGATAAAAGCGTCTGCTAAATGAATAAATGTAAATGTAAATATAGACCATTAAAACCATTTCCTCCATATTTGCTGTCTCCACCAGATAACAGAGAGCTCTTTTCCCATTGATAACATTTATTGCAGGAAACTGTAACTTGTCATCCTGTTCCCTTCAAACCTCCAGAGATAAAGGGACGAAAGGCATCCTGTGTAAGAGGGCCATGACACTGTTTTTGTTGATTACTGATTGTAAAAACAGGCTAATTTACAGCTGAGCCTTTGCTGCGTTGACAGTCATGTTTCTGTCCCTCAGAGTTTCTGGATATCTTTGATGTCGATGTTCTCAAAAAACCTCATGAGATCAATAAACAGGGGCACCACACGCACCTGTACTCCAGCGACTCGCTCATCGTGCGGCGCGCTCAGGAGTTTCAGATCAAGATCACCTTCAATCGGCCCTACAAACCGGCCGAAGACAAGTTTGCGGTGGAGTTTGTCATCGGTGAGTCTCTTATTTAGGTGAACTGAGAAGTCTGAAATGAAGCCTCTTTATAAGTCATCTTCACATGGGTTGGATTTCTGAAAGCCTGAATTATTTGAGTCTAAATCAAATGGCACATAAATTTCTTTCAATGTTTTTGAAGCACACCACATGTTCCTCCTGCTTAAATGATCAGCTTTCCCCTTTTTGCAATACCTAAAATTATTTAAAGAGGCAAATTGTCCAGCACAGCAGTAAATGTAATTCAGTGTGCATTTTCAGCATGTATTCATGCATTAAAATTTCACAAGAGATGCCATTATTCTGTTATCATCACTTTCCCTTCTCGTTGGCACACTTCCCTGTAGTGCACTTCTCATTTCCCTGATAATATGTACCACATTCAGCTGTTAATGCACATACACATTGGGGCACTGGTATTTAAGGAAACTGAGCACGCGATCTAAAGCATATGAAGTTGCGTAATGTGCTTTTTTTACTGGAAAGTGGGTTTACAAACGGACAATGCAAACATGAGCTGTGTTCCAGCTGTGCAGAACAGAATGTGCTATACAATACCAATTCAAAGTGTGTTCATTTGAAAGTTCTGTTCATGAACGAATATTGCAATAAAAATCATGCATGATATTACAACACAGATCTGCTGTTAGACTGATTACTGATACTGAAGACTGGAGTAACGATCTTTTGTATCACAGAAATAAATTACAAATAGATTCAAATATATTTCAAATTGCAATATTATTTCACAATATTGCTAATTTCACTGCATTTACGTCAAATAAAAGAAGCACTGCTAATCAGAAGACACTTTTTGTGTCACAGATTTGTGAGCAGAAGCTATGAGTATTAATCAGTTGTTGTTGTGCACTAGGGCCGAGTCCTCAGTACAGTAAGGGCACCTACATTCCCGTTTTCCCCACTGAGGAGCGTCAGAGTATTTGGAGAGGCCGGATCGTAGAGACCAGCGACAATGTCGTCACTATGGGCATCACCACTTCACCAGAGTGCATTGTGGGAAAATACATGATATATATTGGTGTCGTGACGCCCTACGGTATCCGCAGGACCAGGAGGGACCCGAGCACTGACGTCTACATCCTCTTCAACCCGTGGTCACCAGGTCTGCCTCTTTTTCCCTTTCTAAGGACAAGCTACTATATTATATATACTTTCTTAAAGATATGCATACTATTGCATGGAGAAAAAAAGATACCAGCCATGCTAACTGATGTTATTTACAAAGCTGATCCTGTGTTCCTGGATGATGAGGAGGAGCGTGAAGAGTGTGTTTTGAATGAGCTGGGCATCATCTATCATGGAGCGTATGACGATGTTTCTGAGCGCGCCTGGAACTACGGACAGGTAAGAGGAACTTAATCTACATCACATCTGCCAGTCGCAAAAATTACATGCCTTTCAAAAATTGCTCGTAGCTCTAATCTTGGATTTGATTATTTTATCTTGTTCAGTTAGCCAAGGTTTTATATTTATGTAACAGTGCTTATGCACCACATTTTTTGTGAGTGAAAAATAAGCTTGGATAATTTTGGCACTGTTCCCTCACAAACTGAGGTAATTAACCTTTTTTTCTGAATTAATTAATATCATTTATAAAAATTAATTAATAAATAGATCAATTGATTCATTTTAAAGTTTGCTAAGTGTTAATAAATATTTGTAGTGATTAAAATTAGTTTTGGTAAGTATTAAATTAAAAGAGAAATGAAAAATGAGCATGCACAGTAAATATTAAAGCTATGCTGCTTTAAAAGATGGTTTGCTGTATTTTTTGTTTTTAGTTTGAGTTTGGTGTGCTGGATGCCTGTCTGTTCATTATGGATAAAGCAGATATGCCGCTGTCCAACCGAGGGGATGTTATTAAAGTGACCCGCGTCGCTTCAGCCATGGTGAGAAAACAACACTAAGACAAACTCTGATCCCTATTTCCAAAAAGCTGTTTTGCCCTTGACTTATTTTTTTAACTCCTGTTATGAGGAACTGAGCTTCACTGTGCCAGACTTGGATGAAAACTGTTGACAGACAATTAATAACTTATTCAGCAATGAATTAATCAAAAGTGAGAACAGAGACTCACTTTTATTATTTTTTATTAGTGTTAGTATTAGTTTAAAAGATTTCTATTTAAAATACATGATGCTCTTTTGATCTTTTGCTTCATCAAAAAATGCTTCTTGAGCAGCATATAAGAATGATTTCTGAAGGATCATGTGACACTGAAGACTGGAGTAATAATGCTGAAAATCCAGATTTGCATCACAGGAATAAATAATATTTTTAAATTAAAATTATAAATTATTAAATAATTAAAATTATTTTAATATTATTCCAATAGAAAACTGTTACTGTTAAATTCTTACAATGTTTCTTTTTAAAAGCATTAAATAGTCTTACTTCAGCCCAACTTTGTCTATTGCAATATGTGTTTGCAAGTATTTTATGTTTAAAAAATACAATATTTACAACTTTTGAATAGTATGTTTATGTGTGTTACACATAGTTGAAGCACTGAAGTCTAAAAACACACATTGAATTTTGACATGATGTTAGCACGTGTGGTGTTGGTGAAACAGTCTTTTCTTCATGAACCTGCTGTTGACTTTACTCTGCTCTGTTTCTACCAGCTGAACTCTCGTGATGATGACGGTGTGTTGGTGGGGAACTGGAGTGGTGATTACACATACGGTGTCCCGCCGACATCCTGGACCGGTAGCGTGGAGATCCTCCTGGACTACTCCGGCAGCAAGGGAACACCCGTCTGCTACGCCCAGTGCTGGGTCTACGCCGCCGTCTTCAACACCTGTGAGAACCAGGACTAGATGTTCATCTACATCAATAGGTCACATGATCTGTGTCTATATGATTTTACTTCTCCTTCCCCACAGTCTTGCGTTGTCTCGGGATCCCTGCCAGGGTCGTGACAAACTTCTTCTCCGCTCACGACAACGACGGCAACCTGAAGATGGACATCATCCTGGACGAAAACGGAAAACTGGACCGGAACCGCACCAAAGACTCCATCTGGTTTGTGATATTTTATGGAAACAGAAACATGAGGTCATGCTCCAATTATTTTAAAGCATATGAAATACATATATTCTCACAGTTGCAAGTTTGTTTATATTATTATGTCTCACAATCATGTGCTTCTTAATTTTATATACATTTTATAATCACATTTTATATTTAAGAATTTTATATCTATATATCATTTTATTCACTTTTCAAAAATAAAAAATTAAATTAAAGTCACAATTATCTGTTATTTTTTGTCATTCTCTTTTTAAAAAGCTTTCATATTAGATGACTTCATCTGCTTCATCTTCATCTGCAGGAATTATCATTGCTGGAACGAGTGCTTTATGGCGAGGTCTGATCTTCCTTCTGGTTTTGGAGGATGGCAGGTTGTGGATGCTACGCCACAGGAGACAAGCGATGGTAGGACAAGTGCATGAACACACACACACACATACTATCTTTGTTCTGTTTTTGAGGCTGGTCATCTTTCAGGTATGTTCCGGTGTGGACCTGCATCAGTAGCGGCTGTAAAACACGGCCAGATCTGCTACCCATTTGATGCCCCTTTTGTGTTCGCTGAGGTAAAAAACTCATAACAATAGAGCTTTGAGTAAATGTTAAAAGGATATACAAGTCATGATGACGCATTTCCTACATATTGTCTACTATAACAACATGAAAAAACAACACCAATAATAATAGATACTATTGAATACATCTGATCCGAAAATATGCTTTTAAAAGATATGTCATGTTGTGTAAAACAATTTTAGAATGTTATAATATTTCTAACACAATTTTTTTTATGAAATAAATAATAATAATTTAATTTCTGTTGTTTTTACTATTATTAATCAAAATATTATTATTATTCATGGTCAAATCAAATATACAGTACTTCCAACAGTATAGAAAAAAAATGTAAGTCATTTTTATCCTGCAAATAAAAATGCAGAAACGCAAGTAATAATGCAATTATTATTACAATGGTCTTTTTTGGATTATTTTATTCAAGCCTAATGCAACCACAGAGTACCAAAAGGTGTACATATACTGGGAGGATATTTATAGAGATCAAATTATCTTGACTTTCCAAATTTTAGCTCCTCATTGCAACCCAAAATGAAACATTCACTCCAAAACACTGAACAATATACACCATGATATGAATGAATTAAAACAAACTAAGGACAAACAGGAGAAAAAGTAAATGATCTGTTTTCAAGGTTTGGGTATCTGAGGATTAAAGATTCAAAATTCGGTTTTTAATTTGAGACAAATACATATCGGTATATCTCACTCCTACTATGTATTTCTGCAGGTGAACAGTGACGTGATTTTCTATCGAAGACAAAAAGATGGCACTCTGGAAGTAGCGAAGGTGAATCCCACTCACGTAGGTCGCATGGTGCTGACCAAAGCTGTGCTGCACTCTGGACGTCGAGATATCACTGATCATTACAAGTTCCCTGAAGGTGAGAGAAGTTGCATTTGGACACATAAGCATCACGCAACCAAGATCTGCAGTCATTTGAAACCGTTACTGACTCAGGGACCCCGGAGGAGCGGCGTGTGCTGGAGAAGGCCGAGGAGTTCGGCTGTCAGAGAGAGAAAGCCTCTCTTCCTCAGAGCGACGTGGAGGTGGAGATCCCCATTCTGGACGTTCGTGTAGGGGACAACTTTGACCTAACGCTGCAGTTTAAGAACCTGAGTGAGCAGCGCCGCACTGCTGATGTGTACGTCACCGGGACTGTGGTGTATTACACCGGAGTCCCGAGCGCTGAGGTGGTGTTTAAAACTCTCAAAGTCAAACTGGATCCACAGCAGAGTGAGTAAATGATGTAGGAGAGAGTGTAAAATATGATGTTGCCACATCTACAGTATATTCATGCATTTAATGCTCCCCCTGCTGGTGATGATAGGTAAGGATGAGAAAGTGCTGGTTCCAGCTGAGGAATACATGCATAAACTGGTGGAACAGGCTAACATCCACTTCATCGCTACAGGGAAGATTAAAGAGACGGGACAAATCATTACAGCCATGAAAGTCATCTCCATGCACAACCCCAAACTCACTGTAAAGGTCAGACTTTATACATTACTCTATCTCTCGTTTATTTTAAAAGCGGGGCTTCCTTGGGCATGATGGTGAAACTGAAAAAGCTGCTTATCATGTCATGTAATTATTACTACAGAAAACCACTGATATGTGAATCTGTTGTTAAAATATTGAAATATTAACTTAAAAAGGGGCTACATTAAGTGATTAATTTAGGTTAAAGAGAGTCAGCAGGCAAAGAAAGTTAATGAAAAAAAACCTGTTGCATATTATTATTTTACAAATTATTTACATATACTTTTTTTCAACCAAATTCATGTGATCTTACATTTTATAGGGTTAGATTTTATAGGTGTACCGATCAGGGAGGCGAGGAGGCATGTGGGTTCATGTGCAAGCTACTTTAATTGAAACGCAGAGTCAAACAATACAGGGTTGATGGCCAGCAAACAAAGATATCTGAAGCGTAATCGTGAACCAAGCGTGGGTCAAAACCAATAGCGAACAGAGTCCAGAGGGTGAGACAAGGCGGGGGTCCAAACAGAGCAGAGGTCAGCAACAATAAATCCAAACAGAGTATCAGAACCAGGAAACACAAAACACACGAACTTGAAAACACGAATGAGTACAGACAGTTCGACAGTGCAATGGACCGTGAGGAAACAGACACACAGACTGGTATTTATACAGGTGATAATGATTGAATGGTTAAACCTAACTAGAAACAGCTGTAGAGGAGAGGTGCATTCTGGGGAATCCAACATAAACACAAAACACACATAGTCTGCTAACCGTGACACCCATGATGATGGCTAAAGTCTTAGTGGCTTTTCCTTTTTTTAAATTCAGAATTCACACTCTGGATGGCCTGAACCTGCCTTTTAATTAAAAATAATTAATCTAGATTTAATATATAGTGAAGACTATATACAGCTCTGGAAAAAAGGAAAATACCACTGCAGAAAAATCAGTTTCTTTTGGGTTTTATTCTTGAAATCTCACCGATACAAAACAATGCACATGTTTGTTTCATTTTTTTGTGAAATGCCCTCTTTGAAATATTAATGATAGAAGCAACTTGACGCTCACTGAATCCTTGTGCCAGTAAAGCTAGGATTGAGCCCTTTTTTTCTTGACTCAAAACCTTTCACTGTTTTTGGCATGTTTAGTTTTTATTTTTTAATTTCTAATTACTTTTGAAAGACTTCTAGCATTTTTTACCATCACACTGGAAGAGGATAGTGTTGATTACAGCTGTGCTTTTTATACTTTTTCCGTTAAATAAAACAGGATTCAGGTGCTTACCAAAAAGTACCTCAATAAACAGAATGAAGTATGTTTGTGCAGGAATTTAACAAATACAAATTTTTAATTTAACAATACTCAGAGAGATGCTGATTTAGGAGTAAATTGCAGTGGTCTCTTATTTTATTCCAGAGCTCTATGTAATTCTTAAAGCAACACTCATTCTCCAACTTCCCCAGAGGGAAACCATTACCCCATTGCAATTACCATTGCCCATTGATCACGGAATCTGATTAGACTGGCTTAGTACACGGTGTAAATACAAAAGAGAGAATAGAAGAAAATATCAAAAATATCTCTTTGGTCATCTTTAAACCAGATCTTTCCGGTCTAATCAGATTTAATGATCTATGCTAAGCTATGCTAAAAGTGCTATCGCTAGAACTGGGGATTAGCTGAATGGATTCAAAAATGGTAAACCTCAACTTTGTAACTCTGGGGGAGTTGGAAAATGATCCTTTATATTTCTGTACCTTAACATCTGAAAAGCACTTTTAATTCAATTTGTGCCTTTGTTCTGTTCTATGTATTTTCTGCTATTGGTTGTAATTTGATTATCTGTAGAAAATATTCTTATTACTGAGCCGATAGTAGCAGCCATGATTTTCAGAAGCCTGAAAGATTTTTATAACTGGTGTCATAAGATTATTGATTAATGCATAATACATGATTTAAACTTTGTTGGATTTTAATTAATAAACTAATAAATAATCCATGAGAGCGGCGAAATCAACACTGGTGGACTCAGAAGAGACCTCAGTTACATTCAACACATGCATACAAGCATACCACATACAGAATTCTTAAAACACAAGTTTCTTTTGCACTAATGTGAAGGTTTAGGAAAAAATACAATAAAATACACTGTCAGAAATAAGACACCAAGAAAAGCATTTTTGCATATGATCTGTTTCATTGTTACATTAGTACTGTTCTTGAAGAATTAGTCTGAAATATTGATTTGGAGAGAATGATTCTAAATGCATGTCTAAACCAGCTGTAAAAGAAAGCATACACTATTGGATTACAGGTGGAATTATAATATCCAATCCAATAAAACAAATCAAACAGCAGTGGTGGTACAGAGTAACCGATGAAGGGATCAATAATATTGCAAAGAAAAAAAGGAATCCAAAAGGTCAGAAACACCCCCATGATGATGGCTAAAGTCTGAGTTGCTTTTCCCTCTTTTCTTAATTCAAAATTCACGCTCTGGATGGCCCGAACCTGCAGTTGAGCTGCATGTAAGATCTTAAGGTACACACAGAGCATGACAAAAGCAGGAACGTAAAAACAGATCAGAGAGAATACAGTAGCTACAGCTTTACTCTGAAACAGTGTGCATCCACCTTCACATTTAATGTATTTGTAGTAAAAATCTTCAACTCCAAGAATA
>JAUMHI010000043.1:1388736-1399848 GCA_032359435.1 Enteromius unitaeniatus | reverse complement strand
TGTTTCAACTTTCCAGCCTTCACAGGTAGAGCTGCACGACCAGCTTTAACATAGAAAAAGAAGAAGACTAACACAGCTTCATGCTTGATTCATTATTTAGTGTTTTGATTTTACAAATCATGTAATTTTTTCGTACAATTAACGCATATAGTAATATAATGATACAGAACCACTCGGATTATGCTCTCCTCCTCAATAATCTGAAACAGATCATTGAACGTTCATCAATGATGACTATCCGTGATAAATCACTAATAATCACCCGATTCACGCTCAGAGGAGCGCACTCTCACTCATCATCGTGGTTTGGGAGACCATTCACTTTCGAAACACATTTCCTAGTTAAACACTATAGAAATGATCCCTGAAAGTATAGTCTTAACTCTACAGCGCGCGCGGCGGGAACCCCGTCAAACACACGACGAGTCTCAAAGACGGTGAGGCGCGATGACGTCACCGCGGCGCCTGCAACCGGTGATTAAAACAACGCGCCAAACTCTCCGTTTCTAGAGGCTCTTTCACTATGTGCGTGTTTAAATACCACACGTATTCAATGTATAATGATATAAATGGACTTGTTTGATAAGGTCCACGGTGTTAAACGTGACTTCAGTATTGTCTGATGAAGCCGCGGTGACTGAAACATCCTTTATTTCCTTTATTTATAGTTCCACCAACCCTTCACTTTTTGAAGCAATACACTCACTACAATATGTATAAGCACTCGGTAACTGAATTAAATGTTGTTTTATTTAATAAAGCATGTAAAACATAGGCTAATGTTGCAATTACCCACAATCCTCCTCGGTGCCAGCTTTCCTTTCCAATGGGGAGCAAGCTATATTTGTCATGCGGGATAAACCCAGTACGTTAAGATTAATACAACTACGCTTGAAAAGTATAATGCATGTTAGCATATCTGAATTGTAGAGGAGACTGCAAATAAATAGTTTTGTGCATGTAGTGGTGTTTCATATATAAGTCCTGTCATGCACCTCGACTTCAAGCATCGTTCCGGGATAGAAATAACCCTGCAGTTACAAACCTTAACCACCAGCGGTTTAATGTGCTGCTGTAATTACTACATATGACAGAAAAATGTGCTAGTTAGTCAAATAATGATTCCCAACGTCATTAAGAGCATAAAAAGGTATGGGATCCAAACCTAAATGTGATCTCAATTTAATTTATTAATATATTTTTTATGGCCTAGGGATCAAAATATAAATATACACTGTAAAAATGACAGCTGTTTTAACGGTAGGAAAATGCTACAGTAAAAAAAAACAGTTAAATGGTTAACGGTAAATTCCTGTTAAATTTACAGGGAAACACCGGAAACTGACATTCCCAGAATTCCCTGAATTGCATTTTATTTGTTTGAATTTAATGTTTTTTCTTTGAAACAACTATGTTTCTTTTTTATCAGTAGGGATACTATTTAAAAACTACTTGTGATGAACTTTGGTTCATCAATAACATAATAAAGCCTTAAAAAATGTTTACTTGTCAGTGCACCACAAACCATCTGCTTCTTATCGTTTAAATACCTTTTCTGCACATTATCATGCACAGTTATTATGTAAACTACATGTATAGTCTGTCTAAGGTTATGTGTATGTATAGTGTTTATAGTATATGTATAGTTACATGTATAGGTTAAAAAAATGTTTGCACATGTAGTGTATTTAGGTTCATATTTATGTTTATTTATGTAGCACCATGATCCTGCAAGATACAACATTTCGTTCCACTATATGCCCTCACATGCAGCGGAATGACAATAAAGCTGGACTTGACTTGATCATGTGACTTTCTCATCATCCCTCATTTTGTGGTTGCCAGAATAAAACTGTGAAAAATACGGTAACAATTTTTTTTAGAACATAACATGTAACATACAACCCTAATAAACTGATACAAAAAAAAAACTATGAATAAACATAGTTCTTTCGAAGAAAAAGCATCAAATTCAAACTAAATTTAAAATGCAATGCAGGGAATTCTGGGAATGTTTCCCTGTAAATTTAACAGGAATTTACCATTAACCATTTACTGCACAGTTTTTTCACAGTTTTTTACCATTAAAATCACGGTAATTTTTTAGAATGCAGTTTTTTACTGTAAATTTATGTTTTTGTTTGTTTTTTCTTTTGCAGTGTAGCCTAAGTGGATAAAATATAAATTTCCTTCCTTCCTTTTTTTCTTTCCTTATGGCCTTGGATATCCAAGCATCAAATATAAATATTCCTTTTTCTTTCTTCCTTCCTTTCATTTTTTTATTCATGACTTTGGAAATCCAGAAATAACAATCCAAAAGTGATCTAAATGGTCGTGCTTGCATGATGATGAGAGTTATTATGATCTGGAAATTGACTTATGAGTCGGTGCTAGATCTATGGTGTGACTTTTGGTAAAAAGCTCTTGTGCCCATGCACATATGTTTTACATTTCATGCCAGACAGATTATATATGATGCGTAAATATATACATCATATATAGGATGGATAATATGAATTCCTTATGAATTGCACACGAATTAAACGTTTGAGAAAGTAAACGATGCGTTTATTCTGTGCTAGGCTTCATATTCTCTCTCTCTCTCTCTCTCAAACACACAAGCACATGCCATGAAAAAGCCTTCGACCCAGTCAGTCATTCAGTCTCTGTCTGGAGAAATACTCAACACCGCATACTTCTCTCTTTGCTTCTCTACTGAGTCTGGACTGGACTTCTTCTGGTCCCTTCATAAATTCTCGACAATAACTGGCTTTCAGAAGAGAATCCCTAACATTTCTCCATTGAATCGCCAACATATCCAAAGTGAAGAATTGAATAGGATCCGCCAAATACATCAAGGAATAATTCACTGATAAGGACGACACCGTTTGTCATAAGTATGAAGCATAAATAATGTTTAATAATTGCTCGGATGGCAGATCTGCTCAGTCTTTCTCTAATAACCTGGAGGATTTCGACTCTATACGGAGTGTGCTTCTGTACAGGTCAGTAGGATTTGTTTTATTTGATAATATGTGTGTTTTGTGTTTGTTGAGCAGCTTGTTTTCCTCGCATGCCGGAGAGGATTTAAAGATCTTGTGCGGGTCTTGAGTTCAGACACATTTACATAATTACTTTACATTTCTATCAATATCACGCGATCGCTAATTTATTTAAGCGCTTTTAACTTATTAAAACCGGAGCTTTCATAATAATTATGCTAATTAATACACTACTAAACTCTTCTGGTCGTTAACTGCTTTCCACGCTGTCTAACAAAAGCTTCCGCGTTGCTATAGAAACGACTACATTCTACCAATCGCTGTTTGAGATACTGGTCACGTGGCCGTTGGTGGAGACCCGTATGCGGATAACATGGCGAGACTTTGTTACAGTTCAAACGAAGAAAGCGCCTCTTAAAACAGATCTTAATGGACAGCGGCACAGTTTGTTGAGTATAAAAATGCGCCTATGGCTTCTAGACATTTTAAAGATGGTACCGAGGCGGATTTTGAGTCCGACAAACGCGAGAATAAGGAGGATGAAGGAGGCAACGAAACTGATTCTGATGCATCAAATTACAGTTACTCAGATTACTCAGAGTAAGAGCAGAAACCAGTTCAAGTGTCATTATTCATAAGATGATTAGGTTTAGCATTTCGCATGCTTCACTATAAAACTTTCTTTTTGTTTTTTACAACGTGGCTGCATTCTTTTGCAGTATGTAAACATATTAGACCTATATATAATGGTGTTGGCTTTTGTTTTATTATTATTAAAGTGGATTAAAATAGTGGATTTTAGCTAGTTTGAGTTCAACCCTCTTCATGTTTTGGTTAATTTCGGTTGAGTGGTCTTTTCTGACCCACATTTCGAAAGCGAGGCTCACGAAAAGGGAAAATAGACTTTGTCCATTCTCTGCCCTCTCTCATTTTTTAAGGGGATTTTCTGTTTCCAATTTGGAAAGTCAGCCATCATAAATAATTATATGCTATTCACCATCTTTAGTGAATTTATGGACGTGGTTGCCAAGAGCTAACCACCAAAGTAGTGCGGCTTAATTTAGAAACGGGGAAGAAAACATAATGTCTGGCTGAATATTGAGTTGAGTTTTTCTGGAATGAAGGAAAGGATTGGGTTTCAAAGCTTTAGGATGCGTGGCTTTCCCTGCAGCATTCTGACTCATTGCTTCTGCAGTGTTTAGTTTGTGTTTCAAGACACTCTTATATCATGTATTGCTTCATTACTGGTGCTGAAATGTAGGCTGAAAGTCTAAAAAGTGAGGGACTACAATATTTTCACACACATAAATGACTTCTATTGAAGAATATTGGGTTTGCAAGTAGTAAATGGTTGACCATATGCTATATAAATTATATAATTTTATATATCCAGTTTGCGCTTTTATGTACGTGTAGTATTAATTTTACAATGAATTCATCACTTTTGTAAAGCCTCAAAGAGTAAATAGCAACCAGTTGTCTAAGTCTAATATATGCTTTTGAATCTTAAAATAGCAATAACTGAATATGAAATGTCCAGCATTATTGTCAACTAAAATTAAAATAATAAAAAATGCAACTAAACACTTAAATTATAAAATAAATAAATAAATAAGTCGAAGATGAAGTACCAAAAATTTGGAATGTTTGGAAAAATAAACATTAAAATTATTACTACTTTAAATGACAACTGAAAATATAAAAAAAGATTATTTAAAATATGAATAAATGCTACACATGGAACATTTTTTAACCCAGAAATGTCTAGTAAATTTTACAGCTAATTTCAAAGAAACATCGAGTAACTTAAATTAAAATTAAACATGCAATTTTGAAGTAGAAAAAAATGAGTATAATTAGTTCCTATTTATCCACATAGCCGTGGGAATGGACAGATTTATCGTAAAGTTAGTTCTGAGAAGAATGAGAGTCAGACATTTTTATGGCCCATTCAAGTACTTTTTTAAGGCTACTGAATTGTGGATTTCATCACTTGCTTTAATGTACTCCTTGTTTTTTGTGTCACAGTGACCTGGAGCCAGAATGGCTGGATGACGTCCAGAAGAACGGTGAACTCTTCTATCTGGAGCTGAGCGAGGGAGAAGAAGAAGCTCTGCTGGCCCAGGTCTCTGCAAGTCACTCTGCTGCCACTAATCACGTCCGCTTCAGCGAAAAGGAGGCAGAAATCATCACAGACAATGGCAAAAAGCAAGCGGCCTCCAGCAGCAAAACCGAAGCGAAACTCAAGAAGTTCACCAAGATCCTGAGGCGAAAGCGGCGGCCATCTCAAAGGAAAGCCGCTGATGGAAAAGACGCAGGGTCTACCCAGCGTCCCACCTCCATCTTAAAGAACCAAGCGGGCCAGCGGGCTGGAGTCGTGGTCCAGCAGCAGCGTCTAAAAGATGTGTGCGTGTATCTGAACCCCAAACGTCTCGGTGGTTCCTCACCTCCGTCTCCTGACAGAGGCGGTTTGTTAGAGGCCTTGTTGGGTGTTGTTCACCGTCCTGGAGGAAATGCGGGGAAAAAAGGGGGAAAACTCATCATCCATGGTCTGGTCCCTCACAGCCCTGCTAGCAAGTGTGCAGAAATTCTTATCGGTGAGTGCAGCTAGACAAGGAATGGACCAGTTAGGAAAGTTTTACTAGTGTTTTTACTTACAGACTTGCGCTACAGTTCAAACTGCTCCAAACCAGCTGGTCAAAGCCGTAACAGTAAAGGCCAAAGATGCATAAACGCATTTTAAAAACCAAGTGCAAATATTTTATAGCAATTAAATGCAATTAGCAAATCAAGTACCATTAAATATGGAGTGTCTGTTTAACATGTGTTCTTTTATTAATTCGCAAGCCTAGTTTTATGAGGGCTTGGCTGAACAGCCCAGTAAAAAATATTAACAATTGCTTTTCTTTTTATTATACCAGTGTGTCCTTAAAATGTCTAAAGATTTATAAAATTGTCCAAGATTAATTAAAAACCATAGACCTGGGGTCTTGATCCTGGAGAGCAGGTGTCCTGCAGAGTTTAGCTCCAACTTGCCTCAACACACCTGCCTGAAAGTTTCAAATAAACCTAGTAAGAGCTTGACTAGCTGCTTTAGGTGTGTTTGACCCTCCAGGACCGAACTTGGTGATCCCTGCCATAGACACTGGTTCGTGGATTGACTGTGATCAGCCTTATTGGTGAGCTATTGAGGATTTGAAACATTTCAAAACAGTTACGACGTAACAAAAACTCACCACAATGCTTCACAGAGGTTTCAAAGCTTCAAAGCACTGTTTTGAAATCATACATCACTAGTTTTTTATTTATTTATTTATTTTCATGTTTTAGCGCCCAATAGGCGGAATTGGGCGAAATTTGGTGTGTATCCTTAAAATGTCCTGTTGTCCGCGTGTTTCAAGTTTCATTGTGTTTGGAAATTGCATTTAGCAGATACGTACCGTTACGTACAAAAGGGTGTCGCTCAGATCAATTAATGTAAAGTTGCTTATTGGAAGAAACTTGCTTTCATTCAAAACACCTGGTGAGTTTTTAATCTGTTAAGTCAAGTTACAGCTTGGTGTTGTGGTTGGTTTTACTCACATTCTCTCTCAAACTGCCTGTTAAACACGCTAGTTTTATGTCCCTAGCACATTTGGTAATGAAATCATACAAATGGAAGCTGTATATTTACAGTGAATGTTTTTCTGTTGATGTCCTAAAGCGACATTCAAGGGAAACCCACAGTCATTTTCTACCCGAGACAGACCAAAGAAATTCCAAACGGGTTACACCACCCCAAAAACTCTTTCCCCAGCAGCTTTTTACGATTGTTTCTCAAACGCCCGTCCATACTAAAGCAATTAGGCCGTTTATCTGGAATAACTGAGAGAAATCTTTGCATGCCGCAAAGGTAAGAGTGTGCAAATCTCCCAGAAGCAGGTGGAGGTGCTGTTTGATGTGCATTCGTTTTTATCTTGTGATAGAGATACAATTTACCTAAGCTGTGTGCACATTGGCACAAGTTGCAGATGATAGTTTTTCATGTTCTCTGTAGGTGATGCTCTGGTTGCTGTGGACGATGTTGATGTTACTTCAGAAAACATTGAGAGGGTTTTGTCATGTATACCGGGCCCTACACAGGTAAGTGTGAGTTTTTGTGCTTTTTCCTTGCAAATGAACATCTATCTAAGAATAAATGCCTGAAACATTGAGGTCTTTTTGAAGTTTGACGAATAAAAATGAACAAATGCATGGTTTAGAAAGTCTCTTTGGCTCTTAAGTCGTCTCCAGAAGTCAAATAGTTGGTAAATATTAGGATGAAAACTGAGAAAAACCTTAAATCTCAGATGCTTTTCACCACTTGTAAGACAAAAGCTCAGCTTTCCTGCCCGCAGACCTCCTGTAAACTCACAAACGTTGAGGGCACATCAGGCCAACGGTATGTGTTTGTAGCTGAGGTCTGTTTTTAAGGGATTAATTTGACTTAATTGGCTTGAAATTAAAGTTTTTTTTTAACAAGACATAATCGTTTCAGATGAGCACTTTCTAAAAGTGGTTTTGGTTTCTGGTCTGTGCCTCTCAGGCTGGCGAGTAAGTGCTCGGCCCGAATGATTTTATTCTTCTCCTGAAAACCCTCCAGGCTAGAAGTATTTTTTACATTAACAAGTGATTCTGCAAATTGTTAAGAGTTAAACTTAATTTGTTGAAATGTGCTTGCTGAAATATTGGCGGTAATCTTGTCATAAACAAGACAAATGGACTGTCGATGTGCATTACGCTTTGATAGTTTCCTCGTGTCGTAAGCTGCTGCTGATATCTTTGGGTTGGTGAGGCTGTGGCTTGTTGGAAAATGCTGGTAAAATTTTGCCATTTTCAATTGCATCTTCTATTTATGGTCAAAATAGTTATTGATTTCGAGCCAAAACACTCCAACTAAACCCCAAAAGCCAGAAGCTGTGTGAAATCTGAATGCACACTGCAAACAAGCTCTAAACTCAGCTTAAATGTTTCTTGAGCAGAAAATCAGCATATTAGAGTGATTTCTGAAGGATCATGTGACACTAAAGACTGGAGTAATAATGCTGAAAATTAATTCACAGGAATAAATTACATCTTGAAATATAAAAAAATAGAAAGTATTCATTATGAAATGTAAACATTTGTACATAATTCTGTTTTTGGTGTATTTTTGACCAAATAAATGCAGCCTTGGTGAATGCAAGTTAAAATGAATTTTATTATTTTTTTTTTTTTAACAAATCAATTGCAGAAGGTCCAAAAACTCAATTTTGGACTTTTTAGATTTTTAGTTGTATTTACTGAACAAAAAGTCCAAAAATGAGTTTTTCAGAAGCAAGCATCACTCACACAAGATGTTGAGTTCAGTCAAATGCTTATAGTCTTCAGCCATGTTTTTCTCTAACTATAGCTAGATGACGCTTCTTTCAGAGAATGCTTTCCATTTGATCACTTCTCAAGCTGGTTTTGTTCACTCAGTAGCCTGAAAGAGGACGGAATGTTGAAATTACAGAGTTGTGTCGCCCGGCAGCGACGGCGGTTACGGTAACGCTTGTTTTTGTAGGCCACAGGAAGAGAGCCATTATACTGCGGAGAGGAGAGGGAGAAAGTGATTAAAGGACAAGAACCGATAGCAAATTACACCGTAGGACAAAAAAGGACAGGCGAGACTATTATGATATTAGGGTAGAGGAACTGTGCTCTTGTGAGGTTTCAAAAGGCTTGCCAAGATTTTAAAATGAGCTTTGTCTCGGCTGGTAAAATTATGAGGTAAGAGTTGCTTGATCGTTGAAACCATCATGTCCTCTGAGAGCAGCCTTTCTTTGGACACTGACACCACCACAGGGTCAGATTGTAATGGTTTTATTCAATAAGAATGCATTAAATTGATCAAAAGAGACATTTATAATGTTGTAAATAATTTCTATTTCAAATTAATGGTGTTCTCTTGATGTTTTTATTCATCAAAGAATCCTAAAGAAAGAAATTTTAAGCAGCACAATCTTTTTAACATTGAAAAAAATAAGAAATGTTTCTTGAGCAGTTAATCAGAATATTAAAATTTATTTCTGATTCACATGACGCTGAAAATTTAGGCTTTATCAGATTTTCACGGTATGATACTCATCTCATCTCTATTAAACTATCATCATTATTATTATAATCATCAGCTACAATGACCCTTAAATGAATAAAAGGAGATATGGTTTTTGGTTGAACATGGTTTATTGTAACAAAAAAGGATGGAAGGATGAGTCTAACGTTTGGGGTGAAAAATTCAATAAAGCTTTGCATCTCCCCATAGCCAGAGCGTGTGTAAGGCTAGGGTAGGCTTAGCCTTTTCCTGCACGGTATGATAATTGTACATGTCAATATCACAGTAAACCGCCATACCGGTCTACCGTTACAACCCTAGCCAGGTATTTGAATATTGAGCATTGAGCTCATTGGCTACTGATGCGGGAGAAAACCAATCAGCTATGGCATGTGATAATGATGACATTGGGTCAGATCCAGTGAGGCCTGACTGCACCATGTAGAGATTAACGCCTGAACTCTGCATTTTTTGAAGCAACATATCTATAAAACTAATACTCATGTAACAATAGCGGCAGTCAGACCGTAATCGACATTACATTATTACATTTGTTCATTTATCTTTTATCCAGAGCGACGTACAGATGAGAAGTGTGCTGTGAATGTGAGGTCGGTGTGGAAGCTGCTGTAATAACAGGCTGCCGTGGTTTTCCCGCTCTCTGTCCTGCAGCTGTTTGCGGTCAGCAGATATTCCTGTGCGCTCGGTCGCGTGGGAGTGAATACGCCGCTTGATCTCTGAGTGCACGGCTTTTATGATCTGCAGGATCTTAGAAAGCGACGGTTTGTTTTTGTGGAGCAACTTTAGAGAAACATGTTTAGTCTTAAATCTTACGTGAGAGTTGAATGCTTTGGGTCTCCTGCTCACCCAGGATGCATTTATTTGATGAAAGATACAGTAAAAACAGTAATATTATTACAGTTTTTCTGTTTTAATATGCTTTATAATGCACTTTATTCCTGTGATCGAAGCTGCGTTACTCCAGGCTTCAGTGTCACACGATCCTCCAGAAATCATTCTCTGATTTGCTTTTCTGATTATTGTCAATGTTAAAAACAGTTGCTGGTTCATCATTTTGAGGTCAAAACAACAGCATTTACAGTAAATTCACTGTAAATGCATGAAATCTGACACAAAGAGATCAGATGTGGAAGTATGGCGCAGTGTTACTGTAAAAACGTGTAGTAGAGCACATTGAGTCTCTTTTTACACAACCACATCTCTTCAGACTGTCATCGTTCTGCCTTTCTGAGGTTATTCACTTAAGTTAAACTTGATGTCTGCTGCACCAAAAACAAAAGTAATACTTATTTATGGCAAGTAATACAGCCCTGGCAATAACCACCGTTATTATACCGCTGGGTTCAGTATGCTGTATTATTTTAATTTTCATTTTGCTTGACCTTGGTGGAGAGGAAGAAGTGTGTGAAATATATTTTGTGATCTCAAAAAAGAAATGAACTGAAAGAAAAGAAAAGAAAATGTTTTGGTCATTTTTGAGAATACTGGTAGTTTTCTGCCAGGTCATTATCCATTAGTTATATATATATATATATATATATATATATATATATAATTAACAATATTAAATTCTTATTAATTATTGTATTAATTTTTACTGTATTACATGAATAAGGGGCATACGTATTTATGTGTATATAAATGTCAGTAAAACTAATGGATAATGACCTGGCAGAAAACTACCAGTATTATAAAAAATATATATATGCATCTTACTCATAATATTTATTATCTCATTTTTGACCAAGATGGCTTTTAGAGGCTTTTGTGTTGGAACTCTTCATAAATATTACATTAAAGATAAAAGTCTCTCATGATATTTGTTACTTTAAGAAAATAGATACATTTTGCTCATGTTATTTGTAGCTCCTATATTTTAGCTGTTACACCATAGGACACAGTCTACTCTTGAATATGTCACCAGTGGTGTAAAGTACTTGAGTAAATGGACTTCGTTACAGTACTTAAGTATTTTTTTGGCTACTTTGTACTTGT
>JAUMHI010000043.1:1372714-1388636 GCA_032359435.1 Enteromius unitaeniatus | reverse complement strand
AATGGAGTCATTTTTACAGTAAGTAATTTGTACTTTTACTCAAGTATGTTTTTCGGGTACTCTTTACACCTCTGTATGTCACAGTGCAGTCCAGTGATCCCTGTTCATCGACTCTTGTTAGTGTTAGTATTAATCGGAGCTTGTTTCTCAGGTGAGGTTGACTCTGGAGACGGTGTGTCCTGTCAGGATGGCTCCGGACTCGAGGGCTAAAGCGGGTCCTGCGGTCAGTCAGCTGGTGCGGCTGCTGTGGGGGGAGGACTCCGTCGAGCTCCAGATGTCCATCGCACACGTCCCACACATAGTCATGTACCTCTCGCTTAAACTGGACTCGGATTCGCTGCAGGACGAGGTCAGTGTGCTTGACTTTCTGAGTGTCATTTTCAGCTTGTGAGGGCAAGCTGTGTGTGGATCAATTCAATGCTTCATCCATTGGCTCTGCTGTGCCGCTGACGAGAGGAAACGGGAGAATAGAGCGAGACGTTTGCCTGCGTCTGGTTGAATAATTCACTGATCCTGTCCCATCAGAGAGAAAACACGCTCGGAAGGACTTTGGAAAGTTTTCTTTTTAAAGGTTTTATTTACCCAATTCATAAAAAGAACCTAAATGTGAATGAAAAGTTACGACTGGTGGAAATACAGCAGGGCAACTTTTACAAAAACAACATATAAACAAAAATATGTTTGAAATATGTTTTAATTCCATTAATGTTTTTTTGTATTATATCCTTATTTTCAAGACAATTAAACACATTCTGTCCAAAAAAATAAAATAAAAATCACTGAAAATAAATATATATCTATAATATATAGAAAATTTATTACATTTATAAAAAGTTTATAAATAGATTTAAAAAGAATATATATATATATATATATTGTTGTTATTTATTAAAATATTACGTTTTATAAAACGTAATATTACGGTTATTTCTTAATCATTTGATAATTGTTTATTAAATTTTTATTTCAATTTAAATCAGAATATTGTTTTATGTCATAACTTTATTTAAAGGTAAATATTATTTCAGATTTATTTAATTTCCCCTCAGATTACAAGATTTTTGATTATTCTTGTAATATTTTTGTAATAAATTATCAATAAATATAAAGAATAAATATTCTTTTTTTTTACTTTTTGTAAAGTTACAGTATTTTTTACTGATATAAGACTTTTTAATGTTTCATTTGAGATATTTTAGTGACATTTTTATATTATTCATGCGCAATTATATTTTTAAAATTATTTTTAATTGTTTCTTCTCCTTTTTTTTTAAGATTTAAAGGTTAGTAATTTTAGTGCCAATGTAAACTAAAGAAACTTAAAATATTTTATTGCTGCTTTCTTTCAGTTTAGTTTAGTTTAACGATCTTGGGTTTGATTTAACATTGGTACAGATTTTTTGTTCCACTTTCCTGTGAACTTTAGATCCATCTAATAACACTAGACACACTCGAATCAACTAATCAGGGTCTCTGGCTTTGCTTGAAAATTGCAGCCAGGTGTATTGGATCACGTTGAAAACCAAACTCCGCAGGAATGAGCAACTCTGGCCTAGTCTTACACAGATTTACACCCTCTACAAGGATTTAAGCTGTTTCTTGGCCCACAGACGGCTCCTGTCAGGCTGGAGTTTTGAACACATCGAAGCAGCTTTTGTAAAAGCATCTATCCAGGTGCTGATCGTTCAGTGCAGCTCTAAATCTCTCCATGTTGCTCTCAGTGGAAGCGTTTGCGCTGAGACTCACTTAAAAACCTCTTTCTGTCTGCCGTGATTGATGCTGCACTGAGCTCTAATGTGAGTTTGAGCATTTATAATGTGTGTTTTTATGCGCTGCAGCTCTCTAACCACAGGCCGCAGTACTGCTTCAAGCCAAAACGACCACCTCTGAGCGTTTAGAGCCTCGCTGAAGAGATAAGACATGTGTGTGTGGTTTGAAGGAGGACATGAGAACTCAATTTCTCACACGAACTCAAGCATTTGTGGTCTGAAAGCGTTGCCAGGTTGAATCACTCCTGCTCTGCATACTAATCAAAATGACAAAGGAAGTGCCCCTCGCCTTGGTTCCCTCCTGCAGACAAACCTCAAGCATCTCGTGCTGCTGCAGTTTACTCATGAGAAGAATAGCAGCTCCTCATGGGAATACGTGTGGGTTTTGGCAAAGTTCTGAACTATGAAGCTAGTCGCAAGTCAATGTGTTTCATAAAAGAGGAGCATCACTTATGAAAGATGATCTACGTATTCCTAGTTTTATGAACAATAAAAAAAAATTTAATGTCCCAGGTGATTTAACACATGTTTCTAATCTTATGAACAATTCATGTTTTTTTGTTCTATTATTTTTATAGAAAACATGTCCTTTTCTTATAAATTACGTTTTTTAATGGGATAGAATTGCTTTTTTTTTTTTTTTTACAAGGTCCATGCTTCTTCAAAAAAGATAGTCTTATTTTATTTTTAATTTACTTTTATTTCATTTCATTTTACCAAATTTACTTATTACATGTTCCTAATCTTGTGAACAATTGAAGTTTTTAAAAATGTGTTATATTTTATTTTTTATATATATATATATATATATATATATATATATATTTCATTGTTTAACAATTAATTAATTCATTATACCTTGCAATTATTATAAACTATTTGTGCTTTTTAATTTTTTTATTTATTCATTTATTAGTATTTTATTATTTATTTTATTTTTGTTTTATTAATATGTTCTATAGAATGTGCTTGTATGACATTAATACAAAAATGTCATCGGATTTTATTTAAAAATATATTTACAAATGTATTTACAATATAATTCTTTGGTTAGAGTGAATGTTCACTTTATGTTTATTCTCTAAGGTAATAATAATAATGGTAATAATAATCCTGTAATATTATTGACAAAGGAAATGCTTGAGTCCTCCATTTAAGCAAACATTGTTCTATCGTGATTATGCATATATGGTGTAAAATAATGGGGGTCAGTAGATTGATTTGTGATTTCTCTCTGCAGCAGGAGATTTTGTACCAGTATCCTGCGTCTGAAGCTGCAGTTCAGCTGAAAGCAGTGAGAGGTATTTTCTTGACGCTCTGTGACATGCTGGAGAACGTCACGGGAGGACAGATAGTCAGGTGAGGGGCTTTATCGATACTTATCTCTTATGTTCACCAAAGGCTGCATTTAATTGATGAAAAATGCAGTAAAAACTAAAATATTAATAAAAAAAGTATAATTTCAAATAACTATTTTTCTATTTGAATATAATGTATCTGAATCTTATTTCTGTGTGTCTGTAGGTCATCACTGTGTGTCTCTGAATGTTATGTCTCTGTCTCTGTAGCTCATCTCTGTGGCTCCGGCAGCAGCTTGTTCATGTGGGCTACTGGAAGGAAGGATCCAATCTGCTGGTGATGGCTGTACCTGCCAGCAGGTCATTCTCATCTTTATAATCATACTGCTTGCCAACAGCCCACTGTGATCTAGATAATACCTATAATAACTGTCATTATAATCAGCTCAGCTCCTAAAACTAAACAATAATCTCTATAATCATTCCGTCCGCATGCAACTATCTGTAATCTAGATAATAACTCCAGTGATTGTAATTGGTATTGATCTTTATAATCAGCTTGCCTGATGACACATGATCTCGGACATCATCTTCCCAATAATAATCAAAAATCTCAATAACCATATCCATAATCCCAGATGTTCATCTCGTTCATGATTATCACTCCAAAAATGAAGAATGACACAAAAATTAAGCATCTCAGGATGTGTCCCAATCCACCGAGTCTCTCAAGTAATCAGAAATACTTTTTTAGGAAAACTCTTATTTTATTTGATATTACAAAAGCATGAAATGTTTAGTTTTATATCAAATGTATTTTAAGTCATCTTTATTGAGTTTAGATGTTCACACTGCTTGGTTTAGATTTTTAAAAGATATTTCTATGTTTTTTTCTAAATAATTTTAATGAATTCAGTTTGTTCGTTTTATTGTATTTCTCATTTTTTCACTCTTTATTTTATTTCTATAAATAAATAAATAAATAAATAAGCATGTATATTTATTTCTGTGTGTGTGTATATAATTAATATAATATTAAATTCTGAATATAAAAGCATCATAAATGTTCTGGATGTTTCTATTTTTAAATGTCATTTATGTCATGTTTTTTTTTTTATTTAATTGTTTCCATTCATCTTTCCCTTTTTTTTCATATTTTCTTATTTTATTGCCAGCGTTTAGCATTGTTTTTGGTTCATTCATTTGGTTCAAGTTTTTGTTGCTGTTTTTGAATGATTTGTGCATTAGGATTAACCCCTTGAGATGTAGCATCTGGTTTTCATGTCTTTTCAGTAATATTTTTGTTTGAGTGTTTGTTTCTCAGTGTATAGTGTGTCTGTCCCGCAGGATTCCTCTGCTGTATCTGCAGACTGTGATTGAGGGAGTTGTCCGAACGCTCAAGGTCATGTACGGCTCTCTTGACAGGTATGTGTGTATGTTTGTGGTTATGTGTGAGGGGGATGCAGAAGCTGATGACTGTGTAAACTCTGTCTCTTCTCAGCTGCTTCTGTGAGGAGGAGAACGGTCCTCGTCTGGATCACTTCTTCTGCCTCTTCTTCCAGCAGCTCATCCAGCCGTCTCGTTTGATTGACAGCTCCAGACCGCCCAACCCAGACATCTCCGGGAGCCTGTTCTTAGACGGGCTGCCTGCCGTGCGCTGGCTCACTTTACCAGCAGACATAAAGGTGGGACTCCTGAATGATGCAGGAGCTCTGTTTAAAGTCTCATGCATTAGGAATATTTTACCCAATTCTGTCATTTACTCACCTTCATGTGGTCCAAATCCATATGCTGTTATTTTTCGGTGTAAATCCTAAGTATGGGTATAATATTATGCTATTAAGTGTTGATTGTTATTTATTTGACTGTTTCTCAAGGTGGAGGTGGACACTGTGCTCTCAGACTTTGAGTCGTCAGATTTCGGTGACATGGTAAAATGAGTTTGAAATCAGATATCCTGTTTTTTTTTTAAATATCATAACACTCTAACTATGTGAAAATGTGTGTCAAAATCAGTGTATGATTTGATGTTAGGTTAGGGTGCTAAGTTACTGTAGTTCTTTTTCTAAGTAAAACTAAAACGTTTTAATAATTATTGCCCTGAATGATTAATTAATTAATTTTTTTGTTTTTATATCTATCTTGAATCACTAAAATTAAAAAACAATATACTTAAAATTGACAAAAGCACATTTTAAAAATCTATCAAATAAAAATGACAAATCTAAAAATAAAAGCTAATTTAAAGTAATATTAATAAGCTACATTATCATAAATAAAAATAAAATTATATATATATAAAACCTTAAACTAAAATTTTTATGAAAAGTAATATATGAAATAATAGTAATAATAAAAAAACGTTAAAAAACTCCCGCAAAATCTTAAATGCATTAATTGTGTATAAATAATACTACAATAACACTGATGTGGCTCATGTTAGCAGAATGGCAAAATGCGTACATAATGTAAACACAAATGTTATGTCTTCGCGATTTAAAAACAAAATATTACATTTAAAAATGCAGTTTAGTGGACAGTACATTTTTTTATGTGTATGTAAAAATTCAGTTTGGACCCTGGAGACAGGATATTAGTCTGATATGGCTCAGTTACTGTCTGCCAGATTGCATTTAAATTATTCTGAAAAAACTGAATGAAAATACTTTTAAATACCTTTTTAACAGTTTCAACATGAAGGGCTCAGGTTTGTATGAGGCGAAACATTTC
This sequence comes from Enteromius unitaeniatus, assembly GCA_032359435.1. Taxonomy (NCBI): domain Eukaryota; kingdom Metazoa; phylum Chordata; class Actinopteri; order Cypriniformes; family Cyprinidae; genus Enteromius; species Enteromius unitaeniatus. The sequence goes on along the minus strand of JAUMHI010000043.1, from coordinate 1,382,839 downwards.
AAACTGTGTTTCTCATTATAAATGTACAGTACTAAGAAGGTTATTATTGCTAACTAAATCTAAAACCAGTAATACTCTACCATAATAAACTATGACAGGATAGCAATGGCAATGCAGTAATACTGGTATGAAATAACCTTTTCTTTGTTCTTCAGTCTGAGGACTTCTATGGCATGAGGCGTCTGTACGTCATTCTGGGATCCTGTCTGTTTTACAAGGTGAGTGCTGACGTGTTATCATTCACTGTGGATCATGCAGTGTCACATGATGCTACACGCCGGCTGTCAGTGAGTAATTGAAATTTAAACGTGCTTGTAAAGGAGTCTTTTTCAGGTTTAATCTCTGAAACGAGTTTGACAGAAGGGTGACGTGCTTGTTCGTGTGAATTCAGCTGTCGTCTGAAGACACTCTTAATTATGAATGATGATGTGAAGGGGATTGATTAGTCAAGTCTCCATCTGTTGCTCCTTAAAGGGATAGTTCACCTAAAATCTAAAACTGTGTCATCATTTGCTCACCCTCAAGGCATTCCCAAACTTCATGAGCTTCTTTCAGATGTTGATCACAGAAGAAGAGGTTTTAAAGAATGTCGGAAATCGCATTTTTAACCTATTTGAACGACTGCCATCAAATGTTTGGTTACCAACATTCTTATATAATTAACTTTTGTCATTGCACTTTGTAGCTCACAATTGTGAATTTATATTTTACAATTATGAAAAAAGAGGAATTGTGATATATGAACGCACAATTAAGAATTGTGAGATACAAACTTAAAAACTCAAAATTGGGAGATATAATGTTGCAATCGCGAGAAAAGTCAGAATTGCAAGATATATACTTGCAATTGTTAGAAAAAACGTCCGCCACAAAAAAAGACAATATTGCGAGAAATAAACTTGCATTTATAGAATTGAGATGTTATGTCAACTGCGAGAAAAATTTCAGAATTCGGAGATATAAATTTGCAATCAAAAAAACGTCAAAATTGGGAGATAAACGTACAATTGTAAGAAAAAAAGTCAGTACAGCGAGAAATAAACTCGCAATTACAATAAAAAAGTCAAAATTGTGAGATATAAACTTGCAATTACGAGAAAAAAGTCAGAAGTGCAAGAAATAAAGTTCCGATTGTGAGGAAAACAGTCCGTTGCAAGAAAAGAGTCACAATTGCAAGAATTAAACTCGAGAAAAATAGCAGAATTGAGAGATAAAACTTGCAACTGCAAGAAAAGAAGTCAGGATTACGATATAAAATTTTGCAATCACAAGAAAAATGTTAGATATTAAGTTGCAATTGCGAGAAAAAAAAAACAAAACTTAAATTGCAAACTCAAAAGATAAAATCTAGTTATTTTAAGTAAAAAAGTCAGAATTGTGAGATACAAAGTTTTTATTCAGTGGCAGAAAGGTGCCTCTCTAGTTAGCGGTGTTTATTTTCTGTGTCACGCTCATGAAGGTCAGGAGCACAGGTGTGTTATTTGTGCGTCTGTCTGCAGGGATATCTCATAGCCAACCACCTTCCCAAAGAGGACCTTGTGGACGTGTGTTTGTACTGTCAGCACTACTGTCTGCTGCCGCTGGCGTCGGAGCAGCGCGTGGGGCAGCTCGTGGTGTGGAGGGAGGTGTTTCCTCAGCGGAGAACACAAACCAGTCCCACATCACATCCTGGATACTGTCAGCCACACGGACGCCACTTCCTGCTCATAGTGGGCCTGGTGAGAGATGCTGTTCTCTTGACCTTTCCGTTCATCAGAGAAGCATGTAATAAAACATAGCTCATGTTTATATTACTTCACAAGACATTCATGGATGGACTGGAGTGGTGTGGAATACTTGCTCATGTAACTGAACACTGAATTATTGAGAATATGATTCAGACCCAGTATATAACCTTTTTTCTTTCGGATGCTTCCAGAGACACTTCATGCAGTGTGTGTTGCTGGAGGCCGGTGGTTGTGCTTCGGCTGCTCTGGGGTCTCCGGGTCCTGACTGTGTTTATGTGGATCAGGTCAAAGCCACGCTCCTGCAGCTGGAGAGTCTGGACACAGCCATAGAGGAGCGGCTCTCGGCCCCACCCACTCCCTGCCTCTCCTGCGCTGATTGGTTCCTTCCAGCCAGTGGGCGGGACCGACAGGACGGCATGGGCAGCTCGCCGATCTTCAGCCGCCTGACGGCAGCCATCAAGCCCCCGTCGCCGGGTGGGGTGGGGTGGAGCCTGTTCAGGGAGGCGGGGCCAGGCTCGAGTCTGAGAGGACGGAGGGCGAGTCCTCAGAGGAGTCTGTCTGACAGCGGCAGCGAGGGTCACACTGACGGGACGCCCTCCTTCACCTCGGGTCTGAGTCCTCACACCACACCGGACGCGGTGCGCCGGACGCCCTCTGGTGGCACACGCAGAGACTCGCTCGGCTCGGGAGGCTCAGATGGCAGCCTGGGCAGCGCAGGATTTTTCAAGGTCTTTCTCTAATATAAATCAGATCATGTCCAGCAGGGCTCAGTCTCACAAAACACCAAAAAAGGCCATATTGTATCCTGAAATAATACATTACATTGTGCATAAATAAAATGAAGCACTACCTGAAATCCCTACCTACAGTAATGCAGAAATATATTTACGTTATATTAGTTATAGTGTATGTTATAGTTACTTTTTTAATCTGTAATGTTAAGCTGTTGGAAATTTTAGAAGTGTTGCATATTGTACTGAATATTACATATTGATATTAAGTTTTGCATTCACTGTTGAAATTCAGTAGCAATATTTCATGCCAGTATTTATTGTACTTAAATTAATTTATACAGATAAATACATGTATTTATGCCTATTTTTATTGTCTATATGTATATTTCTATATATTTCTTGGTAGTATTGTATATTATAGTCTATTATTTCAATTCTAAAGTTTATTTTACTTCATGATTAAAGTTCAGTTGTTGACAATGAAGTAATTCAGATATAAATTAGATGAATTCATGCAGATTTTAAAAATGTATATTGTGAAGATTATTATGTATTATTTATAGCATATACATTTAAATCAGAAAGCAATTTTATTTATATAAAGAGAGGGTTGGATCTTGATTTATCATATTTCTGCATGCTAGTATTTTATCAGCGATTGAATTCAAACACTCACTTTGTCTTTCGTTGCTCGACTGAAGTTTGACTTTCAGGTCAGACAAAACTGGCTCGGTTTCTATAGAAAGTGCTGACATAAAACACTTTCTCATAACAACTTGCGGAGAAAGAGAAGTGACATCTAAGTAATATAATTAGATTTTTCCAGCATTGAGACATCAGAGCGTGTATATATATATATATAAATAAATATATCAGCGCTGTGTATGAATTATGATCCGGCCGTCTGTTATTGAGCACATCCTCTGAGTATCTGCCAGAACAGCCTCTCCTCTCTTACAGCATCAGGAGCTGCTCTTATAAATCACGTTCAGCTGGCACATCATTTACAGATGGCCTGGATGAACCTTTCAGGCTCATAAATTCTCTAAAGCTTGAGCAAACGCATGGAAACTAGCTTTCATCACGTGTGACTCGAGGTCAGAGCAGACAGAAGCTGTGCTTGTTATATTAAAAAATGTAAATCCAGTTCAATCATATTTGATTTTCAATGTTTTTTTTTTAAATGATATTAAATCACAAAACCTCTTCAGGAATATTTTGAATATTCCAGCCCCACATGTAATCCAGTTCAGTCATTTTTATTTTATCGCTTAGCCTTTGTTTTCTGAAATTGACACTACATGCAGTAAAAATAATTCTTCAATATTTCGTGTAGTTTAGCACAAAATGTAATCCAGGTGATTTAAATTAAATGCATTTAATTTTAAAGGGTTTAAAAACCCTAGGGCTTGAAAGTCCGCCGAGCTCTGAAGCCTCTCCCCGGACAGAACTCCAAACACACTTAAACCTATTCTATCTACTCCTGAAATTACATTTTATTTCATTTTAGCATGTTAAGCCTTTTTTTACTACATTAAATGCACATCAATAAAAATAACTCTTCAGTATTTTGTATAATCCAGCACAAAATGTAATCCTGGTCAGTTGAATTAATTTAATTACATTTAATATTTAATTTTAGCGCGTAAGAAAAGCACAAAATCTAATCCAGTTCAATCATATTTAATTTAAATAATTTTAGCCTTTTTTTTTTAATTGCAATTTTTTTTATTTTCTGTTGACAAGTGGTCCAGCCCAGCACAAGCTGTAATCCAGTGCTGATGTGAGTTTTTTGTGTGTGTTTTGTCAGATTCCCAGGTTAAAGCATCCTAACCCTTTCTATTTGGGCTCGTTGAGGAAGAGTCTGACTGACAGAGAGACTGAGGAGATGCACAACGTCCTCAAGTGAGCTCATCACACTTTTATTATGATTTTGTCATTTTTACCTTTTGTGTTTGAAAGAAAAATGTCATATAGTAATCTGGATGACCCTGTCAGATTAAAGTACTTCAATTACATTTTAAAATCCATGTAATCAGACTACAGTTGCTTTTTTATTGATTACATGATTACATATTACTCACACAATAGCAACATATAATTTATTTATATTGTATTATAATACACAGCATTTGACCTCTGAACTTACAAAATATCATTTTAAGAAGTGTTTCAACATTGCATCAACTGCTGATGAACGCCTTTTATTAGAATGACCACTAAAAATGCACTAAAATGCTTTTCTGCCAGCAAATCTTTTTCATAGAATAGATTTACCTGAAAATGTTAATAAATGCTAAATAAAATGTTCATAAATATATATATATATATATATATATATATGTGTGTGTGTGTGTGTGTGTGTTTGTTGATTTATTTATATTTGTATTTATTTAATATGTGTTTTGATCAATCTTCTTTTAAAATTTTTTTTTTTTTGATTGAATGAATTATTAGCTTTTCATTAAACTCACAAATCTCCCGCAAAACAGCAGTTTGGGAAACTTTGACGTAATATAATGTTTAATGTTGTTAATCACAGCAAATGTAATCTATTTTCCTCTTCTATTTTTTTTTTGTTATGTCAGCGTGGTAGAAGGTTATCAGTGTGATAAGGAAGGTTAGATCTTGTCATATGGTGTGATCTAATGAAATGAAACTACAGTTTTTGTCGTGTGTTTTTTTGGTATCAGTAACAGAACACACTTCCCAGCTCTGGTTGATACAGGTGCACTGCCAGTCATTTTAAAGGACAAAATATCTGCTTGCTCCTCAAGAACAGATGGAGACCTCACATTGTGTGTGTGTGTGTGTGTGTGTGTGTGGCAGACTGACGGCAGGCGCTGAGAACACACTGTTTCATTACGTGCTGATGGAGACGGTGCAGGGCATCTTCATCGCTCCCACACACAGAGAAGTGAATCATCTAAGCGGCTCCATCCACCCACAGCTCATCCAGAACTTCTACCACTGCTGTCTGTCCATACGCCAGGCCTTCCAGCAGAGCCTGCCCTCTCGAGTAACCCCCTGAACACTGACACACAATACAGCCACAGCACATCAGCATATCTGAAGAGTAACCATGCTGAAAATCCAGCAAATTATAACAGATTTTCACATCAAAAATATTCCATTGTTTTACAGATTTTACTCTATTTATTAATCATTTTAATAAAAAAATTACTTTCATATTATTAGAGTTTAGGTGAGTGTAAGAGAAACGTTTTTAACAGCATATCGTTCTATAAATAATTGTATTATTAATATAGATTTAATTTATTTTTTAAATATTTAAAGATATTTCTAAAATTTCACTTAATTTTACTTTTACTTAATTTTAAATGTGAAGTATGTCTATTTAATTTCTCAGTTTAACAGAAAACATTTTTATTTCCAAATTATTAAATTGAATTTGTAAGGTATTATGTCATTTTATCACTTTATACTTTTTTTTCCGTTCAGGTCAGCTGTTACAATTTCTAATAGTTGTAATCTCTTCCTGTGTATTCTAATTCTATTTTTTAAAAATTATACAATTGGCTTCTTTTTTTTTAAATTTAGCATTTACTAATAGCTTGTTTTCTAACTAGTTTTTCTATCATTTTTGTATTCTATCTTTTTATTTGTATTTATTGTACAGTTAACAAAGCAAAAAAACAGCAACTGTCACCTAACACTAGCTTGCTCTACTGTATTCTGTTTTCTTTTTATTCTCTTTTTATTCTCTATTTATTATATAATTCAAAAAACTGCTGGGTTAATCTAACACAGTCTTGTTAAAGCCTTTTTGTTCATTTTGATTGTGTCCATTCACCTAATTTGCTAAATGACTGAATGTAAATGTCTATTAAACCGTGTCAAAAGATATTTAATGAATGAACAAGTGACCAGCTCTAGGTTTGCTCACCTCAGGCCCGTGTGAATGTGTTTCAGGACCGCAGAGGCTCAGAGCGGCCGCAGAGCACTCGAGGTTTGGGTCCGGTCAAAGAACATGGAGTTTTGTTTCAGTGTAAACCGGAAAACTGGACCGATCAGAAGAAACCGGCGCCCACCATGACCTACTGGGTTATAGGGTGAACCCCATCTTTCATGTCTTGTACTCTCATTTAACTGCATTAAACGCCAATCCAAACCCTGTGGAGTGAAACGTCCTCCCATCATGCACCTGTCGTATAAGAGCTCTGACATTCATACAATAGGAAAACATCAGTTGCGTCACGTTTTCTCATCTCTCGTTCCAGGCGAATGCTTCTCGAACCCGTTCCTCAAGAGTTTTACGTGTGCTTCCATGACTCCGTGGCCGAGGTTCCTGTGGAAATGGCCTTCCGGCTGTCGTTCGGCTTGGCTGTGTAGCACTATAACCCCAGCACAGTCTGCTCTACAACCAGACTTTGAGAGGTACATCCACTAAAGACCTGGACAGGACACTACTGGCTCATGTTTAAAGGGAGTTTATCGATGTCCTCTCCCTTACCTCATCTTAGATGTAGACGAGTTTGTTTCTTCATCAGATTTGGAGAAATGTAGCATTATATCACCTGCTCTGCAGTGAATGGGTGCCGTCAGAGCGAGAGTCATAACAGCTGATAAAAACATCATAATAATCCACACTCCAGTCCAGCAGTTAATGTGTAGAGACAAAAATAGTTTATAAGAAACACATCCATCTTCATGTTTGAAAGCACAAGAAAACAGTCCACAACAGAACTACACAAATGTTTGTGTTGATTAAATATTGGTATATTAATATATAGATTATAGCTAGAAGCATCAGTTTGAAGTTAATAATGATGGATTCGTGTCTTACAAACATGCAGCTCCTCACCTAAAGCCAGTCATTTGTTGAGTGGTGTGTATTATTGTGATATTATTGTTTTTATCATCTGACGGCACCCATTCACTGCAGAGCAAGTCTGATAAAGAAACAAACTCATGCACATCTTGGATGGTCTGAGGTCGAGGACATTTTATGTACATTTTCATTTTTGGTGTAAGCATTCCTTTTAGATAAAAAGACTGTTTTAATCGGATGTTGTTGTGGGTTTTTTTTTTTTTTGCACAGTGGAAGTTATTTAGTATTGTCTGCAGCGATGAACTAATGAACCAGTCTGATGAATCAAGACCCTAAAATGCAGCGAAATGCAAAAAAACAACAACTTTAATACCTCAAACTACGCTGGATTTCTTTGAGGAGCTCAAGGCTTATGAACACTGATAATGAAAGGATGCTTTCACTTGACCTTTCCTTGCTGGATCAAGTGAAATGATGTTTTCTACGCAGCTTTTATGACCAAAGCCTTAACAACACTTTTGATCTTTGTGTGAATTAAAATGTTTTTCTATTTTATTGAAGGCGCAGAACTCCCATTTTTTCTCTTAAGTTAAAACTTTGTAACACGTTGTTTATCCAACAGATGTGCATCATTTATTAAATAAATGAAAGCAGATTGACTTCCTCTGTTCTTTATTTCAGTCTAAATTTAGACAGAAAAAAAATATTTCCATTATTAATGAATTCTTTTGTAAATAGTTTGCTATTCTTAATTGTCAAAACAAAGAAAAAATGATTTTTGGATAACACTTTATAGTAGGTTAAATTTGTTAATGTATTAGATATAAATTAAGAGTGAAATGTAAGTATTTGTTAATATGCAAATACATTTTAAACAACGCAGGGTGTCTAAATTAACATTAGTTTATTCATAATGCATTAACTAACAAGCAATGAACAAATTATATTAGATTTAAAAAATTAATATTAGCCCAGATTAAGAAGTTGTTCATTATTATTACATAAAAATCGAACCTTCCTAAAAAGTGTTACTTTCATGAATTGGGTTTAGTTTTAGTTTACAATTACTCTCAATGTAGCTTTAACTGATGAGAGTTTACATTCATTTCAGACTTCTCACAAAATAAAACTGCTTGTTTTTATGATCGTGAACTTCATTCATTAAAACACAAGCAGAATGAAAGCGTTTTAAAACATTATTACACACACATTTAACACAACAACGTTCAGTTTTTCACAGAATTATTTATTTGAAATATGAAACATTTGCCATCATGTTACTCTCAATATTCTCGAAAGTAATGTTTTTGCACATAAATGTAGTCTCATGATTCTTCACAATGATCATTTGTCACACTGAATTGAATTTGGGCAACGCTTCACATTCAAATTGTTAACATTAGATATCATAAACTAACAATAACAGCATTTATTAATTTAGCCTAATGTAATTTCTACAATATATATATATATTTATGAAGAGTTCAGATGCAAAAGCCTCTAAGTGCTCCTATGTCTATTTTCAGTTTAATAGCCATAAAAAAAAAATTCACTTCCATAAAAATGAAATGACTGAATCTTCACATAGGATCCTGATAAAAATGCTTATTGTAGGAGAGCATTTCAAAAGGCTTTTGTATCTGAATATATATATATATGTGTGTGTATATAGTATTTATACATTTACATTACGTTAGATTAATAACTGCAGTAAATGTGTTTGACGAATGCACAAAATAAATACACTTCAGCATGATTTTACTCTCATTAATCAAAGACGTGTGCGTCTGCTGTTGAACATAATTGCATGGAGCCACTCTTTGTAAACGCACACAAGGCAGGCTTTCACGCGACTTCCTGCACCGGCGCCAGGTTCTTCCTGTAGCACTCCAGGCTGCAGAGCGGTGTCCCGGTCCTGGAGCAGCAGTACTTCTTCAGGTTGGAGCAGCCGGTCACGCCGCAGCTCAGGGGAGCAGGGGGAGGCTGTGGCGGGGCAGAGGGTGCCGGGACAGGGACGCCGGTGGGGTACGAGACGGCGGCGCCCTGAGCGTTACTGATGTACCTCACCATGGGCAGCTGCGCCTGCTTGGACCTGCGCTCCTTCATGCTCTTGATCTTGGCCTTGCTGGTCTTGGTCAGTCTCTCGATGGTCTGGTTCTTGTTCTCCTCGGCTTTCTTGGCGGCCTGCAGGCGTCTTTTGCGAGCGCGCTCCTCACGTTTCTGCATCATCTCGGCCGTCAGCTCCTTCTCTTTGTAACCCATGGGCAGCTCCAGTAACGGCTGGCTCTGCTGCTTGTGAAGGAGGGCTTTCTGTTCAGACCGAGGAGAAATGCTTCAGTTCAAGTCAACAACGGCTTGTTTTCAGTGATCGTGTGCGTCCTGTGTATTTTAACAGCACAGCACAGTCTCCAGTGCTCACCAAGGCTTAAATAAATAGAAATGCTGTAAAAATATTGCTGGAATTTAAAATAATTATTTCCCGTGCAAGTATATTTTGAAATGTAATTTATTTCTCTGATCAAAGCTGAATTTTCAGCATCATTAAATTCAGTCTTTTGTGAAAAAGCATTTTATTTTTAGGATTCTTTGACGAATAGAAAGCTCAAAAGAACAACATTTATTAAAAATAGATAATGTCCATGCTGAATAATAATAGTATCTATTACACCCTACTTGCTATTCAATAGTTTTGATTAACATTTTGAATTTTATACATTCAGTTCCCATTTTAATTCAGGTTACATTTTTAGTCTTTATATTTGTTCCCGTTATGAAATGAAATGAAATGAAAAAAAATGAAATGAAAAATGAAATGACGTGACAAGTGGCCAGGTATGGTTTCCCATACTAGGAATTAGTGCTCTGCATTTAA
>JAUMHI010000043.1:1329796-1340418 GCA_032359435.1 Enteromius unitaeniatus | reverse complement strand
TGAGGCGCAAAAACATGTTGTCTTTTAGGCGGCAGGTTTACATGTTACATGGAGCTTGGTTTGGTATGAGTTCTCTCATGATATATGCCAGCACTGATAGCATGAGAGGCTTTGAATGTGGAGATGTGGGCCATAAGCGCTTCGCATGCCCATATCAAAATAGAACAACACGCTTCTTCATCCAGAGCTCAGACAATCAAGACGGAAACACTGAGATCTCGAGCCAAAGGTGGTTCAGATGAAGACAGGAAGAGGTGAGTGAGCTTAATGTTAATATTAGCAACCTGGCTGCAGCACTGCTAAGAATAAAGATGTGATGAACGTGAAGCTGGTGATGCTGAAGGGATGTGTGAGGGTTACAGGACAGGTTGGTGGTTCAGAGGAAACTGTAGGGGATGAAATGGAGGGGTTGTCACAGTGCACTGATGATGGACGGAGAGATGATGATGAACAATGGTCTGATGTCTAAGGATTTATACACTTTTCTTGACAAAACTAAAAGGAGTTGAGTTGAAATGAATGATTTTTTTCCAGATCCACACATCAAGTGTGCATTTATTTGTGTGCACTGTTTATTTTACTCCTCTTTGCTTATTTTTTTACTTTTAATTAATGCGTTTAAAAAGAAAAAAAATGGCTTTGAATAAAGAGAGTGTTCAAGTCAAAGCCTCTCTCTCTCTCTGTCTGTCTGTTGTCATGGAAGTATCACCTAGGTGACTGTTGCTTAGAGATGAATCAGCGTTTTCAGATGCGTGTGAAATGATGGGATCGCTAGCATTTATTTACTCCAGCGCCAGTAAAAACGCCACGGATACGGCAGAGAAACACACTAACACACACACTCCACAGCGATCACAAACACACTGAGGCTGGTTACCCGGTGTCTGCAGCTCTAGAAGTTCCTCTCAAAGCAGGACCTTCAAGACGAAAGAGGAACCAGACAACTGTGACATGATGTGCAAACGAAACCACAGCCTTCTCCTACACTTCCTGCTCCTCAATGCAAAAAAAACTAAATATTGATGTGGTGCCTGTGACCACTATATATATACACACTACCGTTCAATAATGTGGGGTCAGGAAGATATTTAATGGTGTTTAACGATGTTTCTTCTGCTCATCAAGGCTGCATTTATTAGATTAAAAATCCAGAAAAAACTGTAATATTGTGAAATATCATTTCAATTTAAAATAACACAGTGTTTTCTGTGTGAATATATTTTAAAATGTAATTTATTCCTGTGACACAAAGCATCATTCCTCCAGTCTTTCAGAAATCATTCTAATATGCTGATGTTTTATTATCAGTGCTGGAAACAGTTGAGCTGCTAATAGTTTATTTTAGGATTTTTTGATCATTTAAATATCAAAGCATTTATTTAAAATGGATGATAATGTTCAGATCTACTGTTACAGTAATTTACTGTTACGTTACTGTTCAAAAGTTTGGGATCTGTACATTTTTATTCTTTCTTCTTTGAAAGAAAATAATATTTTTATTAAGCGAGGATCTATTCAATGAACAAAAAAGTCACAGTATAGATTTACATTTTAGAAATGTTTTATATTTGTTAAAAAATGATGTTGGTTAATTATATATATATATATATGTTTTTTGTCTTTTCTTTATTTCATGTATAAAACATGTTGTAATGTTTTTCATTTGAGTCCCCTACAGTAACCCTGCACGACTAAAGCACTATTCCAAGAAATGTTTGATCTGGATCCAGTAAAGTCATATGATTTGAGCACTGCATGAGAATCAGGCTGAAATCAAACTCATACTTTCTGAAACGCCTCTTTATTTTCTTGCTACATTCCTGATAAGTTCACGACTGAATGTCCGGCTGCACTTCACAGACCGGTCCCAACGATAAATCTGAAGCAAGCAGATCCAGAACTCGTGGTTAGTCTTTCCACACATCTCTCACAAGTGGATTTATCAGAGAACTAGATCGTCCTCATCCTAACACGTAAAAGCACGTTTTAATGTTATACAAGTCCAATATTATTTTTATGTTTGTAACATATTTCGTTTTATTCATATTTTATATTATTTTAATGAATTTCATTCTTGTTTTATTTTACAACTTAAGCCTATTTTTATTACTTCTATTAAATCCTACGAAAATGCTTCTTTTTTTAAGCTTAAAAGTGTCAGTGCTCCTTTATCATGAATGCATGGAGATCCAAAACTGATGCACATCATTGCACCCTCCCAGTGTGATCTGAAGCACACATGCTGCTGTTCTTCTCTTGTTTATGTGTGGACTGACTCTGAGTTGAAGGCCTAACATCAGTGACACGCATCTTAATGAGCAGAGCTCAACTCTCCAGTCGATCTGAAACACAGAAACACACATGAAGCTCATCTCATCTCAGGAGCTGTGTGCGCATCTCAAACACATCCACCCGCCCAGAAACAGCTGAAACTACCCCTACAGCATCAGCAGCATCAGCAGCATCTCTCTTCTTCTTCTTCCAGACACTCATGTGCGGAGGATCCGAGTAAAGAGACAGATATCGAGGCGGACAGGTGCTCCTGAAGAGTCCCGGAGCCACTCACCTCTGCGATGCCTCGAAACGACCCCTGAAGGCACAGATCATCCCAGAAGCGCGGATAAAACACGCAGAGACATGTTCCTCTCAAGAAGCGACTGTCATTCTGCTCTGGCGCTGCTTATTTTGGCCCAGTCCTGTGTGGATGACGTCCACTTCCGGTGTCCACCCCCCCCTCCTCCCGCATCATCAGCAGCACATCCTGCTTTTCCTTTACAGACATTAATATGATTCATAATTCATTAAATAATCTAAACTAAAGTGATATTCAATCATTAGAATAAATAAATAGTAGTAATAATACATTTATATTAAATTACTAATTTAACTTTATTTAATAATGTAGCTAATATGATCCATTGTAAGATTCAAAAATATGTAATTTTAGAGAATAAAATGCGAAATAATAATTTGCATTATGATAAGATAGCATGTAACCTGAATAAAAACAAAAAACATTAATTTGAAACATACTAATGCTAAATGTGATATAAAAACATATAATTATATAAATACAAATAAATATGTAATACAATTGTAATTAAAATGGCACTGGCAATTGATATTAATGGGTATTATTATGGTAAAGTAAAATAATAATGTATAATGCATTAAATATTATTATTATTATTATTTTAGTAATACTATATTGTAATCTTACAAATATTTAATATTAAATTACCTGAAGATTACATAAAACAAATGTAAACTAATAACAAAAAAGTGAAGCTAATATGAATAATAAATTAAATTAATATACTTCCTTAAAAATATCATATGACTTGCTAGATTTGTCATTTAAAACCATACAATTTTCTTAAAATATATTAAAATAAAATAAAACTAAATAAATGGTGTGTGGTCAGTGAACTCTCAGATTTCATCAAAAATATCTCACAGTGTCCCGGTTTGGCTTTATTTACTCAACAACACCCGAATGATTTGCTCACCGAATCATTTTTCCAAACCCCTCCTTCACGTGACTCTAATCTGAGGTGACTGACAAAAACAGTAGGTGTGCAAAATGCTCATGTTTCATTACAAATTGACTCCTTTCAATGATTCAGAGTCGACTCTTTCTTTTGAGAGACAAGAACTTTATACAAGGTGCTCTTTCCAGGATGCTTTGATTTAGATACACACTAAGATCATTTTCTATAATCTATAACAGAGGCACTTTCATTTGTGTCCTGAAGAGGATTGAAGCTCTTGTAGATTTAGGGTGAGCTGTTTCTTTAATAACGGAAGAGCGTCTCAGTCCAGGCTGCAGTAGAAGCGCTGGTCTCTGCGATGGTGCTGCACTGGCATGTCCCTCCGGACGCCCCGTAGTCTCTGCAGATCCATCTTGACCAGCGCTAGCCCCGCGTCTGAGCCGCCACAGTCCCCCAGAACCTCTCCCCACGGGTCCACGGCCAGCGCGTGTCCAAACGACGAGCGCTTGGCGTGATGAGCTCCGACCTGCGCTGCTGCCAGAACGAAGCACTGCGTCTCGATCGCTCGCGCCCGCAGCAGGACCTGAGAGAAGACCTCACTTCAGAGACCTGAACAATCACCACGACACTCACCAGCGTCTATACCTGAACCCTGACCCCATGAACCCATGTAGATGCACATTTATCACAGGTTTGGTGCAGATTAAACACGGTATCAAAGGCCTTTAGTTTACACCGACCAAATTTAGTGTTGATCTAAAAAAATCTCTGTTAAAGTATGACTGAGAATATTAAAAATAACTGACTTCCTGTTGGGTTACGGATTATACTCCAAGAGACTTTTTTGTAGGTATCAGCGTGTAAAATGCGTGTACTGATTTTTACACACGTACGAGAAACGTGGCTCGAGGCGCACACTTTTGAAAGTGTACAGTCCACGGCGGAAGAATTAGAATAATAATAAACTGAGCAATTCCAAAAGAGTGTAAAGCATTACATTATTTTTTTGAAAATGATGGAAAAGCCCAAAATGAAGCCAATGTTGGTTTTTTGTATTGTTGGTATATTGTATTATTTGGTGTTTCCGCATTTTGTATTCGATCATCAAATTAGGTTGTGTTAGTCAGCGGGTGTGTTGTTGACCTCCCAGTGAGCTGCTCCGGTGGCCACAGTGAAGGCTGATGGGTAAGTGAGGATCTCTGCCCCGTGTCTCTGCAGCGCTGAGGACATCTCAGGGAAACGCAGATCATAGCAGATGCCAAGACCGACCTGCCATCAACACAACAGCATTACAGCTTCACCTGGACACCGTGTCTGACGATTCAGCCTGTAGTACCTTTCCGACGGGCGTCTGGACGGGGGGCTCCAGACGGGGTCCGGGGACGGTGAAAGCGCTCTCCTTCAGAGACACTCCTTTACTCGTCAGCTCCACGTCAAACAAATGAGCCTTCCTGTACACAGACACCAGCTCGCCTGAACACACACACACACACACACATCACACACTTCTGCCGACTGTCACACACATTTAGAATCAGTGTCATATATATATATTGATTTGATTTGACATAATACACATACCCTACATTATATAGATATGTTATTTTATTCATTTTTTTGCAGTGTATTTTGGTATAAAATTTGTTGACTTCAAATAAAATCTGGTGAAACATTATACCACATCATACAAACAATATGAATCATTTCTGTATTTAGAGCTGACAGTAAAATCTTCATTTTTAAAGAACCAGACGAAAGACCGGTACCTTGTCCATTAATGATGACATGGCTGTTATAAATGCGGCGATCTGTTTCCCAGTCGTGTCCTCTCTCGTGAAATCCTCCGAGAGACAGCCACACGTCCAGCTTCCTTCAGTTAACACACACAGAGAGCTCAGTCGTGTGTGAGTGTGTGTGTGTGTGTGTGTGTGTGTGTGTGTCATACCTGGCCAGGTGTGCGTAGCGGCTGATGATGTCACCGTCCAGACTCTCGGAGAGCTGCAGTGTCTCGTCTCGGCTCGAGCCAATGTAATCCAGTCCCTCCGGCAGGAACACCATGCAGGCCCCGCCCTCTTTGGCCTGCTCCACCAATCGCGAGCCTGCGCTGAAGTTGGCCTCTTTGTCAGGGGTGGAGGTCATCTGACAAACGCCCACCACAGGAAGTGATGACGACGAGGACATCCTGACAAAATAAAATGAAGAACGGACCTGTGTTCGTATTACCCTCTCCAGAGCCCAAAAACATCATCAGATTCAACCCAAAATCCCGTTTAAATACAGAAATATCACACAATACGAATAATACCAATAATATAATACAATTCATACATAATATTTATATTTTTCGAGATAATATAAAAAAATTATAATATATAACCTATTAAATGTGATTTATTGTTTATTAAACAAATTTATTACAATTATATAAGTTTAGAAATTCTTCAAAAATATATTTTTAATCGAAACAGTAACGTTAGAGCAGCACTCTGTTTGCTAAAAACTAAAAATGTCATAAAATTGTCCTTTAAAATATTAATTCAGTGGTTATTATTTTGTACCAATATTCTTATAGAATTATTTTTTCATAAAACAAAAAAACCTCAGAAAATGTAAACCGTGCACAGATATTGTAAATATTAATGAAAGCTCCTCAAAGTTTCCTACTACATTAATTAAAATAAAAAAAGTCTTGCATATCGCTAAAGAAAATAAGAGCTCTACTACATATGCATTAGTAATAAATAAATGTGTTATTTTCATTTGTGCAGTGGGTGGATCTGTTGATTCATGAGAACTACAACAAATACAGTAAAAGCGTGTTGATCAGCACCTCTCTCACCAGAATCGATACAGAGGATCTGATATTAAACCTCAAGGACTTGAGCAGAGTTACACTGCACAAGGAAACGCTATCAAACAAAACTAAAGAGACACATTCACCTGGAGTGAGCTCTGAGAGCCGCAGCGAGAGGAGGCCCCCGGGCCCTCAGGAGCATGGACTCGATCACAGGCCCTGCAGCTCACTCACTGAACACGAATGAGAGTTAAAGCACAAGCCTGTCATTTTGTCACAAACTAGTTTATGTTTGACGCGTGCGACACACATTAAAAGGTGGATTAGCGTCGTGGGCGTGGCTTAGACGTAAGGTCGTCGCCTCTGATTGGACCGTCTTTTGGAGCTAATAAGTAATAATTGTTATATTTACGTACATTGCATTTTTTATTAAATTGTTTATCACCAGTATCATTATATATTTACCAGCATTGTTAACCAGATATAATTGTAGAAACTGCGCTGAAAAAGCGTGTCACGGGATACCTGTTGTTTTTCTCACCGCAGGGCAGGATGGACCAATCACGGGAGAGTCGTTGTCATCGCTATAAAAAAAAATGCAGTTACTTATATTTTAACTTTAAAACCAGATTTCCATATATATATATATATATATATATATATATATATATACATACGTACATTCTTTATATAGTCGAATAATTTAAAAGATTTGTTGTCATTGTTATCATACGCCTTTGCGGGAATTCAAGACGCCAGGCGCTTCTTCTGGAAGAACAACGACGACTCTTCGTGAGATACCGTTATCCGAAACGTGTAAAATATCTCGCTGGTGAATATGGGTATTTTTTGTGTGGGTTACAAAATTTGCAAAGCGCTTTCTATTGTACGCGAGCGGTAATTTGAGTCAGGAGTGTCCGCGGGCAGCCCTCATGTGACCGTCGGGGGTCCTGACTGCGGCGCTGTGTGCAGTTCATCATGGCGGCGAACAGTAGCATCAGCACGAGCGGCAAAAGCGGCGGAAAGCAGTCCGCTCCGTCTGCCGAGCAGGTAACGACGCGTCGGGTTTATTTCAGTCACGCACGAACGCTTCTTCTGCGCACCGAGCGAGTAACGCGTCCGCCCTCAGCGCGGTGTAATGGATGCGGTCAGCTCTCCTCGCGTTACAGATGAAGCTCTGCACTGCCGAGAGCTCTCCTCTAGCTGCCGACCCAAACCTCAGATCAGCTGCATGAGAGATAAAACACGCTGTATTTTCATGGATCTGTATCTTCTGGGTGTTTGTCATGATTCTGAGCGTCTCCACCCGTTAAACCAGCACATGTCCTGCTCCATCTGAGCCTGCTCCTGTCCTGCAGCTGTTACAGGACAGTCCCCTCGATTAGAAGCAACTGTTTTATTTTACATGTATCCAGTGTTATTTAACATGCGTTAGTTTTAATAATATGCATTATATTTTGTGAATTTGTTGATAAAGCTAAATTTAAAACACACACACATATATATTTACATATATATATATATATATATATATTTACATTATATTTGCATTATATTTTGTGTATTTGTTGATAAAGCTAAATTTAAAACACACACACACACACACACATATATATATATATTTACATATATATATATTTATATATATATTTACATTACCACAGACACTGTTTTAATTTGTGTATAAATATTTAAATATAATTCATATAATATAAACTATTATAAAATATTAATGTTAAGTTGTATCACATGATTTTATTTATATATATATATATATATATATATAATTACACTGTAATTTTAATAATTAAATATAATAAATATTTATTACATTGAAATCCTCAGTTAATGAAGAAAATGTATATTTCAGTGCTCTTAACCTTTAGATTCAAGAGACAGTATACATTGTATTGAAATGCCGTTTCACACAGACCCTCCATGGTGCATTAGTAAAAGAAAGAAATACTAAAACAAGAAATTACAAATAAATAATATCTAACTAAAACTAAATTACACTAAGTGGCTCTATTTTTAAATAAAAAGGACAGGACGGGACAGGAAAACAGTGCAGTGCAATGATAAAAAGTGAGCATGTGCAATTGTGTATAAAAGGGTTTTGGACGAGACAAGACAGAGACGTGCAAATTATTTAGGAAACTGAATAAAAACAAGAGACCATAAACATGTTTACAACAATTATAATTTCCCCATAAAATAATATCAGCTAGTATATTTTTGTATAATGTATTGCTTGTGCGTGTTGGACTCAGGTGGTGGCTACCTTCCAGAGGATGCGTCAGGAGCAGCGCAGCATGGCCTCCAAGGCTGCAGAGTTTGAGATGGAGATCAATGAACACAGGTGACTTCCCTTACCCTCTCATATCAGTGCCGATAGTCCAAACAGCTGTTAAATACATCACATCAATTAAAGAGTTAGTTCACCCCAACATCTCATTAATTACTCACCTCACGTCGTTCCAAACCCATAAGATCTTCATTCATCTTCAGCACACAAAATAAAATACTGATGAAATCAGAGAGCCTCCACAGACGGCAACCTACCAATCCAGAAACGTAGTAATCCATCAGTTATCAGAGGATGAGCTTCATTCAGAGGGTTGAGGATGTTACCCGGAAAGATCTTGTTCTAACTCTCATCACTTCCTCTTCACAGCCTCGTCATCGACACGCTAAAGGAAGTCGACCCGTCGCGGAAGTGCTTTCGTTTGGTGGGCGGCGTGCTCGTGGAGAGGACGGTCAAAGAAGTCCTGCCTGCGTTAGAAAACAATAAAGAACAGGTTGGACTCTGCTGCTGGACTCACTCACCTCGTCTTAACTGATCTGTTATTAACGCCTCTCCTTCCCATCAGATTACGAAGATCGTGGAGACGCTGAACACACAGATGCAGTCGAAAGGGCGGGAGCTGACGGAGTACCGCGAGCGCTACAACATCCGATTAGTCGGAGAAGACGACAAACAGGGCAAAGCAGATGCCAGTCAAGCCAAAGAGAGCGAAGGAGGAGGCTCTAAAGGAGGCGCCGGGGTGCTCGTCTCTTAGTGGAGTTATCTGTTAAACGCTGGTTAGAAATCGTTGGCGCTTTAATATTTGCGGAGAGACTTGAGTTGGCATGTTTCTATTTAGTCTTACAGATGCCGAAAGAGAGTGAAAGTCTGGGTTTTCATGCACATTTTTCTACATCCATGATATTAAAACACAACAATATCCCAACATTCACAGCGAGGATGCATGAGCTAAACTTTCCATTATTTGCCTTTAAATACTGTTTATTACAAATGAAACGTGCTTGGATAGATTCACCGTATTGGAAAAGCTTGACTTTCACTTTCTTTGGGAGATGTGGTATGTAGTAATATCTGGTGCAGAGCACGACTGTCTTGTACCCTGGACCTCTGACTGTTGACCGCAGCTCGACTCGTTCGTCGTTTTATCACGTCACGACTGTACGCCTGTGGATGAAGCCTTTTTATGTTCGTTTTCTTTTTGTGGTTGTTTTGGTTGAACTATAAAAACAAAATTCAGCAAGATCTGTTCGCTGTGTTGCGTGTTTTGTTCGTTAATAAATGCACACACTTGTTGGAGCACGTGTTGCTAATTTTAAAAGTGCAAAAAAAAAAAAAAAAATTTGTCTTCGTTTTATAGATTTCAAAGTATTATTGCTGCTGTTATTCAATCTAACGGGGTTTCTAAAAACGACCGTGTGAACGTAACATGGAGCTTTGGGTCTAAGTTAAAGTTCATAAGTTTAAATGTTTATATTACAGTCTCAAACTCAAAAATGATTGTAAAAAATAATTACAGCTCTGTACTGTAAATGACGTTTCTGTTTTTCAAAAAGCGACTTCTATGTGACCACAATTGTACGACTCTTGATGTTTTTATGAAATATTTAGCAATATTTACCTTGATAGCAAACAATTAACATATGCAAAAGGCATGGTATGTGGGTGACACTACTTCAGAGTAGCTGTATGTACTTGTTTTTGTTTTACTAGTAATTTTAACACCACACTGACAAGTCACACAGCTTCAGTTTCTTTCTTAAACATCCCCCAGACCTCTATTCTGAGGTTTACTATGTAAATTTGGGCTAATCTAGGTAAATATCACATTCACACGTCAAATTTTACGACAGGACTCTTTTAACTAATTCAAAATATACTTATATTTGTATATTTATTATTTAAACCTAAACATTACTAAGGCACCATGTGCGAAACACCATTGTACTTTATCATTTGCGATGGCTGAGCACATTAAGCATGTAAAACACCAAGAAATGCAGGACGTCCGGTCTGTTGCTTTTAATAAAGTGAA
>JAUMHI010000043.1:1305774-1319690 GCA_032359435.1 Enteromius unitaeniatus | reverse complement strand
TGTCATTCGGAAATCAAGGTGCCAGAGTCTGGAGGAAGACTGGGGAGAGGGAAATGCCAAAATGCCTGAAGTCCAGTTTCAAGTACCCACAGTCAGTTATGGTCTGGGGGTCAATGCAGCTAGCTATCAGGAGATTTTGGAGCACTTCATTCGATACGATTACGCGTATCGTTACACCCCTAATACATATAGGTAATCATTCCACTGCTAAAATGTAAAAAATATTGTTACCTTAATCTGAAATACAATGTGTCTGTAACGCTCAGGTAAGGAGAGGTCAGGACAACCAGAAGCAGTTTAACAATGTTTATTGAAATATATGAGTGAGTAAAGATGTTTCTCTTTGAGGTGCGGGAAAGACAGCAATCTCCAGATTCAAGCTCTCTGAGGTAATAGTGATCTCCAGATCACGAATGTCTCTGGTATTGAGTCTTTGCTTTCAGCATGGTGAATGTGACTCTCACGATGGTTGTGCGATCTCTGATCGCGGTTCTTCCTGATAGAGATCCTTCAGGTAAGTAAAGTGGTAAGTCCCAAGATAATCCTTCTGGGTAGATACGAGCAGCAGGTAGCATGAAGACAGTAGCCACAACGACTTCGTTGGATCAACCTTCAAGATCAATAGACATGAGGTCATCACACAAGGTGGCATGTAAGTATAGAAGATAGTTAGGATCTAGGATCAGTGAGCTGTGACACCACCTCCCCTTCCCGGAGGGTGCATCCTCGTACCTCAAAACATCCTCCATAGAATGAGAGGGGGGGTGGGTGGGCATCCTGGAGTCCATGCGAGGCCCCATCACAGACTGCCTCTAGGACGGCATAGAAGACCTCGTGGACACTCTCGTGGGTGGATCAGGAACCTTGGCAGGCCATGGATCAGAGACCTTGGTAGACCATAGCGGATCAGGGGCCTTAGGAGGCCATGGATCAGGGACCTGGGTAGACCATGGCGGATCAGGGGCCTTGGGAGACCATGAATCAGGGACCTGGGTAGACCATGGCGGAACAGGGGCCTTGGGAGGCCATGAATCAGGGAAGCCTGGCTGTGGTGACTCATGGGCAGCCCTCAGCTGTTGCTGGACTCCATAGCCCCTCCCCAAAATTTTCAATGTGTACTCGGGCTCTGGTTCTGACGTCATGGACCGTGGCTCTGGTATCGTGGGTTCAGGCTCTGGCCTTGGCAACGTGGACTGTGGCTGTGGCTCTGATAGCGTGAACTTGATATATCCGGCCTGTGGCTCTTGCAGCGTAAACTCGGCCTGTGTCACTGGCTCTGGCAGCATGAACTAGGGCTGTGTAAACTCTGGCTGTGTTACTGGCTCTGGCACTGGCAGCGTGAACTCGGGCTGTGTCACTGGCAGCGTGAACTCGGGCTGTGTGAACTCTGACTGTCACTGGCTCTGGCTGTGCGAACTCTAGCTGTGGCTTTGGCTCGAATGTTCAGGTAAGTAAAGTGTTGGGGGTGGGAGGGGCAGACAGCGGCTTCCCTGTCCCATCGTTTGCGCTGCCTTGTTGAGCATAGCATTGAAAACATTATATTTTACAGTTTTATTTTTTTTTTTAAGTCCCAAGATAATCCTTCCGGGTAGATACGAGCAGCAGGCAGCGTGAAGACAGTAGCCACAACAATTTAGTTGTATCAACCTTCAAGATCAATAGACATGAGGTCATCACACAAGGCAGGTAAGTTTAGGTAGTTACCTTGAGCTCAGCCGTCTTCTCTCTGGTGAGTTCAGCTTATATGCTCGGTGCTTGATTGCACACAGGTGTCATCCATCCATAATTAGGTCACAGGAGTGTGAGAAGATGGCTGAGCTAGGATCAGTGAGCTGTGACCTTGTGACAGTGTCTTACTTGTTATATACAATATGTTGCCTAATTTAATATGTGACCCTAGAGCACATAATTAGCACAGATATATTCGTAGCAATAGCAAACAATTACAATACATGGGTCAAAATAATCTATTTTTCTTTTATGCCAAAAATCTTTAGGATATTAAGTAAAGATCATGTTCCATAAAAATATTTAGTAAATTTAAAAATATTAAAATGTAAGGGAAAAGATGATTCAAATTATTTTGTGTAATTCAATGTTTAAGCGGTTCAAGGTAAAAAAAAAACAAACTATGACACCAAAACAAAAAAACACATTACAAACGAGGCATTTGTTGATCCAGTGGAGACATTACATTACTGATCATCATGACTTACTTCTGTTTTTATACACGTCGCCATGTAAACATAACACCATGTCTGCATATGTGATCGGAGAAATGACAAACAACAAGCCCTTCCCTTTTAATAAAAAAAAACCTTAACTTACTTAAAGGTTGTGAGTCAGAAGCAGCAGACTGTTCTTGCAGAGGTAGAATTGCTCCACTTTCTAGTCTCTGCACAGCCAGCATAGGACTGCTCTCCAGGTTTTAGGAGTGAGTTCTCTGTAAATGCGTTGAACACACACTAATATTTGTGTTGAACTGTTCTGTTCTGTTGTGAATACAAACGTAACACTGATTTCTAGTTGTGTCCACTTTTGGAAGCACAAAGAAAGTAATTTCACTTACTTTCCAAGTTTCCATCCAAGGCATTTTTGCGAAAAAATATTTAGCGCTTCAAATATTTGACCAATATAGCTGATGGAAATGCTCATAATCAATAACATTTTGTAAATGTCGACACAGTATTTTTCCGTGTAGCTTTAGTGCATAAATTCTATATCGATACTTTTAACACCTTTTGTCGAGAAAAAGGGATTTAATGCAAATAAATGTAGTGTCACATGACAGAATTAGTCTATTGGCAGCGTCTGTGTTCTTGGTGTTGCTCGTGTCAAACCACCTTAGCCTCCTTCAAAAGCGCATTGAATCATATTTATATTTATATTATTGCATCTAAAATTGTATATATGATAAAAGGATGAGTTACCTCTCAAACATAAATATATTAATTCGATGTTTCCTTTAATTACTTTAAAAGTAAAAATGTATTAGTCTGCATTTTGTCCAGGATATTGTATTGTAGAGTTGGTTGTTTAATGCGTTACTGTGCGTGGCGCCGGCAAGAACGCTTGATTTTTTCCTCTTACAAAATGGACACAGCTTACTATACTCGTTAAAAAATTTATTCAAAATTAATCACAAATTTTCATAAATTATTCATTTATTTTATTTGTGTACATTCACAATAAAAACTTTATGTAAATAATTGGATGTTGCTTTCAAGAGTGCGTCACAAGAATTCAACTGAAATTCAACATATAGGCTGCTACTGTCACACCGTCACATTCACCTGTTCCAGGATCAGCACTCACAGAAAGCATGCAGTCACCAGCACCCATCACCCATTCCCAATCATCAGACTATTAACACCTGAACTCAATCAGTCACTCTCCATAAAGGATCGCTCAGCCATTCACTCATTCAATGGCTGAACTCAAGGTTGTATCACTCTACTCACCTGCTCCTTTAAACTCACTTGTCTGATCTCTTGCCTGAGCACGTTCGCTAAAACTTCTGGAAGCTGGAAAGATCTGTTGAAGTGATCAAAATCTGAGTATACCTACCTATTACTTCCCTGTTGATTGTTTCTGCCTCTTGACGCTGCTTCTGTGAATGTACTTACCTGCGTGTGATGGTTTTCTACTCCAATGCTCATTATACTTCGCGCAACCAAATAACTTTCAGACCGATCATAGCAAGATAGCTCTCATTGCTCACAGGACGAGCACTTAAGTGGACTGAAGCCTTATGGACATCGGAAAGCCCTCATCTTACCTCGTAACAACTGTTCCTTCAGCAGTTTCGTCTAATCTTCGGGCACCCCACTTCCTACCTTAACAGCTCAGGAAGAACTGCTTCAGCTCCAACAAGGCGGACGCCCTTTCATGTTTGCACCAGCCTGATCCAGTCACGGAGCACCCCGAACACATCCTGCCTCAATCAACTTTCCTAGCTCCAATCCAATGGTCCATAAATGATCAGATCCAACAAGCCACTGTCCAGGAACCAGCACCACCAGGAGGGCCGGCCAACAAAGGGTATGTACACGTAGCTCTACGTCAAGAAATCTTAGAGTCTGTACATACCTCCCCAGGGTCCGGGCATCCTGGAGTAAAATGTACTCTTTCACTGCTCCAAAATCAATACTGGTGGCCAGAGACGGTCAGGGATGTTGCTCGCTATATCCAGGGATGCTCCGTCTGTGCCATATCTTCCACTCCACGTCACCTCCCCGAGGGTAAGCTGATTCCCTTATCAATTCACGAACGTCCATGATCTCACATCAGAATAGACTTCGCCACAGACCTACCTAATTCTGATGGCTACACTACCATCCTAGTAGTCGTTGACAGATTTTCTATAACCTGTGAATTACTTCCCTTACCTGGTTTGCCCACAGCAATGAATACTGCCCAGTTATTCTCTCAAATTTTCAGACACTTCGGAATACCTTAGGATATCGTCTGGAAAGAATTCTTCCGCCTCCTAGGAGTCTCAATCAGCTTATCCTCGAGGTACCATCCACAGACGAACGGCCAGATGGAGCGGAAGATGCAGGATATATAATATATATAATATATAATATAATAATAATATCCTACTACCTCCGGTCGTACTGCCACAATCACCAGGAATCCTGGAGCCAGTATTTGCCGTGGGCTGAGTAAGCCCAAAATTCCCTGAGGCAAGAAACCACAGGTTTAACCCCCTTTCAATGTGTCTTAGGTTATCAACCACCCCTTTTTCCGTGGAATGATGAGCCCTCCTCAGTCCCGGCAGTGGAATACTGGTTCAGAGAGAGCGAGAGGGTATGGGATTCGGCACATGTACATCTGCAACGGGCAGTAAGGAGACACAATAGATGGGCAGATGCTTGTCGACCCCCAACACCAGTCTATCAACCAGGCGAACAAGTCTGGTTATCCACCTGTGACATCAACCTCAGGACTCCCTGTCGTAAGCTACGTTCTATTCTTTGACGCATCAATGACGTCACTTACGAACTACAGCTACCACCTCAATACCGGATTGCACCTACCTTTCATGTCTCCTTTCTGAAATGTCACATTGATCCCATGTTTCCTCCCTCCACCCGGAATTGTGTCTGCCTCTTGTTTGCTTTTATAACGTTGTACTGTCTTCTCTGAGCGTGACTGCTACTTGTTGCAGGGTTTTTTGTTTTGTTTTGTTAATTTACAAGAAATATATTTGTTTTTATGTAGGCCTCCAAAATGTAGTAATGGGCTGTTTTTCTTTTTCCAAAGGGATTAAGAACAGACTATTTACAAATGATTTGTGCAATAGGTGAAATTGAATGGAAACTGCTTAAGGGTACTTTTTTTTTTTTCCGATACTCCAAAACTTATGCAACTGTTTTTTTTTTTTTAAGGATGACGTCATCACGCACACCATTTTATCGGTAAAAGGCCAGTTGGATGGAAACAGGCTGGAGACCACAAATTTAGCACATTTTTTTTCCTGCAAATTCTCTTTGTCAATAACAAAACAGCGTAAAAACTGGATGGAAACTTGGCTAATGACACAAAGCATCTCCAGAACATGGCGCCTGCAGCAACACTATAGAGAGAATAATTGTCATAACTGTTATAAAGAACATCACTTTGGTTTTGAAACTTTAGCAACTTCCAGGATGTTATCTACGCACTAACAGCTTGTAAAACTCCAAAGACAAAGGGATTTTAAATTGCATCATATGACCCCTTTGATTTTTGATTAGTACTGATTTTGTAATGCAAATGTATAATATAAATATGACAGACTCATGCTACTGCTAGAAGTTCATTTAATTTTAACTTGATAATAAATTAAATGTATACATGTTAGCCAGCCTGCTATAATTTTAAGTTTAAATTACAGTTTACAACCAAACTGAATATACTTAAAAATGTAAAGCGGCAACTAAAGTTGTAAAGCTGAAACAATTTCTGATAAAAAAAGAAGGAAATAGTTCATTAATTTCATTTGAATTCAGTTCACTTTGACGAGCTGGTCCAAAGTTGTTTGGGTGAACAATCTCTTCTGTATAATTCTTCTCACCTCAACTTAACTCAGTGAAACTCATCTGACTCAAAATCAGTCAATGTTCACATGTCATTTGAGTGAAATGTGTCTGAATGTGACTGTCATTATTAGCGCAGCAATGCTGTCATACTCTATTTGAGCGGCTGATGAATGATGACACACCGCAGCCGTGGCGAATCAAGCTTGTGTCTAAAACAGGCCTGAAGTGACGGATAAGATGAGGTGGGATGTGTGAAATCAGGGGTCCTAATGCCAGTTGCCCACCGAGGAGCCCGAATATAAAGCTGGCCTTTATTAAACAGGATGACGGAAGTGACAGAAGAGAGACAGAGTTTACAGTCAGACGCACGCAAACAAACATGACACATAGATGAAGGGCTAGGAAAATGACCGTGATTACAATGAAACCCAGTCATTTGATCACATGTTTTCTCCAGAGAAAATGACCTCTGTTTTTCGTGTGTATCACAGAGATTCAGGGGAAATCTCAACCCTATCAAGACCACAGCATGCCATTAAACATCAGTGAGCTCCATATGAACTCAGTCAGGCTCACAAAGTAAAAGCTCTTTACAGTTCCTTCAAATATTGTAGTAATAATAATGGAAAATAGTTGAATATGGCAAAAATATATATATACAAATTATTGCATATTTATATACACATCTCCTGGCACTTAAATGCATTAAATACCTTCTAAATACATTATGATATATATGTAAAATATATAGTAATCAATAATAATATGAAACAAAATAAATATATAATAAAACACAAACAGACAAAAGCATGAGTACCTTTGTAATTTCCAGTGGAAAAACAAACTGTGCTGATTACTCTTAATGCTATTTCAGAATGCATTTTTGAAGAAATTGTTTTGAAGAATTTCAAAAAATACTGCCTTTATTATAGTTTTAAACTTGTTCTCTCTCCACAACAATCATGAAATCAAATAAAGCATCACTACAGTAAAGTTGAGGAGTTCACAGCAATGGAAAGTTGTGTTGTGGTGGAGTGAATGACTCATGTAAGCGCACACGGATGGCTGCTGAAGAGCTCTCCACATGCAGAAACACCGCTGGATGAGGGCTCTTTGATATTGTCTTAAAGCAGGGAGCTGGTGACTGCGAGCTCATTCAGACGTGAGATCGCTCTGCCACAGGTGCTCTCGCCACGTCTGAACACAACTCCCATCCAGCAGGAGTTTAGAAACCTTTCTGAAACCACTGTGAAGATCAGTAGATCTGAAATGCATTTTATGTACCTTCGAGTCATCCAAGATGTAGACGAGTAGCTGTTTTGAAAGAATAGGTCACCCCAAAATTAAAATGTACTTATCCTCAGGTTATCCACGATGCAGATGAGTTTGTTTCTTCACCAGGTTTGGAGAAATGTAGCATGTCATCACCTGTTCAGCAATGGATGCTTTGCAGTAAATGGGTGCCGTCAGAATGATAGTCCAAAAAAAGCTGATAAAAACATCACAATAATCCACAACACTCCAGTCCAGCAGTTAATGTCTTTAGAAGTAAAAAGCAATGCGTTTACAATAAATAAACATGATTTTGTCGTGCGAGGACAACAGTAGATTAAAATGGATAGTTATTATGGATAACGGGCTCCATTGGTGAGTGATGCAATACTACATTTCTCCAAATCAGACACAAACAGATCAACATCTTGGAAAACCTAAGGGTGAATACAATCATCTACGGTTTTCCACTTTTGTATGAACTATTCCTTTAAATCTAATGCATTCCCCTTGAATCCTGGCATTGCGAGCACCATGCGCTACTCTCTGTGCTTGCCAATTTGTCATGTGAGGAGGAAATTGCATTTAATGAAAAAAGGGAAAAGAAAGACAAATGCGCTCGACTTCTTTCAGAAACTAATAATGGTGAGGGCGTTATGCATGCGTATCAGTGACAAAACAGGATGCATATATATATTGTCCACAATGAGCGATTATGACATGACAGCACAAATGACATCATTCTAATAGACTGATCATTACAGCACTGGAAAAACAAGAGTTTCATCCATCAGTCAGTGTGCTGCGAACAAAGCCACTGCAAGTGTGAACAGACTGTGTGTGTGTGTGTGTGTGTGTGTTTCTCCCAGGAGGCTCACCACCACACTTTTCACACTGCCACCCCCGCAGCCAAAGATGCTCAGAGCCGCGGTGGTTTTTCTGTCTAACTACCACCAGGCAACAAACCTTTACTGTACATGCTAAAAAAAGAATGTTTTCCCAACCAAAAGAATACATACTTAATACATTTTAGAGGCTGCTCTCTTCCAAACTCTTCATTTAACAAGAAACCTGAATCATTGTGAAGATCATCAATAAAAAACAAGCACCCAGAATCACTGAAGAGAAACAAAACTGACACCTGCATCAAACCAAAACAATCACTGATTTTACTTTATCTATTCTGACAGTCTGTATTACATATCATGTGTTTGATGTAATTATATACTGTACATGAATGGCTTCACATGGAAAATATATTCTCACCCTGAGAAGTCTCAGTAATCTGCAGCATAACAGAAAGTTTGTCAGATGAATCTGGAACATCACAGTCAAAGCTGATCTCTCAGTGATGCAGTACAGGGATGGTATCAGTCAGTAATGTCATGGTACTGAATAAATGACATTTTTCTTTGCCATTTTATGTGGTACCCCAAGTTGCCTTAAAGAAATAACATGGTATTACCATGGTACACGTGCAAAAAGTATGATAATACCATGTGAACCTACTGTTAACTGACAGTAATACGATAGTAGCCTACTGAATGATGGCTATATTATACAGTAGCACAGTAATTCATCTTGCACACATCCAAACTACAAGCATGGTAACACTTTTTTGTGAAAAAAAATCAATCTATCTATCCTCTCTTGACATCACTGTGGTGACACGCATCGGTATAGTAATGAATTATGATACTGAATGTATACCACGTTTTTATACCATGGTATTTACTGGTACCTCAAGTCGCTTTGAAGAATAACATGGCACATGTGAAGATAAGCACATATTCTTAGCAATAACCACCTTTTCCTAAAACATACAGCAGCAGTATCCTGTGACACTGATAGTATCAGACTTTAATACCATGGTACCGAATGATGACCATGTTTATATACAGTACTATAGTAAGTACTTTTTGTTAGTCTTTTTATCCATTCACCTACCTGTCCTGAAAGTACTATGGTGATACCAAGGTATTTAAATGAATATATGTTCCTCCAAAGAAAACCAGATATAAGACTCTAAATAGATGCTTCAAGTAATACCATGAAACATGTTATGTTAATAAAATAAGTTATTAGGATGGTACACGGACAAATGGGTAATTATATTTAATGAGTGTAAAATGCTGACAGAAAAAAGACTCTAGATGAGTTAATAACTTTACCTTCTCCGTTAACAGTTCTTCACCTTAGCGTCCATCATCATCATCATCATCATCATCAGGTTGGTGAATTCAGCTTTCGGTTGAGCATCGTTTGATCCGTTCGGCGGCACCGGGGCTTGTGATGATGTGTTTGATCTGATGAGATGATCCTTGTTCATGTGATATGATGAGTTAGACACCATTAACTGATCCTCCGTGTTCATCACACTGTGATTCACGCGCAACTTTCCCCACGCGACACAAACTCTCGTGTCACCGCGTGCGCAGACACTAAAATAAATCAGACGAATGTTAAAACAAAACGATAACGTAAAGAATATTTTGTACTTAGATATAAAATCAAATAGAATAAAAATAATAAAGTCGCGATTATTCTTTGTCGCTGTTAACGAATAGTCGGCTACAATAAAATGAGCTGAGGATTATATGTAAAAGAAAGGAACTGTGTCACTTCGCTCAAAAATGAGACAGAAAGAGTTGAAGGCACAGCCCACATGAGACGCGCCTGCGTTTCACGTCATATCCGCTGGATGTCGCTAGAGGAGAGAGAGAGAGGCAAAGCGCGCGAAAGAACGACCGTTAGATGAGAGACAGGTCAGATGAGAAAACGACGGATTTAAGAGAAATAAAACATGTTTTAAGAGTATAATTAGCTTTTTAAAAGATGAATAGGCCTATAGTTTATGAACCTTTCTCAGTCCACCGCAGAACACGTTGACATCCATCGTTCCCGAGTATAAGGTAGCTCTCTAACTTGGTTTTTCTACATTTGTGGGTTATGTATGGCTTTGTAGTTCTAGTCAGACATTTTTCCCTTATACTCAGTACAGTAGGCTACTATACTGTTGTAGGCGTTTAATATTTATTATTATTTAACTGCTTTCATTAAGAAAATAAAAATGTGAATAAATAATTTAATAAGAGAAATGTGTAAATAATTAAAAACTGAAAACTTAATATTATCAGTAAATGTTGTCTTTATGAAATCACATTAATATTTTTATTCATTAAATTAAGCTAATATTATTACTTGATTATTTTAATCAAAATAAAATTTTAATCAAAAATGCAAAAAAAAAAAAAACAAAATGTAAAACTTAATATTAGTTATTCTAATATATATTATTATTACACTTTTACATACATTTACATAAAATACCTTTAATTATGTATGTATTTTGTATTTCATCATTTATTTATATACGCAAACATACAGGCCTACAGTTCATGCACATTCAGTAACACTGGGAACAAACCATTAAACCTTTCTACATCTTAAGCTAGAGGTTAAAAAAAGCAACAATCTCCACACGCTACAGTGGCCTTATCCTCAGCCGTAATTAGTGCCGAGAGCTGACTGCTGTGCCTCTGGCGATCTCCATGCCTGAATAAGGTGGACATTTCCCCTTCGCCGCAGAGCAGAGGACCACACCGCAGCGACAGAAGGCAGAAAGAGATACATCTCTCTATAACTACCACGGGACAGTTTATTAAGGCGTATAAGGACAGGGTCAACCCAGAGCAGGCTAAGCTCAGGGAAAAAAACGTGTTGTTCAATTATAGTCTGCAGACGTGCCCTCACGAAGCAATCATGCGTGACCCAGGAATAAAATCTTCTTTGTCACTTCGATCAAACTATGTTTTCAGGTCAGATTGAATCTCAGCTTTTACAGCAATTAGGCCTGTCATTAAGCCACATTCTTAGAAATGTAACAGAAACCTTACAATATCCTCCAGCTTGTAGTACGCTTGTGTGAAGTGATATACTGTACAGCAAATCTCATCTTCTTGATTGTTTATAACTTTTCAAAATGTAATCTATATCATTGCACAGCAATATGTTATGAATTGGATATTTAATATGTTGTGCATACATGCACTCACATAAAGCGGTGAACTGCATGCACCCATCAGGGTATAATGACCCAACTATATTGTGGTAAAATTGTGTAATTGGTTCAGTTTTGGTGGGAATAAAAAATGGTAAAAAAAAACTCATCAGTTGCATTTACTTCCCCTTCCATCGTGCCAAAATCTATGGGTGTTTAAAATTTTTGTTGGTAATATATTATATATAATATATATAATATCATATATTTTTGAAATATATGATAAAGTGAAGTTGAAAGAGATGAGTTTTCAGCTGTTGCTTGAATATGACAAGATTGACATTTTTGTTAGATTTTAAATTACCTTTGGTGATTATACTGTACTCAGACTTTGAAATTCATGAAAGTTGTGTTCTTTTGTGTCAACACAGTCTCTCTCCATCTCGTCACATTTTGACGCTTGGTCAAGACCCTTTTGCATTGCTTTTTGAAGCTCAAGGTACCCCTTTTCAGTCACTTTTCGACATGAAGGGTCCTCCATTGCTTTCAGTTGTTTGGCTTAATGTAATTGTTTGCGTGCTTCAAAAAGCGACACAAAAGGGTCTTGACCAAGCGTCAAAATGTGACGAGATTAAGAGACTGTGTTGTTCGTGTAGATTATCTTGATTAACAAAACACGTAAAAACCATGATTTTTTTTTAGGTCACAGAGTAATCCAAAAGCCAATGAAAAAATCCTGTTAGCTTTTTTGTCAAAGAAATCAGGATGACGCAAAGCTACAAAAGTATGTAATCCCTGCAGCACTTGTGTAGTTGCTGTGTTTTTTCTTTCCGTGGCAGTAAAGGCTGACTATGGTCATCATCATGGAGATCTTCTCAGCATCCTCACTGACTGAATTCACTTGATTTGCTCTCAGATGCCTTCCACCAGCATCACCCATCATATACCTGTCTCACCAAAATACGTCCGATTTGGATGAGGATTAAACGGCTTGCCTCTCTTCCCATCACATGCTCCAGATTTCCGCATGGAAATCCCTCCCGAGGGACCCACAAGAGACAGGATGCAGGCTGTTCATGGCTTCATCAACACAGCAATGGCTATATGATTCAGCGCCTGCAAGAAGTGACATTTTGTCAGCGCTGACCTGGCGGTGACCCCAATGACTTGTTAAATGAAAAACAAGAGGAGTTTACTGCCTGTGTGATGGAGACAGAAGACACAGAGAAGTAAATAAATGCAGTAATTTACCTCCAACAAGCTTTTAGCATTCAATCATAAACAACCCACACACATAAAAAAAAAATGTTTGGTGTATGATGGCGGTTTTATACCATTACAGAAAATAAGCACATTACCATCCTGACTCCAGAGAGAGACAGTAAGTGTTCTCAGAAACAAATCAAACATAATGCTTTGAATTAATTGATTATGTTAAGAGTTTCTTACTTGCAATACAAAAAGAGAATATTTAAAGAGCCTCTCAAGGATACTTCATACAGTACATTTTTCAGTCTCTGAAAAGACAAAAAAATTAGGCAGAAACTCAGAATACTAGTTCATATGATAGTATTTTGCATCATACGCCTTAATAAATTCCTGTTTTGCTGCATATTATTAGTCAGTAAGTAAGTTGTTAAGTTTAAGTGTTGGGTAAGATTAGGGATGTAGAATATAGCCAGTTAATATGACATTAATATGTGCTTAATTACTACTAATAAATGGCTAATATTCTAGTAAAATGCATGTTAATAATCAATTAGTTAAGAAATCCTAAAATCCCTCCACAGACAGCAACACACCTGAAATGATCCAGATCCAGAAACATAGTAAAACATTGGTAAAACAGTCCATGTGACATCAGTGGATCAACTTTAGTTTAGACAAGAATATATTTTGTGCAAAGAAACCATATTAACAATTTACTCAGTCATTCTTCTCCCTGGAGTTACGTCTTCCGCCATTTTAGTCTGTGTTTAACCTCACTGCAGTCTTAAACATCAGAGCTAATAAGGGTTTGTTTGTGACCAAATCGGTTTGACTTTCTGTGTTTGTGCATATGTGCATTTGTGTTAGTCGGTGAGTGTGAAGCTGTGCATGGAGGGAGAACATCAGGGAATAGTCGCCTTCAGCAGGACGGCGTGTGAGAAACAGTAAGACGGCGCGAGACGAACAGGCAGGGAGCAGAGCAGAGCGGGTGAGTGGGTGCTGTTCAGATCAGCCTCCATCTTCTCACCAGCTGCAGGCCATGTTCTCCACGGTCAGCTTTCATGCTGCCCTCTGATAACACAGGTCACATCGGAGTCGCCTGCAGTGACTGAGCGCTGAAAGAAACTCACATCAATATGAAATAATCCCCAAACATCAGATTCTCTGTCCAGGGCTTCACGCCAATCCTCTTTCACATATATGTGTCAGCAAAAACACGCCGCAGTGTTACATAAGCAGCCCTCTGCCAGCTTCACAAACACACTGCTACCAGACGAGAGGGAGAGAGCGAGAGAGAGAGAGAGAGAGAGAGAGAGAGAGAGAGAGAGAGAAAGAGAGAGAGAGAGACAGAGAGAGATGAAACAAGAAAAGAATGATGGAAAGAATGGAATGACAAAGAAAAAAACACA
>JAUMHI010000043.1:1282997-1293054 GCA_032359435.1 Enteromius unitaeniatus | reverse complement strand
TACTGTGATATAGCCAAGCTTGTGTGACCAATCCAGCAGTGACGTGAGGAACATCTAGCCAGACATGCAATGTTATATATGTCTGGGACAGATAGTGGTCAAGAGGACACGGTGGGTCGGATATACACTACAAGTGTTCTTAAGTTATGACTTCTAAATGAAATCATGTTCAACCAACAAACTACACTGGGTTAGAGGAACTTAATTTGTAGCAAGAATGAGTAAGGTATAGCCCAGGTTTCATTGGCTGATGTCATGCCAGCCTGTGAACCTATCAGTGTCCCTTTTCCTTTGTGATTGGTTAACATGTTTTAAATCCTATGAATCTAACAGTGTTGGCGTTGAGAATATAAAAAGGGGTGTTTGATTGCCCGGGATGCAGAATTGCTCTTGGTACTAGACTAGGGTTGCCACATGGAGGAAATTCTCACCGGTTAATCGACATGTAACAACACCGGTAATACTGCTATCACCATGGTCAACTCTTTCCCTCACCTTCCTTCACTTTTAAATAGCCTAGTTTAAAAAGAACTGTGCATTTTACTTTACTTAGTTGATGGCAAAAGTCAACAGGCTTTTCAGAATCCAAAATATTTTAACAGGTGCTTCTGCATTTCGTTTTGAAACTCTTCCATCAGTGCCTTGTCTGTCTCATCTCACTCAGCTCGACTCCTCACGTGGTCTTGCGTGGTGAGAGACCATGCATCTTGTTATGATGGGAGTTTTATTATGTTTTAACGTGTAATATAGATAATCTTCTTGTTCAGCAGGTGTAACTGCACATCAAGGGGTTTCCAGTAACTTGGTCAGAGACTAATGTACATCAGTGATGTGACCGCACTGCTGCTTTGTTTTTTTAGTATTAAATGTGGCAGAATGGTCATGTAGAGATGTCCTATAGCTCTAAACTCTATTTACATTCCAAATCCTATAGTCGACTACTCCACCAGGAATATACCGGAACATAACAGCCCTATGCAAGGGCTAGGGATGCATTGATTACCCAGTTTCGTCACGGTTAATTCATTGTAAAGGTTCCGCTAAAAGGTTTTTCTGGACTGTTGCAGCTTGGGCAAAACTAAAATAAAGTTACACTAGTGGTGCACCGGCTTGAATGGCGTGCTTATAGAGAGTCAGAGTGCAATCTCACAAACCAAAACAAATCTTCTCAGGCCACATGTAAAATCATATAAATTATTATCCATGTTATTAAAATTAATAACCTACGTAGTCCTATGGATGACAGTTGATTCTAATAATATTTTAGTTCATTTCCATCATTAGTAAGTTTCCCCTGTTGGTTAAATAAAGTTAATATTAGTCGTATATATATAATTCTTCAGAAACTTTTATTTACTATCCCTGTTGTGGTATTAATTTATAAGTAAAAACCATGGTGAACCAATTTTTGTCTAAAATCTCTACCCCTGGTCCAAAAGAAATGTAAAAAATGTGTAAAAAATGAAACCATTAAATATTTTTGTGATCTATTTCTGTTTGTTATTTTCAAAACATAAATACCGTCCTGGATGTTTACAAAGCAGATGTCACTTTTTTGAATTCCAATGTGAGAGATGAACTTTTGTTTATTATTATTTTGTGCTGTATTAATGGTTACTGTGTTATTTCTGTTTTAAAAGCCAGTGGTAAACAACACTTTAATCTAAACATCTAAAGAGTGTTCATGTGATTTCATACATCAGTAATTTTGTGAAATTAATAAATGCATAATAATCATCATAACCATAAAACCGTGATTATCCCTCAGACTACCAACAAAATCTATAATCGTTGCACACAACTTTGTTGTCAAAGGCAGGGTGAGCATGGAGAGAGAAATGAAATGGCCCCATTACAGGCAATAAAAGCTTCATATTTTGGTTCTGGGAGTCCCCAACAACAAGCTTACATGCTTCTAAGATAACAAAAACAAAACATTTGAATTGTCTTTTAATAAGCGTTTATTTTTTACCTTATGCCGAGTTCAGACTGCATGATTTTCAAAGTAATTGCGTCACAGATCTTTTCACACTGCATGACTATCTGGGGTATCATTCAGTCGCTGCATGTTGGATCGGGCAAAAGGGGGTTTCACACTGCGTGACTTTACAATAGGAAGATTCGCGACAACTTTGTCTCACTGCCAAACCCAGACGAGAAGTGATCCCGTCACACGAGGTCACGTGTGCAAGACCGGAGTTCTCACGTGAGACTGGAATTATTATTAAAAATGATAGCAAGCAAAAGAAGCTTGTCATACAAATTGCATGTGAGCTCGTTTGTAATGAAAAGAAGATTATGGACGGGGATGATTACCTTCTATACCTTTGCAACTCCTTCCCAACGTTCCGCTGTCCTGGATGCTGCTCTCTCATTGGCTGTAGGTAATCGCTGATGTTATTCAGTCAGAACACATTCACGCAGCATGATTTTGAATCACCGACAGGTCCAGATATTTAGCATGCCAAATATCTCACGGGTGTTGGTGACACGTCGGCGATTCTCTCAGATCACGTCTTTGAGAGTTCACACTGTGTGATTGTCACTCAGTTGAACGAACACCAATTTGCCTGTGATTTTAGGCGTTTGTCTGCGATATCTCAAAAGCGAGTCAAAATCGGGGCTAAAATCGTGCAGTCTGAACTCGGCATTACTTCCAAACCAATTCAGTTTTCCAAACCTCTCCTTTGTGTGATGCTAATCTGCGGTGATTGGTCTCATTTTAATTTATTTCACAACTCAAACGTTTTCAGCTGAACAATTGACATCTTCAATCCATTGAACTCACTGTACTCCTCACAGCCTCGCTCCTGTCGAAATGAAGTATGGTTATAGGTCTTTTCTGCCCTTAAAGAGCAAAACCTGTGTTGGGCAAGCTACTTAGAAAATGTAGTGAGCTAAGCTATCAGTTACTCTACATTGAATTAAGCTTAACTACACTAACCAATTTTAAATCAATGCTACCTTAGTGATAAAAAATGTCATTCAAATGTGACGCGTCCGGCGCAGAAGGTGGCGCTAACACCAAAAAGCTCATTGCCAACCAGTTAGCTCCAGTTAGAAGTCACTGATTTAATGCGGCTGTATTGGCCCATGTATGGTGGAAATGGAACGTTAGCTTGTGTGGACGCTACCGCACTACTGAGAAATGTAGTTAAACTAGTAGCGTCACTACTTGTAGCGACGCTACTGCCAATCACTGAGCAAAACTGATTAGCAGCAAAGATGCTGTGATTCCTTGAGTTCTACTGGTTAAGCACAGCAGTCCCTGTGGACACACGCCAAATGACTGCTACCTCCACCTCCAAGTTTCTACTCTTAAATAGTAAAACTGTCATTAAAACTTAAAAACGTCATTAACACACTTAAAACTTGTCACTAGCATGTACAGTCATTGTTGGTTGGTTGAAGCTAAAATGCCTTCCATGGTGAGAAGTTTAATGGTAAAACATATGTTGCATCCCAAGGCCTGATTATTTTTATTTATTGTATTTTGTTATTATATTTGTGCAGTATTTGATATTGCTACTATGTAGATACAGTTTGTCCATGTACATGTTTTCTCCTGTTTTTGGTTAGAAAGGGAGTAAGGTAAACTTCAGTTGTTTCTATTTAACTTTATTTCTTGAGTTTAGAAAGCACTCCTCCCAAAGTTAGATCTTTTATGTTGGTTGTATTGTGCTGTCTGCTTCCGTAGCTCTATTTGCTTCCTTATTTTCACTTGTCAAATAAAATATTTTTCCTGGAGGAGGAGTGACATTTCTGCTTGAGGCTACTGTGTTTTGCTCCTTTAGGGTTGACCGTAAAAACAAAGTGGGCAGAAAAGACCTATAACCACAGTTAGCTCGGTGGATTGAAGATGTCAGTTGTTCAGCTGACGGAAGCGTTCAAGACTGCATAGACAGAAGTTGTTAAACCTGTTCACAGTATGTTATTGTAAAGGCAGTCTACTCCTCACAGCCTCAACAAAGGTTTGTTGTATTCAGCAGAAACAATAATTCCCTTCCCTTCATTCAAATCAGCACATATTTGTTCCAAAAGAAGTTGAACATATTCCTTCACAGACAGTTTTCAGTTCAAACCATGCAGTATGAACATCTCTCCAGGTCATCATTCAGGTCAAAACAGTTTTACAGGCTTGAACATTTCTAAGCATGGGTCAAGATGGACTCTTCTACAGAGGCGTTTTTCCTTTTATAGATATGAGCATGCAATGCAAAATGAGCCCTGCTGCAGCTAAAAAACAATATTATGATGAATGCAGAATGCAAAATGCAAACAGACTGTTTTTCAAGCATAATTTACCTTTAATGTTGTTCGCCTCAAATCATCCCACACAACACCGCTAAGAAGACAGGGGCATCTTGAACTGTATACAGTATATGCACATTTTTTTAATTGAAAGAATATTCCTTTAAAAAAAATCTGGGATTCTAGTACAACGTTTCCAAGTTCAGTCCCAAATATAGGGTCAAGCCCTGAGAGACGCCCAACATAACAACAACATTCTCTCAAGCTTACAGTAACAGGAATGAAGAGCTGAACAGAAGGCAAGCGTATTTCTAACTTTTTATTGCACCATAAAGAAAAGCTGCTACTGTCACGAGTCTTTACGTTTTACATTCACATGTCTGGGTGGGCCTACTCTTGCTATCTGTTTGTTCTGACTGTAATTTGCAGCATGTGGAGAATGTAAATGTGATATACTTTCTGCGGCATGTGATTGGCATTTAACAGCTGGTATTTGGCAAATAAAACCTAAAAGTGACAGCAGTGACTGGACTTGGATATAGATCAGTTTAAAAGCTACACTGTAAACAATTATTGTGATTTTAACAGTAAAACACTGTGGAAATGCTACGGTAAAAACCCAGTAAGTGGTTTACCGGCAAAAACCATAAACTGATATTCTTAGAATTCCCTGCATTGCATTTCAAAGTTTGCTGAATTTTATGTTTTTTAATTTTTTGTTTGTTTGTTTTTTGAAAGACATGCATTTGAGTAAAATAATGACAGCAGAACTCTTTTAGTGCTACTGATCATTCAAATAATCGAAGAGGAGTTCAAACACTATTTGACAAGAGATTATAGTTTATTTAACTGCCGGACATCCTGCTGAGATGTATTCTCTACAGACACAAAGGCTTGGTTTCTTTACATTTAGGTTTACTTTAGTTTTTTTAAAAGATGTGACCTAATCTGTTAAAGGAACATTGACAATGCATGAAGCGTCTTTAAAAGTGTCCCTATTTGAAAAGGAAGGGGTTTCGAGTATTGGACAGAATTCAAGAAGAAATAACTAAAGAAGAGTCTGTGAGAATGGACTAATTAAACTATCCGTGCAGCTCTAAACTCTAATTACATTCCATCTCTTTTTCCTATATCACACCACAAAGCACTTCTAGAGGACTTTATTGTAATCACAGTTCAGTAAAGCATGAAGCATCCTCTCTTTCTCTCTCTCTCTCTCTCTCTCTGATGCCGCATTATTGTCTAAATCCCCCCAAAAAATCAATCTGGGAAATGAGGCTTGAAAATGAGCATCAGCAAACCCCCAACCATCCACATCCATCTCTACATACACACTCTCACAAACACACACAAAACCTAGAAGTTAATGATTTTTTTTTTTTTTGATTTAGTTTAAAAACTTTAGATATAGATATGAGCAAATATTTGACTTGCAGGGCCTTTTAATGACTCTTCATAAAAAGCTCCTGTTTTGGGGAAAATATAAAACACTTGGGAATATCATTGTATTCATTATTTCACAAATAAATACTTTTCTCTTTTAATTTAAAAGCAGAGTGACTATTTTATAACAAATGATAGTGCAAAGAATTGATAATATAATGAAGCAGCTCGTACTCTGAATGCATAAGCCTCAGTTGAAGCAGATGTGATTCAATTCAACCTTTTTAATAAAGCTTGATTATTTTAAGCCCACATCACACACCATATCCCTCTCAGGAGCAAATACTAGCATTTTTGCTTAAACGCTTAATATATTTTTGGTCATTTATCCTGCGCACCTATAATCTAGGTTAACTGTTGGCTGATGTGTAAAAAATATAAAACAACTGATGTCAATCAAAGTCACAGTAAAGCATTAGATCTATATATTAAGGGATGGGAAGATTCGATGCGATGCATCGGTTTAAAATGCGCCGACACAGTGTGCATTTGGAGACTCCTCCTCCTCTGACTCAAATTCAGCACAGCTGAACCACGGCTTGTACTGCAGTAGGCTACAGACAAGCATCTTATTTCTGTCGTATTTTCCAGCGTCCTTCTCTGAACACTGTGTGCTTTCATTTATGTCATTGCCAGCATACTTTGTTATGCGACTGTCTATATTATAGTTTACACAATAAACTTGAGCAAAATTTTCAATATGTGTATATGAAAAAATAGCAGAGCCTGTCAGGAATAAATATGTCTGACTCTTCTCACATTTTGTATAAGAAATTTTACATTTTGCCAGGCAACAGAAGGCTTGCATGCAGATGCTAGATTGAATAGGTTACACTTTGAGATCCAAGACTAATTTTGGAAAGAATTCCAACAATAAAGTGTATTTGGATTGAATAATGGAATTGAAAAACTAATCTTAAAGCTAACAAATGCCTCTAGTTTTATTCATTTAACAGGCCTTTGAAGTTTGGGTAAATTATGTGTTTTTGTGCATTGAATTTTTTCATATGGTGAGTGTGAACTGCTCTTTCCAAGACAATAACCGACGCAATCACCTTTTTTTTTAATCTGTAAAGACATTCAGCGTTACAGAGAACAAGTGCTCCCAATACCTGTATACCTGCATATTTGTTTCATTGCATCGTACTGCATCGAATCGTGTTGAATCGAATCGAAATCATTTTGCACTTTTGCATTTTTGCTGCTTCATGTATCTTTCATGTATTGTATTGATCGCATTGGCCTCAGTTATGGAGATGCACATCCCTAATATTATATATATATATATATATACATATATATATAGTTTGTGTATATATGAAAAATTCAGTAATCACCTAATTCTGACCTGCTTCATGTTTTGGTGCAACTGAATATAATTAAGAAAACTGTTTAACTTTTTGCACAAAAGACACTTCACTGACTTCCTGAATGTCTCGGGTCTCTCTTAATTATGCAGCACAAAACAGTGAGAAATGTTCTTGTAGTTAATAAGGGAACAGTCTGTTTTCTTGCATCAGTGACAATGAATAGAGAAGGAGGATAATTATTCATGAAGAGTGTGATTAACTACTCCTTCGGACTGCACTCTTGAACTCCAGAAAGAATTCGGAGCCTCTTCAGATCAGTTTCCAGCGTCTGCTGCAGGATTGGATGGGTCCGGAGACGGGGACGAGCATCCTGACAGGTCATGGGTTCAATCCCTTGGCGCTCACCTGACTAAATCCCCTCAGACCAAAATGTCCCGAGAGGCAGACAGCTCCAGACGAGCCAAGTGCGAGATTGAATTATTGTGTGAGATGTAACAATCAGCCCTCGCTAGCGGCCGGCGTGTTTATGGACCCGAGCAGATGGCACAACCTCTGGTGTAACGCTGAGGGGAGATGAATGACCGCCATCAGGAGCTGTGTGTGTGTGTGTGTGTGTGTGTGTGTGAGGAACGATGAGTGAAAGATTGGAACATCACGTCCAGAAACATGCAGACTCTGCTGCTTGACAACGCATTATGAGCTCACGGTCATGTATAATTTGAGAAACACTCAGGGCTCAGAGCTTTCTTCAAATGTCACATGTGCTCCGAGCGTCTGTATTCACGAACAGGTCTCGTTTAGGTTAAAAAGGAACTTGTTACAGTTGTTTACTCGAGGGTCTCGTAAACAGGTTTGTAAGCTAACGAGCCGCTAATTAAGAGTGATGAAGCTCGTTTGTCGTTTCTGAGTGAAGCGCAGCACTGTGTTCATCTAAACGCCTCCGTGTTTTCAGTGTCGCGAGAAAATAACTGACATTCGCAAACAAAACATTTTTGTTATGGCTTAATTTGCAAGGTTTCTATGGCCAGACGTTTACAGCATTTCACCAGTAGTCATGAGGTGACATGCTGAAAGCTTAAGGGTTATGAATATTTAATAGTGAAAAATTTAAGACATAAATATTAGTAACATAAAATTATTGTGTTTAATTAAAAAATAAAATAAGTATGTTATAGTAATATTGCAACTCAAAACAAAGTATTTATGTCTTCACTTTTATAATTAGTTTATTATTATTATTATTATTATTATTAATCATGTTTACTATATTTATTACATTTGATTTATTAAATTTGGGTTCCTAAAACATTTTATTACTACTATTACTACTACTACTTAATTTGGTTTGGTTCCTAAAACACTGTTAATAAATAATAATAATAATAATTATTATTATTATTATTATTATTGTTTTATAATTATTACTAATAATTAAGAGTGATTAAGAGTAAGAGTTTATTCGTAATTCACAATAAAAATACATGAAATAAAATGAGTTTATTATTATTAATCATTATTATTATTAATAATAATAATAATAATAATACAGTGTTTTAGTAACCCAGAATGAAAATATAAATAAATAAAATGCAATCCAATTATTATTATTATTATTATTATTATTATTATTATTA
This sequence comes from Enteromius unitaeniatus, assembly GCA_032359435.1. Lineage (NCBI taxonomy): Eukaryota > Metazoa > Chordata > Actinopteri > Cypriniformes > Cyprinidae > Enteromius > Enteromius unitaeniatus. The sequence continues at coordinate 1,284,416 of JAUMHI010000043.1, read as the reverse complement.
TTATCATTATCATTATCATCATCATCATCATCATCATCATCATTAATAATAATAAACTTGATTGGGTTCCTAAAACACCAGAACCTATTGTGGACTTCACAACTAATACAATTTAAAATCTAGCTAGTAAGTCAAAATAAAAGTACTTACACATAACAAAACAAAAAAGAAAAAAGATTGAATATGTATGGCTCATCATGTGACCATTAACTGACATTGAAGAACCCTGAACAAATATATCAGGTAAATTATAAATTATTGAAATATTAAATATACTGTAATACAAAATATCAAGAGGAATGCAGGTAAACATTTTTTGTTTAAGGGGTTCGACAACATCATTTTGGAACCTCTAGTTCACACTAATACTAACATCCAAGTCAGTTCCCATTTTTGTTTCCAGCATCCAGAAGAGAAAAGAGGAAGAAGCATCAGTGATGAAGTGGTTTAGTGTGATATCATTGCTGATATCCTCTTACACCCCTGCTGTTTGAGCAGCGAGAGACCCGCGGGGTTCTGTTGTGGGAAAGAGTGTCTGTTACAGACTGATAGCCAAGACCCTTTCTAAAGAGCATTTAATTAATCCTTCAGCGGCCCCAGAGCGACCGGCCATCCGCCGCAAATCTGACCAGAAATTCAACAATACAAGAGTTTATGAGCATGTCTGCTTGTTACATGTAACAAGTCCACTGAAAAAACAATAATAACAATAATAAGGACAATAATAAACAACATTAATAAATGTTTAAATAATAATAATAATATTTGAAAAGTAAATACTGTATAATAATAATAATAATAATATTAATAATAGAAATATATACTTTCTGCGATAAATTCAACTGTAAACCTGGCTAAACATCAAATAAATAAATATAAACACATAATTGGATTTAATAATAATAATAATAAACATTTTAAGTGTAAATAATATAATAATAATTTAAAGAAATGTAATTTCTGAGATATATCCAACTGCAAACTTGACTAAACATCAGACACAGCGGGAAAACTTTCTGGCTGAAAACCAGCTGTGTTTTCCTGATACTTAACCAACATCTCAGTCTCAATGGTTTCATACGAGCTCATATGAAATGTCTGAGAAAACAAGGAGTGACTGTACAGATTCCCTTCTCCATTCACTGAGATGACAGGATGAAAAGCGCTGCTTTGAAACGGTATATCAGCTGCTAATTTCAGTCCTCCGTAACACCGAGGTCAAAGTGGAGCCGTTTGATACGACAACTGAAGTTTGTCGATGGAAGCAGAGAGAAATACTAAACCTCCTAAAGACTGACGGCCTGTTTTCTTTAACCGGGCTTTCAAAACAAGTTTGTCTGCATTTCACCAAAGAACCAGAAAGTGTTGAAAAGGTTCATGGGAAAGCTATTGGCCATCCTTAATAAACTCATCACTTAT
>JAUMHI010000043.1:1229517-1262325 GCA_032359435.1 Enteromius unitaeniatus | reverse complement strand
TTTAATCTAATAAATGCAGCCTTGATGAGCAGAAGAAACATCTTTAAAAACCATTAAATATCTTCCTGACCCCAAATTATTGAACGGTAGTGTGTATATATATATATATAGATTATTAGTTATTCAGAATAGAAAGGGCTGTTCGTATAATAAAGGGTGAATAGTTCCACGCTGCTTCATAACAGCCTGCATGCAAAAAAAATAGACTCTAAACTTCTACCCGCACCTGCAAATGCACAGTTTACGTACGCAGTCTGTGTGAACAATACGGCCTGTAAATGTGGGCGCTGAAATAAACGCATGCTGCTTTGAAACAGGTCATGTAGTTCTGAATTTTTCAGTGCCTGTCATACAAAACAAGCTTTTCATCAAGAGTAAAAGCATTCTCCGGCTCTGAAATGACATTTAGTTTCTGCTGAAGTGGGCATTTTTTTTATTTTATTATAATATTTTGAATATCTCTAATGCAGTTTAGTGTTTGCTATGTACAATGTTTTTTACATGATATTCAGACAAAAATATATTTATTGCAGCCATGAATTAAAATTTTGTTTCCTTGTAAATCATGGCACACACACACATATATATATATATATATATATATATATATACATATATATTTGAAATAATTTTGGCCTAAATGTTGATGCAGCTGACCTGAATCTCCTCGATGCTGTGCACGATGAACATGTCCTGCAGATCCTCCATGGCTCCATCCATCCAGTTGTTGAAGGGCGCCGCTCTCTTGGCGAACTCCAGGTACAGCTGATCAATCGTCTCCCACAGTTTTTCTACACGCTGGAAGACAAAAGAAAAGAATCAGCCATAAGAGTCATATGCAAATGAATTCTGTTTTTACATATATGACTGGATTATGACAGGCAGCTGATAGAGTATGTGGCTTCACACTGCAGCGCAAGTTGTTTGTCCTGTGTGAAGTGTTTATGCACCTCTAGAGCGTCTCTTCTCTTCTGGGTCAGGGTGCCCAGGTTGTCCCACTGGTCACAGATGCCCTGGCAGCGGGTGTTCACCGAAGCAGCATCATGATAGTCTAACTCACTACAGAGAGACAAACACAGCTGTGTGGAGTTCCTGCACCAATCCTGCTGCTTTCAGCTTTCACTCCAAAACCAAAGTAGTACCTTATTTAACCCTAAATGTTGCATATTAGTATCTATACTAAAATATATATATATGGTAATATATATATATATATATATTAGTACTAAAACTATTCTGTGAACTATTTGAACTATATATATACAATGGATTATGAATCAATCAATCTCAGTGACTTAAGACTGGTTTTGTGCTCCAGGCTCACATATATATATGAACTGATTTTGCAGTGAAATATGGTCCTGGTAGGTTTGGTGAGGCTGTGTTTCTTACTTCAGCTCTTGAGCGATGGCTGCGATCTGCTCCACTCGGTCCTGGTGGGCAGCCAGGTCGCTCTCAAACGCCTCGTGCTTCCTCATCAGAGCCCTGATCTCCATCAGAGAGGCCGTTTCATAGTCCTTCTGAGACAGCAGGTGCTCCTTTCCTGCAAACAGAGACGTCAAATCAGAAACACAACAATAGCTGTGCTTTCTGTGAATGTGCATTTTGCAGTAAAGGTGTCAATAGCAAAGATATGAATGAAGCTTAACTCAAACAGTTTGATTGCGAGGCGAGTACTATATGCAAATTTATAAGTACCACCCGGAAGACCTACTGTTTCCGGGTGAATTCTGCAGTATGCACACGATGGACACTTTAATATCACATGAGGCCATGGGAGAGGACGGGTCATATTCAAAAACTGAGACACGACTCTTTTTAGCGCTAACTTACCTCAGAGAAAAACATTGTTCGTTGTGGTTAAACTGCACTTATTACCATATAATCAAAGTAAACGGCTGACCTATATTACAAGTTTAAGCATTGTAAATCGATTAGATGATTTGGTGAATCCACTGTAAAAGGTTGTTTAATCATTACTGAGCACATCAAGCTTCTTCTCTTTAAATATCCATGCTGTTGTGACGACACATGACAACAGTCAAGCAGCTCAACAGTCCACTTTTACAGCCTTCTTGTATTTATTTGCATGCTTTTGCAAATGATTCTAACTTAAACTTCTAGACTTTAAAGTAAAGCATTGCTGGAAGCTTAGTGGTGGTGGAAAACCCTTGCGTGACCTTATTGTAGCTCTTGTGTGAACTCAGTATGTTTACCTGTGGTCCAGGACTCATGCAGGGAGCATTTCTGCTTGAACTTCTCCGCCAGATGATCGAGTCTCTCCAGACGACGAATCTCAGTGAGGAGCCATTCCTCATAACCCTTCTCTACCTGCTCTAGGCCTTTCCACGCATTTGCAATATCCTGCCGACAAACAGACAGTTTCCATAAAAGCTTCAACTCAACCAATTAGACAAATCGCAATCAAATGAACTGATTGCCTGAATTTCTAAGATGTGCTTGTGGTTGGTCATGAAGTCAAGTTACAAGTCGCTTTCTACCAAGTTTGACAACTATGCTTAGGAACAATGTGCTGAAGATGCTTCTGTAAACCCTCCAATTTTTCAGATGTTTTGCACTACTTACCGACACCATCTTGCCCTCGGAGGGCATGAAGGCTGGGCGGTTGCTCAGGCGGAGCTTGGTCTGCAGGGTGTTGAAGTTGATCTCCAGCTGGCACTTCTCCTGAACGCGTGGAGGCTTGTGGACGCGCCTGTAGTCGCGGAAATCCTCCAGCTTCTGCTGCATGGCACGCATGGTCTGCTCTGCCGCACGGTTCTCCAGCCACGGGATGGTGCGACGGATCCACTCCAGCAACTACAGAGAGATGGAGAGATGGACTGATGGGCATGATGTAGTCTGGGAACAAAATCAGTGCTGTTTCCTAACCCTAGTGAGAAGATTATGCAGTATTCATTTGCACAAAAACACTGACATTTTCATCTAGAATGGGTGATGGATTCAAGGAAAATGTCAACCCATACATCAAAAAAAAAAAGAAGATAAATGTACGTTCTAAACAATAAATTTAATAAAATATTTTTAAAAATCTGAAAGTTTCTGAGTAGTTTGATACTTAAAAATACTTAAAAATGTGTTTCAGTGGCAAGAAAATACATTTCCAATCTTAAAGTAGCCCATACTAGAGATCAAAATTATTCAGTAATGTTTAATTTTCAAAAAAAAAATTCTTCAAATGTAAAATGTAATGTATTTTTTTGGATTAAAAATATAGGGCAGATTTAATATTTAAATGCTTTATTTGAAAAAATAACATCAAACATATATTAATAGATAATTTACATTAATGTTTTGCCATTTTTGCATTTGGAAAACTGCAAAACTGAAGATTTTTGTGATGTTTAAAGTGTCTAAGAATCGTAAACTTCTAATAGTCACGGAGCTGATTTTCATCAATAATCCATAAATCCCGCTGGTTTCTGCTGTTAAGGTCAGACTCTCACCTCACTGGCCAGTTTCTCATACTCCTCCATCAGCCGCTCGTTCTCCTGGTTCACAGCCAGAACCTTACAGATCCTGTTAGCTGCAGTCTCGGCCTGGAGAGAGACACAAGCCGCTCATTTAGTGGCATAACAAATTCAGATAGAGTTAATGCGTCTGTTTTCAAGTCTCCTCACTTCATTTACTTTCATTTACTCTGCGTTACACTGGAGAGCATCTGGAAGCTCGGTGCATTACTCAAATCAGCTTACACAAACTGATCCTAGTTTATACATCTTACACTGTAATAATGAAAAAACATTAGTTTGGGAAATTGAATCCAAATCTGATTGGATTGTTGGTGACTTGTACCTGCTCAGCACCGGCAAAAGCATGGTAGAAGCAGGACACGTAGGTCATGATGGCTTTCTCATCAGGTTTAGGGGTGTTGACGATGTCTGAGGACAAAAAGAAGCACAGAATCAAGTTATTAATTGGTCAATAATTACCTATACAAAATATCTGCTGGTCTACATGTCAATAAAATCCCTCCTACATCTCTCCGCTACATTTATAGTGCCTTTTACAATACAGATATAAATGGTCATACAGTGGTAATGTTGTACAATTATTTACCATTTATAAAACAGCTGTAAAGCAGCTTTGCAGAAGATAATAGTTTTTCAGTTATGAAATTAATTTAATAAATTACTCTGTAAAGCAGCTCTAAAGACAACAACGGAAATAATTCGGTTTAGTTCATTTAGTATTTTGATTTAATTCAGTTGAATACAATGTAAAGTTCTAAAAATGAATCAATTATTAAATATTAAATTTCTCCTCTAAAACTACTTTACAGAAGGTAAAGGATTAATATTAAGTTCAATACAATTCGTTGTTGATTCAGTTCATTAATGTAAGTCAGTGGTGCAAAGTTAATCAATTATGAATCAAATTCAACTTCATAGCAGCTCCACAGAAGACATTATTCAGCTCTATGTAGTTTAGTGCATATTCAATAACAAATTCCCAAAGTTTCTCAAACAAATTCTATTTAAACTCTAAAGCAGCTCAACTGAACACAGTCTTGTTATTCAACTCAGTTCGGTTCATTGTTAATTTAGTTTAGCTGAATAATAACACTGTTGATGTAATCATTATCCGCCTCAATATAGTTCATATATTGCTTTGAAATATATTATTGAAATGATGCTATTACTGAATATTAGTTGTCTTTTAAATCTTAACTAAGCAGGCCAAAGGTATAAGCTGAAGTTTTACGTCCAAGTCCAAGAAAACTCTGGTCCAGTGAAATGTGCATTAAACTCAAAAAGATGACTGGCTCTTTTAAATGAAGGTGATGTTAATCTGCGTATCTGAATTGAATTCAGAGGTGATCTTTCGCTCACCTTCAGCGTCCAGCATCTTCGGGATGTCCAGGTACTTCTCTGCCACCTCAAATGCAGTGTTCAGGTTTCCAATAGGGTCGTCCTTCAGAGAGAAAATAATTCACTCTGCTGCTCTCTCCATCAATATTATACATTTAGCTGAAGGTTTAAAGGCATTACACACAAATACTGTCATTTTTAAAGTGCCCCTATTATGAAAATTATCTCTCATGCAGTGTGTAACAGTGAATGAAAGCATCCTAAATCTGAAAGTGCAGCATCTATACAGTTATAGTCTCTCAAAAGAAAGAGTCGACTCTGAATCATTGAAACGAGTCAATTTTAAAACGAGTCCCATGTCGTTTCATGTTGAGGTTAAAATGAAACGTGTTGATCTTTTCATGTTGGTCTGAATAAAAATATAAATTCATTCTTCATCACTAAGTACCGCTTTAGGAGCATTAAGAGCTCACAAACACGGCTTAAAAATCAGCGGTTTGGAAAAATAAATAATTGAACAAATCGTTTGGAGATCATTGAACAAATGTGGTAAAAATAAATGCATGTTATAAGACAATGAAAGTGTTTTTTGATCCGTTGTCAGGGACTCCTAAAACCAGAATATGAACTTTTAATAACCCATAATAGGAGCACTTCAAGAGATTCAGGCCTTATAGTGTACTCGGTTTGTGCACAGTGTCTGATATTTAGCTTGTAATAACTTAATGTTATAAAAACAAACTGTAGAACAACCATAGATGTGTAGAAACAGATTCCAACCAGACTTTACTGTCAGACCCAGCAGTTTTATATTAATTTGAGATTTCTGAATCAATCTGTGAGCCTGCAAATCATAACCTGATTGGATAAAACAAGAGCTTTGGACTCAATGATAAACCTTTTGACTTTATTTGGATTTAAATAAAAAAAACAGTGCGTGTTGGATTGGTATAAAACTCTACACAGGGAATAAATGTAAGGCACACTGGTGGATGAAGAGCGAGTGACTGTAGAAAAGAAAGAAGCAGCACCTTTCTGAGTTTAGAGTAGTCGATGAGGTCTGGTCTGTGTCTGTGGATGAGGGCACACAGAGCGAGGCCGTCCTTCCAGCTGACAACATATCAGATAAAACGAGGACTGATCAGCACCAGAAAATACAGACGAACGGGAACACTTTACAGTAAGGTTCCATTTGTTAGCATTAATTAAAAAGACCTAACAAAGGAAAACACATTTAATTGTAATGGTTAATGCTAATTACAACATTCACTAATGCATTACTAAATTAAACATTTCTATCTGTTAATATTGCTTAATATACCTAAGCTGACACTTTCATTAATATAATGCATGTTAATTTTAGATAATGCATTAACTAATGGGGCCTTATTACTGTTACACAAATCAACCAAATTAGTCATAATTAATTATTAAATTAATAATTTAATTAATCAGTTTTGTTAACTAATCATGTATGTATTTTTTGTATGAAAACAAATGTATATAAACTTTGATTTGATATATTATATAAAATGTTACAAGTACAGTATTGAATGTTTTTGAGACAAACTGAATTACAGATGTTTCTTACAGGGCAAAGAGATTTGACTGAGAACTTACATAAGTTATTATAATGTATATAAAAAAAAAAGAAAGAAAAAGGTGAATGTTTGAATGTTTAAGTACAATTAGGATGTCAGTTTAAAATATTTACATCTAATCTAATTAAGAATGCATTCACTTGTCCGAAAGTGGCATCTAATGCATTTATGATGTTACAAAAGATTGTGTTTGAAGTAAACCCGGTTCTGAAAGCTGTCTCTGTTCGGAGACTTGGGTCATGACTCTGACCTGATGTGAAAGTTCTGTACGTTGACGTTCCTGTAAGGTGCTGTCTTTCTCTGACACCACAGCAGCAGACCCTCTTTAGCAGACGTCTCTGAGGAGTCACACAGCATAAAACCAGTCATATGAAGCCATGAGTTTGATTAATAACATGACCAGTCATGTCATGACAAATGCAGATGTGTGTTTTTACCCTCCACAGAAATGTCCTGGATAGCGAAGCGGAGAATGATGGTCCAGATCATTCCCAGAGTCATTTTCACATTGCCATCAACAATCTCTGCAGTGCAAGAGAGACAATATTAAGACATATTTTCCTGAACATAGTTGATTAAAATTGACAGTAGTTAAGTCTCAGTAGTGTAGGCTGCTCACCTTCAGCACCGATGGACACCAGTTTGACTCCTTTACTAGAGATGAAATCCAGAGCCTTGTTGACGTTGGCGATCTTGTGGAAACGCATCTTTCCTTTGTCAGGCTTGGGCAGTCTCTCACCTGCCGATCAGTCAGAGCCAATTCAAGTCAGTTACTGAGGTAAACCGATCATTATTTTGAGTGTGGAGCTATAGCAGCTCTAGTTACATGAATAATGACTGTTCCCAAACAGCTTTCTCAAACACTCCAATCGCACACGTTTGGTGTAAATTTGTAAAAAAAAATAAATAAAAAATAGCTTCACAGTTTTTTTCAACCTGGTCTCATAAAAATATGTACCTCTGTGCACATTTTTGTGCAACACTGTTTTTATGTACCTTACTGCGTGTTTCACTGCAGTTTCAAAGAGAAATGTCCACTGAGTGGCGCTAAGACACAAGTTCAATACTTGAACCCTGGCATGTTTTTATTACGTTAATAAAGGTACGTGTTTCGACGATTCAGAATTGAAATATCTGTGGACTGTGGTTGAAAAAAATACCTTACACCAAATCCAACCCTAAACCTACTCGATAGTTTTAACAAACGCAAGCCTGATATAAAAAAAGACATGTTGATGCAGCGTGTCTTTTCAGCTTCCTTTTACACAGATCTGAGCTGTTTTGTCAAACTGTAGTTACACAGTTAGAAGTCAGCATTTGAACATTTTCAAACATTGCATGCCTCATCTTTAAAATCAAATAATGCAACCCATTCTGACTGCAGTCGAAAGTCATTTCAAGTTAGGAACAAATTTAGTTTGCTTTGGAATAACATGCACTCATGAATCACACTAATAAGATCCAAAATGTGCATTAAGAAAGTAAAAAACAGACCATTTACGCTCAGACAGCAGGTGGAAGACTACTTGTTCTGATTCTGACTAATGTACTGAGAACGAACCTCAAATGAAGTGCATGACTAGGCGTCTGTTCTCTGAGGAGACATGAGTCATGAGCTCCATTCACTGCTTCAGTCTCTAGTCACAAACTCCTTTTAAACATGACTGTACAGAGATTACAGTGTTAAAATATCACTCTCTGTGCTTACGTTTGCTTCACTATCTCAGGTCGTCCTAACATCAATGTAATAGAGGCGTGCCCTTTATCTTCCCGTCCTTACCTGAGATGACCTCGAGCAGCAGCATGAGTTTGAGGCCATTCCTGAAATCCTCCTCAATGTTCTCGATCTGAGTTCCTGCTTTACGCAGATGAGAGTTACACCACGCTGTGAACGTCTGAGAGACAAAAACAGATTATTCAATGCATGCTTGTCCTCAAAACATTTAATATTCAGTGAACACAATATATTTCAAATGCATGAAGCAGTGGTAAGAACTATATTAGGTACACTGTAAAAAATTACCATGATTTTAATGGTAAGAAACTGTGAAAATGCTACATTCCCAGAATTCCCTGCATTGCATTTCAAATGTAGTTTTTTAAATAACTATGTTTCTTCTTAATTTGTTATTATCAGTTATGTTTATTAGAGTTGTATGTTTCATGTAATGTTGTTAAATTAATGTTTATTGCATGTTTAAGTTTAATGAGTCTCCTGATGATGGTGTTTAGTGTTTGTGTGAATGATGCTGAGCTTCTTCTATATATGTTCATATTTGAAAGCTGTTTGTGATGGGCTTTGGCTTGTGTGACTTTCTCATCATCACCTGCATTTGGTGCTTATCAGTGTACACAGTGTATACAAAACAGATTTCAGTACTTCAATAGGTTGGTGTATTAACATTATGTCAGATAATGAAATTACGGTATTCAACTGTAAATTTAACTTAAAACAATAAAACCTAAAATGTTGTAACCATATTTTTTAAAGGCCGAATTCTGGCAACCACAGCTGCCGATTCTTTACGATAAATTTTGTGGATTTTATTTTACAGTGCATGTTCAATTATTATTTAATCATGGAAGCTGACATTTTCTCAGAATTGTGAGTAAAGCAAATCTGACTTTTTTTTTCTTCTTTTATCTCAGAATAGCAAGATTTAAGCTTGAAAATACAAGGAAAAACATGGAATTCTTAAAAAAAACAAAAAAACTTCAAATTGTAAGATACGGACTGGCAACTACAAGAAAGAAAGTTCGAATTGTGAGATGAAAAAAAGTCTCAATTATCTTTTTTATTCTTTGTTGAAAACAAAATAAATGAAAAGAATTGTGAAACATAAATATAGAATTCAGTGGTGAAAGGTCAGAATTACTAAAAGTTTATATTCTTGCAATTATGTTTTTCATTAAAAAAAGACTTTATATCTTACAATAATTATTAGATTAAAAAAGACAATTGCTTTTTATTTGTTTGTTTTTTCTGGTTGGAAACAAGTTTTCATTAGTAGTAACTGAAAATCAGATTCAAAGTACTGCTTAAAAAATATTTCTTAAAATACTGCATTATTAAAAAAAAGAAAAAAAGACATTGTTCCAGTGCCCTGTTCTGTGTGATCTTAAATATGATATCTTCTTTTAGGAGTGACCTAATCTGACATTCTAATGTTTTTAATCTCTAATGATGTAAATGTAAACAAAATCATCTGTGCATACCAACTGCTTCAATTAGCAGATTACAGTGTGTTGGAAAATTAATTATATTTCAGAGTATATTTATAAATATACTTCCAACATGTGTGATGCCAAGAGGAAGCTTTGTGTGTGAGAGAGAGCGTGTGTGCCAGTGCTGAGGGTGTTACGGGGCAGAGCTGCTGAATGTGAACGAGAGTCTGTGTGTGTTTGGGCTGAGCTTCAGAATAAAGTATGAAAGAGGAGGAGGAGTGATGAACAACAGGACACGTAGGAGTTCCTGACAAGAGAGACATGAGTGGAGAGGATGAGAGAGGAACGGAGTGAGGAGGAGGGATTGAACACAGAGATAGAAGACCAAATATAGTCCACAGAAACTACAGACACCAGGAGAGACCAAGAGAAAAGACACCAGAATCAGACACAGTCACAAATGATGAGAAAGATACAGACAAGATAAGTAGAGATGAGATCAAATGAGAAGAAAAGGGAGAATGAGTGTTGAGAAGAAGAGAAGAAATTAGATTGAGAGAAGATGAGACAAAATGAGAAGGGTTTAACTAAGAAAGGAAATAAGAGTTGAGAGAACATAACAGACGAGAAAAGAGAAAGAGGAGATGAAACTAGAAAAAAGATGAAGAGCTAAAATGAGACAATAACAAAAGGACGAATGAAACATAGAAAAAGATGAGGTGAAAATAAGAAAAACAATAAAAGCTGAGAAAGAAGAGAGAAAACTAAAGTGAGGTGAGACTGAGAAATGAGACCAAATGAGAGGAAAAGATGAGATGAGACAAATGAAATAAGAAGTAAGGGAAGATGACATGATGTGAGAAGACAAGAAGAACACTTCCTCTTGCACTGTGATAAATACATGTCTTTAAGAGACTCACTGTTCAGTCAAATACAGCAGATTATTCCTGACTTCCAGTCGCTCCATGAACATGATAAAAATATTACTGGGTGAAGGACCTACTTCCTCTTTGGTGGTTTCCTCATATTTATAAATGCCAGAAACTAAGTAGTAAAGAATGAACACATCTGCATTATTAGTACCATTAATGTTTATATAGTTATATATATGGACGCATATATAGATTTCTGTTTATTTGTGGATGTATACTGAATGTGTATCTGTCCTTTTATTCTGATGTGCACAACGCTTTGGCAGTATGTACCCAAGTATGTCATGCCACTAAAGCAAATTGAATTGAAACAGAAAATTGAAAAGAAGATGAACAAAAGATAGAGAAGAGAAAAAGACAAGTTAGAGAAGAGAGAAACTGGAAACTGAAACTAAATTGAGGATCAGAGAAGCATACATAAAACAGATGAAAGAAAATGAGAGAAGAGAAAAAGATGAGTTTAGAAAAGGGGAAAAAACTGATGAGTTGAGAGTAAAGACTTCTTAAATGGGTTCAGCTGACAAAAACATCTCTGAACTATAGATTAAAAACTTTTAGGACCTATATACAGTGACTGACAGCACTTTTCTTATTTTTAGTGGAAACACCGGGAGCCTTTAGGAAACTTTTAGAGAGAGATGAAACAGAGAGAGACACAACGGGAGAAATGTAAAGGTCGAAAGAGGCAGAGCAGGAAGCGCTGATGGAGGAGGGGTGAACATGTCTAAATGTGGCTGTTACAGGACACCCGAGACACAGCTGAGAGAGGGATTCCTAAGGAGCACAGTAAGAGACACAACAAGAGCTTCAACAGGCTCTGTCATCTCCTCATGAGCTTCTCATACAGCACACACACCTCACAAACAGCCATAACGTCCAAACACGTACAGAAACATCCCTAAAAACGAACCAGAACACAAATAAGCAGCCAATAATGTACCCCTGAGCCTTAAAATAACAGCACACAGTGAGCACCCAGCTGCCACTTCCACTCTGTTAAGTAAATTCATTTCCCAGAGTCCACCTGTTATCAGTGTGTGTGTGTGTGTGTGTTTGTGTGTGTGTGGAGGTCGATCTTTAAACGTGAGGTAATGTGCTATCAGCATGAGAGGAGATGTCTGTCTTCTCCAAACCCCACCGGACGGCTGGGGAAGCCCTTTAATATGTGACCTTTCAAACCAAATTATGACTGACCTCCAGGGTCAGAACTGTACGGCTATTTTAGTCAGGTTGTGTTCACCATAAATCTCCAACTCTGAACCCACTTTATAACAGGAGCATTGTAATTGTTGTGTTCTGTTGTAATATTTATTTGAGGCATAGACATATTACTAATTAATATATTTGTTTAAAACATGAATAAATATGTTCATGTATTTAATACATAAACATGCAATACATCTACATGCATGTGTGAAATTCACAAAAGTGATTTTATGTCCATAGAAAGCACATGAAATATAATATTATATATAAATAGTAAAGTGTCTACTTAGTTTCAAATATGCTTTTTGAGAATAAAATGTCAAACTTTGGTTGAAATAATGTTACATTGTCATTCAGTGTAACACAATATTTATCTAAATAAACATGCTTATTCTGACTGACCTGTGGCAAATTTAAAATATATCATTACAATGAATTTTTGCTTTGTCTGGTTTTTAAAATGATTAAAAGTAGATGATTTTTACTACTTGTCAGCATTTCTTGAGCATGTAATTGCTTTCAACATATATAATCATAATTCGTGATCGGATACCAACTGCATAATGTTAATTAAGGCTGATTAGCACAAAATAATGTCAATTTATTAATATGGCTACTAACCAGACAAACAAAAAGCAGAAGAAAAAAAGCTGACTTTATAGATGTTTGAATCTGACTGGCCGATCAGTGAGCTGTGTGGTAACGCATTAAAAGCAATCAAATAAATGCGCAAGAGATCTGAAGGGGACTTGTTTGTAGATCTCAGCTGTGAAGTTATGAATGAGGTCCATCTGTTTATATAATTAAACTGTTCTGTTAAAAATCCTTATGCACTCATGTGCCACACTCATGAATGTAGAGGACAGGTTAGGCCAAACGCACGCACACACACACACACACACAGGTATGCTCGTCTAATGCCTCTAGTGAGGAGGAATTATCACCTTACCAAAGCATGATCACCCAGCTGGAAAAAAGCTCCCGGTAATTGTGAGTAAATAAAGCAGCCAGGACTGTATTAATAGTCCATTTGTCTGGACGGCTGCCATTCATTCTCCAGCTCGTTCTTTCTCTCGTTCACTCGCTCAAGGGAAGTAATTGTCTGAGGAAGGAAAACAATGACGAGATCATGATGACGAGGCCACAGTTCCCTCGGCCTGACCGCCGCTAACCTTTTACATACACAACTACTGATTTCTGACATTTCATTGCAACCATTGCATTGAAACGCACCCCACTGAACAATCGTCTTGAAATGACATCCCCTGACAAGCCAGAATGAAAGTTTTTATGACGTCTTTTGGACGTCCAGGACTAAACTGATTCTCTGAGAAGAACAAAGTTCAATAAATAAAAAACTAGGTAATCTAGAAGTTCTCACAGATGCTAATGACAAAGCTGCTCTTCAGACATAGTTCATCCTAACTCAGCACTCAGTGAAATACTTTCCTGTACATTTCAAGCTAGGTTTTAAACCAATTTTAAATGAATATGCCATTAACATGTTGCTAAGACAACTGAGCATGTGTATATATTAAATAATAATTTAAATAAGTAAACAAAGCTGCTGTTACAGCCATATATATTATTACTGACACTTTGGGACTGATTGAAATATATGCTTTAAATGCCCTTTTTGCTATTCTGCCACCATTTTGTCATTAACAGTTTTTGCAGCGTATGCTAATGCAAAAGATGTTATATGTAAATAGCAACAGGATGCATTATAGACTCAAACAAACAAAAAAAAAAAGATTCTCTTACAATGTTCAGTTTATTTAAAAATAAATAATTTTAATTTTGTGTTTGGTTCCCTATTTAAACAACTGCATTGTGTTAAACTGACTTGAAACAGTTCTGTTTTGTTTCAACTCAATATTTTAATTTTGAAAGAACATAAATGATTTTACTTGTGCAACTAGGAAGTGGATTTCCCCTTCCCACCATGCTTTGCACAGGGCTGGATAAGGATAGTAACTGATTATTTTAGACAATTTTAAAAAAAGATAATAAAATTGGGAGACTTGTTAATGTTTAAAGCTCTTTTATGTTTGTATTTAAAAGACCTTCTGCTATGTTAATGTTTTTGGTAAAGTATAGTAAACATGTGCTTGGGGACCTGCTAACATGAATCAAAGTTGTCTTAATAATAATTATAAAATACTTTGGGCATGCCAAGAATTTATTGAAACCATCGTATGTTAAACATAACAAGTTGTTAATGCCTAAAGCTAAATAAATCAAACATTTCTACTTTTTTAAAAGGAGATGTATTCCTATTCATTTGTTTTCCGGTTAAATGTTTTATGTTTTAAAAGTATAAAATATATAAATTTTGTTAAAACTATATTTGATAAAACTATATTGAATTGAGTTGGGGCTACACATATTTTTTGGATGGAAATCCTGCCCACAATTAAATTGAGTTTATCCAATGAATAATTTTTTTTTGGAGTGTAATGATTTTTTTTTTCGTATTCTACTGCACTACTTTCCATTGTTGTTTTTATGTAAATTTGTGCTAGGCAGCAGGGTTGCCAGGTCTACATAATAAACCCACCCAATTGCATTCTGGGGAAAATCAACATTGCTCCAAATTGAACGTTCATAACACACTCATATCTCTCTTCTGTCACATCTCACGTATATCACATATATCAAGAAGCACTGCTGAATAATGTCAGTTCCAAAACAGTGGACCAATCAGAAGACCCTGGAGGCGAAGCAAGCGTAGTGAGCTTTTTTACTTTTCAAGCACCAAACGCAGTCAACCAATCAGATCGCCTTATGCAAATACTAGTGCAGATGCTAGTCAGTCATGTTCATGCAACAACAGGATGTCATACCAAAGTCATGAAGCACTAATGCTAATACAATTTCAATATTGTTAATTTTATATTCTTCCAATAATAAAACTGATTTCAATGAGGGACACCATGGTTGGACCGGTTTTATTATTATTATTAAGTTAAGATTTAGTGTAATGAGTAATGAAAATAAAAAAAAATGGAATAATTAATGGTAATTATTTTGTGTGGCATCGGCGGTACCTAGTTTTGTTACTCAGATCTGGCAACCCTTCAAAACATTGAGTGTCCATGATGTCTTATGGTCAGTGTGCTCTTGTGACTCTGTACTGAATTATGCTAATGGGAATGGAAAATCTGAAATCATCTAAAAGGAATGACAAGGCAGCAACCTTCAGTCACCCAACACACACTTGAGGCATGCCAGGACCTGACTTCTCACATTTCGACATTTATTGACTGCGGCAGCACTCATTAATGGGTTCACAGAAATGTGACTGATGACGGCTGAGGATTCAACGTGAGAAAGACTGTGTGTGTGTGTGTGTGTGTTACACAAGTCTTTTACTGAACAAGTTTCCTTAAACCTAAGTTTGTCTTTGTTAGTTACTATGGCAACCTCATCTACAGCATCCTCTATGAGACTAATACTGTCATTACCGTTTAACTTAAAAAATCTGCCATCTCCTGCTTTTAAAGGTGTAATTACAGCAGAGAATGTTATCCATCGTTAAAATTGCAGCTAAGAGGAAACCAATATTTCAAGTAATAAAGCATTAATGAGTGTGCACATAACACGCACATCATATAAGTAAATGTAGTATTCTATTATTTTGTTTCATTTAAATTTCTGAATTAATTCTGGATTTGTCATTTCTGAAGGGTTTATTTACTTGTTATACAGGCATATATGAATTTATACTAATTGCAAGGAACCTAATAAATATAATGAATCTCCTGCATTACAGCTGAAAGAGCATCACACTTAAACGGAGTCCTCAGTAATGAGTTGGGCAGATGGACACACACACACACACAGAGTCCCTTTAGAGACCAGAGACCACATTACAGCTTATTCTTAAAATATCACACTCAAGCCTTACAAAAAGCACTGTAGGGGTACCATGGTACGTAATGGTATTAGATGGCTATACTATGGGTGTGATTAACCCATTCATACACAGAATCTACAAGGTAATAATACATCCTTTAAACAACACACTGGTAGTGCATGAAAGTGTTGGTAAAACCCCATGATGTATATAAACGCGTATAACGGCATATACACAAACCTAAACACACATTTCTAAAAAACTTGAACACACACACACATAAAGCCGTCGAGAGGCCTGTGTGTCCCTCTGGTAGTTTATAGTCGCTGCCCTACATGGCCACAGCTTCTGGAATAGCAACTGCCATCTGATCTGACCACACAATCTCTCTCCCGCTCACTCGCTCTCTGAAACACTTTTTCTCTTTGAGAATAATGCAAAAATAAGAAATGACAGTAATACACAATAGGACCTGTATCTTGTAAACAACGACAGTCACAAATAAGTCTAAATCGTTTTTTAGCAAATGAATAAAGAAGTCTTTAGCTTTTGAAATATGCACATTAAGAAAAAATGTTTTTATGTGATTGTTGTTTTCTAGCCACACACAGATGAGACTTTTAAAAGATTATAGGGTGAATGCAAAGCAAATTGATTTCATCTTTTTGAAATGCAATTTAATAAACAATAAAAAAAATTAAAACAGCATACACAATGTTAAAGTAATATAAGGTTTGTCTTAGCAAAATTATGACTTTTTTTATATGTTTGACTCTTCACATACCGTAAATAAATCCAGTTATATGAGAGGTCGTTATATACCGCAGCACAAAATACATCCCCACTTCACAAAATCTCACAATACTGGAAAATGATATGTAAGCATTCATAGAAGGTATGCGTATATAAGAGGTTATAAATAATTTTTAAAATATTGGGGGGAAAAAAACAATACTATTTAAGTCTTTCTACTTTACAATTTTGTGTTCAATTCAATGCATTACTTTCCATTTCTTTTATTTAAAGAAAGTATAATTATTTCCGTAATTTATTAGCAATTTCTGAGTGAAAAGTGCAGACATTATTAAAGCATTTAAAAAGCATTGCTTTTTTCATTTTCAATATACATCCGATTTAGGCAAAAGTAATTAAAAACAATAAAAAAAAACATATGAAATGCAGTAGTGATGAATGGGGATATGCAAATCTGAAAAGTTTTCCTTGAAAACTACACATTTCTAAATAAAATAGCTTTCATAAATGCCCTGTAACTCGTATAGCGAGTGATGAAGAAAGTGTTGTGTAAAGTCAAACAGATTTCCACACAAATGTCGACAATCTAAATCTGATCTAAACGCAAAGTGTGCCAATGAATTTTGGCTTTGAGAAGAAGTGCCATGTCCTCTTGACATCTAAGCCTTGACCAATAGATCAGTTCACTCTCAGAAGCAACGGAAACATTGTAACTTAACTCAGCGACAGAAGTAGAAGCAGCCCTCACAAAAAATGACTGGCAGAAAGAAGCCACTTCACACCAGAGAACAGACGTCAACTTAATTTAATCAGCGATGACTTTTCCCACATGAATAACTGTTTGTTCGCAAATAAGGATCTTGAGCAGACTTGTGTAAAAGTTATTTATATCTCCTCGTTTTAAAGCGTGACTAAAATTTTGCCTCGCTGTGTTGTATGTGTGGGTATTGTTTACATCTTGGTGCATGTCAAAGATCATTTCAAGGTCACGGTAATGTGTGTATATATAGAAACTTCTGCCCCCCAAACAGCAGCAAAATATTTTTCTTAGTGTCTTACAATAAACATACATTTATACTTTTTTAAAGACATTCATTAATCACTTGATATATTTGCTCTATTAATAAATAAATTTGTTTTCAGTCAGTGGAACTGTAATTTGTATTTACTAGACTATACATATCGGTACATTTATTTACATACCAATATGAATAATGAAAAAAGGTCATTATTAACATTAAATGTCATTTTTGTTGCACGGAAATGTCATAAAATGCCATGTGAGGACTTCATATAAATTAATCTATAGTAGCTAATCATCCTAAATAAACTCATATCGTTCAGACTTAACAGGTACATTTCCAATAAAAACAATCGCAAATATAGATTTGTACTATACTCTCCCGTCCTATAAGCAAAAACAAAAACAAATCAAATTGACACGTTGCCACAACATCAGATGCACCTTCATATCCTTAAAGTCAATCTTTCAAAAAATAATCCTACTGTAGGTAAATAAAGCAAGGATGGGTATAAACTTAACAGTGAAGTTGAGAGTTTAGCTACGTTAGCAATAGCTTAGCTGCAGCAACAGCAACTAACTGATGTCTTAGAAGATCTCATTTAAATATTTTACTGTTGATTAAAATATATATATATTTTGATATGGGAGATTTCCAATATCTCTATATACTCCTCTTGGTGGCAGCACCAAGACTCTTTCCATTGATTTATTCTTTCTGTCATAGATACTATTTAAGAGCAGCCATTAGGCTAGCGGGCAGCATGAGATCAGCTATTTTAAGCCAGATTGTGAGGGAATTTAAACTGAGAATTTACTAGTCAACAGCACAGTGATGCTCAGAAATGGTTTATCTATTTTCTGCTGCCTTTTGACAGATATCAGATGAAACAGCATGTTGACAATCACTTTATTATTGGAACTTATGTATATGAGCACAGTAGAGCTAGAACAGGTGCATAACCTCCACCCCCCAAGCAACCCCCATATTCGTTTCATTGCAAAATGATGCACTTTCTATATTTACGCTGTGATATCAGCTCCTTATGCTGATCTTACATGCCTGAGGATGTTTAAAGACTCTCTGTGATGCACTTAAGTCTGAAACCCATCTAATAGCCTGATTTGAAGCCTTTTATCACTGCACCAAGATCAAGTTAAGAAGTTATATTAGCCTAGCTTCATGTAATCGTCTTAAAATGGAGTAAAACATGTCACATAGATAATCCAGGTGGCGCTAATGAGCATGTTATTACTTCTATATAAGAAATGTTACTTTGTAACCTTATACCGTGCTTAACCAAACGGGAAAAAGTGACAAGCCTCTTAAACTTCACCTTTTCTTTTTTAGTGAAGAAGCTGGAGGTATTGACACATGTAAAGTATATGGTTTACATCAGAGGAGGTGCTGGCTATGGAACACCACCCTGTGCACCTTAAAGATTTTGCACCATTAAAATAGTGACAATTGACATGGTGCTGGTTTTTGCTAGCTATCAAATACAGAGGGAGCAACTGCACAGGCAAAGGAGCTCAGAAAAGACCGTCTTAAGAATGGAGGGAGCAGCACGGGAGATGGGAAGGCAAGGTTCAGGAGTATTTTTAGGGCATGTTTATTCACAGACTGAAATGAACCCTCCTTGCACTTCTCTTGCACTCACACCATCTGTTGAAGTCTTTCAGCTTTGGTCTAGCCAACATCCCACAAATGTTTGCGAGACACTTTGAAGAAGAGTCCCTGCACATGCAATGTTTTTTCTACATTATGAAAGGTGTCTTGCAAAAACACATTTTTCCCTCGATAAAACATTAAAGACATTTAAGAATAATGGTTATGTTCTTCTTAAAATATGCATGTATGTAACAAGGTGCATGTAACAAAGCTACCTAAACCGGTAATGACGATATGGCCAAAGCAACTTAGGAATTCAAAGAGTCTTTTTCTGTCTTGACACCTCGAATCTGTGGTTTGCAGAGATCAATCAGTTGTTCTTGGCTGACGTCACCTCAAGACCGTGGCACGAGCTCCACTGACAGCTATTAAACGTCACCTGTCATTTCTGTCAACCAGATGATCTTCAAAAACGTCTTGTTAACCTAACTTCTCTGCCTTGACACAGAAACGCCCGTGTTTTGACTCTAAAGAGCGACTATTTGTTCGCTTAAAGCACAGGTAAGTTTACAGAGTTCGTGTTTTCACAACGCATTAAAATTACGCGCGCTTTTCTGAGGTAACCTAGTTTACAACAATGAAAATGCAACGGTTGTCTACGACAGTATTCGTGTTCCGTAAAAGTTTTTATAGACGGTTTTATAGACTCTCTAACACATAAAGACTGATTATAATTAGCCACTCACTTAATGAGGAGGGCGGGGATGTGGTAAGACAACACGGACGAAAACTGCGACTTGAACCAACAGCTGTACAGCATGTAAACTGGCTTGTCAGGTAGAAAATATATTAAACATATTATTTTAAACGTATCAAAGTGGTGTATAGTATGATCAGTGCGATTTCCTTTCTTCAAATTCATAAAAATAGATATCTTTGCAATACCAGTCACTACAGCCAGTCTTACTATAGGAGATCCTCAATGAAAAGGGAACGTACAGGATTTCATTATAGCAGTTATTTTTTGACCATATTGTAATAAACACTGTAGTGATAGCATTTCAGATAAAGCTTTGGTTACCCCAGTAACACTAGCCTATAGGGTGTATACAGTGCATGACTGTATAAAAACTATTAATATTTATTTATAGTTAATAAAATTCCTAGTTGAATTTTGGTGAAATCTATAGTTGCCAGGTAACATCACAAAAAATCTTGCCCCCCTCAAAGTGATTTGCAGTGATGTTCATATGAACCTACCTTCCTCTGCTGTTTCTCCCAGGCAGGGTCCAGCAGAAGGTCCCTGTCCCAGTCATCCTCCTGAATCATGTAGCCTTCCGTAGTAGACATCATGTAGGTGTTGTTATACTGCACCTGCGTCTCAATAACAGTCGTCATCTTTTACACTTATCCCTCTAACTCTTAATATAAGAAGTTACGTGCCTTGCACTCTAGATCGTGAACTCTAAATCCTGTCCGTGCGTTAAAGGAGAACACCCGCTCAGTGTGTAGGTGTACAACCGTGGAGGAAGAGGCCAGACTCCACTCGTCTGAGGTGCCTTTGTGGAGGTGCGAGCAGAGCTTCTGCTGCCCAGTGCTCCTGTCCTGGTCAAAAGTAGCACACGTGACTGCACCCCAATAAATAAGAGATATGGTTGTGTGGGTGTTGGGTTATGCTACCTAAAAGGTGTGAGAGGCGGGTCACACTGTGCACTGGGGCCAATAACTAGTGGCTCTTTTAGTGTAGGGCAGGGAAAGATCACATACACGCCTCCTGGTGCCCTCCACTTTGCGAACACCTGTTGTCCTTGGCAGTAGTCTATATCTACTTACCCAAGCAACAGTTCTGGGGCCAGTTTTAACAACAACCAGCTGACTGCTATGAATTGAAAATAGGTGCACAAGCAGATCCCAGGCCTGTTAAAATCCCCGACGGTCTAATAAATAGCAATGCTTGTAACATCTCTATACATGCAATACTTACTACACACAAAAGTGCTTTTTTCATATTTAAAACAATTATAGACCAATTGGTTATAAGATAGAAGACCCATTTCAAGAAAAGTTGTGTAAAAAATGTAAAATATTATGTAAGATTACAATATTAAGAGACTGATTTGTATTCAATAATTTACAATAATAAATCTTTTAACTGTAAAATGATGACAAATAAATGAGCACAACATAGCATATGCTGTCATAGTTCTAGTTTATTGCAGTAAGCATGCGATGCCAAACAGTGTTCATGCAGAAGCTGGTGTAGGAGAGTACACTTTACCAATCGCAAGGTTTTTGCAATATACACACACACATTAACAAAGCATGCATTTATTCATTAGGTGATAAAAACATTATGACCAGCTCAAATTCTAATCACCTGCAATAGAAATTATTTTCATTTTCATACATGATTTATAAAAAAATTATGCACTTTGACTTTCAAAAGTACTGGAGTAGGCTTTTCACTCAGGAGGGGATAATCAAAGAATCGGAGTAAAAAAAAAAGAATAAAAGAATATACTGGAGTTTTCTAAATATAATAGAATACAAACGAGAGAGGCTGTGTTAATGTCCAGTTTAAACAAGAAGGTCGACGATATCTAGGGAGTAAGTGGTCAGAAAGAGCATTCTGTTATCCAGTGAAAATTTTGGAGCGTGCCATCTAGATTGAAAGAGACTTAAGCTGGAAGAGCAAGTGTGAGAAGAGGTATGTGATTTGTTTACGAACCAAGAACCATGTTCAAGAAACAAAATTCCGAAAACCTGTGTCTGTCGCAGGCACCTGTCAAATCTGACATCCGCAAATATCTGCAAGACAAAGATCTGAATACCGCTAACATTGGGAGTACCAGTTACTACACGCATTTCAGGTAAGTTCATTTTCCTCCAGAATAAGATCTAAAACTGAGGTCATCTTGTCCTAGTCTTTTTTTTCCTCATTACTACAGGCAAAGTAAAACAGACACTATAGGCAAGAAGCAATGCAGATGTGTGTGATGATGTATATGAAGATGCTGCATCATCATCTGAAACAATCTAATAAAATCAAGGACAACAGCACCTTCTAGTGAAAGCAAGCCACACTTCACTACCATGCTCCCTCTAGTGGAAGGGTCCAGTAAGTATCCCTCCAGCAGCTCACCTCCAGTCTTTTTTGCCTCAGCTGAAGCTGCTTGTTCTCTAGGGCATTCCTCTACCAGCTATGTAATTTAACCAGGTAGGCAATCTAAATCTGTGCCACCTACTTATTATACATTCAGCTATTTAAAACACAAACATTATAACAGACTCTCATTTGAACAGGTAACACAAGGTAGCTTTCAGATTAACTGCTAAAATAGAATGTATTTTCATCTGACAATCAAACACCAAATCTGGTACTGTTTGGTATGATCATGCCTAAGATTCTTTTTGTCAATCTAGGGGGAAAAAACCTAAGTTTATGAAGAATGCCTAGTTGGTTTGTGGCAGAGCCGTGTATCACAATCAAGCACTGAGAAGAGTTGCCAGTGTCACTGAGCCCAAATGAGAGTCTTGCGAATAAAATTTTGGCCAGTGTCTCGGGTCCAGTCACAGAGCTTTTGGGGATGCGTTCAAGCAGTGGTTAACACTGAACAAACGTAACAACTAGCACTGGGGATGCGACGAGGGCGGCGGTGAGTTGGGCGTTAACGGCGAGTAGACTCGAGGAAGCCTGGGGGCAAGGGTTAAATCAAATAAACAAACAAAAAAAGGCACATGGAGGGGGGGGCCAGGTGAGGTTGACGATGCTGACTCACAATCACTCACCTTTGTCACACACCTTTATCAGCCACCCTTGTGAACTTCTTTGAACACTCATTCTATACAGTCTTTCAATCATTAACCAGCAATCCCACTCATTTGATTGCTTATGGACACATTATCACCACACTCTTTCCGAAGCTAAACCAACAGATTAGAGCACAAAGCACCCACCCATTACCGAGACACACTAACCACAGAAGCAGTAAACGCTCACCCCCGCCGGCCCCCTTTTGGCAGTGGCAGAGTAGCATAACACTGGTGTTTAGAGAACCAATTGGCTATGGCAGTGGTGACGAGAAGTGAGGAATCTACAAGAGGGGTGGGGTGGTGGTGAGGAGAAATAGAGCGGATACACGGTCAGGCTCAAATGCTATCGGGGAGGACGACAGGTAGAAAGGGGGCGAGGCACAGTGCGTTTACCTGTATGGAGTGAGAGAGAGTTTCCCGTACACTGCGCGACGCTAACTTTCTTCCCCCCAAACCAGCGTTGCGTATGGTGTCCACAGTTCCATAGGGACCTAGTTCAGTTGGAACAGTCACATCAGAAAGCGTTTGTTTTTAGGGGTGAAAACAAAAAAAAGAAGCATGCACAATGGAAGCAAAAGTGAGCGAAGCCTTGTGGGAGATAGCTTGAATTTACAATTGCAGCCCCATCACATACAAATAAAGGAAATGCAAAAAGGTTTTACAGTGTGGGAGCCTCCTGACACTCACACATAAACATGTTTTACAATATGCTTGCGTCATAAAAGCATGTCAAGGATAGTCATCATTGTAGCACACTCCAGTTAAAGAAGCTGCATGGGGACTATGGGTGGTTAAAAAAGTACCAAAAGCTGCGTTGAAGATTTTGCTGCTCCTGGGGAAGGGGTTTGGTATGGTGTGTGCAGCTGGGGGGTATAGAGTGGGGTTGCCCCTAGACTTACCCCATCCATAGAGACAGGGGTGAGATTGGGATCAGTCTCTAGTCCTTTAGCTTCTTTTCAGGGCTCCGATTCATACGAGTCTGGTCGTTTCACAAAGGAAAAACAATCATGAAACATCAAAAGGCAAGAACAGCTAAAGCTCCAAGCAAAAGCTCTTGAGTTCCCTCTTTAAATGATCAGGCAGGCTCTTTATTTGAAGGCTTGTTATAGTCGTAAAGATCGTGTATAGATCTTTAAAGTCTTCTCTTCTGAGAACACTTGCGGCAAGAACAGTTACCGTGATAGAAACTACAAACATGAATGTCGATGCAAAACGTTTTCTAAGGTCACATTCACATTCACACACTGGCATCCTCAGCACATAGGTGTGAACAGGGACATGGTAAACAAATGAAATACTGTCACTGAATGAGAGGCAGATGTAAAGAGAGATGGAGAGAGATGCAGTGAGGGTCATCTATGGAGTTGCAGCAGCGAAATGAGCAGGAAGACTGAAAGAAACTGATAGGAATCTCCCAATTCATTTAATCCCAAATCACAGCACCACAGAATATACAGCACTTTCGTGTAGCCTTAATCCAGTTTCACTTTATAAGACTACAGATTAAAAAAAACAAAACAAAAAATAGCAAAATTTCAATACATTTCACTACTAAGGCATAAGAATCATAGGCCACTTATGATTTTGGCTCTTTTTCTAGAAAAAAAAGAAGAGAATTTTGGCTATAAACAAACACTGTGAAAAAAAGCCACAAGAAAGAACATGTTCTCTTTCTTGCAGCTGTAAACCAAAGTTAAAAATTAAAAGAAGTATGTCTCTTTAAATGGATAATTGAGTCCCTTATCACTGTTTATAAAAACATGATAGCGTTAATAAAAGACACTTTACAAAAACAGAGTCTACAATGCATCCTGGCAGTTAAGTTGGCGAGCTTAGAGATGCTCCCATAAGACAGATCCCAGCAAAAGCTGACTAGCTACACCTTCCTCTGATTGGTTGCTTCCCAAACGTCACCATATCTATGGACGTAGCTACATTAAAGTTGGAGGGGAGAGAAGTCACAGTGTCTTTCAGCTTTCAGGATGGGTGGACAGGGATGGAAGGGTGGGGTTAAAGGTCATCACTAAAGTTTCTCCCATCTGAGGTGTAAGGGATGCATATGTATGTGCGTGTGGCTCGAGGTTGCTTCCCTGTGCACGTGTACGTGTGCGTTCCTGTTGTGACAACCAATGGAAAGCATACACGCTACACCACAGTCCCAGAGAAAAACAAGAAACACACACAAAGACATGTAAAATACTGTCCAACCCTGGTCCTACACTTCACACACCTTTGGAGTAAACATACATTCAACTTATTTCAACATTTTGGAAATGCATCGAAATCTAACGTCATAATAACTACATGAATGTGTAAACTGGTTAAGTTCATATAACTATAATCGAGCAGTATTTAAAAATATCAAGTCCAGTATTCATTCATAGACTACAAACACTTAGGAATATAAAAGTTAAAAAGCATTGAGGCTAGTGCCTAATCTACCCTTCAAAACTAATTGGCAATAGATTAAAGGTTTCTTTAAACAGACAATGTGTTATATTGGTTACGTGTGCAGGAATGAGAGCATGCAGTTTTCCCTTTTCAGCCCTGACTACACTGGGTGTGTGTGAGATCAGAACCAAGGTTAGAGGCTCCAGTCTGTAGTTAAAACCGACACAGCCACCATCTTAAACCCAAGCACGCACACATCAAAAACATACACCTGTGGCTTCTTTCTGACACGCACACACACGCAGCACAAGGAAAGGAGAGGCAGAGAGGACGTGGAGCACACTATCGGAAGGGTGTTTCAGGGGTGTGTAGGGCGAGTTCGGGGCGGCGGAGGAGGGGCTCCTTGTGCGACGGCGGAATCGGCGGTTGCTCATACACGCGGGGTGTTGCCATGGCGATGGCGGCAGCGGCAGACACGGGGGCGGCGGGCAGCACTGGCCTGAGGGAGTCGAGCGTCGCCACCTGCTGAGTAGGCACACCAGGCAGAGTCTGCAGTGCAGACACCGCTGCGAGGGGGTTGTGAGACGGGTACGCGTACTGGTACTGTGGATACTGCTGCAGCTGCTGGTACTGCTGGTAGCACTCCGCGTAGTATCTGGGAGAATGGAAGGAGAGGAAACACACATGCACATCCACGCAGACGGGGAAAGAGAGACAGAAATCACACAGACATGCATATACAGACATATACACACACACACACACACACCATTGAACAGGGAGAGAAACACAAACACAGAAACACATTTACACGCAGACACACATCACCGCTACTGTAAATTGGTACTTGAAAAATGTAAAAACTATTGCTGTAATCATGTATTGAGTCCAGGGCAGGATTTACGCACAAGCATTCTAGGCACTTGTTTATGCTCGCTTGTCTAGGGGGAACTAAACAAAATAAAAAGATTATATTTTTGTTGCATCTACAACAGTAAAAGAACCAAACCCCATTAAGCAAATAATTAACAATCAATATGGTCATAAATGACAAAATATTTCCAACGGAAGGTTTGGGATAAGGTGTTGATGTTACTCTAGGCCATTAAACTTCTTAAAGAAATACTGTGGTGGTGGGGGGTTGCCTATGTCACAAGCAAAGGTAAATCCGGCCCTAACTGTACCTCTTGAAGTGCAATCAACTCACCTGGCTACAGCGTCCTCCTCCTGTGCAGCAGCTTCCTCTCGACCTGCAGGCGTAGGCAACAAGGCTCTGCGCTTGGCCCTCTGGTACATAAACGGTTTCATAACAGGGTCTGGCAGTAGCGGGGCAGATCTTCTTAGCGGACTCCGGTCCCTCTCTCCGGACTTTGAGCTAGCCTGTTGCTGTTCAGCTAGAACTTGCTGTCCTTGTGCAAAGTAGTGCGCCCTTGCTGCCTCAAAGATAGCTGCTGGGTCAGCTGCCCCAAGAGCCCCGTAAGCTGGGGAAGCGGTGTAAAGAGCTGGTGCTACTGTATAAGCTGGGTTAACCGCAGCAGCAGCAGCTGCCGGTACCTCTACGCTGGGTGCTGCAGTTAGGAACACGGGATTCCCTACAGCGGATGTGTAAACCTGTGGGCCGTATGCAGCAGCGGCAGCTGCGACAGCTCCGTTTGTCATCTGCCCATAGAGAGCTGGGTTAACGGAGCCGTACATCTGTGCGGCAGCAGCACCAGAGTTGAGTGCCTGATTTGCAACTGTCCCACTGTAAAGCTGATTGGAAACTGTCCCGTACAACTGACTAGCTAGTGCTCCGTAAACAGCTGGCGCTACCGCGGTTCCTCCTTCCGCCCTCGCACCAGCAGCTGTAAGTCCAGTCAAAGCAGCATACGTGGGGTCAAACGTTGAGGTGTTGTATACAGAATTGTGGACACTCTGTTGAACCTGCAGTGGAAGGCCAGCAGCCGCAGCAGCGGCGGCAGCTAAGACGGCTGCTTGGCTCTGGTACTGCTCCAGGGTGGGCTTACCAGCAGGGCATTCACCTGCATAGTGGCCCTGTTTTCCGCAACTGACACATGGGATTTTCCCTGTTGGAGTCTGCTTACTTGGCTGAACTTTGGACAGCTCCACAGAGAGTGGTCTTCCTTTAAAGGATGTCCCATGCAAAGCCTCAATTGCCTGCAGTGCATCCTCCTTGTTCTCCATGTGTACAAAGGCATAACCTTCACAAGAATACAACCTTATTATTATTGGGTCCCACTAGTAAATGTTAAAATAGTGCAGAACCATGCGGTACCATGCATGAGCACTAACACACAGTTTAAATTAAGAGTAGCCAACCTCGCCCTGGAGAGCTTGTTTTTTTCCCATTGCATCTGCCTGTTATTTTCCAGTAACCCTAAGAATGGTTTAGATATTTTTGATTTAGGAATGCATCAATCCTATCTCAGTA
The DNA here is from genome assembly GCA_032359435.1 of Enteromius unitaeniatus. NCBI lineage: Eukaryota > Metazoa > Chordata > Actinopteri > Cypriniformes > Cyprinidae > Enteromius > Enteromius unitaeniatus. The sequence goes on along the minus strand of JAUMHI010000043.1, from coordinate 1,234,712 downwards.
TCAGCTTAGATACTGGCATTTTCTGGCAGTTTAGGTAGCAGTCTGATACTGATATTGTGTGTAGTATTCTGTGTTATTGCTAAGTCCCACAAAGTTTTGGTACACTATAATTCAAGTGTTCTGAAGCTGTTCAGATGTACAGATGAATACTTAAGTCATTAAATTCAAGTTCACATAAATTCTTCTCTCCACTGCAGCTGTTTGGTATCCTACATTTAGCATTCAAACTGCATCTTGCATTCGGTTACTCTCTTTTCAAGGGTGCACAATAATTGAGATTTAAAACTGGTAAAAGAAAAAGATCAATACACTATTACACAGATATAATACACTATGCATCATCTCTTCTCTTTATGCTTTGAACGTTTCCATGAGGAGCACCGTGACTCAGTTTCTTCAAGTGCATCATTCTGTGCACGGGATGCTCATTTGTGCTGCTCTGTCTTTGGAGACTTTCGTATTATAACACTTTTGCAAAATTAAAGATTATAAATAGTCTTGCTTGTTATGTCCTATCTGTCTATCATATGTTGCTGCCTTCATTACTAGGATATACATTCAAAAGAAATGTCTTGTGAAACACTTTACCATATTTAGTCGTATGCTTGCCAACTTTTCTTTGTTCCCCACTTAATATTTAGATTTTATTCAATTATTTTGCAAAAAAAACAAAAAATACCTGTGCTGATATGAAACTGGTTGATATTCAGAATTTTCGGTATCGCAATGAATTGTTTCTTAACAAAATGGTACCAATGCATCCCTAGTTTGATTAGAGCTATAGCTAAACTCTGCAGGACGGTAGCCCTCCAAGAGCAACGTTGGCTACAGGCAACGACTTCATACTCCCTTACCTTTCACTTTATCGCACTCCAAAACTTTGCCAAAGGTCTGAAACAGCTCCCGAAGATCTTCTGTGGTGCACATGCTACTCAGATTACCCACAAACACCTTTGTCGAGTGGAGCGGGCGTCCTCGGGACTCCTCGACCACAAGGTTGCGTCCTTTGAACTCTCGGCCATTGAGCTCCCGGATGGCACGCTCAGCAGCGCCCTCTCCTTGCAGGTGTACAAAAGCAAACTGTCTTAGAACGCTACAGCTAACCACCTGGCCGTACGACTCAAAGATGGCTGACAGTTCTTCTTGCGTGGTGTCCAGGGCCAGATTCCCTACGAAGAGCTTAACCGTGTGGCCCTTATCCATCGTGCTGAAATGAGGGAAAAACTTTATTTCAATAACTAACATATTAGACAATGACATATAAATGTGTATGTACAATTGGAAAATTGAAGGTTACTCAATTCATGAGGCATGCAATACTTGCATATGGCAGAATATAGAGGTTAATCAGCCAGAGACTCAACACACCTTCAAGAACATTCCAATCAAGGACAAAAATAGTTCCCAAAAAAAAAAAAAAAAAGTCTGCACCCTTTCAAAAATCAAAAAGTCACAAGCAGTGCAACCAATTAGCAAAGGCAACAAGGCAAATGCTTCACTCACAAGTTGACCATTTTCAATGCCAAGCTTTTTTTTTTTTTCGAGAGAGAGAATGTCTAGACTTTTCCAAGTATTTACTAGTATTTTTTTCTTTACAAATATACCAGTTGTCATAAGCACTTTGCATCAAGCAACTTACATTACCTAGCTTGTTTAGATAATGTAAGTTTATCATTCAGGAATGTTGTCATTGTCCATGTATGTCTCTTTACAGGGAATTTATCCTTAGGATTTTACAAAAATGTGGCTGTACCATGGTACAATTATAGCATCAGATATTATTCTATCACAGCACTAGACTCTTGTGATATTTATTGGTGATTCAAGCAGTAGCCGGGTTCATGGCACCATGGTAATACTATGGTTCACAGACATGTGCCTGCCCAAAATAACAACGGTACCATTGTTTGCACTTTTCCCTTAATTTTATCTCCCATTAACTGGGGAGAGGAAATAATAGTAAATAAAATATTGGCCTCTAGTGAAAACAACATATTGTTTTTATTATAAGTTGTCACAAAACAAAAGGACATGCTTTTCAGAATAGTATCTCAAACAGCTTCACTAAACTTAGTCCTATCACATCAACAACTTCAACGCACAGAAAACGACCTAACATTAACTGAGCACAGAAATAATAGATTAGCTGCAGTCACAAAGCCTAGCAATCTGGTGACGCAGTGCACGCAGAGTAAACACGTTCACTTCCTCAATGTAGATCAACAAACGATGAACTGTTTCGCTGTAGCCCTGAAATCCGCCTAAACCCCATTTTAACGCCCGCCGGGACGAATGGTGTGAGAAACGCTGACTCTCTGTTCTCTTTATAGCGCGGTGGCTTCAAGAAGAGTAGCGCGTGTCGAGAGATTTACTGAATGTAACATTTCTCACAGCAGATGTTTACAAAACACCCGGAACGCGTCCGTCATCGACAGCATCAGTGCCCGCGGTGTAGTCCGACACATTAATAACATACATGTGCGTGTTTGCTGTTCCTTGGTTCCAGCTCAAATCTCTAGATGACTCATTTTGTAGGGATTTTTTAAGTGTCCCCGAGCTCTTGCCCCAAACCCGTTGCGTTTCTCTATAAATCACACCGCGGGCTCGTATTTATCATCCCGCTTTTCATCCGTCGTTAACTACTGATCCTGTGTGGCCAATTATGTAATTATTTAAAAAAAATAATCATACAGAGAAGGGGAAAGAATCTTCCATCTTACCTAAGCGGTGCGGGGTTTCAAAATGGTCGGTCCACTTCCGTTCTTTAGAATCGCTCTCATTCTTCAACAGCGAGCACTGAACGCGTGCTGATGCGCGCACACACACACACACACTCACACACACACACACACACACACACACACCGGGGACTGTGTGTGCATCTGCATTGCTTGTACACCGTGCATCATTTTGTTTTTTCTTGTTAAACGGGAAACTTGACTGAAAGCAAACACAGACCTCGCAAAAATGCGCAAGATATTCGGTTGATTTCTTGTTAAATTAATTTTATATGCATGCATTGCAAGCAGCTTTTTAGAAAGCCATATATAAATATGTGACCCTGGACTAAAAAAAAAAGTCAATTTTCTGAAATTGAGAGTTATACTTCACCTGAAAGCGGGATAAATAATCTTTCCACTGATGTATGGTTCATTGGATAAAAGTTGGCCGAGACACAACTATTTGAAAATCTGAGCTATAAATCTTAATATCACTTACAAAGTTGTCTACATTAAGTTCTAATACATATTGTAAAAATTTTTACAGTAGGACATTTACAAAATATCTTAATGGAACATGATCTTAATATTCTTCAGACTTTTGGCAAAAATTATAATTGTATATCTGTATTATGACCGGTTTTGTGCTCCTGCGTCATATATGGGCAGCTGTATGTTTATTTAGAGCCTTTTCAAGACTAGAGTGAGGTTTGTTTTATACATAGCATGGCTTTTTTAGTCCAAACAGACCAAAATAGTCCAAAAGTCCTATGATTTACATGGCAAGGCTACGTAAATACAACACAGTACAATGAGAGTATAAATAAACTGCTTACTTCGGTTGATGTTATTTTATTTTTGTAAAATATTTGTACAACAATAATTACAAATAATGCAAAAATGACGTTTAAAGTAAGATGACGTTTAATAGGTAACTGCTGAAGAGCCTGTTTATGAGAATGAGAAATTCAGATTAATGGCAGGATGGTACAATCAAATGAAGTTGTGAAGTGCTGTATTTTTCGAGGCACTTTGTGAATAATTTATAATATTGCATTACTTTCTTTTATATTATCTTTTGTAAATGACTCTTTTATCAATCATAGTATAATAATAACTAGGTTTTCCCCCTAAATTAAAATTTCAATTTTGAATTTAAAGCAGCAGCATGTGAAATCAGACATCATAAAGTATGACAGAATCACTGTAATAATCACAGGTAAATGCCACTATATCCATTTACATATTTACATATGGTTTGATTTCTGTGGCTCAGAATCTCATTCAGCACAACATGAGCGTTCCTGCAGGACAGGCTCGTGTTTGGTCTCTTATCATTCACTCATGTCTGTCTGCGGTCCTGGCAGGTCTCATCCTCACTACGTTACAGATTGGCAGTCGGTGTGTCAGCGGCTTTACGTCCTTTCCCAGCGATGGGCCGATCTCTCTCCTCCCACAGTGTCACACCATCACAGGCACAAATCTGTTTGGGGTTCTGAAACAAGCCGGCGCAGCGGGCGATGATTCCACAGGCCAACCTGAGAGAGGAGCGGGCGTTAAACACACACACACACGGTCCACTGAAGCACATCAAACAGTGGCGAGAGCGAGCGAGCACTGAATGATGTTAAACAGCTCAGTCTGTTGGTATTACACACACAAACACTCCACAAGAACAAGCCTGTCTATATAATCTTTCCCCTGGATAAGAATGTCCTTCACCTCTCTCCAGAGTTTCCTGTTATTTTGGACAGCGGGTGATTCCCACGGCCCAGATCATCCTCCCCAGAATCCACCACCAGAGACCGACCAATCACATCCCACACCTGCACGAGGAACACATGACATCGCAGTGAGAAATTAAATACAGCATGTGACTCAGATCCAGTGTTGTTTTAATATGACTGCTATGCTTTTGTAGATTTAGGTTATATTTTTAATGCAAATATTGTGTGTGTGTGTGTGTGTATATAACTTAGTTTTTTGTTTTCATTATTATTTTTATGTGTATTTATTCTTTTTTTAATAGTCATTTAGTTTTTATTAATTTTATCTCAGTATTAGATTAAACTAGATTTTATTATGTTCTATTCATTTTTTAGACTTTATTTGAAGTATGAAAAGTAATGTGGTTTAGTTTTGGTTTTTTATAATTACAAAATATGAATTTCTGCAACGGGCCAAAAAAATAAGATGAGAATTAAACTCATAACTGTGAGATATAAAGTGCATCTTCATGAAAATCAAGCTCACAGTTCTGATATTATCTTACAACGGCAAGTTTACGTCACACATTTAGCAAAAACGTTGTGAGATAAAAAGTTGCAATTATTATTTTTTTTTATTATTATTATTTGCTGGAAGAAACAAGCTTGCAGGATAATAACCCTGCTCAGATCTGTGCATGATTATTTGCAGAATGTTAGAAGAGTTAAAAAGAGAGGCGTGACACTGAATGTAGTGACAGAGAGGTTA
>JAUMHI010000043.1:1196517-1229417 GCA_032359435.1 Enteromius unitaeniatus | reverse complement strand
CTGTGCATGATTATTTGCAGAATGTTAGAAGAGTTAAAAAGAGAGGCGTGACACTGAATGTAGTGACAGAGAGGTTAGTCAAAGTGTAATTAACTTAATAACAGAGGCTTTATATAATTACTGTACATCCAAACACTCTACCGTAGGGTTTATAGACACACACCAGACTGCACTTATTAGTAACCAGACAAACACGGCTTCATTACCTTGATCTGAGAGTCTTCTAACCGGAACGAAGCTCTGCCATCATGACCAGCCGTAATATTCCCCAGATCTCCTACATGCTACAGACCAGACAGACACACAGAGTTACTCCAGACCACCTCCATCAACCCCTAAACCTTACCCTAACAAAGTAAAGCTACATAAATTAATGAATACATGTGATATTTCAAACATCAATAAAGAATGCATTCCTTATTCACAAATATATTATATATGTAAATACATTTAAATATATCAATTAAATGTGATATAAAATAATGTATTTTAAATAATTTGATGTATTGTTCGTTCAATTGCTTGAAAAATAGAAATAAATAAATTACTTGCATGTTTTATTAAGCAATTAAATAAACATTAATACATTGAATAATAGCTATATTAATATATCTAAATATATATATATCAATGTAATTCTTTACATTACATTACATATACTTATATATATGTAAAGTAATTCTATTATCACTTAACTGTGTGTATATATATATATATATATATATAAAAAGAATGTAATAAGTGAACAGGCAACTAAACAGTAATAGTATTATTATTAAAAAGATAATACAATTATTAAATAAATGTAATGAAAAAATTGTATGCATATATTAGCTTCCATAGTTTTTGGACATTATACTGTAAAATAGCACTTAGACACTGTGTATAGAATACTGCAGGAAATGAAAGAAGCAGTGGTTTTGTAGTGTGTTTTATATATATATCTCATTTATTTATTTCTTTATTTTGAAGCCAATGGTTTATGAATATAAGTTACATGTAAAAACTGCATGTACCCTCTCTGAGTCCTGAGGAGCTCCATGCTGTTTCCTGAACGGATTGAAATGATCTCCACAGCTGAGAGACAGAACACAAACACACGATCATTTAGACACACCTCCTCAAGATGACGTCATATGCATGCAAACAGCACCGCTAATATTCCTCTGCTCTAATCTCAGCTGCGTACTGATGAAGCAATAATGCAGTGTGTGTTTAGCTTCAGTTTGACACACCAGCACCAGACCAGCACGAAGATCTCCGATTTCAGGCTTTAAAACCTGTTATAGGAAACATGCCGTCACATTCTCTAATGGGTGCTAAGGTCATGGGTACCTCCTGCAGTCCTGGGTCAGATCGCCCAGCTCGTGCACATGCAGGCCGTGAGCTCCAGGCATCAGGCCGTCAATCGTTCCGTCAATCAAACAGCGCTCCGGTGACAGCTGCAGGAACCTGACCACACCCTGCACTAGCCCCGCCCCGCTGACCATCGCCACGGCAGCGCCCAGGTCTGACGAGCACACACACACACACACACACACACACACACTCATGAGAGTCAGGCCCACTCACAGTGTACACACTCACAGCTCTCGAGTCTCACCCGTCTCTGAGCCGCCCATCCCCTTCAGCACGGCCCGTCTGCCTGTGCTCTCGATCAGACCCTGGACCTGAAGAGAGCTGAGCGTCGTCTCCACCAAAACCTGCTCCTTCGCCAGGTCTACACGCACCGCCTCCACTCCTACACACACACACACACACACACACGAACGAACCAGGAAACATCATGCCATGGGATAAAGACTTTTTCTCTCACAATTTTTCTTGCATTTATGAAATAAAGCCAGAATTGTGAGATATAAACTCAAGAAATACATCATTTAGATTTGTGCCCTACTCAAAAAAACGACTTATATTGAGATGTTTGGAGAAAAAGAGAAGTCAGAAGTGTCAAAAAAACAACTCTGAATTATTCAGAATTCTGAATTTAAATTAAAAATGTTGGAACAATTACCTTTTTAATGCACTGATAAAAAAAACAATAACTCATAAAATAAACAGTCAAAAAAAGTATTTCAAATGTATCATTAAACTTATAATCTGCAAAGATTGCATGGTTCGGAGGCATTTCCTGCAATTCTCACAATTTTACCTGGGAGATATAAACTCAGAACTGTGAAATAAACGCAGAATTGCATTTATATGAAGAGAAGAGATATTTTAATGATCTATCTAATGTTTTATTCTTTGTGGAAACAAAACAACTCAATTGTGAGATGAGTTAAAAATTCCCAGAATTGTAAAAAGCAAAATTCCAGAAATATAGTCTGAATTATAATTCAGTGCATTAAAAAGAAGAAAATCACTTCTTATTAGCAGTCAGACGTTTTGGGTTTTAATAAAAGTATATAATTTCATCTATAATCTGCAAGTTCAAAATGCTACATTGAATGTCAGAAAATTGAAACAAAAATAATTTCACATTATCTGTGACTTTATGGATGTTTTGGTGAAACGCCCACAGTCGAAGCAGAAAACATCTGGCTCATAATTATTAGGTATAAAATATTGTCATATATGGGAAGATTATATTCTGGCTCAGAGGAAGACAGGAATGTGTCTTTGTGGCAGACAAGACGTCTTCAACACACAAAGAGTCACCAAAAGCAAAACTGCATCATATTCTGTGAGGAAGCATGACATGAGATGTGACACAGGAGAGCTGAGGAGAGCTGAGGAGCTGGACTCACCCGGCTCTTTCTGCAGGACACTCTGGACTGCATCCACACAGCTGCTGCATGACATCTGCACCGCAAACTCCAGCTGCGCAAACACACAGCTGTAACAGCTCAGTGCCAGGGCAGAAGACTGCTGGATTTCCCCTTTTAATTAATCAGCTCATAATAAATTGCATGCATAACAATCATGTCGTGCTATAATGATGCCCAGCAATATACCTGACTCTCAGTCTGCAACAGTTTCCATTATATCGCACATTAAAGAAATAACCGTTAATAATCATTAATTAATCATTAATCATTAATGATTACACGTTATGGAAATGACATATGGACTTCTTCTAAAGCAAACCAATTTAATTGAACAAAACAAAACAAAAAAAACGTAATTAAAGCTTATTATTTTAAATAGTTATTTGGTATTCATTGCAGTACTTTCAAAACAATGATTATAAAGTCATATTCACACCTTCGCTGTTCTGTTTGTGTCCATCTCTGGGTCGCACGCTGACGCTGACGTAAGCGGAACTTCCGCGCTCTCAAAATGTTATAAAATAAAAGTCCCGGAAAATGACCAAAAATGTGTTACTTTAACATAACGGGATTTTATTTGATTTAAACATTAAATCTAATAAAATATAATATCAACAAATATATAACACACACACAAACATATATATATATAAACTTAGTAATAATACTAATGATAAACCTACCAACGTTTATTGCATTAAGCTAACTGAGGCTTGTTATAGCACTTGTTGGTTTTGTTGCTACTGTCAACTGCTACATGAATAAATATAATATAATATAATATGAAGCTATGATTATTAATGTAACAAGACACTTACAGTTCCTGAAAAAAACTAACTCAACATATGTTTTTTTTCTTATTTTATTTGAAAATACCACAAATATTAAAGCACACCAAAATAATTAGATATACAACCAAGCAGATTTACAAAATCGCTGTTATAATACAATATTCACAGTATTATTTGTGTAAAATCTAAGTGGCCGGCGGCTGTTGTTTCTGCTCTTCATCTGCTGCTGCTGCTAAATGTTGTGGTAAACCGAGGCCTTTCTCCAGAGCGTGGGACCTCCAGCGCTCATCATCTGCCTCGTGTGTGAGATAGCGATACCCCATCCGCTGCTCAAACTCACGCAGGTCACACCACATCTGGAAGTTCTGCAGCAGGACACACACACATCAGTCGCTTTCTACATACAGCCAGTGCCCTGAAATCTGCTTTGGCATGTCATGCATGTTGTGGGTTGATTTAGGAATAAGTCACCAGACCTGAAACCAAGGATGACCCATTGCTTTGCCAACACTGAACCTGCGTCTCACCACCACCTGCAGCAGGTTATTGATCAGATTCACCGCTGAGAGACAGACAAATGAGTCAACAGAAAGAAAGTCAGGCAACCGTCTGGTATTCATCACTTAGGGAACAAAACTATGGAAGCTTGTCCATTTCTGGCATGGAATTTAAATCACAACGACAACAAATCAATTGAAGCTTTTAGACTCACACATTTTCTCAAATGCATCTTGCAATTACAGAAAAAATGTAGCAATTACCTTTTATACAAAACATAAAGACAATACGTCTAACTTTCATTCATATACTATATTTTGTTTCAATATTTTTTTCTTTAATATTTCACATTTTGAGGGGACTTTATGATAATATACAATATTCTCTAAAGTATGCACCATTTATTTCAATATAAAAACAGAAATATCAGGAAAACAATATTTGAATTAATATAGTATTACAGTTTTGCATTTAGCTATGTTTAGAAAAATAAGTGAAAAAGTAAAAAAAATCAAAATGAAAGGTAATGACAAAAGGCCCCTTTTATGTTTCTTACATAATATATATATATATATATATATATATATATATATTTAAATACTTATTTCTGTACGAACATTTAATAGATGAAAAAGAAGATACAGAGAGAATCAATAAATAATGAATTATATATTGCTATTGTGTGAATAATATGTACACACATACGTATTTATGTGTGTTGTGTGTGTGTGTGTGTGTGTGTGTGTGTGTGTGTATGTGTGTGTGTGTGTGTGTGTATGTGTGGGTGGGAGGGGGGTATTTTTTTATTTTATTTAAATTATACATCATCTAAAGGCTAAAAATAAGCTTTCCACTGATGTATGGTAAGATATGATAAAAAAAATCTATTTGAAAAAACTATTTGAAAATGTTTAAATGGATGGTGCAAAAAAAATCAAACTATTGAGCTATTAAACTATTAAATGGCCTTTAAAGTTGTCCAAATGAAGGTCTTAGTGATGCATATTACTAATCAGAAATACATTTTTACAATTTTTAAAAGGAAATTTACTAAATATCGTCATGGAACATGATCTTAATAAAGAAAAATCTATCATTTTGACCCAAATAATGTATTGTTGGCTATTGTTACAAATATACCCAGTGACTTATGACTGCTTTTGTGCTTCAGAGTCACATATAAACACACACACACACATATATATATATATATATATATATATATATTCACACGGTCTCTTACCCTCTAGTGATATGAGGGACCACGGCTGGCGTGGATACATGAAGGAAGCGTTGGTGATCTGCTGATTGATGTCCTCATCCTCGTTGAAAGGGAACGTCCCACTCAGACTGACATATAATATCACACCCACAGACCACATGTCCAGAGAGCGGTTGTAGCCCTTACTACAGATGACCTCCGGGGCCAGATACGCAGGCGTCCCGACGAGAGTGCGCCGGAACGACTTCTGTCCGATGATACGAGCGAACCCAAAGTCACACAGTTTGACCTGAAACACAGAAACATTCAGGACTCTATCATTGTGCTCGACTGTTTAAACTTATAAAGATAAAAAGCAATATCTTCGTTTTACACACGCAATTCTAGACTTGAGTTCAAGTGTGAAAAACACGCAAGAGAGTCAGACCTGAGGAAAGGGTTCAGGTGATGCTAGCAGCACATTTTCTGGTTTCAGGTCACAGTGTGCTACGTCCCTCATGTGCAGGTACCTCAGAGCCTCCAAAACCTTCAACAACAACCACACATCCACAGGTCAGCAAAGACCACAGCTTGAGTTCCACTCTTAAAACATAAAGATACCAAAAGGTTCAAACAAATATCTAAATGTTTCCATAAAGAACCTCTAACATCTGAAGAAACGTTCTGTTCCATGAAAGGCAAAACAAAGTTCTTCAGCTTTAAAACAGGTTAGAAAGAGATGGTGCTTTAAAGAACCTTTGACTGAATGCTTCTTCTGTAAACAAGGCTGATTACGTCAAATACGTTAAAGCTTGTGATAATCTCTAAAATGGTGGAAGGCGTAAGTCATGGGAGAAGAGTAAATTATGTTATTTTTGTTTTCTTTGCGCAAAAAAGTATTCAACTGAAGGTGACCTGATGTCACATGGACTGTTTTACTGTGTTTCTGGCTCTGGGATCATTTCAGTTGTGTTGCTCAGCTCTCTGATCTCATCAATAATATCTTCATTTGTGTTCTGAAAATGAACGAAGATCTTATGGGTTTGGAACGACATGAGGGTAATTCATAACAAAATGTAAATTTTTGGGTAAACTAACCCTTTAAGAGTGAAAGAATATCTCAGTGAACAGCTGCTAAAAGAACCATTTCTTCTCAGAGGGAAAATCATTTTAATAAGCTTTTCACCTTAAAGAATCTTCTGTGAAATGGAAATATTCCCCGTCCTTATAATCTGTATGTTTCTATGAAGAACTTTTCCATTGCAAAAATATTCTTTAGATGATTAAAATGTTCCTCACACCAAGAAAACAATGGTTCTTCTGTGGCATCGCTGCAAACCTCCTCCCCTTGAAACATGTATTTTTTTAGAGTGCATGAAGAAGACTTATACGAAAATAATAGTTTTTAAGCAAATTAAGCTTAACAGACTTGCAGGTTATTAAAAAAATAAAACTTAAATATCAAAGAGATGATGTTCTGTTTAAGGTGATCTGAAAAAGGCCTTCTGGCATTGCTCTTATGGTTGTTAAAGACGTACAGAGCTTTAAGAGTCGGTGGGACTAACACTGTGTTTTGAGAGCAGACGAGCTCTGTACCTGAGTCACTAGAAAGCGAGTGGTGCGTTCAGTCAGACGTCCGTTCTCGTGAGATAAAATCATCTCTAACATGTCGCTGTGGAGCTTCTCCATCACAACGAAAGTATATTCCATTGTCTTAAACATCCCTTCTAAAACAATGATTCCCGGGTGAGACAGCCTCTGAAACACACACACAGACAATATAAGGACAACAAAAACAACAAAATAGGGGAAAATAGCATCTTAGACTCATACCTGCAATATTGAGACCTCATTTTTGGTCTGTTCCTCCTGTTTGACGGGAAATCTAGTTTTATTGATGACTTTAACTGCGACCGGGCGACCCGTGTGTCTGTGAGCGCCTCTGTAAACCACCCCGAACTGACCCGAACCCAACACTTCATCAGAGAAGATCTGATAGAGCTCACTGATGTCCTGCGACACACACATAAAGACGCTTCATTGCCTCTGTCAAACACACTGCTTCATTTAGAAATATCTTTATGATAAATACTTGAGTCTCACCTGGGTCTCTTCGCCGTTCTTTTCATCACCTGACAAGAGAGGAGATGCCATTATGCATCATAGACAACACAAGGATCACAGATGATGAGTTTGTATCTTCAACAGAACATATTTGGAGAAATGAAGCAATATATCGCTCAGTAATAGATGCTCTGCAGTGAATGGGTGCCGTCAGAATGAGAGTCCAAACAGCTGATAAAAACATCACAGTAATCCACAGCGCTCCAGTCCAGCAATTAATGTCTTGAGAAAAGCTATGTTTATAAGAAACAAATCCATTAAGACGTTTTAATTTTGAACTCCATGATCCTTAACAAGGCTTCTTCCAGTGAAGAAACCCATCTGCTGTTGTCCTCTCACATCAAAATACCACTAAATATATTTGTGTAGAGCTGTTTTGGTGCTTGATCTGCGTAGATCTCTCCTGATTCAGGCAAGATCACTTGATTCATTGGAAAAAAAACAATATTATGGATAATATTGGATTTCTTATAAACCCAAGACACATTAACCCTTAAAGACCTAGATTATTTTTCTTAGTTTTTTCAGATATATTCTAGCAGTCAATATCAAGAAGCATATATCATTAGAAACAGAAGAACTTGAAGTTGAAGTCTAGCTCTGTTTATTTTAGAATGAATACATTTCCATAATTTTAAGAAAAACGCAAGCAACAATTGGGTGTTTTTTCTATGGACTCAAACAGAAAAAGTTTTTTTTCTTTAGAAAGTTGTATCTGGGCATTTTACACTTCCAAATAAAATTTCCCAATAGGTGCATTATATGCACTTGTCGGTGGTTCAAAAGGCCAAAACCTATGTTCATTGGTTGAATATGGGACACTTTGAACCAATCTTGGCACAGGGGTGGGACTAAGAATCAATAATTGTTTGGCTCAGAGCAACAAAATGCATTGGATTTTTCTGAAGAATCAATGTTGTCATAATCACATAATCATCTCTGCTTCACAACCATTTTTAAAGCATTAAGATTAGTGGATCAAAAGAACAATAGCTATTGTCTCTGTTTTTGAGGGTTAACTGATGGACTGGAGTGGTGTGATGTTTTTATCAGCTCTTTGGACTGACGGCACCCATTCACTGCTACATTTCTAATGAAGAAACAAACTCATCTACATCTTGGATGGGTCCATGAGTCCATTTTCATTTTTGGTTTAACTAAGGGTATATATTTATATTGTGTGGAATCAGAGACTCGTGAGCGATGGATCTAACCGGTGTTGTTTGTGTCGTGGCATGCGGTGCCCTGAACCGGTCTGAGGGCCTGACTGAGAGCAGACTCCCACGACGGGCCGTCATCATCCGCAAACACACAATACACCAGAGAGCTCGTCACCAGCTCGAACGAGTGTGCGCTGTTGCCTTCCAGCACCGGGACAGAGTGTTGAGCCGGACCTCGAACCTGCAGCACCTCTGACAGAGAAACCTCCTGAAATCAAGCACATGCAACTATGTTAATAACTTCAGGAAAGCCCTGAGATCAACTATGTCTCAAACGTTGCCCTATTTTGCATTAAGAAGTGCATTCGGAAGACTTGCAAACCTTGTAGTACTTAGTGCTGATTTCATTTGGGTACAGGGTGATAGTTTTCCCATCTAATACCCAGTAGTGACGTTTTCTCTGCAAAGAAAACAAAAAACTCAAATGAAAAAAAATTATTAATGAATAATACAAAAGATTTTAATGTTACAATATATTTTAGTTTTAAACAGATGACTTATTTCTGAACTTTTAATTCAAAGAATCCTGAAAAAAAATGCATTTTACAATATATTCAAAACAGAATAAAATTTAAATGGTTAATTTAAATATGAGTAATATGAGAATATTTTACTATGTTTTTGACCAAATAAATAAAACCTCAGTGAATAGAGTTATTAGAGTTAACCAAAACTAAAACCAAAACATACGTAGACAAAAAAATAAAAACAAATAACAAAATTAAAATAATAAAAATGACAAAAACCTTACAAATTAAAATAAAAAACAGTCAAAATAAATCAAGTACATGTATATACACATACAATAATAATAATAAATAAATAAAAACAAAAAGCTTCAAATTTAAAACAAAATAAAAATAAAACAAATTAAAAGCATTAATAAAAACTGTAAAAGTATCCTTTTGACACTAATACATTACAACTATTTTATACCAACCCTCAAACGTTTTAACTGTAGCGTATATAAAAAAAATCTAATATATATATATAGATTATGCAAATGAAATGATCAGTGCTGTCAAAAATAAGTTTTTGTTTACATGATATATGTGTGTATACTGTGTATATTTATAATGTATACATAAATACACATGCATTTATATATTTAAGAAAAACATGTTATGTTTATATATAAAATATATTACTATATAATAAAAATATAAGAATATAAATAAATAAATGCATAAACATGTAAATGAATCAAATATACTGTGTGCATGTATTCGTATATACATAATAAATATACACAGTATAATGTAAATAAAAACATGCATTATGGATGCGATTGATCGCAAACAATCATTTGAAAGCACTAAAAATATCTAATAATAATAATTCTAGACATGAATAAGAGCGTCTCACCAGCGTGTCAGTGTTGGTATGATGGACTAACCAGCCTTTCTTCAGCACTCCACTGTTTCTTCTCTTGCTGTGTTTGACTGATTGCACCACTCGCATCAGGGGAATATTACTGCTGAAGCACGGCCTGTCACACACACACACAGAGGTTAACGCTTGAGCTCAGTCAGTGATCAGGATCAGGTGTGATGTGGTTTCTTACGCAACGGTCGGCTGCAGAGGGGTGATGTCTACGGTCGGCAGGTCTTTATATCGCAGCTCTTCATACAGATCGTTGAACGTGACCACTTTCATGTTCTCTTCAGCCTCTGAAAATACAGTACACTCACTTTATGACTGTCTCTTTAAAATAACAACATTATAATGTAAAATCATATCTGTTTATATTTATTTCACTTGCATATCATTGCTCTTTTGTTGATAGTCCTCATTTTGGATAAAAGCATCTACTAAATAACTAAATGTAAATATTTTACAGTAACTACCATGTAGAAGTACACAACATAACCCGGGACCTTTTACCTCTTTTTAAATATATTTATATTTTTAATATATATTTACACATTTCAATCTATTCTGAACTATTATTTTCTGCTCAAGGCTGGATCAGAATTGTGATTATTTGTGAAATATCACTACAGTTTAAAAAGAGCTGTTTTCTATTTGAATGTACTGTGAAATATAATTGATTGCTGAGATTTCAAAGCTGAATTTTCAGCATAATTCAGCAAAATGTACATGTTGTAAATATAACATAAATATTATATAATATATATATATAATATAAATATTAAATGATAAACAAATCCATAAACAAGCAACAAGGCAAAAAATAATATGTAACTATTTAGTATATACTGTATAATGAAAATAAAATATTAAGATTATTACCACAATAAATATAAATAATAAACAAACAAATAAAAAAGCAATTAAGCATGAAAACATGGACAGTTTGATTTTTCTCTTTTGATTTTGAGTGAAATGTGACCTAGGAACATTTTTGTCCAATGCATACATGATCAAACTGACCTTCTCCATTAGCTTTCTCCCCATTACACTCAGGAGGAACCAGAGTCATACACCTGCGATGACAATTGTACTTACAGTCTGGAGAGAAACAGAGAGAGAGCAGGGAGTTATTGATCTATCACAGCCCAGAAGACTTAAAGGAGAAGTCATCGGTTTCTGAGAAATGCTGTTAAAAGTGCACCAAAACACACTCCCAGCCAATCACCAGCGAGGGGCGTCTCCACTCGTGACAGGGGAGGGGCCTGGTTCATGAGTTTGGGGGCGGAGCTCTCAAGACAGGGTTAGTTCACCCAAAATGAAAATTAATTAATTAATTTCTCACCCTCATGTCATTCCAAACCCATAAGACCTTTGTTCATATCTTCAGAACACAAATTAAGATCTGTTCCTTCATAGACAGCAACACAACTGAAATGATCCCACATCCAGAAACGTAGTAAAAACAGTCCATGTACATCAAGGGTCCAACCGTAATTTTACAAAGCTATGAGAATACTTTCTGTGAGCAAAGAAAGCAAAAATAATGACTTCTTTGCTTAGCTTTCAGTTCCCAAAAATTGTATAGTGTTACTTTTAATTATTTTTGTTATATTGTCATATATATATATATATATATATTTGGTCATATATATATATAGCACTATTATACCAGGGTAATGTTTATCTCACTTTAATATACTTATTATATTTTATTTTCTCAGCATTCGTTTCAATGGTGACCCGTCGATTTGTCGCTCTGTTGAGAATGTCTTGGGTTTGGAACAACATGATGGTGACAGAATTCTGATTTAATATGAACCTGGATGCTGAAGATGTTTTGAAAGAGATGGTTTACCGGAGCACTGCATGCCCTGTCTGAAGAGGCCCTTGAGCAGCCGGAAGCAGTGCATGCAGACGGTGGGCTTGGTGTAGCTGTGGATGTGGAAGGTGTGAGGGACTCGAGGACGGGCCTCCTTCCCCTCGGACAGCCCCACGGACACCGGCACATCGGCCCAGGACGGCGGACGCGAGCGAGACGGCTTCGACATGCTGATCTGAGGGACACGACCACATTCAAAGCAAAAAACGCTTTCTACATTAGGTTTTTAAACTTGTTTTCAGACAAAATATTTAAAAATGCTTAAAATCAAGAAGGACTCTCTAGACAAGCAAAAACGACAAGAACAAGCAAAATAATCTTATTTCAAACAGAAAACAATATTATTTTGCTTAATTTTGACTGAAAAATCTCTTTGAATGGGGAAACATCAAATACTCCAAAACGGTTCACTAAGCTTACATTTCATATCTGAAATCCCCAATATTAGAAATCACTGTATCATAAATGTTGTTTATTTTGCTCAAGTAGTGTAATAAAAAGCTTATTTCTCAAGCTTGGGATGTTGATGCTGCGTCCCAACTTGCATACTATCCATCCTAAAAAATATTCCAAAACAGAATTACTATGCATGTTAAAAAGAGTGTGCTAAAGATGCCCTGGATGGTCTGCTACTGGAAATGAATCTCGAAATGTAGATCGATTTGCACACTAAATTAGTTAGAACTACAAAAATGCATAAAAAGTGTTTAACAACTACAAATATGGCGGATAGACCGATGGACAGATAGAGGAAGTGGTTTGAGGGACAAATAAAAATATATATTTAATGTTATGTGCGTTATATTTCATCTGCAGCAACATTTGAACGTTTATAATGAAACATTTGGTCATTAGTTTTTAAACGCATCTTTATGCAAACATATGAAGAGAGTTCTCAGCATGATAGACCTGTGACTGGCAGATCAACGTGCCTCTTATTTCTTTCCAATACAGTATGAAATTAAATGAAATTAAATGTGGATTATGTTAACTGTGATGATGATTGACAGGTCAGTTTATACAGTTACAGGATGCATGTAACTAAGCAACAAAGCATCCATTAAACAGTTATGAGGACTAGTAGTAGTGCCGTGCTCAAAAGTACATATTTCGTCTTTACATAAAGACCACATACTTTTATGGCACAGTATAAGCAGGTGAATTGGGATGCAGCATGAGTGTTTCTATAGTAACTGGGAGCTGTAGTGACACGCTGGTTTTACTGATGAGGGATTGGCTCTTTGTGCTCAGAAGGCGGGGCTTCGTTCGATAGAGTGGTCGTATTGATTCCCCATTCAACCCTTACGAGCGACACATCTTGGGTACTCTATAACGTTTGTTTGGGATGGTCACCTCCTCCAGGCTCCCGCCGGTGTGACTGGAGAGCGTCGGGGTCCGGGGCCGACCCGGAGGGAACAGAGACAGACTCGGGCCACAGCGGCGATAAACGCGAGAGCAGTCGTTGGGCAACTTAAACGCACAGCGCTTGTGGAAATCCAGACCGCAGCCTGCAGAGAGAAAGACGAACACTTCACCTTTCACACGTCTCCTGAAAAATCTCTGAAATGAAACACACTGCAACAAAAGAAATAGACTACCAAACATCCCAGAAACTTAAACTTAAAAAAAAACTATAAATAATATATATTACATAACATAAACTATGATACTAACAAATCCTGACATTTTGCCATGAAATATATATATATATATTGTGTAAGAATAGTGTATATTAAATATCTTTAAATATCAATATCTGTATATTTTTATCTGTTATCAATATCTGTATATTTTAAGTTTTGCTGTCAAACGATTAATTGTGATTAATCACATACAAAATAAAACTTTTTATTCTTTTTATATATATTTAAATGTATTTAAATGTCTATGTTTATATACATATTAATTGATATTATATAAAAATATAATACATAAACATAACCTATGTTTCTGAAATATACGTGCATGTGTATTTCGTTATACATAATAAATAAACAGTACGCATACGATGTAAACAAAAGCATTTGATAACTATTATGTAAGGGATTATTCATTTGACAGAACTATTTATGAATACATTATAGCAGAAACATAACATAATATAAATTAAATTAAATGTACATTTTCCATATAAGATTGAATTCTATTGCATTAAGTGTTCAGTGCAGTTTCACATTCAAGTGTAACACAATCCCATAGAAACTAAGCAAATACAATTCTAATAAATATCAATAAATATTTATAAAAAATAGAATAAAATAGTCGTACCTTCACATTTTAGACCCTGCCGGACGAGTCCCCATAACATCTCACCGCAGTAGTGACAAAACGTAGGTGTTCGATATGAATGGACGACCAGAGAATGAGGACGGTACTTTGTCTCCGTCACTGAAGCTGTTCCTAGAGTCACCAACGGGATTGACAGCTGTTAACATCACCTGCAGTGATAAGAGTGTGTGTGTGTGTGTGTGTGTGGTAACTGACCTGTGAGCACCACCTCCACCAGGTCTCCGTTGCGTATGTCATGTTTTTCAGTGAGTCTCTGTAAGATCTGCTCTGTGTTCGGCTCATGTCTGAATAACAGCAGCTTCTCGCTGAGACCAACAACACTGCACTCCGGAGCCTTACACACACAATTATTAGAAATATTACAGAAAAGCACAACAAAATGTTGACATTATAGGAAATATCATACTGCAAGAATACATAATACCAAACCACAGAAAGCAAGCAAAAAATAAATAAATAAATATATTTAAAAGCAATATAATTTATATGATATATAACACACTAAATAAAAAAAAGTACTGTTCAACGGCATAATGCTAGGTAAAACAATCCATAAAAACATAAGAAAATGGTATTTAAATAATATTAACAATAAATAAATAATTATGAATATATGTATTTATATTAATAATAATAAATATTAAATATGGTAAATGGATGTATGTGATCATAAAACAAAAAAGTTAATAAATAAAATCATAACATTTTGATCATAATATTTTGCTAAGCATCATTGCAAATAAATACCAAATATCAGGTGACTGAAACAAAGCAATAAACTAAATACTAAATTAATTAATTAAAAATTTATAATGCAACAAAAATAGTGCAAAACATAATGCAAGTCATAGAAACTAGGCAAAAATAAATAAATAAATACACCAATAGCTTGGACTTCTATCATGACAAAGATATAAACAAATACACTTTTTAATGCATTTATGAATTTGTAAAACAAGTTGGATTTAAGAGGTTGTGCTATATTTGTTTTAAAAAAAAAAAAAATCAGAAATTTAGCTCTTAAGAATAGAGCGAACCCCTGCTCGCCTCACACCGAGACACAAACTACTCAAACACACTATGCTTACTCTTCCTCACGTCTGTTCTCCTCTATAGTGCATTTCTTATGATCACCTAATATAATGACTCACACAGATGGGCACGAACTCTACTTTAAGATCAGAGAGTCAGAGGCCGCAGCTCTAATCATGATCAGCATCTTCAGACGAGGCTCAAAGTGGGTCAGATCATGATGGCACTGCAACATAACTCAAGCTGACGTCATTCGCTTTTCAAATCCAGCAGATGTGAGAACTGATACTCTCCTCAATAACTCACACCTGATGCACGAAAGGTCTCTTGACTCTCAACATAAACAATGTGAAGTGAACTAAATTACCGGCAGCATTTTTAGCCAAAGACTAAAAAACGCATAAATAGTGGCAATATAAGTGATAGAATCCTATGAAGTGTGTTTTATTCCATTCCATATTCCAAATTCCATTTTTTGTGTGAATATTTATATTTTTCTAGAATTGTAATGGTTAAATAAAATCCTATTTATCAAAATTAATTAAAATAATAAAACTGACAATTTATACAAAGTTTAACAAAATATAGCATTTTAAGGCCCTATAAATATTTTTATTTTATTTATATATTAATTCTTAATTTTCTGGATCCCATTTCAATGGTTTTATTGCATATTCATAATCACAAACATGACTAATTAATTGATGTTAGATAATAAAAAATAATTTATTATTATTTTGTTTGTTTTTTATTTCTTCTTTTCAGAAATCCTGTGTTGAGTGTAAATTTTCTTTCTTGCTAAATCATTTCTGATTAATAATTTTTTTAGTTATTCATGTATGCGTGTATAAAATGAAACCGTGTGTCTGCACAGAGACACACAGAACATGCAGGACGCATATTTAAATGGTATTTATGTCTGCATGTTCTACATCACAGAAATCATTGGACCCTACAATTGTTTACATAGGCCTACCTAAACAAATGATAATTGAGTAAACGTGAAACCGGGCAACACATATTTATTCAGCTTGTATAAATGTATATATATAAAAAAAAGATCTAAAAATCTCAATAAATGGACACTGTTTTTGAGGTCCATTGTCACGTTATTAATGCACTGATTGATTGATGTGAATCAGAACTCTATAGGGGCTATCCTTCAAAGATAGCACTAAAAATGCATGTGGGGTTACAGTATCCCAGATAGCACATGTATGTCTGTTAAAGATCTCTTGATCTGGAAAGCATCTGCTGTCTGCAAACGTCTGGCAGACGTCTTTCAGGTGTCAGTTTTACATACATTCTAAATCATAAACATCTTAAATACCTCTATTTGACATCTAAAAAGAGACATCCAATAGATGTATTGCAGATGAGCAAACAACGTAAATAATACGTCTTGCAGATGTAAATGTAGACGTCAAATAGACGTCACCTAGATGTATGTCTGCTATTTGAATTGTTGTTTAAAATGCGAGCCATTAACAAAAACCAACAACCTGTTTTTAGTTTTAATGCCATACTTTAAAAACAACAACATTTTACCAACAGTAATTACTTCATAAGCTCATGCTTCTACCACAGTACCTTTTTAAAATAGGCCTTCCTCTTCCACATCAGCTTCAAACAAATTCGACTTCCTGTTAGAGAGGAACTCTCTGCAAACAAGCTGTCTCTCAACTTACATGCAGGACAAACAGCCAAAAATGTGAAACTGAAAGCAGATCTAAAAGGAAAAAATAAACCGGTTTCTGCATGATACATTATCGATAAGGGTTGAGGGTGTCAAACCCACTTGAAAGGTCTGAAAGCTCGTGACGAACACAAACACATGATCCGCACTTCCGCTCCACCGGTCGCTCGTGGGTTGGTCAGGGTGTCACTTTGTTGTGGCACTGCCCAGGTGTGAGGTGTTGCCCTCGTTTTTAGATCACCGGAGCTTCTGGAAACACTCAGCATGAAGCCTCTCGAGATACGGGATGGGATACGCTTCACATCTCGTGCTACCACGCGTTTACCTGCACAAGAGTCGCTCACAAGCTGCCCAATGCGCAAGATGCTTCTTCGCTGACATTTACGAGTTTCGTTTCCTCAAATGTATAATAGGTAGACATCAGCTCACCCGGCGATGGGTTTGTTTTCTATTAGATAAGGTATAAGCTATCTTCCCTGATAGCACACGTACATCTAGGAGACATCTATTTGACATCTGCAAGACATATTATTTAGGTTGTTTGCTCATCTGCAATACGTCTATTGGACGACTCCTTTTAGATGTCAAATAGACCTCTATTAGATGTCTATGATTTAGAAAGCATGTAAAACTGACACCTGAAAGACGTCTGCCAGACTTTTGTAGGCAGAAGATGCTTTCTAGATCAAGAGATCTTTAACAGACAGATGAACTTAGTAGTTATTTTAATGTGAGAAACCGCTGGAATCGATTTAGTGTTTGTGAGAACTGTCCGAGTGAATCGAACTGATTGTGAACACTTTGACCGAATAATCTAATTTAATCAAAAGTGATTTGCGATTCATGAATCTCGACTGGCCTGATTCTTAACAGCTGATCAAAAACATAAGACTGTGGTGATATATCATCAATTAAAAATGATTACAAGTTTGTTTCCTCAATATTGAGATTTATACATCATCTGAAATTTGTATTTAAAAAACACAATTAATGTGTGGTTTGTTAGGATAGGGTAATCTTTGGCCGAGATACAACTATTTGAAAATCTGGAATCTGAGGGTGAAAAATATCCCCTTTAAAGTTGTCCAAATATCCTAATGATTTTTGGCATAAAAGAAAAAAATCTTTAATTTTGATCCATACAAAAACTATTGCTACAAATATGTCTGTGCTATGACTGGTTTTGTGCTCCAGGGTCACAAATGGTATTAGTTTTCATGTGACGCCAGTAACGCCACACCTTTACAGGAAAGTCTTTCTGGAAGACAAAACAAGGCTTTCCTCTGCTTACCACTGGATATTTGCATTAGTTTAGTATGTGTTCAGTAGGCAAAATTCAGTACACTGTTTTTAATGATGTACAGGAAAGCAGATGAACCCTGAA
Source organism: Enteromius unitaeniatus (assembly GCA_032359435.1). Classification (NCBI taxonomy): domain Eukaryota; kingdom Metazoa; phylum Chordata; class Actinopteri; order Cypriniformes; family Cyprinidae; genus Enteromius; species Enteromius unitaeniatus. The sequence continues at coordinate 1,211,158 of JAUMHI010000043.1, read as the reverse complement.
TATGAACGCAGTGCAACTACAATTGTCCCAAATACAACACTTAACCATTTTCTGTATTGAGCTCATATTCCAGCCTCATCTGCTTGCCTGTATAAAGCACTCATCACAAGGTATGTGCTGGATTTGATGTTTTAATATCACTGTGTGTTCACATTACATTTTATAATTTCACACAGTTTTTAATTGAAATACTGAGGTGGACGTATTGCAAAAGGCCAAAACTTGCATTTTGTTCACACATCTTTTTATGAGATGATCTAAGTATTGTGCATGAATGAACTGTGTGAATGATTCAAATTGATTTACAAACAATTTCTTTTGTTCTTCTGCTTTTTTTCTAAACTGGTTGAGCAATAAGGTGATTCCTTTTCTAATAAGGCATTGCCTGGTTCTTAACTGCTGATTGAAAATACACCTGATTGGCAAAATAATATTGTCATGTAAAAAATGATAAATCTCCAAAAGATTTATACAAAAATAATATTATCCACTCTGAATGTGCGAGACTTTCAATACTTTAATCCGTATTGGTAAAAAAGAATAACAAACTATTTGCGCTACAAACCCAGTATGTTTATGTTTATGACGTTGCATTAAAATAACATGATAACAAATACAAATCTGCAATATCAAGCAGCATTAGGGACTGTATTTGTACAACTGCACTACTGTGAGTCCCCTAAACAGCATATGCCACAATGTGCAATTTACAACCAGAGCACACCACACACAACTGCATCCCATAATGCAATGCACTTGCCTTGAGTTTACATATGCGACGAGCTGCTAGCGCTAAATAAACCGATAATGATGCTTTTATAAAATCAACAATGGAAGGAAGTGCCACTTTTTAAAAACCTATTTCATATTACCGTTTTCATATAACCACATTTCTGGGATAAGTTAAACGTAAATGTACTAGTAATATTTATCGTTGCATATGACTTATGAATATCTGGCCTTGTAAGGTACGCAGTAAGCATATGTGCGTACGTGCATGTCTCCAATGCTTATGAATGATGTTGGGTGAAATTCATGTGTGTGTGTACATGGGAGTGTTTACAGTAAAGGTCAGTGTGTGTGTGTGTGTGTGTTTGTGAGATGATCCTGTCCCACCACAGTGGAAATGGCACCATAGGAAGGTCAAGCTGAGAAAAAGGTGTGTTTGTGTGATTGTGCGCGTTAGGGGAAGAGTCTGTGGTCGGAAAGTTACATGCACATACTGTGAACCACAGCGGACAAACAGAGAGGCGGCTGGAGGGCTGCGATACTGGTGAGTGTGTGTGAATGTCTTAGTAGTACCTAATTCAGTAGCATCTTCACACGCATTCTCTTTAACTTCCCCTGCTTTCACAAAAACAATGAGGTGCGAATTCTTCAAATTCATTTTAAATGAAAACTGTGCACAAAGGACAAAAGCCTAAGATCCGCACTGCTGTTGATCAGACCCACCGCTGTGCATAGCAACAGCCTAGCAACAACCTAAAAACCTTGATCACAGTCATTATTCGGATGTAAAAATGAACAATGTTTTAATGCACTATGAGGCAGAAGATGCAGTGCGTTGTGGGTCCTGCTAAGGTTCCCGCGATACAATAGTCCAGTCGGCTGTTTGTCGCAGTGGTTTGTACGGATCATCTCAACCTTTTGACTGCAGAAAGCAGCCTTCATTGAAGTCATTGTCAGTAATGCTATCGGAGTGGGCGTTTGACTGACACTGCATGAATGTGTGAATACGTACAGGAAAGGCTGACCAAATTTGTAATTTCTGTCATCATTTATCCAAACTGTTAAATTGAAATAGGAAGCTATATAAAACAAAGCTCTGATTCCTATGCATTCAAACACGGAGCATCAGTACGTGTTGCACCAGATTCGTTGTGTGTCTGTGTCTTGACGGATCGTATTGAAACATTTCTGATTGCTATTGTCAACATTTAATGCTACTGTATGTAGCGTCTTGCATTAAAATCAGTGCTGGGAAGTAACTTATTACGTTACAGATGACAAGATTAGGTACTTGTAATTAGAGAGAATTACATTTAACAATTCTCATAGTCAGATTACATTTACTTTTTTATAGATTACATGAATACACACTATTCAAAACACCAAGACTTTTGGCATGTAATGTCATTGTCATGTTAATGTTGTTAATGCAGGGACTCCCAAGCATGCTTGGCAGCTAAAGCCATTTGATATCAAACGAAACATCTCTGAAGAAGTTAATATTTCAAAACTGGCATATTGACAACATGCAATAACTTTGGTAGCGCTTGATTTCACAGGCCTGTTACTCATGTACATGCTATGTACTTATTATAGTAATTACCACAGCTAGGTAAAAACTAAGCACTAAACCTAATCCTACCCCATGTAGGTACTTTACATTACCAGGTCTTTCTTGGGCTAGGTACAGGCCATGCAAGTACATGCAAGTAAACATACTGTAAAATAAAGTGCAACCCTACCTTTACAAATCGCATATTGACAGTTTTCTGATTTTGGTCAATAGTCACGTTGACATGCAAGTAAACAAATCAAATATTTCTATTTTTGGTGTTCAACTTTTAAAGTTATTTTATGTTACAATCGTATACATTTATTTATTAGCTCACAAACACACCCAAAAGTAAAAAACATGAAAGCATGAGTAGCCTAAGCTAGATTTTAATTCGATATAATCTACAATTTTCATCAAGTAATCTGTAATTGATTACATTTGCAAGTAATCTACCCAGCACTGATTATAACGCACAAACTCCTCTGATGCTGCTTTTCAGCTTGACCGCCCAATTCGCTCAAATGTAGGAGCGAAGGTTTATTATAAATCTCTCTTTAATGCTTCAACATCACAAACCCAATAAGAAGTAATCCTAAATTCTGCAGTACCTTTCTCTCAATTATTTCAGCCGCAAGATGCTTCGCCTGTTGGAAGCTGAGGTGTCCCTCAGGGATCTGTACATCCTCTTTGAGGAGCCCGATCTGAAAGTAGACTCGTATGGGCCCCTGTGTGGAGGACTCAGGCCCCATGGACAGCAGAGAGAAGGCGCCTGAGAGAAAGAGAAGAGTTAATGCAGATCAAACGATGTTTACAGGTTTGCCACAGCTTACCTGCACCCGTCTTGGCGTTTCTTTAAGTGCTTTATAGCAATACTGCTACAATTTCCCCACTTATTGTTTATTGTTATGTACATATCATCATCAGAAAGTCTACAAAAGCTTTTGGTGTTCGAAGGAAAGGCCCCCAAAGGCTTATTCAAGTGCAAGGCAGCGACTGAAACAAGCATTAACCTGCCTAAGATTAACATAAAGATTAATGCTTAATATAGTCAAGCTCGAAAGAGGAACTTACCCGAGACATAACTGCTGATGTCAAGGCTTTTTGGGCGGTGGTTTGAGTTGGCTGCCATTTTCTTCACATTGGTGAGTTGTAACTAGCACATTTCGCAGCCCAGTCTTAGACGCTGCTGCTGCTGCTCTGGTTTCCTTGTGCAAAAGCCGACAAATGACAGGCAGCCGAGACAGGAAGTTGACACTCAAACTTCAGTGTTTCTGTGTGTGACATGAGTGGGTCTGACGAGCTGCCCACCAAACGCTTCTGACCTTATCTGATGAACTTTCAAAACTGGTGGAAACTCAAGGCAAATATGGCAATTACTGAAGAACTAATAGCTTTTAAACAATTAGGGTGTTTTCTTGTCTGGCTTGACAGATAGACAGAATGACGGATGGATGGATGGATAGGCATTAAGAAGAAAGACAGACAGCTAGATAGATAGACACGGATAGATAGATAGACAGACAGACAGATAGACATAAAGATGATAGACAGACAGATTGATAGATTGACACAGACAGACAGACAGATAAACATAAAAATGACAGACAGATAGATTTTTAGCTCATATAATAATGACACATACAAACATTAATTTGGTTTGAAAAGCAGAGTTTATTCTGAACCTTTTATTAAAACATACAGGAGGTTGGCCCCGTTCACAAGTGAAACATCATCTCTGAGGAAGGACTACATTCTGCAGAGCTGCTAGACGTGTCCCTTCACAGCTGATCTGGGGACGCCGGGCTGCTTCTAACGACGCTACGCTTTCTGAGCAGGACAGGGGGCGCTGTTCTGAGATCAGAGCAGAAGGGCAGCACAGTCTAACCGCTGAGACGCACGTTAATAACGGTCGTGTGGCGAGAGGAAGGCATCACAAATCATCAGAAAACATGACAAACAAGACAGCCAAAGGTGGGTCACATTCAGAAGTGATGTAAACAGCATTATTACAAACTACACACCTGTCTGTGCAAGCATGAGGCGGATACACAAGTGTGTGTGTGTTTGTGTGTGGTCGTGAGTCAAACATTCTGTATTGTACAATCAATGGTGACATTCATATCTATCGCTTCAACACTGTGTATCAACTTTTCCAAAAACTTCTCTCTCTTCGCTCGAGCACTTTCTAGAACCCTTCTTTTTCTTCAGCTTCACGTAATCCTTAGCATGAACACATTGGCCACTTTTTGCAATACATTCTGTTTGAGAAAATCTTGTGTCATATTTCACCGCAAACCCATCAGTAAACAATTACAAAGTTGGAGAATTATATAGAATTAAGAGTTTTTTATGGAAAATTGTACATAATAAAGACGTTTAGCATTGTGGCATTATTAACAATTAAGTACATTTACACCCCTAAATTCTTAACAGTGTAATAATGTAAATTGTTGTCATCAATTTTAGTTTGGGATTTTAATGTATAGCTATAGAGAGAGGGGCGTATACTCACATACAAACACATAATATTAGAAATCAGAGGAAAAATGTGCTTAACGTGTAATGTGACACTACAAACAACAACTTTTTCTTGAAAATATGATTGCATATGATTTGAGGTGAAATATGACTGATCCATTTATGAGATTCGCCCATTTGTGTGGCATGGTTTCCAAAGCTAGTGTCATCTGCACATTCAGCGATCACTCGCCTCTGATAAAAACAAGAAAAATCATTCAAATAAACCCAACATCAAACACACACATCCTTAATCAATGCAAAAAAAGGGAAACGGAGTCACATAGAGGTGCAAACGTTTACATACAAGTACACCAAGACATTTGGTGTTCCTGTTAGGATATGCAATTCATAAACATGAAGAGATAAAACAAAAAAAACTATAGGATTTGTCCTTTTAAGCCACATCTTTATATTCTAGTGGCTGGAAAATCATATAAAATGAAAAACACGTCACATTTTAAACTGATGGAAAATTCCAGTTATATAAGTTTTGCCTTTTCCACCGATCTTTTGACAGACCGAGCGGAAGTTTGACTTGCTTTAAGATAAAATGACTGAGCGTTCGGAATCTATGTTGGCTAATAAATAAGAGCTCCAGCTCAAATCCGCTTTAAATCGTAAAGCAGAAATCCTTCATTGTACCGTTTAACACGATTTCCAGTCGCCTCAGGACAGATATCCAGCTACAGTGTAAACGAAATACTTGTGCGCTAATTTCGCAAAACGAAAAGACCTTAAATAATTTAAATCATTATATACATTAAACTCAGAAGGCAAAAGTGAGGTCGTACCAGTCAGTGCTCTCGAACTCCTCCACTAACGCCCATATTTTTCATAAGTGCATTCGCAGTAGATTTTCGCACCGTTTCAACTTGGTGAGGTGGTTTCGTGGAAGTTGTTAGCATTCACAGCGTCTGTGCATCTACTATATATGAACTATGTTGTCTAAATGGCAAACATATGCATTGATAACTTGATCATTGTATGCTAAACTATGCGATTTTGACGCCATGCTATGATGTCATTTCACCACTGGATGTCTGTGGTCTAGCGTGATAGCGTGCGTTTGATCTCGCTAATGGCGAAGCAGAGAGATGAAGCCCAGAATTGGCAAGCGATGCGAAACTAAAAAACATGTTTTTTCTTTTAAGATCTGTTTTCTTAGGAAAACGTTTGGAATAAGGATCTTTTAATGACGATTTTGATTCAAGTAGGTAGCAAACAGCCTCTCCGTTTGGTTCCTTTTCCGCGTCCAGGCGTCGTTTTTAACTGATCAGAGAGCTGCGTCTGGTCAGGTCCACATTACTAGCGCTCAGTCCTCTGGACTCTGACAGGCCGCTGTTAGATTCCTGAAGACACACAATCACATGAAATTTTTCTCATGCTGTTGAAATAGACAATGTCATGGAAAAATGACCTCAAACAAGATTTAAAATAAGCATAACATGAAAGCCTTAAAGCAATAGTAAGGGGAAATTCTGTCACCACTTAGTCACCCTCAAGTAGTTCCCAACATGTATGAATTAGACAATGGTGACCCATAACAGCCTGGTTACAAACTTTTGTCAAAATATCTAACTTTGTGGTCGGCAAAACAAAGCGATTCATACAGGTTTGGACTTATTTGAGGGTGAGTAATTGATTTTTGGGTGAATTACTCCTTTAAGATCCTTGCACACGGAGTCAGAAATATTCAACTATTTTTTTTTTTAGCATTCTTTCCTATCAAAATGCTCGCTAAAATCATCAATCACAAAACTGCATAAATTACATAAAAGCCTGTCTAAACAAACAGGTTTTTAGATGAGATTTAAAAACTGGGAGACTTGGACTGTTGCGGACTTCGACAGGAAGTCTGTTCTATAAAAAAGGTGACGCAAAACCAAAAGCATGTGACCCCATAGTAACTGTCTGTGTACGTGGAAGTACAAGTGTAACAGCAGAAGACCTAAGATCTTAGGTTACGCGATGGGATATGTATATCGAGAAGGTCCAAAAGATAAGAAGTTGCCAAGTTGTTGAGTGCTTTGTAGGTTATTTTAAAATTTACACGGTATTTAACAGGGAGCCAGTGCAAATTTTGTAAAACAGGAGTGATGTGTTGGGACTAGGAGTTTTTGATATAACCCGAGCAGCAGCATTTTGTACTAGCTGTAATTTATGGAGTACTTTTGAAGGGAGCCCATAAAATAAAGCATTGCAATAATCAATTCTAGATGTAACAAGAACATGCACAAGAATAGCTGTACTCTTTGTTGAAAGGGCGGGATGCAAACGGTTAATATTCCTAATATGGAAGAATTCAGAACGGGTAAAACTATTAATATGGGCTTCGAATGACATGTGTTTGATCAAAACTGACTCCCAGGCTTTTGACCTGGGTGGATACAGGAACATTAAAATTGTCAATTAAAATAGAGAAAATGTTTCCCTGTCCTAGTGTTGATTTTTCCATTGCATTTCCATGCATTGTGCATGGAAAGTTTAGAGGAGAGAAAGAGTTGGGTATCGTCTGCATAACAGTGAAATTGAATGCCATATTTCCTAAAAATGCTCCCTACTGGAAGAAGATAGATAAGAAATAGGAGAGGTCCAAGCACAGAGCCCTGGGGGACACCAGTAACAACTGGAGAAGTGGTTGATTGGAACTGTTTAAGTTGTACAAATTGTGTGCGATCTGAAAAATAGGAGTGAAACCAGGAAAGGGCTGTACCAGTATTACCAATAGATGTCAATCTGTGCAACAGTATAGTGTGTGAGACAATATCAAAAGCAGCGCTAAGATCAAGGAGTATAAGAATCGATAAAAGTCCAGAATCAGCAGCTAATAGCAAGTCATTTGATATTTTTACACGTGCGGTCTCAAAACTATGTTGAGAACGAAACCCAGACTGGAACGTTTCGAAAAGGCTATTACTGGAAAGATAATCACAAAGCTGGGAAGTAACAATCCTTTCAAGAGTTTTAGCCAAAAACAGCAAATTTGAAATAGGACGATAACTGTCGAATTTACTTGAGTCAAGACCTGGTTTCTTAAGGACTGGAGTTAGCGCTGCAGTTTTAAAACCAATGGGAACAATACCAGAAAGAAGTGATGCATGCAGGATGTCTATAATTAAGGAAGATAGGAAAGGTAAACCAGCATTAACTAGGTGGGTCGGTAGGGGGTCCAGTTGACATGTAACAGATTTGGATTTTTGTATAATATAACAAACTTCTTCCTTAGTTTGTAGTGTAAAAGTAGGAAAGGTATAAACAGCCCTTAGCATTGGACCAGAGGAAATATTGAGATCAGAGCTAGCTGGTAATGTTCATGATTAACACAATGTGAGTTCATATTAATTTTTCAACATGTGAAAATGTTGGATGAAAATTTCAGACTCCGTGGGAAGCGGCCTTTAATGCTTAATGTTTATAATCTTACTGTGCAAAATTCATTTATCCATGTCATTCTAAATCTCATTACCAGTACATTGATTTAAAAAAACAAAAAAAATATTTACAATTAAGAATTTCCTGTGTGCATAGATTTTATAATTAATTAATTTCATGCATCATTACTCCAGTCTTCAGTGTCACATGATCCTTCAGAACTCACTGTATTTTGCTGATTTCACATTATATGTGACCCCGGACACAAAACCAGTCTTAAGTCGCTGGGGTATGTTTGTAACAACAGCCAAAAATACATAGTATGGGTCAAAATGATAGATTTTTCTTTTTTGCCAAAAATCCTCATGATAGTAAGTAAAGATCATGTTCCATGAAGGTATTTAGTCAATTTCTTACCGAAAATATATTAAAACTTAATTTTTGATTAGTAAAATGTATTGATAAGATCTTAATTTGGACAACTTAAAAGGTGATTTTCTCAGCATTTAGATTTTTCTGTACCCTCAGATTCCAGATTTTCATATAATTGTATCTCAGTCAAATATTACCCTATCCATCCAAAATACATCAATGGTAAGGTTATTTATTCCGCTTTCAGATCATATATGAATCTTAATTTCGATGACTTGAAATTAATGAAATTAATGGTTTTGTTGTCCAGGATCACATATTATTATACACACCTGTGAGGTTTCTTCTGCGCTCTTGTTGAGGAAGTTTAAGGAGCTTGCCCTCTTCATTCTTTTGAACCAAACAGAACAAGCAGTTAGATCATCATGTCTAATCAGTTGGTTTATTCCGAGGGTGTTGTGCTGAACTCTCACCCGGGGTTGCGTGGCTCCTGAGGGGCGCTGCCCTGCAGCTTCTTCACCAGCATCTCACTGCTGCGCCGCAGCGCTTCACGAAGCTTCCCGAACGAGCCGCTCCTGCGCAGGCCGCCGTTACCATCCTGTGCCCAGAATACACAACATCAGCCAAAAATGATAGATAAATTAGATTAATTTATGTTATATTTTTAAAGTCTCTTCTGTTCACCAGGGCTGCATTAATTTGATAAAAAATATTTAAAAAATGCTAAATGTTATTACAATTAAATTAACTGTTTGAATATCTTTTAAAATATAATTTATTTGTGAGAGGCATAACTGTATTTTCAGCATCGTTACTCCAGTCTTCAGTGTCACGTGATCCTTCAGAAACATTTCTGATTATTATCAATGTTGAAAACGGTTGTGCTGCACAATATTTTGGTGGAAGCTGTGATACACTACTAAGTTTTGGGTAAATAAAAAACAGAAAAAAACTTTTATTTTGCCAGCATGCATTAAATTGATTCTAAAGTGACAGTAAGAATATTTATAATGTTATACATTTATAGTTCTTTTCAACTTTATAAATCTAAGAAAACTAAAAAAGGGGTTTTCACAAAAATATGAAGCAGCACAACTGTTTTCAACATTGATAAGAGTCAGAAATGTTTCTTGAGCAGCAGATCAACATTTCAGAGTGATTTCTGAAGATCATGTGACACTGAAGACTGAAAATTCAGCTTTGATCACAAATTACATTTTAGCATGCATTCACAAAGAAAACAGTTCATTTAATTTGTAATAACAGTTCATAATATTTGGGTTTTGCAGTATTTTTAATTAAATAAATGGAGCCTTGGTGAGCAGAAGAGAAGAAAAAACAATGGCTCTGTGGGCTCCACTGACCCCGCTCCACTCGGCTTCGTCTCCATCACAGTCTCCTCGGGGGCCTCCGGGGCCGTTTACTCCATCCCGACTCTGACGTCTGTCTCCTCCAGCACAACCTCCATCCTTCAGAAGCTCCACCACCTTACTCTGATTAATGGCATCGATGCCCTGACAGACACAAGAGCCGATTTCAAGAGCTTTCACGCTGTTATTTCTGTTCTGTTAATATATTTATATTATTTGTAAGTCAATTCAAATAAAGAATGAAAGGTAAAATAAGTAGAATAGAGAAGTTAGTGAGGTTTTCTTAACAACGTTCTCTTCCTGTATGAGTCATCTGCACAGGAAGTCAAGCTCATGTTTTGTAGGTCGAGCATCAGGTGGAAAATGCGGCTCGTACCTGCTTGCGGTTTTTCGTGGCACACTCCTCCAGCGTCTCGGCGGCCTCCAGTTTGCCTTGCCGGCGGTACAGAGCACCCAGACTCTTCAGCGTGGTGTTAACAGTGGGGCTGCTTGAGAGAAACGCACAGAAAATCTCTGAGTCCTTCACACTTTGATACCCATAATCCCCTGGGACACACCTGCACACTCACCTGTCCACTTTGCAGGCTTTGTACCAGCTGCCGTATTCACCGTACGGACCAGAGTCCTTCCTATTACCCTGGAAATGAGCATCAGACAAACTGAATATACACTGAAATCAATTCATACTGAACACAACAGAATAAAATATGAAATTAGATTAAAATAATATTAAATATAAAAAAACATTTGTATTAAACAAAATAATTTATTAATATTAACCCTGGTTAAAAAAAACTAAATTATATTGAAGAAATACATTTCATATTTTGTTTAGTAAAACAACGCCATAAAGCTTAAATAAAATTGTGCATTAACATACATCATATATAATATTTATAAAACATGCACATTATTGGTTGAGCTTGGCAAGATTTTTTAACGTGCTTGAAAATAGTATTTTTTGCTCACTAAGGCTGCATTTTTTGTCAAAAATACAGTAAAAAAAAAAAAAAAAAAGATATAAAATTATTTTCTATTTGAATATGTTGTAAAATAGAATGTATTCCTGTATCAAACCAAAACATCACATTTCTTAATTTAAAACAAATCTACATGTAAATGCATTCATACAAATATTTATATTAATATTTAAACATTTATTTTATTTTAATTATTATATATATATACACACACACATAATTAAAAGCCTATAATACCTTGCTTTCTTCTCTTTCCTCAGCATGCATCCAGATTGGTTTGTTATCATCTGAGGAATAACAAAAAATTGTGATAAATTCAATATCATTACTCTTTCGTAGTGACTTTCCGTGCGCGTCATCAGATAGCAGACTAGTTCTTTTAACTATAATTAGCTTGCTGAAGCTTTCAGAAAGAGCAGGTGGATGTTTGATCACAATCCTGTAGGCGTCTGATTGGCTTAAAAGGCTGAGATGGATTAGATAAAATCTCTGAAAGACCAAACATCTCGCCACATCATCCTGACAAAAACTGATCAAGAATTAAAAACGTGGCCATTCTTAGCCAAACAACATTTTCCAATAAAAAAGAAAAAAGTCACAAACTGAGCAAGCATATCTGAATATATGATTAGTGTAATGATCAATACACACTGTTGACGGATCCGAACTCTTTCTCATGAGCGCGGGTCAGGATCTCCTTGTAAAGCGTCTCTGCGTCTTTGAATTTGCCTTGTTTCAGGTAACATGTGGCCTGTGGAGGAAACACAACCAGATCAAGCAGCTTCAGACAGAACAATGCTCTCGAGTTCAGATCCAAAACATTCACCCGGAGGGCTTGTTCGGTCACTGCATCTGCAGATTCACCAGATGAATATTCACTTTCACAGATAAACACGAGAGCAGGAGACATTCAGGGCATGATATATCAGAAATATGATATGTGAGGTTTGATTTAACATCAACCTTTGATGCCATGTGATTAGATCTAAAAACAATGATCATGCCAGCTCTATGTATCACACTAATTTCATATGCAAAGATGTTAGCGAATCAGAGCAGTGGGTGTTTACGTTCAGTCTTCAGAGAGACACGCCCCTTTAATATATTGGGCTAAAATAAGGGTCACCCATATTCTTCATGAATTATAACAACAAAAGAATGATCATATTTCATATTTTAAAAACAATAGATAAAAATATGACAATTTCAGATATCAAATAAAACAGTTATAAAAATATAACAGATAAATAATAATTTATTTATTAACATTTAAGATGTATTGCTTGTTTAACATAAATACAAATAGACAAACACATCATATTTACTAAATATACATTCAACAGAAATAAAGTCTAAAATCAAAATAGAAAATGTCATTTATACATTTTTTGATGTAAAAATCCAAATTACATTATACACTTACATTATAAAATGATGATGATAATAATAATACTACTACATGTAATTTATCACTCCTTTATTATTATTATTTTAGAGTATAACCTGCCGAGTTTGCTCTCACAGGATATAACAACTACCTAAAACATACTTTTAGTCAAAAATGACTGGCCTACAACATATTGATTACATATTGAGTTCAAATATAGGATTTTTGACTTGTTTTCTTTCCGTTAGCACAGGTTTTGTATTTCTGAATGTATGCACCTAATATTTTGAATTAATACTGCCACAATTACTCAAAAAAAAAAAAGAAAAAGTATTTTTTCACTCATAAAAAATAGATCAAATGCAAAATTTGGTGATACTAAAGGCTGGCCATTTTTGACCAGAAACGGCAAATTAAGTAAAGGATGTTTAGCACAGAAGAAGAGTTATTGAGTGGATCTGGCCTCACCAGGTTGTTTTTGGTCTTGGCCACATTAGGGTCATCTGCGCCCAGTTTGTTCTCATAGATCTCGAGCGCCCTGCGGTAATAATATTCCACTTCCTCATACTTGCCCTGATTCTGACACAACAGGGCCAGATTATTGAGCTGCTTCGCCACGTCAGGGTGGAATTTACCCAGAACCTGCAAACACACATACACACGTGACCCCGGATCTCAAAAAAGTACGTTTTTATGAAAATAATTGATAAAATCATCTTTAAAGTTGTCCAAATGAATAAGTGACCCTGGAGCACAAAACCTTCTTCTTAAGAAGCACGGTTTATTTGTAGCAATAGACAACAATACACTGTACGAGTCAAAGTTTTTTATTTTATGCCAAAAATCATTAAGATATTAAGGAATGATCATGTTCTATGAAAGTATTTTGTACATTTCTTACCGTAAATACACCACAACTTCATTTCTGATTAGTAATATGCACTGCTAAGAACTCGTTAGCACTCTCAGACTCATGATCTTCAAACAGCTGTATCTCAATCAAATTGTCCTAAATAAAAAAATTTACCCTTATGACTGGTTTTGTGGTCCAGGGTCTATTTAAACTTATCATAATTAACTTTTAATATATTTACGGTGGGAAATTTAGAAAATATTTTCATGGAACATGATCTTAAAGTCCTAATGATTTTTGGCATAAAAGAAAATTGGATCATTTGGACCCATATTGTTGGCTATTGCTACAAATGAACCTGGTTTATTTTGTAAACATATATAACATATATTGATATCTCAACACTACAGCATCATCAGCTGAGTGCAGATCATCTGTTTGACAGACCTTCTCCCGGATCTCCAGCGCTCTCTTGCAGAGCGGCTCGGCCTCCTTGTGTTTCCCTCGTTTGCCGTACAGCACGGCCAGGTTATTGAGGGTCGCGGCCACGGCAGGGTGATCCTTCCCTAGAGTCTTCTCTCTGATGGCCAGAGCGTCGTTCAGCAGGTGGGCCGCCTCTTTATACTTGTTCTGATCCCTGGAACAAGATGTGGAAATCAGTTTGCAGTAGCCACACACGACATAGTTTCTTGTAATGCATATTCAGCTGAAATCATTGAGTAAAAACGATGCAATTAGCACTTCTCTCTCATCTTCCATCTGTCTATTTCATGATCAACTGCAACTGGTGAATATATCATTGAAAACTGCCTTTTTATACAAAACTTGTATAGGAGTGGTGATTATTAAATAAACTACGTTTGGTTATTGGCTAAATGACATTTAAATTTGCGTTTAGAGAAGCAGGCTGGTCTCTGACCTGTAAACCAGGGCAAGGATGTTGAGCATGGTGGCCACGTCTGGGTGGTCGTGTCCGGAGGTTTTCTCCAGGTCCTCCAGAGCCTGTTTGCAGAGCGGCACGGCCACCTCGTAGCGGCCCTGAGAGGCATACTGGATCACCAGGTTATGAAGCGTTCTGAGACGGGCCGGGATCTCGTAGCCTCCCTGCTGCGCCGCTGCTTCCCCGCTGGGCTGAGCTGCAGAGACGCGTCACAAAGAGAGGAGCTTTACCTCAGAAAACATCAGATACATGAGAAGCCTTTAAATGATCAAGACTCCACTGACAGACCTGCTAAACAATCTTCTGGTGTCTGATTGATAGTTTAAAAAGTAAAGTACAATTTAGTATAATTGCACAAATGTCCTCTTTCTGCTTCTGGTTCTTTGTGAGAATCTTTATTGATAAACGCAACTATAACTATTTTGTCATGTAGTTCATAATATTCCAAGATGAACAGAATCAACTTAGGCTTACTTGATTATCTATACATTATTTTTTAGTTGTTTGCATCAACATTGTTATTAGATTTGCAACTAACTAAGTTTCTTATGGATTAAGTTTTA
>JAUMHI010000043.1:1155600-1183381 GCA_032359435.1 Enteromius unitaeniatus | reverse complement strand
TTCTGGTACTGATGCACCTGTAGCGTCTTCCTGAGGGTAACAGGTCAAACAGACCAGAGCCAGGGTGGGATCTGTCCTTTATAATGTTACACTCACTACTCCAGCGGTCACCAACCTTTTCAAGCCCAAGATCCCTGACCTCGGCCTTTATGTAAGACAAGATCTGCCTATTGAAGAATCCATAGAAAAAGGCAACCCAGATTGTACTTTTATTTAGTATTAGTGATGCACCAGTGATGGCTGATTCAGATTCAGTTATTTTTAAATTGTGTATTCCATTTTTTTCTTTTTATAATATAATTAACAAAAGCAAAAAAGGCCTCTAACACTAGCTTGCTCTATTCTTTTCTATTCTAGCCATTTTCTTTTGATTTATTATGTATGCACAACAGTTACAGCAATAGCCTGAAATACATTGTATGGGTCAACATTATCCATTTTTCTTTTATGTCAAAAATCATTGAGATATTAAGATCATGTTCCATGAAGACATTCTGTACATTTTCTTCCGTAAATATATTAAAACTTATTTTTGATTAGTAATATGCATTGCTCAGAACTTCATTTGGACCATTTTAAAGGTGATTTTCTCAATATTTAGATTTTTTTGCACCCTCAGATTCCAGATTTTCAAATAGTTGTATGTCGACCAAAATGTTGTCCTGTCCTAACAAACCATACATACATGGAAACCTTATTATGTATTCAGTTTTTGTGGTCCAGGGTCACATATAATAAAAAAACCTTGCGATGTGTACTGCGTTAAGCAAAGTGAGACTTGTTACAGCACTTGCATAACACTGCTCTTTTGATTCTTTTGTTTGCTTCTATTGTCCTCGTTTGCAAGTCGCTTTGGATAAAAGCATAAATGACTAAATGTAACATGTTTATATTTTCTTCCTATATATTGGCCATTTTGAACAGTAAGCTCTGTCCTCTGTTTACAGACTCAGATGTATTTTTCTTTATCACCCCAAAAACTGGCAAATGAGCATAAAAATGTATCAAATGTAATGTATTTTGTACTTATTTTATTGTTATTTTCACTGCACTAAAAAAAAAAACAAAAAAAAAAAACACTCACCCCTGCACAGCCAGACCACCGCCCATGGACGGAGATGAGGGGGGCGTGGCCGTCTCCTTCAGCCCGCCGGGTGAGCTGTGAGAGGGCGGAGACGTAGAGGGGACGGCTAAACTCACAGCCACGCCCTCTTCAGAGTCGGCTGGGAAACAAAGACGGACACAGTGAGCATCTGTCACACTCACAGTATTACGAGCAATCAGAGATTCAGTCTCTAGGGAAACACACACCTGCTGCTGATTGGCCAGGCTCAATCAAACCCACCTTCACCACCTGTGAGACGTCGACAGATCACGATACATAAATAGAGAAACACACAGACATATTACCCCTCAAAACAAAAAATTATTTGGCTAATACAATACATGATAAACAATATATTTAAACAAGAGCTGTTGCAATAAATATGTAAAGCAAAAAAAAAGAAATAGACATAGAAAAGGACATTCATTTAGTTTATTATCAAACATGAAAGAATATATGACAAAGCAACAAATATATGTGGCAGAAAAAGCAAAGAAAAGATTCATAAAAATAAAAGATTAAAAGTGAAAAATTCCAGGGGCAAATATTATCTCTGAAAAAAGTAAAGTTCTGTGTGGAATTTGTGCTCACCCCAATGAAGGGAATAAATTTCTGGTAGGAGTCCTCGTCTCTCCTGTAAGAGGAAGTGATGCGTGAGTTGTGTGTAGAGCAGTGAATGAAGTGCAGCTGTAAAGAGACACATACGTTCTGTGTTTGCAGGTCAGCATGGCCTCAGCGATGGGCAGCTGGTGTGTGAGAGCCGCTCCACTGATGTACTGAGTCATACGCCCCGCCACGTCCACTGCGTCTGCACACACACACACACACACACACACACACACACACGGCTGCCGGGGTTAAACAGGTGTGTAACGGATCACATATCTCAACATCAAAACTATATCATTTTACTTTGTTTTTTTTTGTTTTTTTAAATAAACGAAACAGCAATTATAAAATATTTCTCAGTTTGATATATTGTTACATATTTGTTTCTGTTGTATTAAATATGAAAAAGTTTTTTTACTGATTAAATGAGTCACTCATAAATACGTCACTTGTTTCATTAATGAATCAGCGTTTTTGAACAAATCTCTTCAAGGATTCAACGACACATACATTTTTTTAACAATCACTTTTTGCCAACTAGTGGAGAAACAATGTGATTAAAAAGAGTTATTTGTAAACGCCAGTTCCTTTCAAAAGGGCTCTGCTCTTAGTTAATATCTTCCATACACATCAATGTTTATATCTGAACTATAAACCTTCAGTATTTCTGTTATAATATGAAAGACTGTGAGACAGAAATAATTCGGTGTAGTTGAAAAGCCTGTATGTGAAGCGGTTTCTTACCCAAACATGCTTACTGCAGATTTAAATGTGTGTTATATATATGTGTGTGTGTGTGTGTGTGTGTGGGGGTTGTGTACCTGTCTGCGGAGGCTCTGATCGGTTGAATGTGTCTCTCCAGGCTCCGTCTAGAAAGGCTGCACTGTAACGGTTGTCAAGGGCACCCAGGTGCTTAGCAACAGGATGAGAACCTGACCCAGTTTAAAGAAAGAAAAACACAAACAAACACAGAAATCAACATCAAAAAACATTCATCCATCCATCTATTTCATATCATATCATTTTCTTACCCAGAGGCACAACCAGGAAGCGGAGGTGATTGAGCCAATCAGAGGTCTTGTTGGCCAGCTGAGTGACAAAGAACTGCAGCACTGATCCCAGATAGCTCTGACTGCCGACCACCGCCACCTTCACCGGCCGTGGCATCGACGAGTTACAGTTACAGCTGCACACACAGGTCAGATCACACATCAGCTCAGTGCTATCTTCACAAGAGCCTCGTTTGACTCGGTTAACTCACAATTTCTGTATCCGTGTGAGCAGAGCCGAGAGAACGGCCTGGATCTCTGCACCTGAACACGTGCAGACCACTGGATGCTTCTGAACCTGAAGCTGCTCCGCAACATACTGCAAACACACACACACACACACTGCAGTACAGCCACGGACATTTATACTCCTAACAGATCTGCTTCAAATAAATACGGTCCTTCTGAACCATTTCAACACTGATAATAATCAGAGATGCTTCTTAATCAGCATATTAAAAAAACAACACAGTCGTTAGGACAGTCTGCTTCACACACACACACACTTCTCTACCTGTCCTTGCCAGTCTGTGCCATTGATAAGGATGAGACTTTCAGGAAGAGCAGCATCAGATAGCAGAATCTGATTCAGCTGATCATAGACGGCCTTTCTGAGGACCTGCACACACACACACACACACACACACACACACAGAGCGATGAGTCAGCCTGAAATGAATAATTCACAGTGACTCTGCAGAACTAGATGAAGCACTGCATTAACATTTCTTATTTAAAAAGCAAAGAGAGCAAAGAATTTGAGGGAATCTGAGGAGAACCGTGTTTGGAGAAAGTCTTGGTCATTCACGGCCACACAATACATCTGTGCATTTTCTCCTGATTCTGGAGAGATGACTTTTCCACTGGAGGAAGCGTTATTTTGGGTTATGACAGAAGTGACGTTTTGAAATTAAAATATCTTAATCGCGGTGTTGTTTCTTACAAACACGCAGCTTCAGACCTCACAAATCATTACTGTGATGTTTTTAATCAGCGGTTAGGACTCTCATTCTGACGGCACCCATTCACTGCAGAGCATCTATTACTGAGCAAGTGATGCAATGCTGCATTTTTCCAAGCTAAATCTAGATTTTGGACAACCCGAGGGTGAGTAAAGAGTCATTTCTGTCTGAACTATTGCTTTGCTAAATGCTGGTACCTGTGTGCTGTGTCCGAGCTCAGGTGATCTCTCGCTGTCGGAGCTGTTGGTTCGTTCACTCAGAGGTTTGGACAGCTGTCGGTCTTTCACAGGAGTGTTGCGCTTACGGGGTGTGTGTGTGTCCAACCTACAACACATACACACACAATCAAACTTGGGCTTTATTTTTCTGCATTATTTGCTGTTTCTAACCTAGCAACATTATAAATGACACACTTTTGATCACTTCAATGCATCCTTGCTGAATATAAGAATATTCATTTATTTAAAAACCTCTGCATTATACTGTATTATATATAAACGCTATTATTATATTATACTATGCAGCGGCGTGCAAGTGCAAACTAAGTGCAAATAGCAGTAGATGATATTTAAAGCGTAAACAGAAATTAATTTCTATTTAGTGTAAATGGCATATGAATAAATAATGCTGCTGTTTTTACTAAGTGCACATAGCTTTAGATTCTATTAACGCTATGCTAAAATAGGATTTTCTGCAACTACTTATTGCAAATAGTGGCAATCATCTGCACCTCAGTATTAAAGTACATTATAAAACAGTATGGGATAACTTATAGAGTGTAAATATTCATTTTAATTCAAATTCAAAATAAAGAGATGCCATGGTTGACGCCTTATTGGACAAAAAACCTTCCCTACACATAACCATACCCAAAAAATTATCTTTAACTTTTTGATTATTTCCTTCATTTTTATTGAAAATAAATGCTTTTGATGTGATTTGACAAAAAAAAGGTGGATTCGAACCTGAGTCGGTCAAGTCAAAACGAGCTCAACACACGTTTCTCCATCTGGTAGCATGTGGCCGTCTTTTGCTATGATGAGTAGCCCTACTTTACTGACTTAGAGTAAATAGACACTGTGGTATATTATATTAGATTACCTGGGCGATGGCATAGACTGAAGCTCGTTCTTGCTGGTTTTTAGCGGTGTTCGTGGTTTTTCAGCCACAGACACGGTTATAGAGGGTCCGACCTCACTGAACAACTCCTGATCATTTAGTTCCTACAAAACATACACATGTTCAACACAACACAGCAGTAAATATCATAAAAACCCAAAGAATTCAAGGGTTCAGCCTGCACTAACTTTCTTTAAAATAATGTCAGAGTTCGATTTTTTCTTATGAAAATGTGAATATATGCATGCATTAAGCAGGGTTATTATAGTTATCTAACCCTAGTAAAAACACACATTCTTCCATTTGTGTAGATATAAGTGTGTGTGTGTTTGTGTAGATATGAGAGCATGTGTGTGTGTGTGTGTGTGTGTGTGTGTGTAGATATGAGTGTGTAGTTATGTGTGTGTAGATATGAGTGTGTGTAGTTGTGTGTGTGTGTGTGTTTGTGTAGTTATGTGTGAGTGTTTGTTTAGTTATGAGTGTTTGTGTGGTTATGTGTGTGTGTGTGTGTGTGTGTGTGCAGATAGTGTAAGTCTCACCAGGGTGTCAGTCTCAGACAGAGGCTCGTCCAGGTTACGACTGCGAGAGTGTTTGAGTTTATCAGACGGAGGCTGCTCTCCCTGCTGTACACACACAGGAACTACAATCACTAACACAAACACACATCTGAAGCATCCGGAATATTTACATTTATATATTCACATATCTTATATTACATACAAATATATTTAACATATAAAAATAAAAGATTTATTAATATATACATGCATGTTTTTGTATTTTTATATATGTAATAAATATACACAATATACATAATTTATTTAGATGTGATTAATTATTTAACGGCACAGATATGAAACATGTATTTGCTGAAATGACAGTACAAAAAAATTAAAAATTATGATTTAACTAAATTAATAAAATAAAAACAATTTAATAAAAACACAAATAAAACCATGACAAATCACAAATACCGAAAGCCTCAAAGTAAAAACAATATAAAGCAGAAAATAATAAGAACAACAATAAAGTTTCAAGCCTTTGCAAACCAAGCAGTCCACAGCAAACTAAAACTAAACCAAATTATAAATAAAATGTAAAAATGTATACAAAATATTAAAATAACAAAATAGATATAATATTAAATAACAGTTGTGTGACATTTAAATACTTATAAATAATACTTGAAATAATAGTATAAATGATGCTTTAATGAATTCAGATGGTGATTGAGGCTGATTCTTGATGTTTATTTAGAATACTCCTTCAGTTCCTTCAAATGATGTGTGGTTGCAGAAAGAGAGGGTGCGTATCGTAAGGACTAATTCACATCACCTAATACATTTCTAAATTGTAAACACTTTCTTCTGAATTAGTTTTAGTATACAGAGTCCTGCTTTGCGCTCTTTCCACACATACATGCTTTAAAAAGACGTGAGACGGAGTTTTGTGGAGTGTGTGTGTTGTGTGATCATCTGTAGTGTGTGTGTGTGTGTGTGTACTCACCGGACTGAAGGGGTCTCTGCTCAGACTGCCTTTACTGTTCAAGCTGCCGATCTCCGTCTGAGAGCTGGACTGAGACATGCCCTCGAAGAACGGCCTGCACAGACACACACAGAGAGAGGAAGTCCTCAGAACACACTCAAAGCCTCTGTCTACCATATTTTTTAAAATGAGGCATGAAGAACACTATCCGTACTAAACACGCTCTCACTCAGAACACATGGAATACAGCACATCTTATGATGTTTTTGTTCATATTGATGCATTCAAAAGCATTTCTATAATTTTGTAATTTGCATTACAAATATTTTAATCATTTTTTTTTATTTAATGTATTTTTTATTTCAGTTTTAATGCAACATTTCTCATTTTCTTTGAAGTTTAAGTTTTCCATCCAATATTTTTATTTAATTTACATTTTTAGATTTTACATTTAAAATTCATAACAGAACTGTTTTCATCCGTAACTTAATTAACATTAATAGCTACTCATTGCTTTCCACACAAAAATACCGTTCTGTTTGTCACACTGTTTAATTTATAAAACTGGAAATTTCTTTCAGATTAATATATAAACTATAGTGTTGCAGGTAAAACACATGTTTATGAATATTCATGGCCTAAATTTGAATAACTCTGTTGTATTTGCACTAGTGGATGTCAGTGGATACTGAAAGCGTCTGGACACGTGAGCTCTATGGTGAGCAGCAGAGGGCGACCTGAGCTTGGGTTTGGGAGTGCTGAGGATGCTGTCGGTCTCCTCCATCTCTGGCCCGCTGTCACTGGGGTTGTACATCTCCAGACTGTCATAGAGCTCGTCCAGGTCCTCCTCCACCTCCTGAATCTGCTCACGAGACACATGCTCCAGCCCGAAGCCCACCTGCAGCACAAAATCAAATCAATATCTATACCACTGTCAGTACTGCTTCAGTATTATGAACTGAATTGCATTTCGTTTTATATTTGTACTTCATTTTCAGTTAGCTGCCAAGGTAACATTTACATTTTTATTTTAGTTTTTATTTTTTAGAGGCATAGTCCAGCCTAAAATTTAAATTCTGTTATTATATACATTTAATATTTTTCCCAATCGGTTTGAGAATTATTATTTATTTTAATTTTATATATTTATTTTGTGCTTTTCCCCTTTTAATGAGATTTCTTTATATTTCTATTAGTGCTGTCAAATGATTAATTGCCAAAATAAAAAATAAAAAAGTTTTTGTATAAATTATATTTATATGTATTCTGCGTATATTTATTATGTATAAATAAATACACACACATACAGTATATATAAATATACAATTTATATTACTCATTTAATTTATTATATAAACAAAATATTTTTCTGAAATATATATATATATATATATATATATATATATATATATATAAACACACACACACAAATTAAATTTACAGAGAACACACACAGATATTATTTAAACAGAAACATATTTTGGATGTGATTAATCATTTCTAATGCTGCCCTTATTCAATTATTTTAATTTTTAGTCATTGAAGATATTTAAATTTTATTCCATCTCATTTAATTTACAATTATATAAAATGTTTCCATTGATTTTAGTTTTAGTTACCAATAATAACAAAAATAAAGGTCAGTATTATCATCATTTATAATTTTTTTCTTATCCTTTAAATAAACCCTTTACAAAAAGTGTTTTTGTGTGTGTGTGTGTGTGTGTGTGTGTGTGTGTGTAATCGGAGTACTTTGGTGTATTTACATATATATATATATATATTTAAAAAATGTACTTTTTTTAAAGGCACAGTACAAGAAAAAAAAGGAACTGGAGTGACTATTTGGAGGTGTGCGTTTCCTTTTGTTCTGAGGGAGATTTTGCTGAGCTCAGACTCAGAGGAGAGACTGACAGACAGGAGGAAAGTGTGAGGAAATAATAAGGTCAGAGCGGCGCGATCACAGCCATATTTCAGCAGCTTTAATATAGTCGTCAGGTGAAAAAGCAGACGTTACCTCATCTGACACCTTAAACCTCTTCAGCAGAGCCACAAACTTCTGCTTGATGTTCGGTTGCTGGAGGAAAGAAAATCACAATAGAACACCTACAGCACACTTCAGATAAAACACTGTATGACACTTCCTGTCAACCTCCAATCAAAAACCAGCCTATTTTCAGTCTTAAAGGACCTGAGAATGATTCATCCGAGCACGTAGTTATGAAGAAAAAATGAGATGAAAAATATTCCATCACAGTGTAGGATTTTTGTTCTTAAGTAAGAAAGATAAAACGTTAGAAAAGTGGCCTCTTTAAATGGTAATGGTGTGTTAAATGGAGCTCGGTGCGGTCATTCATATTCATTAACACAGCGATGCAGTGTGTGTGTGTGTCTCTTACTCTAGTAATGGAGGCGTTTGAAGTAAGTTTGCGTCTGGGTTTCTTCTTCCTCACCTCGTCCTCTTCATCATCTAGATACTGAAACACACACATAAGCCATTAAACGTTTGTGTGTGTGTGTGCATCCAGCCCTAAATGCCACAAACACACACACCCCCATATAAACACTACAATACAGCTTCAAATGCAATAAGAACTACTGAAGCACAATAGAAGCAAAATCGATTGAAAAAATTTAAAAAGAAATAGTGAAATATTTTTTTTTATTATAAAATATAATATATAAATATATAAAAATATAAAAATATTTTTGTTAAATTAACTGCACAATTAAATGAAATATTAAAACATTATTTTAAAATAACATTAAAAATGTAAGATTGGTTTGATTTAAATGTGTTAATTATATTTGTAAAATATTACATTTTATTTTACATTTACATGTAATATGATATCATTTAAAGTATATTTATTATTATTTGTCATTTAATAATGAATTGTATTAATTTTATAAAGTGTATAAAGTGTACTATTATATATTTACATATATATATACACACATATATATACATATACATTATATATATATATATATATATATACATACACACACACACACACATATATATATATATATACACACACACACACACACACGTAAAACAAGAAATGATTTGATAAACTGATGAATTGACTTCACATACATGATGAACAGGGTCGTCGCTGCCCTCCTGCTCAGACGAGTAACTCTCCTCCTCTTCCTCCGAGTAGTTATCAATGTCTGGAGATCGATCTGAGCCAAAGAAAAGTGTGTGAGTGCACCAGAACAATCCTATAAATTCCCTTCATTCACACTGTCAGTCTCTCACCGTTCATCTTGGCTTTGGGTCCCTCGTGGTCGATGGGCTGACTGGACAGAGAATAGACCCGGATCTCAGCCACGGGGACGGACACCTCCTTCAGCTGACTGTGCAGACCCAGGACCTGAGCACCTTCGCTGGGGTGCTGCATCACCTGAAACACCAGCAATCATCCATCAGCCACCAAAGCAATCCGTCTGAGAGACTGAGAGAGAGCGAGCTTCACCTCTGCCATGTTGATGAGGCCCAGCGCCAGCGTCTTGTAGCCCAGGATGGTCCGGTTCTTGTACCTTTTTCTCCTCTGCAGCATGATCTGCAGCTTGTTGGCGTCTCGTTTGAGGAAGTGTGGGTACTGCGAGGACACAGAGAGCTTTGTGAGCGCTGGCTCGAGGAGACGTGGACCTGAAGAGACTGACACTCACCTGTAAGGAGAACGTGAGCTGCAGGTCTGTTTCTGTTTGGCCGCTCGACGGCAGCAGGATCTCGTTGGACCGGAGGATTCGCTTCGAGCCCTGAGAGAAACAAACAGTGAAAAAACACCTTTATACACGGCCTTTAATATCTGTAGAAAAGAGCAGGAAACACTGAAAGAGTTTCAGAATAAGTCTCTCCTGCTCATCAAAGCCTACATTTATTTGGTCAAATATAGAGTTAAAAATGTTAAATATTATTACGATTAAAAATGGCTAATGTCTGTGTAAGTATCTTTTAAAATCAAATTTATTTCTGTGATCAAATCTTTATATTCTGTGATCGCATCTTTATTTTTAGCCTTGTTTCTTCAGTCTTCAGTGTCACATGATTCTTCAGAAATCACTGCTGCTCAAGAAACATGTCTTGTAATATATATATATATTGCATATTCGCTGGGTAAAAATACTGATTTCCTTCCAAATAGCTAAATAAATTACAAATAAAAAGCAAAAACAATAAATATCTTTTTTTTTAAACTGATAAAAATATATACATAATATTAAAAATGCATTTAAATATGCTAAATAAAAACATTTAAAAAGTTACAAATAAACACTAAACTAAATAAAAATACAAATAAAAAAACAAATACATGTAATATTTTTTTATCATTATAAATTAATGAATAACAAATTAAATAAACAATATTTTGAAATATATATATATATTTTTTAATTACACTGATTTTTTTTTTTTTTTTTTTTTTTTTTACAAATTACACACTTTTAATTATTTATTTATTTTTTAATCAAATTAATGCTGAATAAATCTTTCCAGCATAAAAGTTATTTTCTTTGGAAAATAGATTTAAATCACACACACTTGTTGTTAATATTAATAGAAACAGGATTTGCAGCATGTGATATTTTGGGGCGGGGCCTGAGTTCAACCACCAGGTTGTGCTGTGATATTATTGGCTGATATTATTTTGCTGTGGTTTCAGATGACATGCCCTGATAAAAGGCCAGAATGTGTTTTAAAGTGAACCGAGCTGATTTCTGTTTCTAAAGAATCACTCACCTGTAGTTTGACAGCGATGACCACAGACGTCAGATCTTTATCCAGCTCCTTCAGCATCACCAGCTTCTTCAGAGTCAGGTTGAAGAGCCTGCCAACACAATCCAATCAAATACATCATAACTCGGCATCATAACTTTCAATAAATCTGTTCTAATAGGACTGATGTAGTTTGTGGCGTGTCGGTTTGGTCTGCTTTCTGAGGGTCAGGGAAGGTTAGCGAGTCAATTATTTACAATCGCTCTCCTGAAATAGAGGCTCTTCAGACACAGATCAATGACAAGCTACTGTCCAGACCCCACGCACACACACACACCTCAGACGGGCGACGTGCAGCTTTACACATCAGCATTCAGTGCATTCAACTGATCTGAATACCATTTGTGGGATTGTGTGAATTTAAAACATGTAAAGGTTATCTTCATATACATATCCTGCATCTCTCAGCTATCTCACGACAGCTCACAATATTTGCAGTATATGAGAGAAATATCAAATAAAAAGGATGCAAGTGCAGAAAGAAATGCAGAAGACAAGATCATCCTCAGAGAAGCACACAGGAAAGACAATATCAGTGAAAACTACTAACAATAATGTTTTATTCATTTATAAGCAAAATGCAATACTATTTAAAATGTTTTTTTAAGTATGTAATTTTAAATATGTACCTATAACACACATATTATATATATATATGTTATTAAATAATTATGAACATTTCAATATACATATCAAGCTGTTTCTATTTGAATAATAATAATAATAATAAATATTAATTTAATAACAAATGACATGGAAATTAAATGTTTTATTATTATTTAATATATTATGATTATTACTTAAAATACTATATTTAATATTAAAATAATATGAATATACATTTTAATAACAAATAGAATGTACATTTAATCTGTGTACCTGTGTAATTACAAATACTTCATATATATATATATATATATATATATACACACACACACACACACACACATATATATACAAATATTATAAATTAAACAGTAATAGTTGTATAAACAAACTGTAAACAGTGTTTATATTTTTTATTAATATAAAGATAAACCGTAATCTCAATCAGTCATTTGTCAAACTGTCTGGACAAATATATGTGGGTCAATTGCTTCAGTTCAGTTTATTGTAACACAAACAAACAAAGAATCAAGCCCACAGCATCAGGTCAGAGGTCACGCCACACCGGCTGCAACTTAATTCACACAGCTATTGAAAAAGATGCTAGTCCGCCGCTTTCAGTGATTCACTTCATAACACTGACCACATACAGCACAAACACGCTCAGTCGCTCTCCTGCTTCTGCAACACAAGCCATATAGTGTGACATCAGCGCTTAACTACACAGACACAACCATTCAGCTGAAGACCTTTGCCTGCATTACTGGTCACATGGTTCTGTCATTGACTTTACTAAATGGGCCCAGGAATACTTCCAGAAACCAAGTCTGTGAACTCAATACTCCTTGGCATCTGGAGATGACAACTAAAGCTCAGGCAAAAGGGAAGCCATACATGAAAATGGTCCAGAAGCCCAGTTGTGTCCTGTGGGCCAATGATCATTTAAAATGGTTTCAAAGTGTTCTGTGGTCAGATCAGCCCAAATCTGGCATTCTTGTAGGAAATCAAAAGATTCATTTATTTTTTCATCCAAACCCCTCATGTGATTGGTTGATTTCATTTAAAGCAGTGTTTGTGAGCTATGAGCGCTACAAAAGCAGGACCTAGTGGTGAAGAATCAACCTACATTTTCATTCAGGTAACACAGGAAGACCAACAATAGGGGCACTTTAAAGAGAAAACGAGTTAATGGGAATGTTGAACACATTAAAGCAAGTTTGCTTTAAGCCAATCCAATCCAATCCAACTTTATTTATAGAGCACTTAAAAAAAAAATGCGAGGTTAGCCAAAGTGCTGTACACCGCCTAATAAGAGTAGGATACATCACAAATAAAATCAATAGCAGTAACACAGATATCAATCAACAAATCAAACTGAATTAAAAGCGAGAGTAAAAACATGTGTTTTCAGTGATGACTTGAAAACCATAAAGGAATCAATCTGTCTAAGATGCAATGGCAGCTCATTCCATAATTTTGCAGAGAAGGAACGGGCAGGGCAATAAGGCTGGAGCATATCTGAGATATACTGAGGGGCGAGGTCATGTAGAGATTTAAAAACAAATAAAAGAATTTTCAAATTGATACGAAAGCGATTCAAGAGCCAATGTAATGAGTAATGTGCTCTCGTTTTTTAGAACCAGTTAAAAGCCGCGCAGCAGCATTCTGAGCAAGTGACGCCTGGCTAAGCCCATAGTAAAGTGCATTACAGTAGTCAAAGCGATTTGTAATAAAAAGCGTGAATTAGAATCTCGAAATGATGCAGAGAAAGAAAAGGTATGGCTTTTGCCAATTGTCTTAATTGGAAAAAACTTGCTTTGACAACTGCTCTAATCTGAGCCCATTTTTACTCCTAGATTAGTTACAGCAGACTTTTGGTATTGTGACAAAACACCCAGATCTATATCAGCAACAGATGCATCGCTAGGAGCAAACAGTATAACCTCTGTCTTTGTATCGTTAAGATGTAACAGATTTACTGACAACCAGGATTTGATTTCCTCAATACAGTCTAAAAGTTGTCGAGCGGAATGAGTTTGCCTTAGTTTTAAGGGCATGTCAATTTGTAAATCATCCGCATAAAAATGAAAAGAAACACCATGTTTGCGGAGAATAGTCCCAAGAGGAAAGAGATATCGGGAGAAGAGAAGTGGGGCTAAAATAGAGCCTAGGGCCAATCCACAAACATTAGCAGCAGATGACTCAGACCCCACACAAACACTAAAACTTCTCTCTGTCAAGTATGATCTAAACCACTCTAGTGCACAGCCCTGGATTCCCACACAGTCTTTTAGTCGAGACAGTACAATATCACGGTCCACCGTGTCAAAGGCCGCAGTTAGATCGAGCAGAACCAAGACGACACAGTGACCAGAGTCTGTAGCTAGGAGAATATCGTTAAAAACTTTTAGTAGTGCGGTTTCTGTACTATGCAGGGTTTTAAAGCCTGACTGGAACACCTCTAAAATGTTATGTTCATCTAAGAACACATTCAGCTGACTAACTCTTTCTAAAATCTTTGAAATAAAAGGTAGTCTTGAGAGTACAGAAATGTCAAGACCAGGCTTCTTAATCAATGGCTGTACTATAGCATGCTTAAAGCCATCTGGGACAATACCATTAGACAGACACAGTACATCTGAAGCTACAGTTGGAAAAACCTCTTTAAAGAGACGGGGTGGAAAATGATCATTTGGAGAACCAGAGGGCTTCATGTGACCAACAATTTTATCTAGCAGAGGCAGACTAACCGGCTCAAATTGGTCTAATACAGCAGGGGGTGTGAATGGGGTTTTAGGCAAAAAAGGATGTATAAGGCCTCAACCTTATTTATAAAAAAGTGCAAGAAATTTTCACATACTTCATCTGAGGCTTCCAAGCAAGCTGTTTGTGGGGCGTTAATCACAGTGTTAACGCTTGTAAACAAAACACGGGGATTATTACTGTTGGAAGCAATAATATTAGAGAAATATTTAGCTCTTTCAATTTTTAGTCTTTTGATAATTTCGCCAGTTGTCTTTTAGGATTTGGAAGGACACCTGTAACCTGTCCTTTTTCCATTTTCTCTCCGCTATTCTACATTCACGCCTGGCTGCGCGTGTGATATCGTTCAACCAAGGCTCAGGACTACATTTTAAATGCCTAGTTTTCACCGGAGCCACAGAGTCTAAAATAGACAAGCATTTAGAACAAGAATAAAGCGCCTCTACATCAGCAACACTAGGATCAGCAACAGATTTTTGGCTAAAAATTGAGACGCAGTGGAGGACTTAACAACACTAAGCAGCTTTTTAACCACAGGGCATGGAAGCAGAAGATCAAGATCAGAAAACGATGCTTCAAACGGCTCTAAATTTGCAACACAAATACCATGTGTCAAAACTAAGTCAAGGGTGAGGTCATGCTCATGTGTAAGACCATCAACATGCTGTACAAAATCAAATGAATCAATAACGTTCAAAAAAATCTTTAACCAGTGGTTTATCTGAGCAGCAAACATGAATATTAAAGTCCCCAAGAATCAAAACACGGTCAAAATTTGGCATGATTTCAGCCAGGAAGTCAGTCAAATCTCCCTGTTATATTTTGGTGGTCTGTGAAAAATAGCGCAGAGCACTGGAAGAGACGGGCCGAGCTCAAACATACTGAGTTCAAAACTAGAGTAAAACGAGGGCAGAGTAAGTTGTCTACAGATGTATTTATTTTTGTAAGCAGTCACTATGCCACCCCCGCGGCCAGTTGTCCGAGGGGAATGAAAAAACGTAGAGTCGGGTGGTAAAAGTTTGCAAAGAGCACTTGACTCCCCGGCAGGCATCCAGGTCTCCGTGACACAGAGGAAATCCAGCTCATTTGTTATATGTTTGTAAGTCATTTGTAAGTTATGGAGGTTCACCCCGCGCCGGACCAGGTGGCAATGTAGACAACGATTCACTAACCCTTCATCCAGGCCGATCACTGGGAAGAGGCTAGATTCAATTGGGTTTCTGTAACGCCAAGACACAGAGCGGCGATCTGATGATGTAAACATCCGCATGAAAAAGCGACAAGCCGGCCTTAAGCTTCACCTCGTGGCGTGGGGTACAGGTCAGCTGCTACATCCAAGAGAAATGGATGGCAGGTTTTCGCAGAGTTTCCAACAAATGATCGCAAATTTAGAAGCGTATGTCGATCACAGACATACAGAGAGTCTACATTTAATATCACAATAGTAAAAATCAACATAAAAACAATAAAAGCTCGGAGAGACAGACGGCCGGCCGCACACACTGGCGCCATCTTCTGTTTAAAAAAAAAAACCCTGAAAGCTAAAAATTGATTGTTTTTGTCTTTTTTATGAGCCTTTCATGAGTCCTGGTGTCCTCTACAGCGGACATAATATACATAAACAAAATATTTATTGTAATTAAATGTAATTTTTTCTTTTTTTCTGATGCTCTACACAATGTAACGACAAAAAGAAATATTAAATTCACAAAGCTTTTTGCTTCTGGTTCTCGAGCCCTCCATTAAACAAGCTGTTAAATACAGACTCTCAGACAGACGGTTTCTGCACGAGAACTAACTCTCTGAACCAGACTCAACACTCCTGCTGCTTTCTTTGATTAATAATACATGATCCTGACCGCTCCAGCGCGTGTGTATGTGTGTTTGCATTTACAGGACGTCACACCTCCAGCATGAGTTCATCTCCCATAAATCAGGTTATCACAGTCATAAAGCTGAAGATAAAAGCTGCTTGGGTTCATAAAATCTGAGCAGACAGCTACTGTGCAAGCAGAGCTAATGTTAATAAAGATCAGATGAAGCACAGACACAGCTGACCTGCTCAGGATCGACTACACCGACTGGCTGTTAAAGCATCTATTGTCAAACGAAGATAAACACAATTACACCCTAATCGTACACTACCACTAATAACATCGTTATCTGTCATTTATATTAATAAATACGGAACTATTTTTGCAGCCATTCAAAATTTGGATCAGTAGGATTTACTTTTTTTTTCTGCAATCACCAAGGTTGCATTTACCATTTAATTGAAAATATAGCAAAACAGTAATAATGTAAAATATCATAAATTACAATTTTTGTGCAAACTGTTATGCATTATATTTTTATTTCAGGATCTGTAAAAATAAATAAAATAAAATAAATAACAACTCAAAACAAAAAAAATAAATGTCAAAGTACATAAATCACATAAATCAATAAATGGAATATGAATTATTGATATGATTTAAAAGTAAAGAGTCAAAACAAATAAGTAAAATAATAAATGGATCGTGCATAACTAATGTGATTTAAAAATAAACATCAAGGTTTTTGTGGAAACTATGATACATTGTATTTTTTCAGGTTTGTCTGATGAACAGAAAATCAAACGAACAGCGTTTATTTGAAACGGAAATCATTTCTGACGTTATAAATGCCCTTATGGTCACTTTTGATCATTTGACTGCTGAATAAAAGTATGAATTTCTTCTTACTGTCCTCGAGCGCTCGTTCATTAAAGCTCCTGAGGGCTGAGCGTCTGCTGTCACACACAGAGGTCAGAGGTCAGAGTCCAGTGCTGTGATCTACACTCCCTTCAGCTACAGACAGCACATGTCATCCGTCATCACAGCCTCTTTCTCTGATCACAGGTCTGCACCAGAGCAGCTCACCGCAGGCCTCTGAGAAACAACCGCCGAGCTTGTGCTTGTGTTTACGCACTCAACTACAACACTCAAAAGAGCCTGTGTGAGGACGAGAACATACAAGTGAGATGTACAAATAAAGAGAGTCAAGGAAACGAATAAAACGCAAAAAAAACGTAAATACATACATTTGTCCACAAGTCAAAACAAACATAGAAATGACTTCAGACAAAAAGTAAAAAACAACAACAAATCAACAGGTAAAAAAATTATAAATAAGAGTCAAAACAAAGAAGTCACATGAATAAATAAGTCGATAAGTAAAAAAAAAATGTAAATAAGTAAAATAATTAATTAATAAGATCATGAATTACTTTAAAATAATTTAAATTATTAAAAAATAATAATACAAATTAGTATAGTATAAAAATATAAGTAAAAAAGTGAAAAAAGCAGTAAGAAAATAAATAAATAAAAAATAAATAAATATAATATTTCAAAAAGGCAACAATTAAATTAAGTAGAAATGTGAAGGAAGCAGAAATGTCAAGAATCAAATAAATAAATGGTCAAATAAGCAATATTATAATTCAACATAATACATGTATCTCTCTATCCATCCACCCTCCTCTATATATCTGGAAACAGTGTTGCTGATTCTTATTGACCTATAAATGTTAACATTCAACGATTCTATAGTTTTTAAACTATAGTGTGAGAATGAAAATAAACCAGTATAATTCTTTAAGGTATGTGCCATAAACGTATTCCTGTAGAAATATCACAGATCACATGCTAACAGTCAGTGAATGAGACCTAATGAGGCTTCCTAATGTATTCTGCTCACACACTCCTGTACACACACCTGACCTTGACAAGGAGGACGCGTTTATAACACACACACACACACACACACACTCCCCAGCGCCTCTCATTACACGACCGATTTTCCATGACCTTCAGCACAAACACTGGTGGAAGGTGATTGGCTCTTTGTTGTCACACATCTGTGTGTGTTTTCATTGCCAGCGTCTCTGGAGTACCTGTCTTCTCTCAACACCAACACACACTCTCTCTGTTCCTCCACCCACCTCCACCTCTGCTCTCTCTTTCCAACAAAGCTACGCATCTTCTAGCTCTTATTCTGCTCTGTTCAGCAAAGATGCTGTCTCTAAAGAATAAGTCAATCAACAGATAAATAAATGAAATACAATACACAGTATATATGCATTTTTCTTTTTTAGATTACATATGAATAATCTGTGTGGGCAGGTTTAAATAAAATATATAAATATAAAAATGTAAAAATATACCATGTAAATAAACAATGCATGTATTGATTGTATATTTTATATGATAAAATATCAATCATTTTAGATTTTCAATATAAATATGTATATATATATATATATAGAGAGAGAGAGAGAGAAAAAAATTATATATATATATAAAATAATAAAAGAAATCTACATATAAATTGTATAGTTTAATACATGTTGATATATATAGATAAATGCAAACTGACAAATCCCTGATATACATTTCATCTGGAAATGAAAAAAAAAAATTATTTTAAAATGTATTTTTATTGTAATGGTGTCCTTTAAGAGTAAACTCTTCGAGACTTTGTTTCCAGGGTTCAGTGTTTGTAATCTCACAGTAATAATGAAGGGTTTGTGTAATGGACATGACCTGATATCAGCCTAATTACAGAGTCTTATTTAACACTGACTAATCAGCTCAACACACACACACACACACACACACACACACAGCCTGTTAATCGCCGCCAGGGTGTGATTTCCTACTAAAGTCACATTAAAGCGCATCACAGTAACAGACGGCATGTTTCTCTGCTCCGATCCAGACACAATTAAACGCTCAAAGCAAACAAACTGGATAAAGCCCAATCCATTAATCAGCCCGGCGCAGCTGTCCTGAAGAGCTCATCCAAACATCACAGAAGCTGAGCGCCGCCGTGCATTATGGGATTGAAAGAGTTGAGCATTCTTTGACTTTATGCGAATGTTGAGACACCAAGTTTCCACCGATCGCAGTGAAAAGTAGACGAGGTAAGATCTCGCCGTATGTTTGCTGAACTGCTGGAGATCACCTGTCGATGAAAGTCAGCCACAGAACCATAAAACCAGTCATATTAGATCAGGAAGCTGGATAAATAAGCTTCCACTGATGTCTGGTTGGTTAGGACAGGACAATGTGTGAAAATCTGGAATCTGAGGGTGCTGAAGAAATCCAAATATTGAGAAAACGTTTTGGCTACTGCGCCTCTTAAGAGGTTTTATCCTGCAGGGTCACAAAAAATATGGCTGGGTGAGAAAAACATTGTCTGTATTACAGGTATTATACAAATGCATTAGTTCACACTTAAAGTTCACACAAACGTAATGTAATAAACCCGTTATAAATAAACTTTTATTTCATATAACTACGACTGTAAAGCCTTTCATTTTACTGGTGTGTGTTATTCAGGGCAGTCTCTATAGATCAGGTTTTAGGTCTGTACATTATTTACATTTTAGTCATTTAACAGACGCTTTCATCCAAAGCAACTCACAAACGAGGACAATGGAAGCGATCACAATCAACTCAAGTACTATGACGAGTCTCAGTTAGCTAAACGCAGTACATGTAGAAAGAAATGATATAATAAATAAAAGAAACCCGATAGAATAGAAAACAAGAGAGGCCTTTGTGTTAATTGCATAATAAACAAAAACAAAAAACAAATCGATAGGACACGAAACGATTACAGAAGCTAGTGTTCGTGCAGGTCTCTGTGAACGCGCTCACATCCTGAACCCGCCGTTCTGAGAGACATGTGGTGTTTACTCGAACGCTTCCTGCTGAAATCACGCGGATGTTCCCGACTGAGCCGGAGCCAAACACCCGAGCCCCGCAAGAGCCTCTTATGAGTCCACATTACTGACAAATCACACACCACAGTGTCATTCGCCTCTGAGTGTGTGTTAACGAGCAGGGTTTGGGAATAACTAACCAGTACTAGCAACTCTAGTAGTGTTTCCCAGCAGCTGGTTACAAAACATCTCTGCTTTACTGCTCTTACAACTGTACTGCAAACTGATACAATGTGCAATCATAATTAATACTCATTAATAGAGCTGCATACAATATGAAATGCTTTTGTGCATCACTTGTAACTCTATCCTGGTGTTTTATTGTGATTGTGCCAGATGGTTGTAGTAGAATATTAGTTATGCTTAATTATATGTGATATTAAATAATAATCAAAACAATGTAATTAAACAAAATGATTTAAGTGGAGCTATTTTATTATATATGTGCAAGATAAGTAATTTCAGTAGTAGTAGAAATAATAATAAATCAGAATTATTATTATTACATTTTTATATAGTATATATATATATATATATATATATATAATACTAAATAAATGGTAACCAAATTATTTGATAACATTTTAGTTAAATAAATAATTTCCACCAATATAAAATTGTTTTAGTGTGTGTGTGCCAGATAATTAATGTTTTTAAATCACTAATAATAATAATAATAAATGTAAAAGAAAAATCTAAAATTATCATTTTACAATATCATATAAACTATGATTAATTAAATTATCAGCTACATAGGTCATAATCAAAACTATTTTATAAAATACAATTATTTAAATCCTGCTATGCATAATTTTCATATACATTTATTTTTGAATGTTAAATGCTGCTGCGCATAATTTTTTTACAATATGAATTATGATTTTGTTTTTGTATCTTAATGCCAGGGGCCTGTACCATGAAGCCGGATTAGCTGGCTAGCCAGGTAAGTTTAGGATTAGTTTGCACCAATCCTGGGTTTTAGGTACCATGAAAGAAACTTGGCTTCAATTGGTGTTCATTGCCATGGTAACTTGTACTGCACAGCTAACCTGTAACCTGTAAACAAAGAAGCTTCATCATGGTACCAATAATGCCTGATTGCATCAGTTTGGATTTGTCAACCCAAAAC
This sequence comes from Enteromius unitaeniatus, assembly GCA_032359435.1. Classification (NCBI taxonomy): domain Eukaryota; kingdom Metazoa; phylum Chordata; class Actinopteri; order Cypriniformes; family Cyprinidae; genus Enteromius; species Enteromius unitaeniatus. The sequence continues at coordinate 1,162,016 of JAUMHI010000043.1, read as the reverse complement.
TAATCCTGTAACTCTGACTTTGTTTAGCCACCATCATGGTACAGGCCCCAGCTAAATAAAAAAATAATAAGACAATCATTTATAAGATGTAGTAAGCTGAGTGAAAATTGTCTGTTAGTAGTCGTTGTCCTCGGCTCTGAGATTGTTGGGAAATGAGCAAAGGCAGGAAATGGAGCTGTCAGAAGCTCACTTCCTTTTCATCCGCTTTCACTTCCTGTTCAGTGTTCTCCTCGTGTTACCCATTAATCACAAGCTAAAACACGCAGCTCTCCTTCATATCTCAACACGGTTTACACAGAAGCATGGCTAACAAATCTGCTTTAGGACCAATAATTTAAGGCCAAACATGTTCAATGTTCAAAGAACCAATCAGCTCGCTTGGAGAGACTGCAGGCAGCCAATCACGTGGCTTCTGAGACCTCAGATTCAGTTCATTATGAGTTAGAGACACAAATCATCTCCTGTTGTCTTCTGAGCTGTTGTCTGAGCTGTCAGCATTGTTATGTGTGTGTGTGTGTGTGTGTGTGTGTGTGTGTGTGAGAGATATGCTTGCAACTATAAAGTAAACACACAAGTGACTGAACATAAAGAGGCTTTATCCTCATCAGCCTCACAGATGAGAAAGTGTGTGCGTGTGATTAATATGCAGGTCACATACTTGCACAGACACAGAGAAACTGCAAGACCAGAACACACCGCCGATGCTCAACACACACACACACACTCACACTCACACTCACACATACACTCTCTCACACACACTCACACACACACACACTCACACTCACACACACACACACACTCACACACACACACACTCACACTCACACACATACACTCTCACACACACACACACACACACAGGGACTTTCCATTGGCTTTTGTTTTCATGCCGAGCTAATAACTCAGGATAAAATCCTCTAATCCACACCTACATCAAACCCCAGACAAACCTTTATTGTACTCGTATATCAGCTTTAAAGTCGTCTAAGACTATTGGCTGATCTCCACACACACACACAGCGCTGATTAGAAATGAGAGCAGATGTGATTAGCATAGACTCATTCAGCTGCTCCAGTCTCTTCTGTCCTGAAGAGTCAAAACAAAGCTAACGTTCAAACAAAAATGCATCAGTCTGACAACAAAATGCTCAATACATTGATTTCAGAATTTAATAAGTTACCAAAAATGAGCGATTGCGTAACAGAGATCATCTCGATTGCACACAGCACGCTGACCGTGAGAGACTTACATCAGAACATAGCTATTGCATGACATAGATCTGAGAAAAATGTGTTCAGACAGTGGAAGAAGATAAGATAATCAGAGCCGATTTAGGTCAAAATCAGACAAACCATCTAAGATGAGTTCACAAACAAAAAACAGAATATATATATATATATATATATACAGTACAGGCCAAAAGTTTGGACACACCTTCTTATTCAATGCGTTTTCTTTATTTTCATGACCTCTTGAAGCTCATGGAGAGAATGCCAAGAGTGTGCAAAGCAGTAATCAGAGCAAAGGGGGTTATTTTGAAGAAACTAGAATATAAAAGATGTTGTCCGTTAGTACATAACTCCACATGTGTCCATTCATAGATTTGATGCCTTCAGTGAGAATCTACCAATGTAAATGCTCATGAAAAGAAGAAAACACATTGAATGACAAGGTGTGTCCAAACTTTTGGCCTGTACTGTATATATGCTTTTATATAAATGGTGGGAAATTAACAATTAGAGGAAATTATGACTGATTCAGCATGACCCAAGGAATCACAAAATGTTTTTTCCTATAGCCCTTATGATTAAAGATTTGGCCTGTTGGTGGCGCTAGAGAGTTTGAGTTAGAGAGTCCAAGTTTGCAGTGTTTAATATTCAGACCGTCTTCTATCTGTGTCCTAAATTTCATAACTCTCCCACAAGCAGATCTATGGGTTACCAGAAGAGGAAGAAACAGCAAAGAAAACATCCGTATTACGCAAAAAGGATACATTCTGTACATGTTGCAGTGTTTATGTTCGTTTGATGAAAGTCATCGTGGTTTGCTGTTGTTTTTGCCTTTCAAAATATACTTTGCGTTCAGCAAAAGTAAATCATGCAGCTTTGAAACAACATCAAATAAGTAAACAGGACGACAGGATTTTCATTTTTGAGAGATGGGTCCCTTTAAGGTATTGATTTAGGATCAATACGAAGTACTGGTGTCACTGCAAAGAGAAAATTTTGTTACTCAGCCAAAGCCATTGTGTGTGTGTGTGTGCGATCCAATTTCTTTTTTTAATACAGAGCGAATTGATCGAGCTCCCTCTCATTAGCACTTTAGCTCTGAGCTGGTGACACACACACACAGAGATGATCTTCATCACTGAATCCATCACACAGGATGAAGAGACTCGTGATGTCAAGCAAGTGACTTTCACGATCAATCACACCTGAGTCATTTCTCAGGTAGAAAGTCTTGTGTTACATCACAGCAGGTTATTCTGAGGAACAATTTTAGTCCTGGAGACATCAGGGTATTGTTGTTCTTTTCTATTATGTATTATTTTTATGATGTTTTATACAAATATTGATGTGTCCAGAAATGTCTGCATCTACAGCATTTCAAAGATTAAATGTGAACACACAGTATATATATTCTAATATTTCACATACACAGTGAATCAGCATATTAGAATGATTTCTGAAGGATCATGTGACACTGAAGCAGAGTGGAGTAATGATGCAGAAAATTCAGCTTTGATCACCAGAATAAATTACATTTTAAAGTATGTTAAAATATAAAACCATTGCTTTAAATTCCAATGATATTTCATAATTTTACTGTATATTTTTATTTTTTTCTATCAAATAAATGTGACCATAAGAAATGTCCTTAATGGCAATTTTTTTATATATTTATGGTAGGAAATTCACAAAATATGTTTATGGCACATGATCTTTACCTAATATCCTAATGGTTTAGGCATAAATACAATGTATCTTTGGCTACAAATATAGCTGTGCTGCTTATGACTGCTTTTGAGCTCCAGGGTCACACATATAAACTCTGAAAAGCAATATTTAAAATATAAAAAGCTGAAGTCATATTATACAGGCTTTCAAACACAACTGAGTCACGTCTCCAAAATAAAGTCAGCAGCAATATTTCAACATCAGCAGATTTCATCCGACAGTGAACAGGATGTGATGTCACGGAAGATTAAGTATCTAATGAATCTGTCACTCATTTTGCCGCTTCCTCTTCCTGTCGCCTCGTGCCATCTCTCTGTGTCAGGTCACGTGCTGATCGGAGAATTTCCTACAGCATCGGATCATCTGCACACATCCATCCAACACACACTAAACAACAGAATCCCTCCCGAAGAAACATGATGGCCCTCATCATCATCATCTAATGCTAAGGACAGGTCTGAGATCAGTGATTAGTGCTGCAAGCGTGTTTAATGTCTGAGATGGGTTCAGGTGAAGGTGACAGAAGAGCTCGGCTGATTGGACCAGAATCACTCTACTGTGTGTGTGTGTGTGTGTGTGTGTGTGTGTGTTAGCCCCACGGGAACAATCAAAAGATCCTGCAGTTTAGTCATCATGCTGTGAAGACAATAGGCCTTCAGTTGACTCCTGTGGATAATACTGTGTGTGTGTGTGAGTGACAGAGTGAGAATAAGATGGACTCTGTTGTTTACTTTCTTTGCGCATAAAAATCAATATGCTGTTGATGCAGATCATTGCATGAAACACTTCTCTCTTAATCTGAGGTGTGCTATTACTTTCCAAAGATGTCAGGATTATGATTTCCAAACATATCCCACAGATTTAGATGAAGAGACCAGAGCAAAGACTTCAGGGTACATTTTAGCTTTTGATAGGTTAATAACCTGTGGATGCTTATAAAGTCACACCTCAAACACAGAGCCTCTTTCTTTGACATCATGAGAAAATAAAGAGAAATCAACCAAGACGTCAGGAAAAAACATTGTGGACCTCCACAAGTGTGGCTCATCCTTAGGTGCGATTTCCAAATGCCTGAAGGTCCCACGTTCATCCGTTCAGACAATAATACACAAGTATAAAAAAAACATGGGTACAACCATCACACCGTTCAGGTATGATGAGTCCCAGAGAGGAACGTTTTTTTGGTGCGATATGTTGGAATCAACCCCAGGACAACAAAATAAAGCTTGGGCGCAAATGGGTCTTCCAAATGGACAATGACCCCAAGCATGCCTCCAAATTAGTTACAAAGTGGCTTAAGCACAACAAAGTCAAGGTATTGGAGCGGCCATCAAAAAGCCTGATCTCAATCCCATCGAAAATTTGTCTGCATGACTAGAAGGCCTACAAACCTGACCCAGTTACACCAGTTCTGTCAAGAGGAGTGGGCCATAATCCAGATAATTTTGTAGAAAGCTTGTGGAAGGATACCACGAAACGTTTGGCGCAAGCGAAACAGTTTCAGGGCAACTCTACCAAATACTAAGGAAGTGTAGGTACATTTTTGAACGACCAAATTCATTTAAAAAAAATCCATAAAATTATCCCTCGATTCTGACATTTAACATATTTATTGATCTAAAACAGAAAAAAAAAGTTTACTCTAACGCAAGTACACACCTGCATCATATATATAACACTGGGCACGTGGTTTTTGGATTTTATTACCAATTATTGCGCCTTTAAATGAAATCAACCAATCACAGGAGGGTTCGGGAAAATCAATTGATAAATGAATCATTTGAGAGTTAAAAATACACGCATATTAACATTAAGAAAATGAAAGTGTTTTTTGGTCTTGCATGTTGGGGACTTCCAAAACCAAAATATGAACCTTTCGTAACCCATGATGGGGGCACTTTGTTTGTTGAACTGTTGTGTAAAATGAATACAATCACATTCAGGATCACACTCACGTGCTGATATTCAGGAAAACTGCACTCTTGCTTGTGTGATAGCATCATTTACATTAACCATCTTAAGACAATAAATAATCACACCCCTACTAGCAGCCACACAAAGAAAGACGACAGGAATGTTTGGTGCTGCAGAGATGAAACACTTCACTTTTAACAAACAAACTGAGCCAAACCCAGCAGATTCTTATTTTCTGATGCTCCTGAAGTCCTGCATCTCTCCTCATCGTGTTCTCCGGACACAATCTCTCATTCTTCATCTCGTGAGTCTGTGTCTGGCCATAATCCTCCGGAAACATCTCTCTATCACTCTCACGCACGTCATGACACTTTACCGGTGTGTGTGTGTGTGTGTGATCATAGCAAATACATATCACTAGAAAAATCACTAACGAGATCTCATCATCTCAATTTTTAACATATTGTTCAACATATACTAAATATAGCAGTGATCTCTTTTCTCAAGAGCTTCAGAAGAAGCTGTGCTCAGACTTACTCAAACACCAAAGTCTGTAATCCAAACACCTCAATATGAACCCAACGCCTCTTGTCCAATCATCCGAGCTGCTCCACATGTGGCTCCATACTCTTACTGGAAGTCAATTACAGACAGATTTGGGTCTATTTTTATTTCTACTTCTAAGAAATCGTAGCAGAAACATCTGAGATCACTCCTCCGTGTCTCTGCTCGCACTGTTTCACAACCGCATACTTTGTGTGTGTGTGTGTGTGTGTGTGTTGGAGTGTACCACACACACACACAAAGTATGCGGTCACATCACACGCACACATCTACATACCACAAGTTGTGCAGCAGTGCTCAGGTTTCTCACGCAGTGTCCTGTCGTAACAAACAGTGCTGCTCTACATGCACTTCAGGACTTCTGTGCCAAATTTGAGGGATAGTAAGATTTTTAAATGTTTACAAAAGGTTTCTATTTCAAATAAATGTCCCATTCATTAAAAAAAACATTTAATCAACTGTGTAAAAGGAGTGATGCAAAGCCAATTTCCCACAAGCTAAAATGATTCATGGAAAGTTTGTAATACAGTTTTTTTTAATTTCTCAAAGATACAAAACGATTAAAAACGCTAATTTTCCCGTCAAAAACGGCTCTCTGTTCTGTGTACTTCCCCTTTAAATCCTCACGAGCTCCACTGACTCCGCCCCTCTTTTCCGAGGCGCTCTCTGAGGATCTTTTTTTAGCAATATTCATAATGAAACTTGTTAATCAGCACATTATTAGGAAAGGAGATTTGCAAAGATTCATTAAAATACATATTCACTGCTTCTGTAGGTGAGGCTGGATCATGAATGATTCTCGGGAACATTAACACATTTCTGTTGATCAAGGGCGGGTTTCCCTTCAGAACCAAACTTAGCGTTAATCCTCCGCGTCTTCAGTCTCTCAGATGTCGGGGTAAATAACTACTGCTATGTTCATTAATACATTCAACAACAAAACAGCTCAATCTCTCAGGAGTCTTGCTTGTCTCTGC
>JAUMHI010000043.1:1137401-1153090 GCA_032359435.1 Enteromius unitaeniatus | reverse complement strand
CAGAACGTTCCCGATAGGTTTACAGAACGTTCCCGATAGGTTTAAAGAACACTCCCGATAGGTTTACAGATAGGTTTCCAGAACGTTCCCGATAGGTTTAAAGAACGTTCCCCTAACCTACAGGGAATGTTCTATTTACGTCACAAAAACTTTCCTGGCTAACCAACAGGGAACGTTATGAGAACCAAAAATTGTTAGCTGGGATGTTGTTGTTTTTCCTGTTTTTTGTTCTTTATTTTTGTGATTTTGTTACTAGTGTTGTATTTTTGTATAGCTTACTTGATCATTCTAAAAAAAAAGGAAAAAGATTTTAGTACTTTATAACACTTTTTTAATAGCTATAGCATTAGCTAGATATAATCAAAGGTGCACATGTATTATGATTTTATATATAAAAATGGATTAATTATGGGATGCATTTGCCATATTCTGCCTCAAGGTGGCGGTCTTTCTCAGAATATAACTAAAAATCTGTGCAGAAAAAAATCTTATAGTGATCTTGTAGTTTATATATATATATATATATATATAGGTTGTATGTTTATATATAACCATTAGTTAAATTAATTATATTTATATGTTATTTTTATCCGTGTTGCTTGTTTTATGAGGTCCAGTCTGGTGTTGCGTCGCGTCGAACGCTAAAGCGCGCTCTGTGTCACGCATTGCGCAGACGCGCCTGGATCCGCTGGGCGTGTGTGCTGCTGGGGGGTGAAATCAAACTACACCAATTCCAGATGTTCAGAAGATCGAATAATAGTCAGAACCACTGGATTATATGATCTCTGCTCACACTCGGAAGCGCACTGAAAGAAAAACTCAAAGCGCGAGGTGAGTCTAACGCGTGTCTGCAGCCGTGCAAACGAGACTTTGACACTTTGTCTCACTTTTGTAGTCTACTTTCTCTCACGTCGTAAAGTAAGGTAAAGTTGTATTATAAATCATTTGTTTATCAGGCAAAAGTCACATCTTTTTTAGAGTTTAACACGTCAAAAGGTGTGAACTTCATTTCCTTGTTTTGCAAACTGGCCATTATTAGCTCTCTTACTGTTTGCATGCAAGCGTTGCTGGTATAAGCTGGTAAATCATCCAGTGACGTGTTTAATGTGTGAATGCATGCTGCTGAATCAGTTTCTGAGAGCTTGTGTACAGCTTGATTGGATTCACACTGACTTCTCAATAGCATCTGAATAGTTTGAGGCTGAATGCATGCATGCATGGCTATTAAAAGCCCTTTAAACACACACATGGTCAGCTGTTGTGGTCAGGGAGGGTTTACTGAATGACACAGGAAGGGAGAAAAGCAAGTGCCGTTTATATCTTACCTTGTTGAAATGGAAACAAGGAGAAACAAACTTGCAGTTCTTGTTTTAGATGCTATAGACTCCCAAATATCCTTGCGAGAGGGACCACCAACCTACTATAAAAACCCTCCACATATATATTAATACCAAATTTATACTGCATGTTTTAAAAATGTCTAAAATAGTATTTGTAAAGCATTTAGTTACGCTCTTCTAATACTGCATTGTTAACTTTATTAGTTTTAATTATTTATTCATGCATTACTTTTATTTTTTGTATCTATTTATTTTTACATTAGTTTGAAAACCCCTGCTCCTTTCAGTGTCTTTTAGGCTGTGGTATTTTATTCCGCTTTGTATTAACATCACATCTCACCTGGATGTAACCTGAGCCTGCGCTGCGCACAGAAGTGTTATTCTGCCTTTGTTGACCTGTGATCGTATCACAGCAGAGACTAAAGCAGCATTTCTCAGACTATTTACATTAGGAAGAGTGGGCATGTGCCGTGGCTTACAGGAGTCAAACCGCAGAGGAAAGAGTGTCATTGTATGGATATAATAGCGATGGGTGTTGTCTGTGAAATCTCTGAATGACTCCCAAAAATACGGGAAATTCTACCTGTAGGCTACAGTGACCTGAGCTCTCCATACTGCTGCTGTTTATCCACATCAGGAAAGAGTGTTAAATGTTGTTTATGTTTAGTATATATAATGCATGTATATGCACACACACACACACACACACACACATGCACGAAGAAAATTGTGTATCTATACTATTCAACACATTATATAACATGGCTGGTGTTCTAGTGTCTGTTTGAGGTCTTGTGGAACACATTTTTCCTCAAACGGTTTCTCAGTAATCTTTTTCTCTGTATGTGAGCCTCTCTCTGATTGGTCGACTGCATCTGTTTAGTGACTGAGGTTTCATGATGTGTCTTTACTTGTTTTTCTTTAGTCATCTCTCATCAGCCCATCCTTCGCCAGAGAGCTTACACCCCCACCAGAGAAAAATACAATATTTATTTAGGTGTTTTTGTGAGGTTCACTCTGATAAAGTCAGAAATGAAGTGAACATGAACATATATTTCATGAGGATGGAATAATGTAAGAGTGAAGCTCATGAATCATGCACTGTAAAAAATTACAGTGATTTTAACAGTAAAACACTGTGAAAATGCTGCCTTAAAGCTAAATTGCTGTAAAATTTACAGGGAAAAACGGTAAACTGACATTCCCAGAATTCCTTGCACTGCATTTTAAATTTAGTTTGAATTCGATGTTTTTTCTTTGAAGTAACTATGTTTCTTCATGTAATTCATGCAATGTTGTTAAATGAACGTTCATTTCATATTTCCTTCTATATATGTTCATATTTTAAAGCTGCTAGTGATGGGCTTTGGTTCATCATGTGACTTTCTCATCATCACCTGTATTTGGTGCCTATCAGTGTATTCCAAAGCTACAAAACAGATTCAGTACTTTAATAGGCTTGTAAATGAACATTATATCATTTCATGAAATTACGGTATTTAACTGTGAATTTAACCTAAAACAGTAAAACCTAATTTGTTACTGTATTTTTTGTATTTTATTGTTTTTGCACTGTAAATTTGACAGACTTTTTTTTTTTTACTGTGTGTCAAGAAACACTCACAGCATTTTCCAAAAGCTAAAGAAAGTGATAGTCTCTACAATCTACTTGCGCTTAATATGTTTTTGGGCAATGCAACTCTGAATATATATACCCCAGACGTATAAACAATATTTTCTCTTTCTCTTTTCAGTTGTTTTGTTTAATTATGTACATATTAAGTGCACTGAAATAAAAAAAACCTGTAGAAACAATATTCAGAAATCTCTAGTAAAATGGATTACAAAAAAGAGATGTGCAATTTTGAAGGAGAAAGACACATACTATTTTCTTATGAAACAGTCTGAAATCATTGTTTTACTAAATAAAAAGATTGTTCACACACACATATATAATATAACCAGGGCCTTTCTGCATGAGCATATAGTGTATTCATGTTATTTATGAGTCTTCTGTAAATCACAGAGCTCATTTACTCTGCTGGATGTGTTATGGGAGGTGTCTGGAGATTTGCCAGGAGAGTCTGACATGGATCCTCATCCTGAGATGACCAGGAGACGTTCAGAAAGAGCTGGTGTGAACAAAACAAAAAATGCATGACAGGAAACCAAAGAAACTCACCAGAAAATCAGCGCTAAAGACCTGCAGTATCATTTAAAATCATCAATCTTAGCTTGAATGCATGAACGCTAAGTCACAGTTTGAGCTCTGAACACTCTTGTTTGTCCTGCTGGCAAACATCCACTCCGTTTATTACAGTCTTGGCAGCTCGTCTGTGTCTTTCCATGAATCTCACACACCACACCCTTCCACTGCTCTACTTTCTCTCATTTGTTTGAATGGCTCTCATGTCAGTGTGTTCACGAGCACAGTTCCCATAAGACTTCAACAGATGACACGACTAAAAACATGTAGTTTAGAGTTAAAGGCCGTTTGACCGAGATTCAGCTCTAAATATGAGCACAGGGCACAGGCTTGGCTAATATTTGAGTATGGTTGAGCAAACAAAGGTAGCGTGAATCAGAACGGTGAGTAAGCAGTACTTGGTTCCTCAGGTTTACCGCAGTGTGAGATATACGAGTAGAGGAGGGGGAAGGTATATTAGACCGGTTTAACAAGCTCATTCCTTCACGTGCTCAGCAACGGATGCTGTGCAGTGAATGGGTGCCGTCAGAATGAGAGTCCAAACAGCTGATAAATACATCACAATCCACAGCACTCCAGCTCATCCGTTAATGTCTTGAGAAGACAGAAGCTGGATGTTTGTAAGAAACAAATCGATCAAGTTGTTTAAAGTTGTGACAGCAGAGTTCAGGCTTTGTTTGAAACAAATGCTAGTTTGTTCTGATTTCAAAGGCGTATTTAAGCACTGTGTAGTCAGATTGTCCTGTGGGAAACTTTCTTAGGTTGAAATTGTAAAAAAAACTGCTATTTTCACCCGAAAAGTGTCATCTCACTCTCAAGTTGTAATTAAGAATAGTGATTAATATTGCCATAAAATTGGACTCCTTAAGCTGTTAACTCATCCCTTTCTGTGAGTCCACAAGAAATTGGAGATACATAAAGCATCAAATACTAAAGTAAGCATAACTGTACACAACCTCTGCCACTGTTCATCTTGTCCTAGCTAGACAGTATAAACGATGAAAAAAAAAAGTGAAATAATTGAAATGAGAAGGTTATTTTATTATATTTGAATTCATTTAAAGCCTCTCTTCTCTTTTTTTCAGGACTTCTGAACCAGATCTTTATTGGCAGCTGGTTGAATAAATGACATCCAGCATCATCTTTCACACTGAATTAACATATTCATTCTACTCCTCATTTCCTGCATTGTGATTGGCTCGTCTCCCTCCCTCGTTCTCACTGGCTGTCTGGGATTACGTGGTCTGTTAGTGCCGGTCCCAGTAAAGCGGGTGAAAACATGGAGCCCATTTACGCCACAGGGATGGCGGCGAAGCTGAGGAGTCAGTGGGACAGAGATGCTGGTTTGGGTCAGAACCACAATGCTTTGAAGTTCCTGGGACAGGATTATGACTCACTGAGGGCCCAGTGCCAACAGACCAGGAGCCTGTTTGAGGACCCTCTGTTCTCGGCCAGCCCTTCTTCTCTGGGATTCAATGAGCTGGGTCCAAGATCCTCCAAGACGCAAGGTGTGCGGTGGATGAGACCGACGGTGAGCTGGCCGCAAGGGTTGCATTTATTTATTTTTTCTTCCTTCATACTCCATCCCTGCTCGCTGGTCCTCTTCTTTTCCAATTGACTTATTTAATAGGAACAATTCATCAAAAAATGAAATGTTCTCACCCTTCATTCGGGATGTAGATGGGTTTGTTTCTTCATCAGATTTGGAGAAATGTAGCAGTACATCACTTGCTCATTAGTAGGTGCACTGCAGTAAATGGGTGCCGTCGAAATGTAGGTGAAACAGCTGATAAAAACACCACAATAATCCACACCACTCCAGCCCATCAGGGTCTTGTGAAATAAAATGTTTTTTTAAGAAACAAGCTAACCTCAAATCATAACTTCTGTCCAAAATATAAGTCCATAAAAAGCTTCTTCCAGTGGAAAAGTCCATCTCCTGTCCTTCCACATGTTTAGAGCTGTAAATAGTGCTTGATCTGTGCAGATCTCTCTCTTCTTTCAGACCAGACCACTTTCTCACTGGAGGAAGCGCTATTATAAATTATGGACTCATATGTTGGCCAGATGTAATGGTTTGGGGAGAGATTTGTTATAGTTTTTGGTTTCACGAGGCTTTAACTGCTGGGCTGGAGAGGTGTGATGTTTTTATCAGCTGTTTGGACTCTCATTCTGACGGCACCCATTCACTGCAAGTGCTGAGCAAGTGATGCAATGCTGTATTTTACCAAATCTGATGAAGAAACATTCAAGAAAAAGATGAGTTTGCGTAATTTGTGTTTTTTTTTTGGATGAGCCACTTCTTTACTAACACTTCACCTCTGTCATCACATTCCCTAGTTTAACCTTTCGCTCTGCTTTTTTCACTCTCTGAACGCATTTGTAAGCACTTCTCTGTGTGGCGGGTCACCTCTACTGTCAGCGTCCCGCAGGACTTCGTGGCTTCTAGTCAGTCCATTAACGCATGGCTTTATATAACCATGTCTCTCTTGCTTGTTGCTATGGGATGCTCGAGCCGAAATGATTTGTCAGGAAAAATGGCTACTCATTATACATTCATTTACCCTTTCTGCCTTTATAAACTAGACATGAGTTTGAATCTGAACTACATACAGCGTGTGCTTCGACAAGCATGATGCAGAATGTGTGTGTGTGTAATTGAATAAGCGGCACAATGCTGTGTATTATCTCCTGAACATGCAAATCTAATTTAGCGTCACGTGTGTGTTTGCAGGAAATTTGCATGCGTCCTCAGTTCATCATGGATGGAGCGACTCGTACCGACATCTGTCAGGGAGCTCTGGGTGAGTCTTTAGACTTTACCTCAAACAACCCTGATTTCACCACACTATAACTTCATTATACAATCATTTACAAGGGGTTGGGAAAGTTTTTTTTTTATTCTCTCAAAGGCTGCATTTACTTGATCAAAAATACAGTTATACAGTAATTTTATGAAATATTATTAGAATTTAAAATAACAGTTTTTAAGTAAATATATGTTAAAATATTATTTATTTGTGTAATCAAAGCTGGATTTTTAGCATCATTACTTCAGAAATCATTCGAAATACACTGATTTGCCGCTTGAGAAACATTTATGATTTATTAATTTTGAAAACAGTTGTAAGGCTTTATATTTTTTTGAAAACTGGATTTTTTTAGGATTCTTTGAAGGAAGTTCAAAAGAGTTGCTTTATTGCTATTTTTGATCAATTTAATGCATTCTTTAATTTCTTCAAAAATACAGAGTGTATATAAAATACATTTTATAGTCAATATTTGAACTTTAGAAAAATATTTTTTGCAAGGTATGCACATTCATGCATGCACAGTAATTAAAATAAGTGCATTTAAATTTAAGTGAAATAAAATCAAAGTGTTGAACCACTACAATCTGGATATTACAAATCAAGTGTGCCGTCTGGTGTGTTTCAAGACACTTGAAGAGAAACGCTATAGTCAAGTAAAGTGATGTTTACTTTAAACGCATCATCTCATTCCTAATTAAAGCTCTGACCCTGCGCTCATTAAATAAAGAGCTGCTGTCTAATGCATTATGATGGCATCATCAGCGTTTAAACATGTAAAACCCTGAAGAAGAGCTGTGATTGGGTAGGATGTGTGTAGCGGCCCAATGACTGCTGTTGTGCTTTTAAAAGCTTCAGTGAACATGGGAACATAATGACTGACTGTGCCTCTTCTGTATATGGTTTGTTTGGGTCTGATGGCTATTTTGAGTTATTTTCACATTCTCTGTGACGTAGTGCGTCAGATCCGGGGAAAACCAGCATCACCAGTAACGCTGTGTAGCTACTATGCAAAGACAAAAAAAGACTTTATTCAACAGTTCTTTGTCTCTCTGCGCCGCCATAGCACCATTTTGGAGAATCTTATAATAAAATAATATGTTTTTCTCAGGTGACTGCTGGTTGCTGGCAGCCATCGCGTCTCTGACTCTAAACGATGACCTCCTTCACCGCGTGGTGCCACACGGACAGAGCTTTGACGGAGGATATGTGGGAATATTTCACTTCCAGGTGCGTCAGAGTGACAAACACCAGACCATGAGCACAGACCTGCGTCTGACACCAGAGAGTACAGCTTTATACTTCAGCTCTATGCTACAAAATCAAGGGTTTTTTTTGCAGCGATGCTATAAAGAATCATGTTTGGTTCACTGCTTGAAAATGTGTGGTTTATATTGTGTGTGTGTGTGTGTGTGTCAGTAGTGAATTATTGTGCTGATGTGTGTGTTTCTGACTCAGTGAGGCGAGGGGCTGGGCTCACTGCTGTTTAAATAACCTCAATGAAGTGGCAGAAAGGATCATGGGTAATGAGATGACATAGCATGCCAAGAATCCTTTACAATTTGTACAGACGCCAAATGATGACACATTACAAAATCCAACTTATAAAAATACAACGGTGCTAAATGATTAAAAAGTATGCTACTGTAATACAAATGAACAAGTCTTTTATTAAATACAAAGAAATAACACAGAATAATACAAAGAAAGCAGTGCAGTGAAAGTTCATTAAGGCCCTGAACAGCTAAACACTCGCACACACAGATGCTCTAAACACACACACACTCTTCATGGATGGATAAGCGTGTGAACAAAAACACAGGATCCAAATGTGTTCAGTAATGCGTCTCACACACACACACACACACCCTGCACCTGTGTGTTTGCTGCTAGTTCTGAGCTCTGGCTCATCTGGGACTCATTTAGATTAAATTAGGAGCAGAAATGCACAGAGTGTGTGTTAAACCTAATTATGAGAGAGAGAGAGTAAATGACTGAGAGCCACAGGGAGACTGGAGTACTGCTACAGTGCATTTTAAGTCATTTACAAGTGGTCTGGCTCATAATTCATGCCAAAACTTAAGAAAATAAATTTTGTGTGTAGACGGTTAATGCTCGCGAACAATACACTTAATCTATGGCGGCAAATCTACGCCATTAGTAAGCGAGTGCGGTAAATCATTTCCGCGAGAGGAAAACAGGCTTTGTGTTTTAGTTACAACTAAACACCCCCCCCAACCGCCACCTACGACAACCATCGCGATGTTTCATATTAGACATCGTACGACGCCAAATTGGTCAACATCGCCCAACCCTAATTATTAATTATTATACGCCCAACCCCTTATTAATTATTATAGGAAAACATCACATTCAAGGTGCAGTATATTTTCTCGCAATAGTAAAATATATGCAAAATGCACATTTATACATGTCATATTTAATTTGTGTAATATTTCTTACATCATAATGTAATTTTGTTAGTTTTTTTTAGTTCCACTAGTATTTTATCTTTTTTTTTTTGGTTTGTTTTCAATTGCTGAAAATAGTTTTTTGAATCAGTTTTAGTTAGAATTAACACTGGTAAGGTTTTTTTTTTTTTTTTTTTTTTTTTGAATATTCTAAATGGATAGAATAGTTTGGAGATTTGGAGCAGGAATGTTCTTGTGTGACTTAACCTTGCCTCTTTATTAAATAAATCAAATATACAGCGGGGAAACTCCCCTGAGATGTTCAGCGTGATTGATGGTTTCACTGATGTCTCTCAAATCCATCTTAAGCCTTGAATGGCTCCTTATAGAAGGACATATATGAGATGAGGGTGTGTGTATTTATGGTGAATAATATAACCTGAAATCTACAAGTAGAGACAAGTTCTGCTGCACCAGTAATTCCTGGAATATATATATTTGTGAATAATTCATGAGGGTTCAGTAGCAGTAAAGCTGCAGTCAGATCTTCTCATAGTTAACAAGATGACCCCAGTGATTGTGCCCCGTGATCCTCTTCAGCTCCTCTCAGAAAGTTTCTTCTTGCATGTCCGGAAGTTGTAATAACATGACGTCTGTGAAAGCCAATATCTTTCCCTCTTTGTGTCTTTCTGATAAACCCAAGAAGATTTATCTGTGCGTTTTATCATTTCTGAATTACTGCAAAAAATAAACTCTGTCACCTACAAAAACTGACTATGCTTACCCATTATGTTCATCATGACAAACAACAGCGTTTGTGAAATTATAGCCTAATGCAATCAGTAAAAGTAAAAAGCAAAGCGCGGACTCTAAATGACATCTACATTACTACCATTAAGGATCCAGAAGTACTCACGTTTTTGGTCCTGCAGCACATGCTATTCCCAAGAATCATTATCAGTTATTGTAGAATATCTCCACAATTATGAATATTTAATAATAAGTCTTATGTTAATCTACAAATGTGATTTATTGGTTGATTGCACAGATACCAGAAAGATATCTGTGTTTGTGAGATTATCCCCCAGTTTCACAGACAAGGCTTAAGCTAGTCACAGACTAAATTGCATGTTTGAGCTGTCTCAGATGAAAATATCTTGCTCTGACATATCTTAAAACATGTCAGCGTCATGGTTCTGTGTTAACACCTGTAATATCTTCTTATAAGGCATTTTTGTAAAAGTTGCTTGAATATCTTAATTTAACTAATGCCTAGTCCTGGCTTAAGCTAAACCGTGTTTGTGAAACCGGGCCATAGTGTTTGTGTGTCCAGCAGGTGGTGCACTCATACACTCTCTTAAAACAACAACGTTTCAAAATATAGTTTTTCACAGTGATCCCATCGAACAAACATTTCAGTGAGCTCTTAAATTAGTATTTTTATTTATTTCGTTTTATTGGGATTGATTGCTCCATGAGTTTTTAACATCTCTGGAAATGTTTCATTTCCTAAAAGAGTGCTTTTAGTACAGGTTCTTTAAAGAATATTTTAAGAATCTAAAGAACTGTGCACTAAAAGCTTCTTTGGAGGCATTGCTTTGAAAAATGTCTGCTGTGTTGGAATGAAATGTTGGGCCATGTTGGGCAACTGAAAGATTCTGCGCTTTTAAACATAATGGTTTATTATCCACGAAGAAGCTTTAATATTCATGGAACATTTCCATGAAAAGGAAAGTTCCATTTTCCAAATAAGTTTTTGTTTATATAACACGTGTGTGTGTGTGTTGTGTGTACATATTTATATTCATATAAATTATATAAAAGTATATTTATTAAATATATGTATTTTTAGTGTGTGTGTGTGTATATTTCGGATTTTTTTTATATATATATTTAATATATTTGTAATATAAATGATATAAATACAATGAAACTATTTTCAAAAATATGTGTGTGCAAATATATATATATATATATACACACTTGTATACACAAGCATGCAAAGAACATACACATAACATATTATGCAAACAAAAATATTTATTTTGCATGCGATTTAATCGTTTGGCATCACTATTTTTTATTAAATAATTGGTTATTTTAAGAACTGTTGACTAAAAATGGTTGTTCAGTGGCATCACCGTGAAACTCGTCTTCTGCAGTCTTTGTTTTCTAGAGTGTGTGTGTGATTGGTGGAACCATCAGTGTCAGTAAAGAGTGTCTCTGAATCTTTCTCTGTCTGTAGTTCTGGCAGTTCGGCGAGTGGTTGGATGTGGTGATTGACGACCGGTTGCCGGTGAAGGACGGGAAGCTGCTGTTCGTTCACTCGGCAGAGGGTGGAGAGTTCTGGAGCGCTCTGCTGGAGAAGGCCTACGCCAAGTACGATCATCCTCAGCTGTTCACGTGAAGCAAATACAGGTTATCGGCACTTCTGCAGTCTGTTATGGTCTTGTTCTTCAGGCTGAATGGCTGTTATGAGGCTCTGTCGGGCGGCAGCACCTCTGAGGGCTTTGAGGATTTCACAGGAGGAGTCACAGAGATGTACGAGTTAAAGAAAGCACCCTCCGATCTCTTCAGCATCATTGGCCGTGCCATCGAGAGAGGATCGCTGCTGGGCTGCTCTATAGACGTGAGCACTGATCCTTTTAACCTTAATTTAAGAAGGATTAGAAGACCGCAACCCTGAACAGCAGAGCCAAACACTGAGGCGCTAGAACGTTCTTCAACAGTCAACCAATTAAAAGCAGCCTCATTAAATATCCATGAGCTTTGTACAGTCACAGAAATTGTAATGGGCTGTGTTTGGTTTCTGAGGAAATTTGGTGCAGTAATGATAAGCCCGCTGTTGTTTTTACTTTGTTTTTGCAGAATTACATGGAAAAACGGTATACAGATCACTTGTTTTACATGTATATCTCTTGTCCAGATGTTTAATATGTAAATTAATTAAATATGTAAAACACTAAAAGATAATTAATAACCCAGGGTTTGGAAATCTTGTTCTGTTTCTCATTGTCTTTGTTTTGAATGTATTTATGAAGTTTAAAGACTAGACATTTTAACAATCAAGCAAATGCTGTAAGGATCAGTGATCAATATCAGTGTCTGACTGCATTATGCATGTTTTTGTCCTTAAGATCACTAGTAAGTTTGACATGGAGGCGGTGACCTTCAAGAAGCTGGTCAAAGGTCACGCATACTCAGTGACCGGAGTGGAAGAGGTGAGCCAGAGACATGATAAAGCACTTACTCTACACATCTATCTAGCAGGTCCCCAGGGAACATAGGAAAGACCTAGACGCATCTGCCAAAAGCATGACTGTAAATGTAATCTGAAATCGAGTTGATTGCCTCAATAGATGTTTCTGGTCTTAGTGTGTGCATTTAATCAATGCAAGCTATTCCTAAGGGAAATGTCTTTGTAATCAGAAATGTTAATGATCTGTTGATCAGGTGGTGTACAGAGGAAACATGACTAAGCTTGTGCGCATCAGGAACCCGTGGGGTGAGGTGGAGTGGACCGGAGCGTGGAGTGACGAGTGAGAATCACACCAGTGTGCTGATTAATGCCTCATTCTTACTGTGTTGAGGTTATTTTGACTGTTCTTATGTGTGTGTGTTCAGCTCTCGGGAATGGGAAAATGTGGACCGCTCTGTCCGAGGCAAATTACAGAACCGCAGCGAGGACGGAGAGTTCTGGTGAGTCGATCAGTATCAGAGATAATCAGAGACCACACACACACACCTTTGCAATGACCTTTAAACACTTCTGAACAACTAAACAGCCCTAGCAACCTTTAACTGGTCAGAACATCTTAGCAGCGGCATAGCAACACCTTGGAAATGACCTACTGTAGCAACTAAACAGGACACCTTTGCAATACCACTCAAATTGTCCTTAAAGTGCAAATCTTCTTGCCATCATCCTATAATTCCCTTTAAACCATGCAGAATATAGCTACGCCCCAGAAAGCACCATCAACAACAACTTAGAGCACTAAAGCAACAACCAGTAAGTGCCCAACAAGCAATTTAAAATGTAGCGCCATAGAAACCACTAACAACCAAACACCCAATCAACAACGCCCTAGAAACCACCTAACAATCACTCAGACACCATAGCAATGATATATATATAAATATATGTCATGTAAACAGTTCAGAACAACTTAGGAACTGAATCGCTCGCCAGCCCCGCTCAGATAGTCACCGGGTCTCTCTTGACAGGATGTCGTTCAGTGATTTCCTGCGTGAGTTCACTCGGCTGGAGATCTGTAACCTGACGGCAGACGCGCTCCAGGCGAGTCAGGTGAAGAAGTGGAGCACGTCGCTCTATCAGGGCGAGTGGAGGAGAGGAAGCACGGCCGGCGGATGCAGGAACTTCCCAGGTACTGCAGGGGATGGGGAACAGCAGGTCAGTGGCGGGAAAACCACCAAATCCTCACCTGCCATCTTTTGTTTCTGTAAACCACAGCCACCTTTTGGATCAACCCTCAGTTCAAGGTGACCCTAAAACACCCGGATTCTCCCGGCCAATCGGATTGCAGCTTCCTGGTGGCACTGATGCAGAAGGACCGCAGGAGGAAGAGGAGAGAAGGACAAGACATGGAGACCATTGGATTCGCCATTTATGAGGTCAGGGAGCAGATGTCTTCGTTTAAAGTTCTGTTTATTTGTTTTGGGCTCCTTTTCTGATTTGTTGCTTTTTCACTGTTGTTTTTGCAGGTGCCAAGAGAGGTATGATGAGACTCACCCCCAGGGCCTTTTAAATCAAGTGCTATTTATTTATACATATACACATATGTGCTTTATATAGCACAGATTGTTTCAAACATGCTTGTGAGTAGGGCTGGGAGATATATATATCGTACGATATATATATATTTGAAACACATATAAACACATTTGAAAGCCTTTAAATACTGTAGAAGAGGTAGGTTTCACTAATAACTACAGAAATTGTAATACTCACAGGAGAAAAAAATAATCTGTCTAATTTGTATCCTGCACGCTGTTTAGAAACACAACCACATGGCAATGCCCTAGAAGCTACCTACAAATCACAACCACATATTACATATCCACACCCTGACACCCATGACAACAAGTTCTACGCAGAAAAATAATGTGGAGTACTCCATAGCAACACCCTAGAATCCACATAACAACAACAATACAAAGCAACAACCTATTAATGGGCTACAAGTTTTTCATAACGCCTTAGGAACTACATAGCAACCTCTTAGAAACTCATAAGATGTTGCTTTAAACTGGTTAATAGAAACTACCCTATAAATCGCCTGGGAACCCTAGCAACACCCTATAACCACCTAGCAATGCCCTAGAAACCACCTAAGAACCCAAGTGACACCCTAGAAACCACATGGACCACTCACAACTCAGAAATGCCATATAAACTGTTATATCAACCACACACAACATTATTGAATGCCCTGGCAACTACATAGTAACACCCTGGTAACCCATAATAAGACGTTTTGCACTGGCAAGGAGAAACTACCACCTAGGAAACCTAACACCACTCCAGAAACCCTAGCTACACCCTAGAAACCCCACAGACTACCATAGAAACAATGTGTAAATGCCCTGTAAACTTTTCAAAACACCTTAGCAACCACACACAACACCATGGCAACAACCTATAAATCAGAACACCTTAGCAACTACATAGAAACACTCTGACAACCAATTTGACACTGTTTTGTATATTGAGAATAGATTTTAACATGAATGTTCTTGATGGATGATACACAGATTTGAAGCGGACGTGACTGAGTTAACGCTGTGTGTTTGTGCTCAGTTTGTGGGGAAGTCCAGTGTTCATCTGAAGCGGGATTTCTTCCTGTCTCACGCGTCCAGCGCTCGCTCGGAGCTCTTCATCAACCTGCGGGAGGTGAGCTCACGTTGTCGGCTACCCGCCGGCGAGTACATCATCGTTCCCTCCACCTTCGAGCCACAGAAAGAGGCAGACTTCGTGCTCAGAGTTTTCTCAGAAAAACCTGCCAACTCCGAGTAAGTGGACTCGCGCTGATTGATCCAGCTGTTAGGATTAAACATGAGCTTTCTCAACAGGCTCCAAAATGTAGAGGATGTTATCAGGTGCTTCAGAATAACTTCTCTTTGCATTATTTCCTCAAAATATATCCCATCCTGTGAAGAGCACAGATTGTTCTCCGGCTCATATTGTAATTCTCTTTGTGTCCTTCAGAGAAATGGATGATAAAGTCACGGCTGATATTCCAGCAGAGGTGAGATGATCAGATCCAGACAGGAGCTTATTATATCATGCAAGACAACAAGAATGCATTCATTTATTTATGAGAATATTCTCTTTCTTGATCGCTTCAGCAACGTCTGGATGAGAGTCAGATTGACGCTGGGTTTAAGAGTCTCTTCAGACAGCTGGCTGGAGCGGTGAGGGACTGGTCAACCACTGCTGTGCAGACATTCAGTATTAAAATGCATTTGTATGTTAATCGTGTGTGCATGTGTTGTCTAGGACATGGAGATCAGCACGACAGAGCTGCAGACCATCCTGAACAGAATCATCTCCAAACGTGAGATCTTCATGATTTAGTAGCTCTGTTTCAAACCCTAGTGAGCCGCTTCACTCTCTACACAGGCAGCTCACGTCTAAGACAGTTACAGTAGTTAAATCTTACCGTATATGTGATATATGACCCTGGACCACAATACCGTTCATAAGGTAAAATTTTACAAATCTGAGATGTATACATCATATGAAAGCTCAATAAATAAGCTTTCTATTGATACATGGTTTGTTAGGATAGGCCAATATTTGGCCGAGATACATCTATTTGAACATCTGGAATCGGAGGGTGCAAAAAAATCTAAATACTGAGCAAATCACCTTTAAAGTTGTCCAAATGAATATCTTATC
>JAUMHI010000043.1:1118143-1137286 GCA_032359435.1 Enteromius unitaeniatus | reverse complement strand
AATGAATATCTTATCAATGCATTTTACTAATCAAAAATGACATTTTGATATGTTTACAGTAGGAATTCTACAAAAAAAATCTTCATGGAACATGATCTTTACTTAATTTCCTACTGATTTTTGACATAAAAGAAAAATCCATAATTTTGACCCTTGCAATGCATTTTTGGATCTTGCTACAAATAAACCCCAGCAACTTAAGACTGGTTTTGTGGTCCAGGGTCACCTATGTGCTTCTGCAGAAGCCAAAAGTCAGTCGCCTCGCTCTTGTTACGCTGTTAGTTATGTGTTCATTTGAATCTGAATATTTAGCTAGAAGTAGAAAATATCTTTATCAGAAGTTGTACACAGTGAGATCGTTCAGAAGCTCTGAAACACTGCAACATAATTTAACCTAAAATATTAAAGTACACTGCAAAAAAAAATATTTTCAAGCCTAGATGTTGTTTGTTGTTTCCAGCCAAAAAAAAATAATTCTTAAATCAAAAAAAGATTTTCTGGACAAGTAAAAATTGTTTTATTTTCAGAAGAAAAAATGTTAAAATTAAGTGACTTAATTAAATAATCTGCCAATGTAGTAAGCAACATTTTTCAAACAAAAAACAAGATTATTTTGCTTATTTCAATTAAAAACTAAATTAATCTTGTTTTTTTTCTGAAAACGACAATTATTTTTGGCTGAAAATAAGACAAAAAGGGCATGTTTAGCAGTGTACTTTTATATTTTATGTTAAATTATGTTGCAGTGTTTCTGAATTCTTAAGCTGTAGAGCTTGCACAGCATCAGACAGATCACACTTTTCAAGAAAAGACAGAAACTCATCTCTGTTGTGTGTCTGTACGCACAGATAAAGATTTAAAGACGGACGGGTTCGGGAAGGAGTCGTGCCGAAGCATGATCAACCTCATGGATGTATCCTTTCCACTCAGTCGGCTTTAAAATCACTTGATGCTATCAAATACTGGGCATTGAGAGTTTTTCAAGGTTTTTTTGTCACCAGATACATTGGCACTGCATGTTCACATCACATCGGTCATTGGCTCTTTGTGTCTCTTTTAGTTCACACTGTATTTCTGATTATCCTTGACATGTTTGCAGACGGACGGCAGCGGGAAGCTCGGACTCACAGAGTTTCATGTGTTGTGGGAAAAGATTAAACGCTATCTGGTGAGATGTTATTATATTCAGGTTTAGTGAAGCTCTTCTAAAGGGGTTAGTCTGGACTGGATAACACATCTGCATCTCAACACTTATTCAGCGTTCGGCAGCTGGACCTGGACATTACTACTTGTTCCACATGCAGTCATAACTGAGCTCATTTACATACAGAAAACTTAATTCTGATTGCATGATTTATGACTTGCATATGTTTACAGCAAATCTTCAGAGACCATGACGTGGATAAATCAGGCACTATGAGCTCTTATGAGATGAGGAGAGCTCTGGAAGCAGCAGGTACATGCTCTAAAATCTCTTTATTTGGTCTGTTTTGATTCATCTCTGTGTCCTGACCCTCTGTTGCTCCCTTTCTCTCCAGGCTTTAAGCTGAACAATCACTTATTCCAGCTGATCATCCTTCGGTACACAGAGGAAGATCTGTCTGTGGATTTCGACAACTTCGTCACCTGTTTAGTGCGTCTGGAGACCATGTTCAGTGAGTCACTGTCATAGAATTTAAGTGTAGCAATTTTTTATTTAACATTTTACTATATATATTATATATATTATACATATATAGTGCAAAGATAATATTAAATACAAAAATTATATATACAGGTGCTGATCATATAATTAGAATCTTCAAAAAGTTGATTTATTTCACTATTTCCCTTCAAAAAGTGAAACTTGTATAATGGATCCATTCATTCCGCACAGACTGATATATTTCAAGTGTTTCAAGGGTCTCTCAGTCTAGTTCTGTAGGCGACACAATCATCAGGAAGACTGCTGGTTTGACAGTTGTCCAAAAGATGACCATTGACCAAAAAAAAAAAAAAAAAAAAAAGTGTACAAGCAATAGGGATAATCTCACCCTGGAGAGAATTGTGGAGATTCACAAAGAGTGGACTGCAGCTGGAGTCAGAGCTTCAAGAAGCACTACCTACAGTCGTATCCAAGACATGGGTTTCAGCTTTGCATTCAAACAGCGTCAGAAGCGTCTCGCCTGGGCTGCTGCTGAGTGCTCCAAAGTTATGTTCTCCGAACTTAGCATTCCCTTTGGAAATCAGTGTCTCAGAGTCCGGAGGAAGAGAGGAGAGGCACAGAATCCAAGTTGCTTGAGGTCCAGTGTAAAGTTTCCACAGTCAGTGATGGTTTGGGCTGCCATGTCATCTGCTGGTGTCGGTCCACTGTGTTTTCTGAGGTCCGAGGCCAAAGACCGTTTTAGAGCACGTCATGCTTCCTGCTGCTGACCAACTTTATGAAGATGCAGTTTTAATTTTCCAACAGGACTTGTTACCTGCACACAGTATTAAAACTACCAGTACCTGGTTTAAGGAACTTGGTATCCCTGTATTTGGCCAGCAAACTCACCTTAACTTAACCCCATAGAAAATCAATGGGTATTGTGAAGAGGAAGATATGTCAGACCCAACAATACAGAAGAGCTGAAGGCCACTTTCAGAGCAACCTGGGCTCTCGTAACACCTGAGCAGTGCCACAGACTGCATTGCTGCAGTAATTCACGCAAAAGGAGCCCCAACTAAGTATTGAGTGCTGTACATGCTCATACTTTTCAGTTGGCCAAGATCTCTAAAAATCCTTTCTTTCTATTGTTCTTAATATTCAGTAATATTCAAATTTTCTGAGATACTGAATTTGGGTTTTTCATCAAAATTAAAAGAAATAAACACTTGAAATATATTAGTAGTAAATAGTAAAATAGATCAGTTTTAACTGTTTTCAACATCGATTATAGTCAGAAATTTAGTCATGCTATTTCAAGCAGCAAATCAGCATGTTGCAATGATTTCTGAAGGATCATGTGACACTGAAGACTGGAGTAATGATGCTGAAAATACAGCTTTTAACAGTTTTCATTTGAACAGATTCACACAGAAAACAATGGTTTTAAATTATGTTATTTAACAATATTAAATATTTTTTTGTTTTAATGTATTTTTGTTCAAATAAATGCAGCTTTGGTGAGACGTCTTTCAAAAACATTAAAAAGAAACTAAATTTGATCCGAAGTGAATAAGGAATTAATATAAACAGGTATTTAGCTGTTATTGACCGAAAAGTTGGACATAGATCCATTTCTGCGTTCAGTGCAGTGTAACCCAAAATACACAAATATGAACATACAGTCTTTTTTTCAGTACAGTAATTCTGAGCTTTCAGGACAATCTGACTGAGACGTGTGTGTTTTTACAGAGACCTTTAAGACTCTGGACACAGATGCTGATGGATACATTTCACTCACGTTCTTTCAGGTTTGACTTCTGTTCACATGAACACACAAAACATGCAGAGATGAATGTTTGAGATGTGTTAGTCAAGCTATTCTATAAACGATCTCTCTGATCTAATGCACTGTGATTTCTGTCTGTGTTGCAGTGGATTTCTTTGACCATGTTTGCCTGAAACGGAAACAGATTTGCATCGTTCGTCTGCACTGAGACCATCTTCTCTTCTTTAGTCCTGTCCTCTGAAGAGTGCCTTCATTTTTACACTTCTGCAATGCATTTCTATGGGATAAGAAGCCTTAATATTGCAACCCTGTTTACATAGTCCACAGGAAAAACTCTGTGCCAAACACATTTCTAAAGCCAAGAGAAAAACATTTACATGATTTACATGCATTACTCTAGAAGAAAACGGTTCACACTTCCTGTGCCAAATCAATCATTGCCATCACTATTTCATGATCGTGAGCTGCATATGTCTCTGTGAATGTTGTGTCTGAATGTTTCATGTATGAAGACCGCTGTATTAGAAATGCATGTGCTGATGAAACTGTAGCTTTACTTGCTGAAGGGGATTCGGTTCAGACTGAATTTCACGCATGCAGCTGCTTTATGGGAATGTTTACAATGTGCTGAAAAACCAAAGGATCTATTAACAAGGTAAAAGGGACGTACACTTTGCCATATACATTCCTTTTAGTTCTGTTTTATGACCAATGCAAAGCATCCATTTATGACAATCTAGAACTGGGAAATGCATTCAATTTGACTTTTATATGAGATTTAACAAGACAGCACTTTTCTTTTAATAGAAAGATGTATATGAAAAGGTGGAGGTTGTTTTTCCACCTAATGCCAAGCTAAATATTTTACAAGTTTCCCCCCCCCCTCTCTCATTGATTCATTTATGTGGGTTTTTAATAAACTTTCTTTTAAAAGTAGAACGTTTCGGGGTCTCGTTTATGTGGCTTTTACCTTAAGTATAAGCAAATATCATTGCTATATTAAAATGCTTGGGTGACTGCAAAGAGGTAGTGCAACGTTCAAAATCATTTGAAGTCGTTTTAAGAGGTTGCTGAACTTATTTTTACCGAAACGAGAGAAAAATGCAACGCGTGTATAAAACGTGCATATATGCAAACGACGTTAAAACGAAAATGCATGTATTGCTTGAGGTCCGTATTTCAGATTTATTAGTAATAATGTAGTAATGAATGTAATTTTGTATTTTCTGAGCGCTCCTGCAAGAAGATGGGGTTTTATTTTGAAATGAACGGGTGCACCAAAGTTAAGCTTCCGCGCTGTGTTTTTCCAGCTGTTGTGTTTAGTTCCGCTGAGCTAGGATTGAAGATGAACTCTCTGTCGCAGGAGATCCAGGGTTTCTCCGCGGCGCGTCTGAAGAAGCAGAGCACCAGAGTGACGACCGCGGCGGGCCTGAGGCTCCTGGAGACGCGACGCGGAGATCATTTCCACGCGGAGCGCGAGGCTGACGCGGCCTGCGGCTTCGTGCAGGATTTGAGCCTCGACCTGCAAGTGGGCGTCATCAGACCCTTCCTCCTGCTCTGTGCGTTGTGTTCGGTGTTTATTTGCGTTTTTGAGTGGGAGACCCTGGCTTTAACCCCACTGCGGTGCCAGAAATACCATTATTCCATGCTGATTACGTCACTGTTTATGGACTTCAAGGTACCAGCAGTGACTAAATGCAGCACTGTATGGTACTTTTTGTGCAACGATGCATCGTGAAAAAGTTTACCATGGTCGCCTATAATAATAATAATAAGAAGGAGAAGCCTAAAAAACAAGAAAGAAAGCACAGAACTCCGATTTCCAGCCACTGTGCACACAGTTTATAAAATAAATAAACTAAATACATGCTTGCTTATTTATTTATTTACGACTAATTCCAATTTAACAAATGAGCATTACATTACAAGTGCTATCATTTCAAATCAGCTAATGTTCACACAGCAAAATCATTAAAAATTGAAATAACAGTCCAGAATTTATTACGGCAATTTAATCTATTATTATTATTATTATTATTTATACATTGAAAATTTACCATGAGACAGTTTTATTTTATTTTAAATAATTGTAAAAGTATTTCCTTATTTTATTGTTGTGATTATTTGTATTGTGTTTATTATATTATTAATGATTATTTTAATTTTGTGTATGAAATGTGCTATTTAAATAAACTTGCTACATTTGACTAATTATGTGATTTTTTAGCATCACAGGATGCTGCCCATGATATAGACACATTGAAGAAATTACAGGTAATCTAATGATAAATATATATATATATATATAATTTAATTTGACTGACTTTCTCATAAACACAAAAATAAACAAGCTAATTTCTATAATATAAAAATGAATAATTATATGTCCCTTGCTCTTGTTTCAGGTGACTCATGTGCTAAATGTGGCTTATGGGGTTGAGAACGCGTTCCCTGATCTCTTCACATATAAAACCATTACCATGTTAGATCTTCCAGAGACAGACATCACCTCGTACTTCCCTGAATGTTTCGAGTTCATAAATGAAGCCAGTCAGCAGGTGTGTATGTGAAAGATGAATATCCAGAAGATGTTTGTGTTTATAAGCTGTCTTCTGTGTGCTCCTCAGGCTGGAGTGGTGCTGGTCCACTGTAATGCTGGTGTGTCTCGCTCTGCCTCTGTTGTCGTCGGGTTCCTCATGTCCCAGGAGAAGATGTCATTTGATGAAGCCTTCAGTGCCGTGAAAGCCGCCAGGCCTTACATTCAGCCAAACCCAGGCTTTATGAGTCAGCTGAAGAAATATAACCCGTGATTCCTTGCTTGATCACTGCATATGTCAGATTTCACACAGCACTTGATGGGTGGGTTTATGAGCTGATGATGAGATGTTTTGATAGACATCAGAAAGGACTGAGAAACTGTTTTAGTGCCAATGTATTTTATTTCATATTTAATACAAATAATTTTTTTTTTTATATGAATGTTCATGTTTATATTTGTTGCAAAAATAAATCATAAACCCTCGCTGCTGATTGATTGAAGGCTTTGACATTTTTTTTGTACAATGAGGTTTTTAGCGGGTGACTTTTATTTTAAAATCCATCATGACGGGAAACTGTTCACGCGCACGTCACGACGCAGTAACTGAGGAGACTTTATAAAAACAAAAACAAAAATATAAATATATGACCTGTTTTGTGATTTTTATTATTTCATGAAAGCATGTCGTGTGAGGCGTCTGTCCAGAAACAGCTGCTCTTAATAATGGACAGTTTAGTCTCATCTTTAGTGACAGAAATTTGTCAACTCGATATTTTTCAGTCAAAACATCAAAATGGAAATCCAGAAACTGATATTAAAATGGTAAGTTAGTTCAAATGCATAATGATTACCATTTTAACGTTTGTAGAGATATTAACCAGTTCACTTTAAGGAAGAAAACGCCATGGTTTCCATAGTTGGCATTAAAAATATAAATATACATGATCAAATAATAGTTGATAGTTATTTTACTAAGTTACTGTAATATTTCCTTCCATAAGCACTTTATGATACCTGGTTAATATCAATAATCAATGTTTTAGCTAAAAATCAGGGGGGGAAATCGTGTGCAATTAAATAACAAAATACATGGATATTAAAACCATGTCATTTTCTTAATAATTAATGAGATTCAGTGCTCAACATAAGCACTGTAAGCAAAACTTTTAATAACTGATTATTTCTTGTTTGATTCTCAAGAATCTGACAGCTGCTATAAGGAAAATAACAAACTCAACAGCTGAACACATCTGCAGAATCCTTCATACGGCATCAAACGGACCAAGAAAAGATCATATGCGATCAGATCAAGTCAACCGTATAGCAGAGCAGCAGTCTGCTGGGAGAGGAAGACCACTGAACACTTGTATCAGCGATGAGGAACGTGTCAGAGGTGGTTCTTCTCGTATTTAAACCATGTATTGCTCTTATTTTAATAGATTAAACAAGAAAACAATTGACTGTTGTAGGAGGAGACCAGCAAGATTTCACCTCAGGCGTTGTGTCTGGAATCCAGGAGAGATTGAGTTGCACCACATCTGGTGAACATCTTCTTCAGGCTGTTGAAGTAACCCACATCCTGCTGTTTTGGAATATACAAATGCTTTGATTTGCTGTACATCAAAGTAACACAGCTCTGTCTTCATCTAGGAAGAGCCGGAGTTTAGATTTGAAGAAGTATTTGTCCACGAAGACGAGTGTCAGACTGCTGCTGTAGATGGTACAAACTCCCTGTTGGATTGGCATAATAATATAGTAATGTAATGCCTAAATATACAATATCACATCTATAACCGTGCCCTATTCGTGTTACAGAATCAACAGAGCCCAGTGCAGATAAATCTGAATCTGTAGAGCACCAAAGAGAAGGACCAAACTCTAAGGATGAATCAAATGACATTTCATTACAGTTAAAATCACTGGATCCACCCGACATTATCAGGACAGGTTTGTACGTCCCAAGACATCACTGAAACTGCTGCTGTAGATGGTACACACTCCCTGGCATCAATGCTTTTGGATTAACATGGTATAATATGTTAACTTAAAGCCTAAATATACAATATCACATGCCTTGTTCATGTTACAGAATCAATAGAGCCCAGTGCAGATCAATCTGAATCTGTAGAGCGTCTAAGAGAAGAGCAATGGACCACTGAACCAAACTCTAAGTACATTTCAGTACAATTAAATATACTGGACCCACCCAATATTCTTGAGGCAGGATTGGACGACCCAACAGACATCGCTGAAACTGCTGCTGTAGATGGTGCAAACTCCCTGACATGCATTTGGATTAACATGGTAAAATATGTTCATGTAAGGCCCTTATGCAATTTTTCTATAAACATACCTTGTTCCTGTTACAGAATCAATAGAGCCCAGTGCAGATGAGTCTGAATCTGTAGAGCATCAAGGAGAAGAACCAAACTCTAAGGACCAATCAAAGGAAATTTCTATGCAGTTGGACCCACCCGACATTATTGAGACATGTTTGGACGTCCCAATAGACACCGCTGAGAAAGTGAATGAGAAGAACATATGCAAAATCTGTGCAAAGACCTTCACCCACCTCAACAACCTGAGAAGACACGAGCAGAAGTTCCACGGCGGAGAAACGCCTCACGCTTGCCAGGAGTGTGGAGAGCGTTTCGGCTCCAGGCGCCTTCTCCAAATCCATCGCAGAGACCACAAGGTGGAGAAACCCCACAAATGCACGCTCTGCGACAAGGTGTTTCGCTTGCCCAACCACTTGAGGAATCACATGACGAGTCACGGTGACCAGAGACCCTTCTCCTGCGCCACATGTGGGAAGAGCTTCGCGTTGGTGAGCATCCTCAGAGCTCACGAGCGAACGCATGCTGGCGAGAAGAAGTTTACGTGCTTGCAATGCGGTTCCCGGTTCCTCACCAAGTCTTACTTGGACTACCACCAGCGGGTTCACACTGGAGAAAAGCCTTACCTGTGCAAACACTGCGGGAAGAGCTTTGCCCAAAAGGGCAACCTCAAGGCACACGAAAGGCTTCACACGGGCGAACAGCCTTTTAGATGCGAGGACTGCGGGAAAACCTTCGTACACGCCAACACCTTCAAATCCCACAAGCAGCTCCACACCGGAGTCAAAGATTTCTGCTGTGAGCTGTGCGGGAAGGGCTTTCGGCGAGGAACGCATCTCAAGACTCATCTGCTGACGCATTCTGGAGACAAGCCGTTTAGTTGTGACGTATGCGGGAAGACTTTTGCTCTTAAAGGATCTTTGAAGACGCACCAGCTCACTCATACGGGCCAGAAGAGCTACGCTTGTGACGTCTGCAGTAAGCAATTTACTCAGGCCAGCTCACTGGTGAAACACAAACGGGTTCATACGGGAGAGAAGCCGCACCGCTGTGGAAACTGTGACAAGTGTTTCTCTCAAAGCAGTCATCTTAACTACCACTCAAAGGTTTGCCAGCCTGGGACAAAAAGTTCTGCAAATCCTAATGTGGAAGAGAACTGAGCAGTCATTCCATTTGTGCCTTTCTGGAAAGATACCCAAGTGTGATTAAACATTTGAGACTTTTCTTCCATCTGCAAGATGTTTCATGCTTCATTTTTGGATTCATTAGGGTGAATCTCACGAAGAAATGCCTGGGTCATGTTTCACAATGAAATAAAACTATTATGTTTGGGACTATTTGAAGAGTTCATTTGCAAAAAACAGGTAATTTCAAAAATCATGTTTTTCATCGTGTAAATCAAACTGCTGTTGGGTTATTTTGAGTACTAATTCAATAAAAAAAAAATAATGAAAACAAGTTGTTTTGCAAATAAACTCTTCATTTGGAAATTTTACATTTATACTCAAGTTTCTCAAGATCGAACTGAAATAAAGCAGTAGAAATTAAATTAAAAATGTAAATAACGTAATTTCCATGGAAGTAATGCATGTAAAAATAAATTTGAAAAAAATGTTTTTTTTTTTTTTATTAAATTTATTTTTGTTTGAAATCTACAGCATTTCTTTTCTCTCACTTTTGCATTCACTCACAAAAAGCATTACCATTATTTTTCCTCCGGAGCAATATTTGCCCATCACAGAAATTCTACCAGCTTTTAAGGTGTTTTTTGTGTAATGTGTAATATTAAAAGTGTACTCAAAACTCACTTTTCCACAAGAAATGAAGCAGAGACACAAGTAACAATAAATAGCCAGTTTTACTAATAAATGTTAAAAAACACATAAGATAGACATTTACTGTACATGTACTGACATAGCAATCAAAGTTTTACAGAGATTTCAACTTTTAAATTAAGACAGTAACAAATGGTAAACATTAACTTAGCACTGAGAAACATTAGTTTTAGCATTCAAAGGAATGTAAAGATTATTCGTATTTTTTCTTTTTTAAAGAGAAAAAAATAAGCACTTTCCTGTTGACCGAGTTTATATACATAGGGCAAAATATCACAGACCGAAAATGAAAGGTTGAAAAAAAGATTAAGTAGGTATAAATAAATGAAAAATAAAGAGCTAAGTTGAATTGACCTGTATAATACAGTTTTTGCAACCATACCCATAATGTTTGTTCACAGATCAATCAGCGTGGTCTGTGACTGATCTGAGAATAATCTTAAGCGATATTGTTGTTGTGCTCTATCCGGGTGATCATGGTGGACACCAGCCTCTCCAGCTGCTCCGCCCTCTGTTTACCCGTCTGCAGGACCTCCTCATGATTGGCCTTTTCCTCGCTGTCGTAGTCCATCACCGCCTTATTAGTTATCAAAGACAGAGCGAAGACGCGCATCCCAGAGTGCCTTGCCACGATCACCTCGTGAACCGTACTCATGCCTAAAACACATGAAGGCTGGTTATTAAACTAGAAAAATAGAATACGTAAATAACATTATAGAGAATAATAACTCACTGGTTACTGAACAAAAAGTTACATTTGGTTCAAATTAAGGTACGTTTACACCACCACTATTGTACTAAAAATGGATACATTTTTCCTTCATGTTTTTGAGACGTTTCGCATACAGTCGAAAATGTTGTCAAAACGATCGCCATCTATTTGAATCTGCGAATCATGCCAGTCCAATAGTTGGCGAAACGCATGCACAAATTTGTGTTTTTATATTTAGATTCTGCTATCGTAACTAACATTGTAACTAATGGTAACTGCTGTATTATGCATGCCAGGCCAGTAGTGGGCGATGTACCTACACCATTTACACAGATTTGTGTTTTTTTAGTACGAAAACTCTTACGTTGAAACCCTCTTTTCAGCCTACCTGAAAACTGCATAGTACTCTGCTATATTATTGTATATCATAAAGCTTTGATAGCATGTTCAGGTTGGTTAAAAGACTCTTACCGACAGCATCAGCTCCTAGTTTGTGCAGCATGCGGCACTCGGCGATCGTCTCGAACGACGGCCCTCCTAGAACGCAGTACACACCCTCTCGCAGGAAGTCACTGTAACCGAGCTCAGAGCCCACGTCGAGCGCCAGCTGCTGGAGTTCTCGATCGTATGCGTCAGACATGCAGGGGAAACGAACGCCAAACCTAAAGAGGCAAAGTAAGAGTTATATAACCAACAGTATTTACAGGAGCGTGTGTGGAATCTCTACTTGTCAAAACAGCTC
This sequence comes from Enteromius unitaeniatus, assembly GCA_032359435.1. Taxonomy (NCBI): domain Eukaryota; kingdom Metazoa; phylum Chordata; class Actinopteri; order Cypriniformes; family Cyprinidae; genus Enteromius; species Enteromius unitaeniatus. The sequence goes on along the minus strand of JAUMHI010000043.1, from coordinate 1,125,709 downwards.
TGTGACATAACCGTGGTGATATAAATAAACACATATAAACATGCCTGTCGTCATTGGGTCCAGCCAGAGGGTTGTTTCCAGCAAATCCGGGCATGTTGAGATGGTCTTTGATGATCATGATGTCGCCTACTTTATAATCCTGGTTCAGACCGCCAGCAGCGTTGGTAAGAATCACGGTTTCCACACCCAGCAGTTTAAATATCCGCATAGGCATCGTGATCTAAAACACAACAACAATCTTATAGACATTTCTATGAATGCCAAAAATCATGATATAAAGTAAGGAGCATGTTCCATGAAGATATTTATTAAATTACCTATTGTAAAAAACTTCATTTTTGATTAATAATATGCATTGGTTAGGAGATTATCTCAATATTCAGATTTTTTTGCACCCTTAGATTCCAGATTATCAAATAGTTGCATCTCTGCCAAATAATGTCTAGTTCCGAGAAATGGAAAGTTTTTACAATTTTTAAGCTCTTTTTTTCCAATTGTACCTCATGACTGGTTTTGTAATCCAGGGATTTGTGCTGGTTTTTTTTATTGTTGGTCTTTAAACACAAGCATCAGATGGAGATCTTGTTGTATCTTGGCTGAATTTTAAATTTTAGTACAAAAATGACTAAATTATTCTGGTCTTTGGATTCCACACGAGTCTACGCTTCAATCAGGCACACAACACAACCAGTTAAAACTAATTTGGTTTAAGTCATGTGCGGACAAAATCTAGTTAGTACCTGGTTAAGAAGGATCTTTAGAGTCTCTAAAGTTTGTGCAACTTGCAATTTCACTCACATTTCAATACACAGAAGTGAGCCTTTCTTAAACCCTGAGGTTTGGATCAGCACTACTTAGACCTCTAATTCAACAATACAACCACAACTAACTACATTAAACCATCAGACTGACAAAGAGCAGTGCTGTTTCCATGTTTTGGACTGTGCCAGAGCCAGAATGTGTATAGTAGGGTGCTCTTACCTTTTGGATGGCATATCCCTCATAGAGATGAAACCGTCCCTGCATGCAGACACAAGGTCTGCCCTTCAAAGTGCCAAACACCAGCCGCCCAGCGTGACCGTGCACTGCAGAACAGAAAGAAGCGAAAAGATTCAGTAATGGTTTTTACTAGATAAGATACATAACATCCTAAATTACGCAGTGAACCTCACCTGTACTTTGGGGGAAGTTGGGGATGTCCTTGTAGTTGAAGGCCACCTGGTCTTTCAAGGCATCAGCCAGTCCACCCAAACCCGAACCGCACACGATGCCCACCAGAGGACGCACTCCGGTCTGGGACAGAAGCCAGTCAGCTGTGGCCTGGCAGTCCTCATAGCTGTACCTGCGAAGAGAGAATGGAAAAAGTGAGTTAATGGGGCCCCACACATGACCGTTTTTCCCATCTCGAATTCTTGAATTCACACATGCACGTTTCCCATCCACTCATGTCCCCGACACACATTACCACACAACTGACATGTATACATAATACATTACATAATACACAATTATATAACCAAGATGTCAAATACTGTAACAGATTTGAATGGCTATGAAGCCTGCAGATACCAAATAAAAATATCCTGGCAAAACTGAAACATGAGCCACTTTCGGACACATCACTACTGTAATCTGAGCAGCTGACTGCTAAAATAAACCCTCTGTTTATTACTATAGCATTTGCACAAAAACTAACACCAATTCTATCTGTAACTCAATTTTACAATTCAGCATATACATATTTCAATGGCCTACAATAAATTACTGTTCTTAAAATAACTACCCGATGTCCAATTTTTAAAACACGCCAAGCTCTTCTCTAAAGGCTGATATTAGGGGTAGCTTTTCATGGTTGACCAAAGATGGTGAGCTAATGGTGAGCGAATTAAACAGCTCTGCGTTAAATTTATGATATACAATGCTGTGTTTTATATTGTACCGTTTTACTGTTTTTAAAAGAATGTCAATACAATCAATTCAAATTCAAATTTCCCTCCAAAGCGTTCTTTCAAAAATCTTCGTTTAAATTCGAAACATTCTGAAATAACGGTTCTTCTCGCTGGCAGCCGTTCAAGACACGCGCCCCCTCGCAACACCACGTGCTCGCCACTGCTGAAACTGGTTGAAATTAAATTTCACACGGTTTATAAAAGCAGAAATGGATTAATTATTATAGGTCGACTTTCCCCAGCCAAAAGGACTCGATGATCGAGTAACTTACATTTTCAATCGAAATAGCTAGTACACTTTCAAAAGACGAAATAAAGACTAGAATTTTACATGTGAATAATATATATAATAATCGTTTACCCAGTGCTGCTCTCTGGAAACATGGTCAAAGTTATTGGTCAGATCCTTCTGGAATATGAAACGGAAATATCGATGTTGCTAAGCGATGTAAGTTATGACACGAACGTACGCGACGGATTATCAATGTAAAAACAACAGAGATACAAATAAATCGAAAACACACGAACGAGACGCGAGAGTGAATAAAATAGCTTTTTAAAATTCCTGACGCGTCGCTCACGTAGCCGGTTTATAGAGTCACCGCTTCCGGGCGACCCGCCCCGCGTGTGACGCACACGAGACGCGGAACACACCTCCTGACGCACATCCCCTCAGCTGCGGCTCCCGGCCTGCTATGAGTAAAAACACACTAGTTTGAGCAATAGCTGTCAGACTCAATACCTGATAACCTGGAAATTGCTTTTCCGGGATTAGATTTATAGACACAAACGCGTGTGAGTCATCCAAATATAAACACTCTCACGAGGATCAGTGTGTAATTGGCTCATTCAAGCTAATGATCACACATCATACACTTCTGAAAAGATAGCTTAAATCATCTCCTCTTTTTGGTGTTGTATCAATAGGGAGGAGACATCTTGAATGATGCGTACTGTAAGTTTAGGTTTTGTATTAAAAAACACTAGGGTATAGCTATGAAAAAGCCCTTTTGTTGAGTTTTGAACCTATTTGTCTGGTTTTGGCCCGAGTCAACATTGCAGAAATGCTTAAGAAAGTTTAAAAAGTCAAAGAATTTAGTCCTCCAGCATTCCTCCAGTCCTCATGCTTAATCAGGGGTGCCCGATCCTGCTTAGTCCTAAATAAACACACCTAAATCAACAAAACAGACTTTTCAGTTTCTCTAAAAACTTCCACACTGGTGTGTTGAAGCTGGAGGCAAACACAGGCTATTTGAATTTCATCCAAAGTAACTTAGAGATGAGGACAATAGACTAATCAAACCAGAAAAAGAGCAATACGTGCTTTTAAGTGAGTACATATAATAGTAGGCTACATATAATAAATAAGAAGAACAGAGAAGGCTAGTGCTAGAGGCTCATTTTACAGTAAACAAATAGATAGTATATAGAAAAAGAATGAATAATGCTATTTTTAGAGGCTAACTTAAATAAGAAGTCAAACAAAATCAAATAGAACGGATAGAAAAATGATAGAGAAAAATAATAAGGAATGCAGTGGAAAAAGATGAGCAAACCCATATGTTTAAACGCTCCAGCATGCTTTATTTTAGACCAAACCTAAGAACAGGACCTACCAGGGTGACTCTGAAACAAAGTTCATGACCCCTGTTGACCTATGACCTGTCTCAAACATATCACATTAGGTAGAAGATTCCCATTTATGTATATTAGCACCTCATATAACACACTTCCCACACGTGTTCATGTCAGTCAAAACCATCTTACAGGGTTACCAATGAACAATGATGTCAATATCGTTTTTGGGTGATGATTGATCTTATTTCATCAACCCTGTGACTGTCAGTTGAATGCAATATTTATCGTAACGGCATTAGCCCATGAAATTACTTATTATCGCAATTCATGTCACCATGATTCGTCTGTATATCCTGTTGTTGTGCAGAGCCGAGTCCTGTAGTTTAAGGTAAACACGTGTTACCGAATGATAAGCATAATATTTACAACCTCACCTATAATGCAAGGCCTGCTAGAGGGCCTGTTTGTCACTGTTGTGACTGTTTTTAACCAACCCAAAAAACATAGCTGAGTAGAAGAAATGGCTGCGCGGAGCTCAACCTGTGTTGATGACGTGGTTTTTCTGTACACAAGCTGACACGCCTGCTTCCTGACCAATGGTGTGACCGTTCGTCATGATGCCCCAAAACAATTTAGCCTTTTCCTCAGAGGTTACAGCCTTGTAGGAATCAATAAAAATGTTCCCAAAGCTGTCCCAGTGCCAAGTTTATTATGCAACGAATCCTGCAGAACAAGGTCAGGAGGCCCTTAGAATGTCTCACCTGAAGCATTTAAACGTTACCTGAAAACAGTACGATTAGTGGAAAATAAATCGTCTTGCATGAACACAGGAATCTTTACGCAACAAAATGCATAACATGTGCTAATATTGTTATCCACGTCTGATAATTGCAGAGCATGCTTGCTTCAGACCAAGGGTGTGCATGAAAGTCACATGTCTCCGTCAGCACTCGTCATCATAGTGACTCTGTTGTTCATAATTATTGAGAGTGTGTGAGGAGCGTATGAGATGCCTGTGAGATTAATTTGACGCCTTTGAACCTGACTAGACAAGAAAATGCTGTTTGGTTAACGCATGCATCCTTCCTTTGGTCTTTATTATTGATTAAGAAGCCCACAAGCTTGAGACAAGTCACAAGTGAAATCTAGCAGATCTAGAATTTCCCAAGCTTCGATATTAATTGATATGTACAGACTGAGATGAGCCCTGCACTGAAATGCGAAATTGAATGAAGAATCAAGTGTATATTCAAAGTTAGGAAATAAAACAGTCCAGTACCTCTTAGCCATTTTCTGATCTGACAAGCCTTGAGGTGTTTAGGAATCTTCCAGCATTGCTAAATATCGTCTGTAGTGTTACATAATAAATGTGTGGGTCAGTTCACTTCCAAACATATTTGGACTCGGACCAAAGCAAACGTAAACTTTATCTTGCTTCTTCTCTCACAGCCTTTCTTTAAACTTCCTGAGCGGCGAACACTGAACTTTAGTAAATATACAGACAGGTCCAAATGTCAGTTTCAAACTGCTTCTATTTGGCATTTTTGTTCATTTGATACAGATTATTTGGTGTGAAAAAGAGGTTTGCAACACTTTTCGAAGAAGAACTTTGAGAAACACATGAGGAAATGTTGGACGTTATAAAAAAATGATGCAATGGGTGTTTAAACACGTAGCCATTATGCTTCATGTTTCTTATTCGGCTTTTCCAGATGAGCTTATTGTGCTTTATCAGTCTTATGAAAAAACCATCACAGAGTCACCTCGACTCTCACCTTATATCAGAATGGGACACTGTGCCAGCCTTCCCTTACGAGATCATACCAACAGCCTGTCTTTATGTAAGAGAGTCTCTTATCACCCTCATTAGAAAGAGTGGGTTGAAAACAGACAAAAATAAGGAAGATAAGTCATGATAAGTTTTATTGATAAGGCATGCTTTTTTGTCCACCATAAAACACTTTCCATCCCTTTAAGACTTTGTCAATAACAGAAACTTGCTGGAATTTACAGTTTGAACATGTCGCAACAAACCCATTATGAAACTCACCCATTCGCAAGAATACAGGCTTCGTTTAGCGTAATTAAATCCCAAACGGATAACTCGATAAAACACTAAAAGCTGCAGACATTATCGTGTGCAGACTATCTTTATTTTAACAAATATGTAGGCCAAGGCCCTGTACAAGTCAGTCAACGCATTACACATGAAGTGAAAGAACTGTTACATGTCAGTAATTGGCGCGTATAGAGAGGGTGGTGCGATGATGGTGGCGTTTACTGTTATATTGAGAATAAAAGTGAATGGCCTGCATGGCCCTCCCTCAAGTTTGAGTTTTACAGTCTGTTTTCTTCTATTACCATTGCGCAAGGCTTCATGCTTTTTGCAAGTCATTGTATACTAAGGGATTGCTGATGTAATGAACACACTCAAAGACAAATATCCCAGGGGTTATTTAAAGGGCCGCTCTCTGGCTATTAAAGAATTACTTTGCCTAAAAAAGTACTTGGTTTCATCCAATCAAAGATAATGAGTTTTAGAGCCATTCAGTAAAGTTGCATCACAATTGGTCATCTGCTTTTATTCCATGGAAAGCAGCAGCTTCAACATGAAAACATTGCATAATTTGGAAATTAGTCATTGATAATGGAAAACATACACACATTTATAACAGAGTTCTCTCTGCTTGTCAGCAGTGACGTTGGACGTGTCACAGATTGTTCACGCTCTCGCTTTTCTCTTAGATGTAAAGTAGATCTTTGTAGAACAGAGTTGGTTATGTGAGGATGTATCTGGAGAATCTCAGTGCAGTGTCATGCGTAAAACCTGCGACAATCAAGCCCTCGCCAGAGTAACTTGAAGGCCTTTATTGTTGTAAGCAACATGCTCCTCCTGAAACTGAAAATTAGATGAGCTATTTGAAGGGACGTGCCGTTTCGTGTTATGTCAAACGAGTTAAAATGCAAACCTGTCTGTGTCCTGCATGTGAGAGAGATAAAGACAATTAGAAAAACAGAAAGAGATTACTTCACTAATCAAAGAGCAAATCCACACATTCAATTACACATTATACACATACCTTCAGTCAATAACATGAGCTATTTCATGAAACAGACCTTCGGGAAGAAGGTTCTTCAATCCTGAATTGGCCTTGATCTTATAATTAGATGAATGCCCACAAGTCACCAATAATGCGGAGAAGACATGTCCAGTCCTGAAGACAGATGACAGAGAATCTTTATGAAATCAAGCTTAGACGGGTTTTTTTTATAGCTTAACAAAATGTACACTGCTTCAAAGTCATTTTACTGAATAAATACTCAGTAATATTATCTGGAATGGAAGCATGTGATAACATAAAGTTAAAGTGACGGCAGCAGTGAATGTACTGATAAAGATATTGAGATAAGATAGTTCAATTATGACTTAACAGAGCAGATTGGGTTCTTAATCTCTGTTTTCTACTTGATAAATGCAATAAAGGGCAACATATAAAAGTCTGTAAAATCAAGGTTTTGAATTTATTGGAGACTCATCTCTGAGTGAGAACCATCTATCAGGAGGGATATTTCAGTCTTTCTTATGACTAAGATAACAACTACTCATAATTTTGAATGGAAAAACTGTTTATTTACTCATCTTTATGTTGTTTTTAAACCTATATGACTTACTTTCGTCCACTGAACCAGGAAATGTTGTGTGCAGGTCTTCTGAAATATCTCGGTTTGCTGAAGAACAGCAAGAATAGTTTACTGATAATATTTCCCTCCAAGCTATTGCCTTATGCACATTTTGTACCTTTTCCAACCCTTTGACACTACCTCAGGTCAAAACGGACAAAAATCTGACATCTAGTCATACTTGTTCTACTTGACAAGCCCTTGAAAACGTGGATAAGAGATGCATAACACACATTACTTAAAATAATAATTCCTGAATTAAATCAAGGTCAGATGCAGTACATTCTGGGATGCAGATTTCAGTGCAGTGTTTAATGTTCTATTTCTCCAAATGTGATTATGGTTGGCGATTTTAACA
>JAUMHI010000043.1:1100122-1118043 GCA_032359435.1 Enteromius unitaeniatus | reverse complement strand
ACTGAATGTACGCTCAAAGAACATCAAGAAATGTGAAAAACAAGAAACGATTTATTCATGAGGTTTTATTTACTATTATAGAAATGAAATTGAACACCTCAGTATTTCAAAATAGTAGAACAAAATATATCAAACAAATCAGTAAAAAACATTAAAAAAACATTCAAGTGCGCGCGCCCATTTACTGTGTGGTCTTACAACAGCTCAATAAACAAAAAGTTAAATTAGGTTAATGTTAATTAAGAGACTTTTAGACATATTGCCCATCAACAAACATCAATCCAACAATCTAAACAACACGTGTGTTTCGTTTCTGAATGAATGAATCAACCGGTTTGAATGACTCAATCGCAATGACTCGGTTCATTCGCAATGATTCACTTATTAAGAGTGATTTGCTGCCATCTATCGGCGGGTTTAATTTCACATTTCGATTTTTCCGACTTTTCATGTTTCAAATAATTGGAAATATCAGCATTTAATGTTTTAGTTACATCTCAAATCGACTACTGTAATTCTCTTTGGTGGTGTTTCACAGAAAATGCTTCAAAATTCAGCAGCTCATCACACAAACTCCATTGAATGAGCATATCACTCCAGTTTTTAAGGACCTTTCATTGGCTTACAATTAGATATCGAATTCAATTTAAGATTTTACTTTTTACTTATAAGGCTCTATCTAATCTAGCTTCTTCATATCTGAGTGTATTTACCTTATACCTTAAGCAGGTCTTCTGCTTCTGCGACTCTTGTACCATCTGCACATCTGACTACTTTCTCAGGAGGATTTGGAATACTTTACTTCAACGCATAATAGTTCTAGTCTTCCAATTTTTTTTTTAGAATAGCCTGTCCTGAGTGATTTAGTGTTAGTGGGATTTCTGGGATTTTTCATTGTATTGTTTTTCTTCAGTTTAATCATGAATTATTATATGCTCCTTGAGTGTCTTGAAAGGCGCCCATAAACAAAATGAATTATAAGTTGTATTATTATTAAAAAAAATGCATACTGTGCACTGCATATGATACATATTGCAGAAATAGTAAGTGCAGTAGGTAGTAACTTACCCTAGCTGTCCCACTGCTCTGGATTTTGCTCATACTCTGCTGGATATTGTTTCATATCTAATTGCTGAGCTTTTTAGTAAAGAAATAAAAATAATAATTATTCAAGACGAGAGATTCAAATCAAGTAAGTAATAACAGCACTCCACTGAAAGTTCACCACTAAATTAATTCTTTGTTTCAAAATTAAAGAAAAGGGACACCTACCGGTTAGAAGGCTCACTTTAATAGCCACAGGAGGGCTCTAGAGCCAAGGGTTCCTAAGAGACCATGTCTCTGATAGCAGGAATGGAGGACACGATGGAGAATCCCTTGGCTGACCCATGAGGCCAGCTGTGAGTAACAGGAGTTAGAGCACTGATTATCCTAATAAAACTTCTCACGCGGATTGTCCAAATAAAACTTCCCTCACTGGGAAGGCATAAAACTTCCCTGAACGGCTCCCTTGGACAGAAAAGGGGCACCACTGTCCCAAAAATAGCAGTAATGGTTTCCTCCTTCTTTGAATAAAAATCCTGAATGAAAGTCTCTGCTCAGTGTGTGTGTGTGTGTGTGTTTGTGGTTTGGACTACAAAAACATTGAATCTCAATAATGTTTAAGGAGATATGAAAAAGCTAGACTGACAGAAAGGGCATAATACTGAATTGAATATGAACTGCTGAAAAGGGGACACTTGAGAAAGCGAGGAACAGCGAGAGGCGGAAGTTGAGTGCAGGAACACCATGTGTTCAGTAAACAAACTAAGTGTAGTGCCAGAGAAAAGGGTCAACAAAAGAGAAGAAATAGAACAGAAGTCTCTTCCGACAGAGCCGTCCAGCTCAAAAGAGTCCTGACCAACCACCTCTGCTTCCTTTTTGTGCTTCCACCCATCCTTTCTTCTCTTGTGTATCTACATCCTCTCATTTGCATCTTACTCCAGAAGGACAGAAGGGTCTAACTTTTCTTCAATTTTTTTTTTAGTTTTGTGATCTAGTTTTTCAGTTTAGTCTGATGTCAGGTTTAGGCGACATCATTTTACGTCCTATTATATTTAATCCTTGCTGAGTTCTTTCAAAGAAAATTGCAGGCTTTGGCAGGAGGGCGGGAAATCAAGATTAACGCACGTGTGAAAAATGTTTCGAGCCAAACCGGATTGTACCGCTGTCCGGGTTAAGATGTATGTGTCTGGTCCGTCTAGGGCGCTCGGTAAATTTTACTTCCGCCACAACAAGCTTTACGTTGTCCAGTCTTCAGAAATAACCTTTAGAGTCTAAATAATTACATTTCATTAGCTGTAGCTGCTTGTTAAATTTACGCCCGCTAATTTACACGCAATGACCGAACACGATTTTCCTAAAAACAGAAACTAAAACGCACACACGTTAAAGACTGCTTTAAAAACAACAACAACAACAAACACTTGTTTAGGTATTAGGATAGCTAACGCTTTACTCGTGACGTTAAAAAGACAAATAGCACCAAAATCTGACTTTGTGCAAAGGCTGAGAGGAATCTGTTTAAAAGAACAACATTCAAGCATTCAGCTAATGCAACATTTTTAAAGGAAATATATTACACATACAAATAAACAATCGTTAGGCCTACATTTTTAGGGCGGCTTTGAAAATAAGACCAGGTACAGTAGCTATTACAACCCATTCAGCTTCTATTCTTCTACCCTTATTTTTATTATTTATTACTGTCTCTTACGGTTCTTATTCGCGAAAAGAAAGAGATATTACATTTGTACCCTGAGACCTTATATTTTTAAATCCCTGGTAGCACACATACATCTGGGAGACGTCTGGATTTACATCTGCAAGACGTATTATTTAGGTCGTTTGCTCATCTGCAATGCGTCTATTGGATGTCTCGTTTTATATGTCAAATAGATCTCTATTAAATGTCTTTAAGGTGTTTATGATGAAACTGACATCTGAAAGACAGGAGATGCTTTCCAGATCAAGACGTCTTGCAGACGTACCTGTGCCATCATTTTTTTTCCCCTTGGTTATTTTTTAGTCTATAGCTATTTTTATTTAACTGTTTTTTCTTTCTTTTTAAAATGACTTGTAGTTGTTCTAGTAGCCAGTGTCACCTAACAAGAATAATACTCATAATTGCGGTAATTCTTCCTCTTTTCGAAAGGTTGCACCTGTTTTCTGCGCAGTTACTCAAGCGGACATGGATCCACTTCAAAGTCACGTCCCTCCGAAAGTCGCAAATTCCGCTCGGATAAAGAAAAGCACCGCCACTGAACTAATTCAACATCCGAGGTCGTGTTTATAAATAATGTATGCGTCCTCCGAACAACGGCGACATACAGTTTCTACATTTCGACATATTTAAATCAAGCAGAAAAGTTTACAAAGGCGGAGGAGCTCAACAAGGGCTCTATTTACAGACGGAGACACGGGGGGCGGGAGGAGGAGCGGAGGGCCGAGGAATTAATGAATTAAACAGTGCTGAGGCGCTGAAAGTACGTATTCTCATCAACAATGAAAGGCAGGACTGAGACGAGAGCAGAACGTTTTCAGATAGTGCTGCAAACAAAACTCACTGAGGAGTTCCACTTAAGACGAGACAAGAGATAAAAGAGAGTGAGGAGGATAGAGAGAGAGAGACTCAGAGAAAGGGCATTGCATAATAAATCGGTAACATTGGACACTTACTGCTAGGACCGAACCGATACAGGCTATACTACTTAACTTGACAGATTGGCATACATATTTAGTTGCATATGCATAGGCTAGAGTTTTAAAAACTGTTTGAAATGTGTATATTTGAATGATAAGCATTATGAGAGCTTGTCACTCTTCTGGAGCGGATGATGTTGTCGGGAAAGCGCTGCTCTCCGGTTTGAAGGCTTTCACAACTTTTCCCGAAATTGGAAAACAGCAGTGACCGCTGTGAATCACAAAAAGAGAGAGCTCTGCATTCAAGTCCTCATTAAAAGGTAAGCGCTGAAGTAAACATATATGATAACATCTATGCCTAAGTCACTTGTGAGGCCTAGAGGTCGATGTGCTGAGATTGTGCTCAATTAAGAGGAAGGAGATACCAAAACATAAGAGTGTCATTCATCTGTGCAGATTTCAATCCAGCAACGTGTCTCATGCTTACATAAGGCATGGAGTCCAGTTTGAGTAAGACCCTGACAGACACCAGGCGCATCTCTACAAGATGATTGAGCATGCAAAAACAAATCACTGTTAAATGTTAGTGCATAAGTGTTATAGTGAGCATAGGCTGTTCTGATGTGTAGTCTGCTGTTTGACTGCTCAAATGTCTTGTGACATGTCTAATTTGTCATTTAATTAGCTAAAATGAATTAATAATGGGCTTGTTTTACTGTTTGTCAATATTCGGTTGCTTCAGTTTTATTCAAGTTTGTGTCGCTCTCGACTTTCAGATTGTTTAACATTATAATGCATAATACAAATTGAAAAGGAAAAGAGTTCAAAAAAAAGTTTGACAGTAATACTGAAACATTTTCAAAAATAAAAATAAATAATATATATATATATATAGTTTGTTTGTTGGTTTTGGTCTTATTAAATGCATTTGTCAGCAATGCAACACCTTTTAAATATCTTTTTAAATATTTTTAATTATAACTTTCAGTGTGTTTAAAGCTTTCAAATTCAGTTTGCTCTAATACTGCTTCTGTTTAATGCATGAGCTGTAGAGAAATAATATTTACTGATGCAGAGATTTAAAAGAGGAGGATTATCCGCTGCTATCAAAATAATTTCATAGACTCGGACTGAAAGACAACATCGCGTGGGTATCCTTTCCTTTTTTTTGCTGCTTTCAACTGATCTGATATGCTCCCCATGACTCTTTCTGGCAAACAACAGACCTGGCAAAGTTTTTGGATTTCCTTTTTGGACTTTTCTTTAGCTTTATTCCCCCTCTCCCGTTCATTTCAACCTGGTTATTCTGGAGCTCTAAACCAAGCCGGCCAATGAAATAACTGATCTGCCTAGATCAGGTAGCTTTGCAACAGATTAATTAGAGGTTAGGGAAATGAGGATCTGTTAAGGGAGTCGATTTGTTCGCAGAGTGATTTCTCAAGCACTCTAAAATAGAAAAGTCAAGCACGTTCGACTGCGACTGTGAGAATTGCATTGGATCCGGTGAACTGAGGAAAGTAAAAGTTTGCACATCCGCAGAATACTGATGAGAGTTTTAATATCGGCCTGTTTTCTGTCCATCTCTCCATGTCATTCCTTCTTTTCTCTCTCTCTCTCTCTCTCTCTGTCTCACTTACTCTCTCTCTCTCTCACACACATGCAGTGTTGTATTTTTCAATGGTGGCTTTTGTCTCTTTCATCTCGTCTCTAAACAAAAGGATTCTTGTGTATACAGGACAGCGAGTGAGAAAGAAAGACATCGAGGGAGGACAGAAAGTGAGAGGAAGAGTGACAAAAAAGATGAAGACAATTTGTAAACTCGTGTGCAGACGAGTCAAAAGTTTGGATGCACCTATTCGTTATGACTGTTTTGCAGAATAATAGCCGTAAGACAACACAAAAGTTGATAACTTATCATTTAAGTAGTATTGAATTAGTTTGCATGTGTTTTTAGTCAAATATTCATGCGTAGGCACAATGTATGTTTGTCCACAGAACTGTTTTCATGCATTTTAAAGGTCTTTGAGAGCATGAGAAACATACATTGAGTCAAGTGCGTGTCAGCGATTGTCTGCTGCATGTACTGTATCAGTGTGCACACGCGTGGGTGCGTACTCGCCGGAGTTCAAAGGTCAGCTGTGTGTACACTCTGCTTATAACACGTGCCTCGGCAAGGAACCGCCTTCTCCCTCTCACCCGGCGTTAGTATTCAGAGCACAGAGATCCAGACAGATACCTATTCATTCTCTCAGTGTGAGTCCAGAGAGAGAGAGCGAGGTCAGAGAGGGGAGAGCGTATCACATCTCCCTGGTACTCATTCATTTCATTTATTTATTTTATTTGGTGCGGAAGGCAGAAGCCGAGTGAGTCTAAACTACCACTTAGACATTTACGCGAGAATGCTGAGAGGGAGAGAAGAGGGTGAGATTGAGCAGTGTGAATTAATAAAGTCTCCCCGAAAGTGATTGTAGCCAATGTATATTGGTTCTTAGTTATGTTTTCAGGTTGATGTTTGTCCTCAGATTCATAAATGAGCCAATTGTTTGTCCAGGAAGATTATAGAGCACTTAAATTAATGTGAATAGCAGCTCAGATCTTCAATACGAATCAAATTAATATTGTTTCAAAGCAGCTTTAAAGCATATCATGAAGTATAGATAATTTCCTAATATCACATTTTTGAAATCACATTTAGCAGATGAGAGCTGAGGGAAGATATAGTTGGTATTTAGAAACAATGCAAGCAATCAAGAAGTTAAGATTTGTTTTATAGTACTGTATATATCTCTGTACAGGAGCGTGAGAGCTGGCTGATAATATATTTACATTTTGTAACACAATAAAAAAATAAATGTTCAAGCTTATATTGAGATATTCTTTTTTTATTAAAAGCTTAGCTTTTTGGTGAATTGGATCACAGTTGAAGTCAGTTGAGATGTCTTCTGAGATGTGAGATTACTCTGGCAAATTGTTTGTTAGGAGAAACACTTATTTGGCTCAATTTCTTTGCATCAGCATGGGGTTTTGGTGATTTTTAGTGGATGCATAAAGTCAGTTCCCCTCAGGTTCACAGAGGAACCACAAATGTAGAGAATCAGCTTACCTAAGTGTACAAAAACTTTTAGAGTATTTGAAAAGAACTATAAAAAACAAAGTCGTTTGTGGAGCTTAAAATGGTTTGTTTTTGACATCAAACTGCAAAACAGTTATTGGTTCTTGCATGATTGTGTAATGAAGTTTCATTCCAGGACTACTGGAGATCAAGATTTTTGAGCACGATCGCTGTACTTTTTCTAATTAATGTGTGGTTTGCATGCACAAAAAGTCTGATCTGAATCTGTAGGAGAAGTGAGGGAATCAGTGATTGAAAAAACTGTCCAAGCAGCATCTACAAAAGAAAGTATATAAAGGTGAAGGATTAAGCGTCATCCTCAATGTAACAGAGGAATGCAGAGAATATGGAAAACATTGTGGTGCTCTTTTCATCTCTGATTCCTTCCTGCGGTTTTGTGTTTTTGGATGGTTAATAAGTCACCCCTTTCACCGCTTACCCGGGCCAACCGAGCACGGCATGTGAGTTGGTCAGCATTGACGACTAGCCTTTAAATGAGAAAGGGCAGCTGCTTCTACTGTGTGAATGAGGGGCATTTAATGCGCTTGGGCAGCTGGAGGGTTCTGAATGTAGAGTCAAAAAAGAGTAATGGACCACCAGGGTCGCCCCCAAACCCGGCCCTGTACCCCTTCCTGGCACATGCAAACCTCGAGAGAGAAGGATGCGCTCACGGGTCCGCGATAAAGATCACTGTGAAAGCTACTTTGCCCATTTCAGCTTTAGAGAAGTCGTTTTAAATACTGCTGAGAGTCGCTAATGTGTCCCTAATGTGGCTCTCTTTACTTGGACGATGCATGACTTTCAGATAGAGCTCAGATAGAGATAGAGCTCTCTCTCTTCCCATGTGCTGTTTCTTCTAAAATGCTACGAGACGACCTAGATTTTACAGAAGGCGATAAGGTGACAGGTTTCTCACACAGAAGCCTAACTGCTGGAACGGTAATTTCATTATAAAGAACTTCTTTTTATGTCAGAGTAACAAGATACTAGTAGTTTCGGTAACCTAAACGGTGGCATTTATGAGTCCCATCTGATAACATCCACTGCTGGCCAGGAAAAAAAAAAATATATGGAAATAAGTGGAATTATTAGCAAAATATGAATGGTGATCTGAAGACTCAAAATGATAACATCATCATAGTTCAGAGCTGCTGCAATTGTAAAGCAAAACACTTGATGTACAGGTTTCATGTTTTTGTGTTCGGACATAATTAAACATTAACCAAATTGCAGTCTTTATCTTGTCTATGCAACAAACAGTCTAGTGTGCTTAAAGCTTTAGCAGCCTTTAATTAGAGATTTGGATCAACCTTGGAACTCAAGTCTGCAGAAAGGCAGAAAAAAATTTGACTGCTTATGTTAAACCATCTCTCTCTTCCCTCCTAGCTATGACCTCAGCCACGCCCCCCTCCTCCCGTAGCCCCTCCCCACAGAAGGTCTGCCACTCCCAGACACAGACAGACGTTCTAAAGCCACTCCTAGGTGGAGGAGGTGGGGCTTCGACAGGAAATGGACCTGCGGCATTGAGACGCCGTCGTCGGGTGCTATCTAAAGATGGGCGGAGCAATGTACGCATCGAACACGTCAGCGGCCGAGGGACGCTTTACCTGCGTGACCTATGGACGACCTTTCTGGACATGCAGTGGCGCTACAAGCTTTTCCTGTTTTCCGCCACCTTTGCTGGCACCTGGTTTGTGTTTGGAGTGTTGTGGTACTTGGTGGCACTTGTGCATGGAGATTTGCTAGGTGAGGAGCGAATGAGATGTTCTTCAGTAGAACTTGGATATTTATTTTTGTAAATATTGCAACCCTCTTATTTCCATATCTTTGTTTCTTGTCTTTTCTCACCAGAGTTTGACCCTCCGTCCAACCACACTCCGTGTGTGATGCAGGTCCAAACCCTGACTGGAGCGTTCCTGTTCTCCCTGGAATCACAAACTACGATTGGTTATGGCTTTCGCTGCATCACAGAGGAATGCCCACTTGCTATCATCCTGCTTATTGTCCAGCTTGTCATCACCATGGTGATGGAGATCTTCATCACAGGAACTTTCCTTGCCAAGGTACACCTAAAGCTAAATTAATTTGTGTTAATAAATTGCAGCCTTTGCAAATAGCAATATTTTGGTTGTACTATGATGTACTGGAACCAGACTGAATTGGAGAAATATTTGATTAAAATATATATTTTTCTGTGACCTGTACAGTCGTCTCAGATCTTACAAGACCTTTTTGTTTTAATTTTGGGTATGTAGGTAGCACGGCCGAAGAAACGTGGTGAGACGGTGAAGTTCAGTCAACATGCTGTGGTCGCCAATCATGAGGGCCGACCTTGTCTTATGATCCGTGTTGCTAACATGCGTAAGAGCCTCCTTTTGGGCTGCCAGGTAACACATCTAAAGAAATAATGTTGAATTACTTATTCATTTCCAACGTAGTGTAAGTGCAACTCATCATATGTTAAATTCCTGGGATTCCTCAGGTGACAGGTAAGCTTCTGCAGACGTCACTGACTAAAGAGGGTGAGACAGTGCGTCTGGACCAGAGAAATGTAGCCTTCCAAGTGGACACGTCCAGTGACAGCCCCTTTCTCATCCTGCCCCTCACTTTCTATCACGTGATAGACGACAACAGCCCACTGCGGGCCTGGGCTGCCAAAGGTATGGAAGTCTAGGAGAACTAAATGGAACAATGTTGAAATGTTGGAATTCCATAATGTGGCCTGAAAGCCTTAGCCTAGAACTGTCTTGTTTGAAAAATGAATTCATTACTTTCTACTGTAAGCTGAACTGGTGTAGCTCAACTGAAAGAGCATGTTGCTGGCTATGCCAAGGTCTTGGGTCAAGCATATGCCAAACGGGTAAATGTAAAACAGAACAGGCACGGTTTCAGCTGGTGCAACCTTATTTGTCTTGCTCTGTTGGCTCATGGGTCGTTCCTTTCGGTGAATGAACCAGCAACCATCTGGTTACCAGCCTTAAGCTTGAACTACTAGACAACACTTCTCCATTACCTCATATGTGCACAATTTGAACCCATCACATCATAGGAAATTTGAGATTCTTGTCACTCAAACAGTAGAGCATAGTGCCATGGTTATGGGTTTGATTCCCAAGAAGTGCATTCCCATGACAGTGTGTGAATGTGATGTAATTTGCATTAGATTAAAATGTGCCAAATGCAAGAGGGTTTGATGTTCTTGCATTCCCTGAGAATTGAACCCATGAGCATGTGCACATTAAATGCAATGTAAGTTTTCTTTTGGTAAAAGCATCTTTCAAATGTATGTTTCCTAGTTATTTGCACACTGGAAAACTTACCACTAAGCTTAGCTTCTTTGTCCAAGAGTACAGAGATGGCCCTGGCACTGGTGGCAGATGAAGACTGTCAGTAGGATACACCTGAGAACAGGGACAGCGTGATTGGGCACCGACCCCCGTGGCTCCAGCAGAGTTGCTCTGAGGATAGAGTGCTACATGAAAGAAATGTGAAACAGCAGTGTGGGGAAAGGTGTCAAAGACACCGGAGAAGCTCTGTTTCAGCGCAGAGGTCACGCTGCAGGCAGAAGGTTCAGGGAGTTCTGGCACTTTGAGCACACGCTGGTGCCCCGTTTCCACTGACACTTCACACCTGAATCAAATGCGCGTGGCTCGCCAAAGTGGCTCAATTTATGTTTCCATTTTGACTCACCTTGATTAATCATGAGGATAAGTGTGAACTTGATTTGCCCATTTGCCTGCACAAAGCTTGCTGCCATGATTCTAAGGGGTTTGGGGAGCTTGGTAGAGCATTGTTTTTTAGAGAATTGCTGCTTGTTATTTGCTGGTGCACAACAAACTCTTATTATGCGTTTGAATATTTTTAAGATAACGCAACTGAACGGCACAACAATATTGTAATTATAAGAATGAAATTTAATTTGGATTTTATTTGAGCCCTACATTTCTGATGTGGGGATGTGTCTTCCACTCACCACTACTTCTGTAATTATTTATTGAGGAACCTCTAAATCCAATGATAATGAAACTATATAATTTAAACAGTTCTCACTCTATCAAGGGCTAAATTGACTCCAAAATCAAGCTGGGAAATATAGACTGGACAGGCCACCAAGCCACAAAGCTGGTCTGTTTGAGTGATTTTGAGTCCTTGACAGCTGGTCAGACAGGAAGACCAGCTTAAACCAGCTAAGACTACGTTTTTCAGCAAGGACCTTTGGTGTCAGAATTGGCATTTGGGAAATAGAAATCCTTTGTGCGAAAGATCGCAAAAGTTTAATTGAATATTGAGAGGTTAAAGGACAGAAGTGGATTTCACATTCTCTCTGCAATTGTAGTGTAAATTGTAAAAAATTCAATAAAGGCTTCGGTGAGGGGGGCATGTTTACAAGAACTTGGGGGTTCTATTATTGGCAGATGAGCTGCATTTATTGTCTTCTTTCTCCCTTCATCTCATTTTCTCTCTGCTAGCCCACATTCACGTTCTCTGTAGATGTAGCTTTCCCTCTTTCTTTTATAAATTCTCTCTCTTTGGCTGGAATGCATGTATGAGAGCGTGCCAGAGCGTCTCATTAGAGGCACAAAGCAGCCCAGTTCCTGGTGCTGACACGCAGGTCGTGGATCCAGTTACGGTCCCAGTCTCTACCCCATCGAGGGCCCAATCTATCAGACCCTCCGGTCCCCGCTTTTGCACTTGATTCAACGAATGCGACTCTCATCTCACACATCTATGAGTTTTCCCTGTACGTAATAATCCTTGTGTATGTTTATGGTTTCTGTTGTGCTTTTTCTCTCGACTCAATGCTTCTTTCTCATCATGTTTGTAGTCTAGCCAGATCGCCCGGTGTAATTGACTGTAGTCGGATTATATGGTATAGGGTTATGTTTAATAGACCCTACTTATGCTTAATGCTTTCTAATACAAATGAAACTCATGGTGACTTCCCATAACAAGGTTTTCTCCCAAAAACGACTCTGTTTTGTACGTTGAGCGTAACATTTTTCTTTAAAAACCTGAATATTAAGTAGAAATAGCTATTCAGGATGCTCCAATGGAAGCACATTTGCATATGAATGAAGTAACTGGCACCAGCCTTAAAAACGTGTCCGAAAGCGTGCCGGTTCAGTACAGTGTGAATCTGTATGTGCCCAAGTGGCTGCGTGTAAACGTACGTGTATGGATGTGCGCCAGTGCACCAGTGTGTGTGAATCTATAGTAAAAACAACAACAAAAAAAATACACAGTGTGCCAGTCTGCTGAATGTGGCTTTGTGTTTGTGTAAGAGGCTAAGAAGAAGAGACACGGGCCTCTGCTGGAGCCCAGTGACAACTCAGAATATAGCTATATGAACCACCGAACAAGAAGTTCTCTCGTGAATGTGTGTTTGACTCAGAGACTATGTTTTACTTTACATACTGGGCTGAATGCAGTCAGCAAATTGTGAGGGCTGCGATTTAATTTTAATTGATCAGAGTTTTAACATCTTTGGAAGCCTTCGTTGATTGCTGAGAATCAAGCTGCTGTGAGGTGCTGAAACACTGTGTTGTATTATGCCCATGTGTTTTATTCTGAAACAGTTATTTGCAGGCAAACCTTCAAAATTTAACCTTGATGTTTTAAGAAATTAAACATTATATTAGTATTGTAATTTTATCTCTGTACTATACGATCACATTTTCTTTTTTGTTGTTTTAAATGAATAATATTATTTAATAATCACAATAAAAATTTTATTAATAGTTTATAGTCAAATACAATGGGTGAAAACATTCATTTAAACAAATGGAAAGAGAAGTTCGTTTTCAAGTTGAAATTCAGGTTTGGTTCTTAGTTCTCACACAAACATTTCATTTTCCAGATTTTATTTTCAGAATTATTTTTGTTTTCTGTGCAGAAGAAACAAAATCACCCCAAATATTGAACGATTAACTCTTTCCAATTGCTATTAAAGTCATGAAAAATATATAGTAAGTTTCACCAGATCACAATATATATTTTGTGGAAAAAACGAAATATCACATTTTAATGTTTCTAAACATTGTGTTAAAGAAATTAAAGAAATGAAAAGAAATAAAGTGTGTATGAACACAAAAGACTTTTAAAGAATGCTCCCACTACTTGTGTGCATGCCAAGATTATATTATTAATATATTGAAATATATCTAAAAAAAAAGAGCTTTCAATGAAGAGACATTCCAAATATTCAATGTTCAAATCATGCCATATGTCTACATATTTGTACATATAAACTGCGATAAAAGAAAGGTAGGTAACTAATACGATTTCATTCATTTACTCAGCTTATATTTGATGGGGACTTGAAAATGTACTAGATAGAAGGAATGACCCATATATAAGTAGGCTATCTCCTTTCTTGAAATGCATTAAAGACACAGTCAGAGGCCACATTAGATCTGCCCGCTAGTAAACACAGACATCCCCTGAGGGCCTTTCCACTGAGTTCTGTCATGATCAGTGTGTGAACGACGCCAAAGAATATCTTCATATGCTGATAATTAATACATGTCAGTGTATTTCCATTAATTATCCAGTGGGCTTTAAAAATAATGTGCATAAACTGGCCTGGTTCTGAATCCTTAATGTTATTCTTCCTGTTCCGAATGTCATTGCATTTAAAAATCTCTGGTTTAGCATTAACAATAACAATACTAAAGCAAATATTTAAGAATGTAATGCAGTAAGTGTGCATTTCTAAGTGTGACGATGTGTCCAGATGATTTTTTGGGGCACTGTAAGCATGTGAGCATGATCTTGTGTGTTTGTGGGTTATGAAACCCCATGTTTTTTGCTCGCAGAATGCAGAACTGGCTCTGGGTTAAAAGAAAGACTGTTTTCACAGATGACGGTCTCTCGCTTTGAATGTGGGATGTTGATGCAGGTGTGTGTGCGATTGTGAGTGTGTGTGTGTGTGTGTGTGTCAGTGGGTGAATGGCATGTTTACGAGTTAAGGCATTTGTATTTCTGCTGGTATGAGCCATAAGTTTTCTTTTATGTCATCATTTAATGTACATTTTTAGTTTGATTGTCTTACTGGGTTGTGTTAAACTGTTTTGTTGTAAAATGTGTACATGGCTTCAACTTTTGCTGTAGAGGACAAATGCTTTTGAGAATTGTTTGAATGTCTTTCATAACTTATATAAACTTCAAAATCCATATTTGCCAATTGTTCACAAATAATGTGGTATAGTCTCCAGAAGCTCTTCACATACACATTACTATTATTTTAACAGAATTTTAGCATAATTTAGCATTTTTTGGCATTGAGTAATATTGTGTTTTTGCCATTTTAATGATAGTTTAAAAAATACAATAAAAAAAGTCTATATATTTTTATAATTCATTTTAAATTTCAGGTTTAATTTGAGTTATTTTAATACATCAAGGTTAACCTAAAATGATCAATGCGAAATAAAATAAGCTTTTTCACGGTTAACCAATATAACCCTCCAGGATATACAAAAAGAAAAATTACAAAAATAGAATTAAGCTAGAAAAGATGGAACTAGATGGAGTGAGAAGGTGGCTTTATGAGCAGATTTAGCATTGTATTTACATAGTAAATTTCTATTGAAGAATATTCAAGTTTTACTCAGTAATGTAAATGAAAATAGACAAGCTCCACAAAGTCCTACCCTTAAAATTAAACATGAATGAGATTTGAGATCTGCTTCAATTTTATTCGCCATACTGAATGAAAGTCAAGTTTGGAACAAAATGAGTTGAATTATATTGCCTGCTACTGGATTTCTGGCATCTGGTTTCTGGTTTCACTATTTCCTTTTCTTTCTAAGGTGGCGGGTGGACGGATCCAGAGTTGGCTGACTTTGAGCTGCTGGTGATCATGAGCGCTACCGTGGAGCCGACCTCGGCCACCTGCCAAGTGCGCACCTCCTACCTGCCCGACGAGATCCTGTGGGGCTATGAGTTTCCCCCCGTCGTCTCCCTCTCTCCCTCCGGAAAGTATGTCGCCGATTTTGCCTTCTTTGACAAGGTTGCCAAGACCAAGACCCCTCCCCTTTTTAAACAAGCCCCGCCTCCAAACACCCAGTCGCCCCAGCAACAAGGCAGTGGCAGCGGAGACCAAGGGGTGGATATGGAGAAGATGCGATTGGAGGAGAGCTACCGGGAGGAAAAGGGGCGGGACAGGGGGCGTGCACGAGACCAGCTCAGCGTCCGCATTAGTAACGTCTAGAGAGCGGAAAACAGGGATGAATGAGTGAACGGGGGATCAGATGAAGATAAATTGCTTGAGTACTTGTTTGATTCAGTGTTAGCCAACTTTTTTTTGATGCCACTAGGCTTACCTGTTTTACAAGGTAGGGTGCCAGTAGAGTTGGCTAGCGCTGAAATGCACTGGCATACAAGCATGAAATAGGGAAGATAAAGACAGACTGGCTGTGTTCGGAATAGCACACAAGCATACTACACTTCTTGTTTCTGGTATGCACACTGTGTATAGCATGCGATTTTCTGTATGAACATTACACACAGATGATCTACTATGGCAAAATGATTGAAAAAACTTTTTTTTCTGGAAAACATATCTATACATAGAGTTTTTAGTTCAGTAAAAGAGATTAAAATATTATTATCACAGATTATGAATACATGTAAAACAGTTTGATGTTTACATATAATAATTACACGATCAGCTCTATATGTAGGACTTTTCTGACATGAGCTGTGTCCCAATTCAAAAACTTCATATTTCAGAGGACACATCGTAAGTTGGGACGGTGTTCGCTGCGCCGCCATAACGTAATTGGCCTACGAATGAGGCCTTCATAGGATGTGGTATTTGAATTGGTACAGCCTTTGTCGTGTCGCCTTCGAAGGATGCAGCTACAGTAAACTTGCTCGATAGCTCACCCGGTACAGCACTGGAGTTGCCATACGAAGCAAAGAGTCTCCTGTAATATGACTAATGATAAAAGAGCTTAAAGCAAGCAAGCTAAAATGGCGTAATGGCCTCAGCAAATGAGCTATTATCTCACAGTTGCCTTTGGTTATGTGTAGGGTTGAATTTAATGACTTCATTTACTTTATTTCCATGAAAGATACAAACTTTAACTTTTTACTGCGATTCACCGGACATTCATTTTTAAACTACATTGCTATTCATATACAACCAACATTGATTCAGGTTCATCCATTTTGAATAAACTGTACGCTGTATTAGTGCCACTCGATGGTCATTTCACGTATCCCACAATGCAATGCATTTAAGAACAATATCAAGCGCTGCTTACAGGGCATTCAAACTACAGTGTTTCTAGAGCAGGGGCGTCCGATGCTCCAGGATGGCCACGCTCCTGCAAAGTTTAGCTCCAACTCAATTAAACACGCCTAAACCAGCTTACTAGCCAGACTAGAAACTTTTAGGAAGGTGTGCTAAGGCAAGTTCTGCAGGACAGTGGCCCCCCAGGACCCCGTTTGGACACCTGTTCTAGATGCTCAACCAGATTTGGAACCAATACATTTATTTATTGGTTATTATGACGACAATAAAACTTTTTGAAAATCTTATCACTGCATAGTGCAAATTGCTTCACATGATACTTAAAAAAAATGAATAAATAGCACGCTACATAGGCTACATATGTTAGTATGCTGGTGTTTCATCCCGGATATAGAGTCATTAAACGAGAAATACTGTAAACTACTAAACTATTAGACCATGTGGAATCAACTGGTGATTCAACATAGATCTGCTGCTTTTTCATGACAAAACAGCATCAGCTCGTGTGATGGACCTGCTCACTAGGAAGGACTACTTCACCACCTTGTGGCCAAGACATGCAGTGCCACAGATTTGAGACACTTTGAGAAGAACAACTATTCTGGAAACTCTGACGGACAATACCTGATTTTGTAAACACATGGATATCGATCTATTTTTGCAGAAGGTTTATGGATTCCAATGGACTGGAGGGGTTGTGTGTCATTGACTGGAAGAAATCATAATATTTAAACCACTGTACTGTAGTTATTGATAAAGGTACAATGTTTAGAGTCAATAACTTGTGTGTGACTGCGTCAGATGTGATTGGTATCTATATTTGTGTCTAACAGTGCCAGTATAGAGCTATTTTGGGTAAAGATCTAGTTTTTTTCCCCCATAGCTGATCTTTTGTCACTGGAATAAACAATGATGTTTGTTAACAATACTAAAAGCACTTTAACTTGAGAAGGAGGCTTTATTTTTATATTTCTTTTGGGTCCAACGTAACTGTACATGGCCTTTTATAAGTGAAGATAATGACAAAGAGTGAAAGAATGTATTTTGGATTATAGAAACTGTAAAGTCAATGTGCCTATGAATCAACAACAAAAGTGATAATAATAATAATAATAATAATGAGCTGTTTATTAAGTCAAGTAACACTGCTACTGTTACTATTGTTCATGCATTGTGTTATTGTTAGTCAATCCCTAGTGTACAAATTATTGAGGTGAAATGTAATTAGTTTTCTAAAATGAATTTTACAAGATCTTATATAAGCTTTACAGCTTGCAAGTGATAAATCACCTATGACACATTATTATTATTATTATTATTCAGATGGTTTTTTTGAAAAAGAACGATTTTGTCTTTATCTTTAGCACATTTTGCCTGTCTTAACTGTGGCTGTAAGGAAACATCTGTTTCATGAATTTACTTTTGTGTTTAGTCACTTTCATAACTGGACTTTCACTTTACCTGCTAATGATCTCAAATGACCATTTTTAATAAAAGAGAAGTTTCAAAACAGTTGCGGAGTGATTTTATCTCTGTGTCCATTGAACTGTGTGGTTTCATAACACCTGGTGTGATTTTGAGGTGAGTGTTAAAAACCCAGCGTTTATTCCCTAGAATTCCCAGCAGCATGAACATGCAAGTTGAAAGCGTGCATCAGCGGTGAATCCACCCTTCATCTGATGTCACTATACAGTATGACCAGTATTTTCTTTAAGCAACTGGCTGATTGTGACGATTAAGCAAAAACTATGATTTCATGTGTCCAAAAGACAGCATGATTACAAATGATTTAATGCAACAGTTCAATAAACAAGAAGTTAATATTAAGAGACTTACATTTAATGCTCCATATATCCAACTTTTGCTCTA
>JAUMHI010000043.1:1069255-1082787 GCA_032359435.1 Enteromius unitaeniatus | reverse complement strand
TAATTTCAATTCTCTGTATGTCCTGTACATGTGGCAGAATTGACAATAAAGTTGACTTTGACTTGACTTGACTTTGACTTGAAGATAATCGCCATGATTAACTCATGGTTAATGGTTGTAGTTGTATGGCATCAAATGACGAAACCCTGTGATACTGCAGCTTCAGATTCAGCCGTGCTGTGCCAATGAGCGAATATAGATAAAGTGCGAAGTGCAAAAAAAGAAAGGAAGAAAAACATACACACACACACACACACACACACACACACAGACATCAAAAACCAGCGTATGAAACTCAACAGTGGTGTCAAATGAAAGCTTTCATGCTGCAGTGCATGATGGGAGCCACACACACACAAACCCTCAACCGTAAATCCCAGCATGCATGAATAAATAACACAGAAGAATTTTCTCTCTATTTATTATTACTTGGTCTTATTTTTCCTGTTTTGTGGTGACTTTAGGTGCTTGTTTTGTGATGGTCAGAGATTATTTGTATGTTTTATTCATCTGACACACTGATTATTGAAGTCTGTGGGAGTCTGATGATGCAGGAGTTGAAAATGTTGTGCAAATTTGTTGTTTGATATTGCACAACCTTGCATTATCACAAGGTTCAGCCATAAAATAAACATCACCAACAAGAGTGTTACCTGAGTGTGTTCAGGTCACTCTATCATCATCGATGTATGATCTTCTTTTGGCTTTTTTACCATAATAAATGCATCTCATAAACACACAGTTATCACTGCCAGAAAAAAAAAACTACTGCTGTATCATTAGTTTCACTTCACAAGCTAAACTTTATTTAGATTTCACAACTTGAGTAAAAAATACATTTGATCAGCTTGCATGATTAAAGGAGCGTACAAGCAGTTCATGGATTGAAAGCAGGACTAAACACCAAACGAATGCTAAGGTGCAGATCAAGGACTGTCCCACACAGTAAAATGTGGTGGAAACACCCAAATCGTCAATATGATGACATCTAGTGGACCAATAGAGTAGTTTAATACAAGAACACAGATCCGCTGATATATTCTTATAATATTCATAATTATGCAATACACATTAGAATTATAACAATAAATGCATCATGTTTTACAAGGTCACAAATTATGAAGATTTGCTATACAATATAATTTAATTCTAGTTATAATGTACACAATATGATCGAATATATCCAGTTCATCAGCTCTCCTCACACTGATCCAGCTACAGCACCTGAAATTATGCAAATTAATCCACAAGTATAAAACATTTTGTTTGTGTGTATTTTTGTAATTGCATTACTGTAATTTGTGATATTTTGCATTGGTTTTAGTTTATTTTACCTTAAATCTTCACGTTGGAGTAAATAGTGTCATAATACGGCTCTCCTAAAAGATGACAAGTGTTCATCACGTATTTATTTGGTTATACATGCATCTGTGTTAATATGTTATGTTAAAACAAACAACTGCGAAAGACATCTAAGCAGGGTGGTCGCCATACCTTTATTTTCTTTCTTTCTCTTCATTTTCTCTGTTGATTTCAGATTAACCTTAACATAAGTCACACACGAAGGCCCAGTTACAGTGTCTGCATGAAAAAAGAAATTAACGAGTAAGACATTTTCTTCTCTTTTTTTGGAATTCTTTCTTTCTTTTTTAAAATTTGTTTGTAGTTACTGAGTTTATGTTTGTTGTTGTCTACGATACAGTTATAATTAAAACAAACTACATGATTCTGGTTAGATCTATCCATCCATCCATGCATGCCACTGTCAGACATTCATATTTTTCATATTTAAGATGTTGTGAGTGTTTCTGAGTGGGACTGACTGGAACAGGATGGCATGTGTCCATAACTCCTCTCATGTGCTGATGTCTGGCTGATGTTCTGCTGATGATGGTCTGTAGAAGGAGATGGAGATCCTCCACCTGCTCAAACACAGAGAAACTTCAGGATTCGCAAACGACTTTCCTGTCTCAGTGTATGGCATATATTTATATGAACTATAAGTCAAATCTGGAATATATTTGTAACAATAGTCAAAAATACATTGTATGTGAAATCTTAGGACATTAAGTAAAGATCATGTTCCATGATGATATTTAGTACATTTCCTACCTTAAATATATTAAAACTTAATTTTTGATTAGTAATATGCATTGCTAAGTACATTTGGACAACTTAAAAGCCAATTTTCTCAATATTTAGATTTGTTTTTGCACCCAAAGATACCAGATTTTCTAATAGTTGTATCTCAGCCAAATACTGCCATATCATAGCAAACCATGCTCAGATTTCCGAATAAATTTCAATTTCGAAAACAAAATTGCACTCATGACCGGTTTTGTGGTCCAGAGTCACAAATCGTCTTTAACATTAAAGTGCTTCTAAAGATCATTATAATATGATTGTTTGTATAAATAGTGTTGATTTGAAAAGATGAGATGAACCTTTTTTGCGTTTGTAGCAGAAAAGCAGGATCAGTAAGAAAATGAGCAGTCCTCCAATCCCTCCAACGATCAGAGCATTAAACAAATATTCTGGGAATATTGAAGATCCTGCTGTTTTAAAATAAAAGGTCAGCAGGTCACATTCATCGGTTAAGGGTAACTGATCATCTACCAATTGATTATGACACGTTTATCCTAATTTAAACCCATTCATTTATTAAAATAACTTTTGTTAAAGGTATTTATTTGCAGAGTTACAGAGTTATACAGCAAAAAAGTAGCAGACATCTTTACTCACATAGTCAGAGTGATAAACGGAAGACTCTCACCTGATACGGTCAGAGTAACTCCATCACTGGTGTGTGAGTATCGTGATCCTTGGGTCTCGTTTCCAGTACAGCTGTAACGACCGCTGTGAGATTCATTAACAGAACTGATCCGGTATTCCTGGGATTGACTCACATGAATCAGTGAATCATCTTTATTCCAGCTGTAGATCCAGCTGATGTTGGACTCTTGTATGTCACATATGAGAGTGAGCATCTGTCCTCTGAACACACGTCCATCAGGATCAACACGCACAACAGGCTTCGGTCTCTCTGTGTGAAGTTAATTTAAGATAGCACATGGTACCCTTGATGTATGCTGCTCATTTTCATAATTGTAAAGTAAATGCAGACTTAAGATTGTGCTGTAAAAAAATACCTCTCACTTCCAGCGTGACACCTTGGCTTTGTCTGGTTTTTCCTTCTACAGAACATGCATATCTTCCATCATCAGAGACTCTCACACTGTTCAGTGTCAGTGTAGTGTAAACACCAGATTTTTTTTTGGTGGAGTCTTTGTACCAGATAATCATCTGTCCAGTTATCTGTTCCACATCACAGCTCAGAGTAACTGTGTCTCCAGTGAACACTGAACTCTGGGGCTTCACAGTTACTTTGGGTTGGTCTGTGAATATTTCATGACACAATCTTGAATTAATAAAGCAGTTTCAAAGTGTTGTCCATAAGGCATCTATAACATAGTACCTGACACGTGGTTAATTAAGGTATTGAGATTAAGCAGACACTGTTAACATCCAATATGTCCACAATGCAGCATTTATAAATGTTTACTAGTAGTTTTTTTCTCAGTTGCAGTCAATTAATTGTGAATTCTCTGTCAGAGCTGATCTCTTTTTATTAGACTCTGTAATCAATACAGCCTTTCCTATAATAAGACATAAAATGCTATGATTGAATTTAAACGTAATATTAGTGACAATTATTTTATACAGAGCTCATTAATATCATTCAGGACCTAATAAATTAAATAAACAACACACCACACACAATAAAACACGCTCCAAACCATTCCTCGTTCCAATATATGCGAAGATTTTAGGAAATATAACTCACCTAGCGTTTTTCCAGGGTGAATGTTTAAAATCAGCACTAAAAAACAAGAAGTGAATTATATTGATTAATCAATTGTAATTGTAAAATGTAATAGATTTTGTTGCTGATTTATACATTGTATAACTTGAAATAACAACTAGAATATTTTAGTTGACTAAAAAGCGGCAGCGGAGTAACAATGATTTCAAGATACATTTTTATTATTATTATTATTTATTTATTTTTTACCGTGTATGAGTATCTTTTACAAATGTTAAAATACAATTCCACAAGACAAGCATACACTGTAAAATCTAATTAGTTGGGCTTACGTAAAGTGAAATAGAAGGAGTATGCTTAGTTAGTATAGTTTACTTAAATGAGAGTTATAGTAATTAAAAATAACGGTATGGTGTACTTGATCCTTTACTTTAGGTTTACTCACTGACTTAGTATAGCTACTCACTGACTCCCAGAATGCATTGTGGCAGAATAAATTACGTAATTGATTTGTTTTACAGTTGTTGTTGTGTTCATTTGCAAATTTAATTTGTTGTCTTGTGTCAGTAGTAGCACAATAAAAATAGTCAGTGTGTGACTTTAACAATTTACCACAATAATTAAAGTTTTATATCATCCGAATTCTGTAGTAATTTATGAAAAACATCAAAAGTGTAAAATAATGTTTATAAAACTCAAAAAGAAAATCACTAGCACAAAATTAAAAAATTATTAAATATATTAATTAAGTGATAGGTCATCTGTTAAAAGCAACCTATTGATTACTTTTCTTCCTTTGAAACCAAATGACTCTGATTTCATGTTGCTTCACTGCATTAATAGGAATAAAATTATAACGATGTAGATGAAATGTCCAACCAAAGGGAATGCTAATACTATAATGGTAAGTAAAAAAAAAAGGGAAAAATAAAACATTTTTGGAAAATCTTATGTGGCATATGTGATGTTCAGTTGTATTGAAAATTCAACTTTGAAGATGACTTTGTTAAACAAGTGAATTCAACTAGTGAAATATAACAGACATGCAGAAATTTTCCGTCTTCCTCTATTGTTGCCTTGTGCATTAGCAACAAATTAGTGCACTGCTGCCTCTCATTAATGTAATTGGTTTTGTTGTGGCTACTTGAATATTCTTAGTAAGGCTTACTCATAGCAGCAAGTAAGTCATTTTACTCATCTAAAGGTATCTGTAACTTAATAAATCCTAGTAAGTATAACAACTAAGAATATATAAGTAAGGTTTACTATTGGATTTTACAGTGTAGTTCAAATCACCATTGTGAATAATTTAATAAAACCTGTCCCATTTTATATGATAGGTGGCCTTATTTAGCGAAGCGGACTACACACAGGAGGTAAGTGCAGCAGTTTTTTAAGCAGCAGACGAGTAACAGACAATGGGAACTGCAGATATATGGTAAATAGAGGCCATGGGGGATCTGGGGCATTGGAAATGGCACTCCTGACCCTAAATCAGGATATGGAATTGGGATCGGCTCTCCTGACCCTAAATCAGGATATGGGGTCGGGATCGGCCTCTCTGGTCAAGATTCAGGAACTGCAATCGGGATCGGCTCTCCTGGCCGTAATTCAGGAATTGGATTTGGGAGCTGTGAACTGGAGTCTGTGAGGAGATGGCATGGCTTCCACTGCCACAAATCCAAAACGTGGCTAGGTTCCAATGAACCGAAATCTGTGGAGAATTGGAACGCCACAAATCCAATGGAGTAATGGACAACTTCACTTTAACTCATCATTTCTCTTTTCTTTCAGATCTGTCAGTAACGGAGTGAGTGAAAAAAAGAGGATGAAAGAAGAAGTGAAGATAAAATTTTTGCGGATTGCTAAGAATATCTTTGTGGTGAGGAAAAAATGATGCAGTTTGAAGAGAAGCTCATGACGGTGGTATCAGTGCTTCATATGGGAAGTGTCATCAGTAACATAACCACATTGCACCACAAGCAGACATGCGCTGACTCCTAATAAAAAATATACTGAGTAAAACAAACCTCAGGTGGGGATGTGTGTGCTAAACCTCAAGTGAGTATTATTTTTAAGAATTCAACAAACACAGGTCAATTATTCTGCTTTTACTACGGTTACCAATACCTCAAGATATTGATCAAATATATATTTCATATACTTAAAACGCTAATTAATTTCTTTCGCAACTCATCCAATCTTTGCCAATTACAAAATGTCATTTTAAACCTAGTGACAGAAAAAAAAGCATTTTAGGGGTCTGCAGTCCAATGACGCACGTAGAGCTGAATTTGGCTTATACCCACTAAAGACTGAGATCCAGAAGAATAAAATGTGTATGAATAGGTCGTGAGACTGTGTTGAATTTGAAGCACTTACTTCCTCTTTATACTGCATTTTCTTTATACTGAGAAAATGCACCTCCCACTCAGAGAAGATGAAAACATGCACTAGCTGCCAAATTCACAGAGACAATTTTCCTTTTTTTTGCTACAAAATTATTTTTATTTTTTGTACGAAAATAAAAGGAGAGCACATACTCTGTCTTTGTTCTTTTGTTGTGAATTAGATTCAAGCATTCAACAGACTCATAAACTATTATTAGAAACTTAAATGAAAGCATAAATGAAATACATTAGACAATGAAATACAGATTCACTATCATTATACAAAATAAAGAATAAATGCACACATGAGAAAATGATACTCACAAAGCATTAGAGGAAGTAGATTGGGCTCCATACTGATCTATTAATGACACGCTGTCAAACACACAGTCTGTTTTATAGACTCAAAACTTCCTGTGCAAACACACAAGGAAGAAAATGATGCCCACATAAATTGTGTCATTGTGTCACCCACACTTTCAGTCTGTATTTAGTTAGTTATATAGAATGTTTTTTACATTATTAATAAGTATATCAATGATTCATTGTTAGGAAGGTACACAAAGGTTGGACTGAATATGGGAAGGGGTTTATTTCAGTGCTGTATCTAATCGTTTTAAAGCAGACATTCTGAATCATCATCAAACTGGTCAAAAAAGGTATTGTTTGAAAATGTTGACTGTCTCACAACATGAAAATGGGGAAGTGTGAAGATACAAAATGTTACTAAAAATGTCTGGGCGATTTCACCAAAAAAACATGTTTATGGGTAATTAAATCATGCCTGATTCGTGGAAACCTTTCATAATATAAGCGCCAAACAAGATTGTGAGATGTTTAGTGTGAGAGATTTATAATCTGCTGCACAAGTCAACCTTCTGCTGTTCAGTGTGTGGATGAGGGCCTTTGTCTAAAAAGGTTTTATGTTTGACAATTTTAGATTATATGTTTACTGTGATGAGGGTGGTTTTACTAAAGTGTATGACTAAAGTAATGTTATGAGCATGATGGCATAAAACATTCATATATTCCCACCCGCTGCTACTAATTCGTTCTCAGTCACCGGAGTATTGATTGCATTCACCTGATCGTAATCACGCATGCTGTATAAAAGCCACTGAGCTCGAGGTTATTTACCATATACTTACCTTAAGCCTGGTTTTCACAATGTGCTCTCATTGTTATGTCCGCTGTGGAAGTCATGTTTAAAAAACTCTTCAAGTTTCAGTCCTTACCTGAACCCAGCACCTGTGGAGAAAGACTGTCCGACTCATGGTAAAGAAACCAGTAAAGAGTTTACTGCTCGTTTTACTCACCGGTTTACTCACCTTCAGGATCCATTTTGAAAGAGAAGACGATCAGATGATCACCTGCACGTCGCCTGTGCTCACGCGAGAGCCTCTATATTACTTAGCATTATTACTCACCTTCTCTACTCACCTCTCTGTCCAGATTACGGAGCTATCCCCACACAAGAGAGTGAGCACCCTAAAGTTTCACGAAGCAAGTGGCAGCACTTCTGTCTAGTTAATACGATCTGGAGATCGTGTGGATTTGAGTTGAACTGTTTAATACGATTGAGATATCATCCTAAGTTGATGGATTGCTGAATGAGGGATCTGGAGATTGCTCTATTACCTTTGTTTATGTTTGATTGCCCTGCTTCAATTCTTCAATTCAATTCTTTTTTCTTACACTTTCTCTTTATTTTCTCTGTTGCTTTCAGATTAACATTACCATGGGTCACACATGAAGGCCCAGTTACAGTGTCTGCATGAAAAAAACAAATATATATATATATATATATATATAAATAATAAAACGAGTAAGACATTTTCTTCTCTTTTTTTGTTTGTTTTTTCTTTCATTTTAAAATAAGTTTGTAGGTCCCAATTTTATGTTTGTTGTTGTCTACAATACAATTATAAATAACGAACTACATGATTCTGGTTAGATATGCAAAGATCATCTATCCATCCATCCATGCATGCCACTGTCACACTTAATTTATCATGTAATTAAAAAAAAGGTCCTTGACATGAATGTAAAGATATTTCTGAGTGGGACTGACTGGAACAGGATGGCGTGTGTCCATAACTCCTCTGATGTGCTGATGGTCTACAGATGATGGTCTGTAGAAGGAGATGGAGATCCTCCACCTACTCAAACACAGAGAAACTTCAGGATTCGCAAACGACTTTCCTGTCTCAGTGTATGGCATATATTGATATGAAATATAAGTCTTAAGTCTCTGGAATATATTTGTAACAATAGTCAAAAAAAAAATTTTGTATGCCAAACATCTTAGGACATTGAGTAAAAATCATGTTCCATGAAAATATTTAGTTATATTAATATAATTATTAAGTTATAATAATTTCTTACCTTGAATATATTAAAACTTTATTTTTTATTTGTAATATGCATTGCTAAGAATATTTGGACAGTAAAACCAATTTTCTCAATATTTAGATTTTTTTTTTTTGCCAGAGTCTTACTACATCTCGTCACATTTTGACGCTTGGTCAAGACCCTTTTGTGTGGCTTTTTGAAGCTCAAGGTACCCTTTTTTAGTCACTTTCGACGTGAAGGTCCTCCATTGCTTTCAGATGTTTTGCTTAATGTAATGGTTTGCATGCACACATGAATTTATTATATAATTTTTCATTTTTATTGGAGCACCAAACCCCACCCCTATCTCAAACCTACCCACCTTCAAACAATGTAAACACACACAGGCAAATGCTGTCACAGGTATTTATTGCACAAACTAATCATAAACAAGCAGAATAAATACACTACAAACAAGTCGTGTCACATTCCAAATCTTCTGAAGCCATACGAAGACTTTATGTGAAGAAGAGCATAAAACACAAGGTTTTAATCACTAAAAATCTCTGTTAACATGGTCATGTCTCATTCAGGAAACACATTACTGTCCGGTAGCATGATGCAATCGATCACGAGATACACAACAGCCAACAGTATTTCACAACCAATGCTGACGTAAGATTTTTGTAGCTGGATTTTTTAAAATCACGCACAGACTGCAGCAGCGCACAGGAAGTATACAGAAGATGGAGACATCGATCGTGTTTAGTTCCTCTCACAAATCAATCATTTTGCCTCAAAAGACTTGGAATATTAATATCTTGATGGTAAAATGTTGATGGTAGTTGCATCTGCCTGCTATACAGTATCTTGTGTTTTATTGACAGATGGTAGGTTTAGGGGCAGGGTTCATGAATGTGATCATAAATGTGTAAATAATATAATTTAAATGAATCTGTTTTGACTGTTTACATTGAAAAATCACACCCCTACATATACGCAATAATGCTATTTTTCTTTTACCCAATATATCTTTTAATTATTTATTTATATGTAAAAATTATCACGTCCACATATTGACTCTAAGGGCTTCCTATTTAAAACAACTGAGGAAAAGTTACTAAAATGGTAACTGTAGCTTCAAAAAGCGACACAAAATGGTCTTGACCATTGACCATGGTCTCTCTCTTGATGGAGAGAGACTGTTGTTTTTTTGCATCCCACAGATTCCAGATTTTCTGAGTATCAGCCAAATTCTGTCATATCATAGCAAACCAATAATCAATGGGCAGCTTATTTTTTCAGCTTTCCAGTTAAATGTATACATTTAAATTTTTAAAACATTACACTCATGACTGGTTTTGTGATTAACTATAGGTTAAACAAAGCTTCTGGAAATATTGATACTGGAGATCCTTGTGTTTTTAAATAAAAGTCAAAATTATGACATGTTTAACCTAATTTAAACACATTCATTTATTTTTATTTCCGTTTCGGCTGATGACTTTTTTTGTCTGATGCATTTTAATCTGAGTCCGTTTTGCTCTATGCCTGCTTGTATGAGACCTGACACCAGACGTCATTTATTCAGAGACATGAAGCCTTTCAGTCTAAGTCACGATGTTGTTTGGTCCATTGACAAAGGTCTTTTAGTCTGAGGCATGACGCGTTTTCATTTTATGAGGTATGAGGAGGTCCTAAAACATGCTTGCTCTTCAGATCAACGCAACCCTTCACTCACTACAACTACAACCCCAGCCATTATTGAAGAAATCTGCAAACATCTGAAAGACACGTTAAAAACACATTTTGACCTTCAAAATAATCTTCAATGCTACTCAACCCTTAACAGAGCACTACATTCAGCAATTATTTATTGATTAAACCATTTAATGACAATCCAAATACAGATTAGTAACCATGATTTATAGAAATAGAGAGAGGAAGACATAGACACAGAGCAAGAGCAGAAGATCTGTAGATGCTGAGATCCACAGCAAATAGGTCGAGAAACACTTTCTGCTGATTGGTCCTAAATATCACAATTTCTCCCCAGATATGAAGAGCCAGATCTTATACCAATTCGTACATATTTTATGAGGTGGCTAATTCGTTCAAATTCATATGATTTTTTCTAAATCGTACGTATTTTACGAGTTGCCAGTTCACATGAATTTGTACGAATTACCTACTCTTAACCCTGCCCCTAAACCTACCCCTCACCGGGGTTGAGACAAATCGTACAAAATGTGAGGTTGTAGGAATTTGTATGAATTAGCAAGAATTTGCCAACTCGTAAAATGTGTATGAACAGGTCGTGAGACTGTCTTGAACTTGAAGCACTTCCTCTTTAGCTTGAACTTATAGTAGGCCTAATACTGAGAAAATGCACCTCCCACTCAGAGAAGATCATTTTCATGTTTTTGCTGTTGAATTAAATAACCTTACACACACACACAGTTGCACCCACAATGTCACACACAAACATGTTGGTTTTTGTGATTTACAGGGACTCTTCATAGGTGTAATGGTGTTTCTACTGTACAGACTGTATGTGGTATTGTCCTACACTGACCCTACACCTAAACCTACCCCTTACAGGAAACTGTGTACATTTTTAGTATTTTTAGTTAACAATTTAGTATGTTTTTTAAGCCTTTTAAATTACAGGGACACTGGAAATGTCCTCACACGTCACCTTCATATTCTAATACCTTAGTCATACCCATGTCATTATACAAATTTGTGTTCTCATAAACCACATAAACATGCACACACACACACAAAGTATAATTTGGCAAAAGCATGATTATTGTTATGTCTTTTTTTATACCTACCTTGACTTTCAGTCTGTATTTTGTTAGTTATATAGAATTTTGACCATTGTTAATAAGTATATCAATGATTCATTGTTAGGAAGGTACACAAAGGTTGGACTGAATATGGGAAGGGGTTTATTTCAGTGCTGTATCTAATCGTTTTGAAGCAGACATTCTGAATCATCATCAAACTGGTCAAAAAAGGTATTGTTTTGAAATGTTGACTGTCTCACAACATGAAAATGGGGAAGTGTGAAGACACAAAATTTTAATAAGAATTTCTGGGCGATTTCACAAAAAATTTATTTAAGGGTAATTGAATCATGCCTGAACCGTGAAAACCTCTCATAATATAAGCGCCAAACAAGATTGAGAGATGTTTAGTGTGAGAGATTCAATAACTCGAGACCTACTGAAATAAAAATTTTAATTAAACTTTATTTGGAGTATTACTTGCGGACAACGCATATTTCTTATTAATAAGTCTAAAATGCATGTTAATGTCACTGTTAATGAGGATTGTGTAATATTACCCTTTGAATGCTAAATATTTAAAGTGTACCTAAAGTATACTTGCAACAGTTATCAAATAAATATGTCTTTAATTGGACTTCAGCACTACTTCTGCACAGTTAAAGTGCATTAAGTATAACATTATTTGTTCCAATTTAGCAGACGTTAAGTATTCAAGTTTAGTATACTAAAAGTGCAGTTGCATGGGATATTATTGAGTATATAAATATGACAATGTATTTGTAGTATACTGAGCATGAAATAAATGTATTTCAAATACATTATTTTTCACTATAGGGAAAGCAGAGGTTTATTGTGACTATTCAACTCTAAAATAAGTTTTGTAATTGTCAAAAAAAGCGACTTCATTCCTAGCTTGATTACAGTGTACAAATGACACATATCTCCACTCTCAGTCAGATGAGGTGGGTTGATGTGTGTCTCAGAGAAGCCACCGATGACATTGACCTCCGTAAATTACAATGAAACAAGGTAGGACAAGCATTTTCCCTGAATTTAGTCATAGTCAACATCAACTAGTACTTGTTTAAAAATACAGAGGCAGATGCAGGGGCGGATTTAGTGAATTTGGGGCCTCAGGCAAACATAGGAACGGGGCCCTACATTTGCACACATTTACTTCAATCAATCCTTTTATTGTTGTCAAAGCTGCTGCAGCACAATGGTGCCCCTTAGTTATGTCCAGTCCAGTGTTTCTACAGTTTTCATGTACATTAATACAGAAGTAGGCAGAAGTATACATTATTATATTACTTATTATATTTACTGACACAGCAACTGAAAACTAATATTTCTAATATTTTTGAAGCTGTTGTTTCTGTGTCCACTCATGTTATGACAATAAAGCATATGTGAACAAATGTATTTTTAACCAATGAATATTATGAAGAGACTATCTGCTTCCATTTATGATATTGTAACAAACGCTTGCACACAGAGCTAGTAAATTAATTCGCTCTATTTATCAGTTCAAACAAACAAGCAAAGCAAAACAAAACAAAAAAAATCATGAATGACACATTGAGTGTTGATTTCGAGGTTTAATCGGGGGTTTTGAATCAATAAAGCAGCGAAACGTGGGAAGCAACAGTGACCGGAGATGAAGGACAGACTGTTGTGTCGTGTGCTTCAAGCTGACCGAAACAACGTCAATAAAACACCACACAAGTCCCTTCGAGATGTTTCTTTCATTAAAGACACTGTCAAAGTGTTTGTTAAAAACACGGATGACACATTCAAACATTCACCACTGTTAATACACAAAATTACATTAAAAATACACGCAAGCTTGTCCATTGCCGTGCATACTCCGTGGATTTGATCCGACTGTGTTAAAATAAATGTTTACATGTAGCAATCTTTGGTCTCTAGATGAAGCTCAGTACCTGTACTCGATGTATACGTTGGTTTGACTTGACTAAATTGCTTAACAGCTTCAATTTTATTCAAAATATGAAAGAAGAAAACACAAGCAGCGGTCGCTCGTGGAGAAGCAGAGACATTGACACCGCTGGTTGAGTCTACACGGTTCTCATAATGTGGTTAAATAGGCAGCGCCGCTCAGCAGCGTCTCGTTCATTCATTGATTGTTGTTTACATTCAGAGTCTGAGTCTAGATTAGTTCAGAGAGATCAT
>JAUMHI010000043.1:1019296-1042839 GCA_032359435.1 Enteromius unitaeniatus | reverse complement strand
TGCACAGCCAACAACACCATCAGCACCAAGAGCACTACTGAGACTGTAGTGTGCACAGGACAGAGCACAGAGGGACAAAGTCAATCATCAGGTGAAGTTCCACAACAAAATATTGAACTTACATTTTCTAAAGCTTAAAACTGTTATAGCCTCATCTGAAATAAATAAAGAGTATTAAGAAATATTTAACTCTGTGTAAAGAAGCAGGTTTTCCTCAGAAGTATCTGCTGATCGTGGTCGGCGTCGGTGCCGTTGTTGTCGTCATATTCAGTGCCTCCCTCGCCGCGTGCTGCAGGTGGAGGAACAAAAAAGGTGTGTTGAGTAAATGTGCACAAACAGTGGAAGAGTTATACAGCATTTTGTTCACAACCTCACCACGGTTTTCACACACTTTCAGGACCATCTGAAAGTGAGGCTGGTATCACAGTCTACGAGGACGTGAACACTGCTATCCCCGCGAAGGTGAGTGCCTCAGTTCAGGCTAGAGCTGCTTTTTAAGCTTTCAAGAAGATACAGGACCATTTTCTAAGCTGACATTGAAATAAATATAATTGGAGCAAACTGTAAAATATACTATTTCAGTCCTTCTACTTTAAAATTTTGGTGCTTTGTGCAGTCACTCCTAAAAATAAAAAGGTGCTTAAATGGTTCTTCACAGTGATGCCACCGAAGGAAGCTTCTTTCTCTTTCTTACCTTTTTCATAACCTGAAGAACAAACACAAACAAACTTTTATGAAGGTTCTTCTTCTGCGGCATTGTCAAGCGCCTCTATTTTTAACAGTGATATGCACAGTGTTATTTCCTTGTGATTGTTAGTGAAATTTACCAGCAATTTTACAGTATTTTACAAATAATTAAATATTGAAGTAGAAAGACTGCAACAGTATTTTCTTGCAACACATTCCAGTAATCTCTTTTTTACTAAGAAAAACAATAGTAACTCTACTTCCTGGACACAGATGAACTTTGTTTAGATGCATATATACGTTACTTGTGGCATGGAAGTAACTATAACTATAACTATATTTTACGATATTCTACGATAACTATATTTTGTCTATATTACAGAAACGCTCTGAAAGTGTTATTAATGGGATGTCCATTTATGAAACGGTGGAGGACACAAAACCTTCACAGAACTTGGTGAGTGTGCTTGCATTTATACATCATTACATCATCCTCCTTTTGTTTGCGTATGAATTTAGCTCATAGCATTTATTCACTAACAAAATCCTAAGCCACATTATGACAGGTTTGGAGAAGTTGTGAAGTGTTTCTCTGGAATCTAACGTCACATTTACTCCCCTTGCAGCCTCAGACCCTGT
This sequence comes from Enteromius unitaeniatus, assembly GCA_032359435.1. Classification (NCBI taxonomy): domain Eukaryota; kingdom Metazoa; phylum Chordata; class Actinopteri; order Cypriniformes; family Cyprinidae; genus Enteromius; species Enteromius unitaeniatus. Next base: position 1,041,513 of record JAUMHI010000043.1, on the reverse strand, counting down.
ATGACAAAATCAACTATCAGCGTCATGCGGTCAGTGCCTGCACTTCCTCTCCTTACCAGGAAGTCCTGTGAGAGAGACGCAGATAAACAGTTCATGTAGCGTTTAGTCCTTTTTTTTCTGGACCAGTCTCCTAAATGCTTTATTGCCTGCATCGGTAAACCTTCGAACTCTTGCATTAAATGTGCTGTGTATTAAATGTATCACATTGAAACACGTTTTATAAAGGCGATTTTCTCTGTATATACAGAATTCACAGTGCATCATCACAATATTACCTTACATATGCTATCATTCAACAGTTTGGGTTCAGTAAAATTCTTGAGCTCAGCAAGGCTGCATTTGTTTGATCAAAAATACAGTAAAAACAGTCAAATGATATTAGGATTTCTTATATTTCAGATGTCATAAGATCAATTGCATCTACAATGCATACTGTGTACATGTATTATGTATATATAAATACACATATATATGTACGTTAATAAAAAAAAATAATAATAATAAATTGTCTCTACACATCAGGTAATTTAGTTTTTGAACAAAGTGTCTAATGTAAGAAAACGTGTGCAGTAAGCTTGTTACAGAATTATAAACAAAGTGCAAAGTTCAAAAAGTTTGTAAGCTATGATTACACTGTTTCAGATAAGATACTAAAAAGTTTAGGTATTGAGGCTTTGGTGAAAGCATTCACTTTTAGTGTGTAAGCAATAGACAAAAACTGTAATAACAGACCGCAAAGAATGATGGGAATTGTAGTTCCCGCTACCTCCTGTTCGCTCCGTTCACCTGAAAAAACTTTCTTCAGAAGACCTATCGTTTTATCGAGTCATGCGACCACGGTAGTATAAAAAAAAATTATATTGCGGTACGATTGTATTTACAATACTGTTACATCCCTATTTGATAGCACAAATTTCAGAAAATAATTCAAACGAGTCAAATAATTATTTGATAAATAGGATGTTCAAAAGAAATGCAGTTATTTAGAATAGAAATCTTACGTCGTCTTTACTATCATTTTTGATCATAGATAAAAAGTATCTAACATTTTCTTTAAAAAATCATTGTTGAATCCAATATATATGGCCTGTATGTAAAAAAATACTTAAAATTACTTAGTTTCACTTATCAAAAGTATAGCAATAATATTGAGACCAAAGACACAACTGCCTAAAACAGTTTAGCAATGATTGAAATCATCTAACCTCCAGACATCTGCGTGAATTATTCTTTGGCATGATTAAAGTATTTAAGAAAATAAGGGGGAAAAAAGTATATATATATATATACACTGTCGCAAAGGAGGCGAGGAAGCGAGCGTATTCAATTGCAGATTGTTTATTAATCAGGGTCGGGCAGGCAATGGTCACCATCACAGGCAGACAAGAATAGAGAAGGCTAAACAATAGAGTGTTCAGGGTCTGTGCGTGGGTCGAAACAAACAGTATACAGAGACCAAGAGGAGAAGCAAAGGCGATAATCAAACGAGAGCAGGGGTCGGCAACGATAAATCCAAAACAGAACAAACACGAATGAAAACGAGACAGAACGACAGAGCAATGGACTGTGAAGACATACAAACATAAGGAGACTTTATACACTAAAAACTAGGTCAGTGGGAGGAGACTTGCAATGAAACACCATGACAACAAATGAGTGGGCGGAGACACTGAATGAGAGTCCATAAGTGAAAACAGATACAAACACACACACAGTTCGTGGAGAGCTGGGGCTTGTTCTTCAGACGTCACTTAAAACATCTGAGATGAATGGAGACATCTAAGATGAGATCATCGCGCTAACCATGAGCTCACTAATCCGGTTCTCCGAAAGCACCTGTTGTTGATGATTAGTAGAGCTGGATTGAGTTGTCTAGGATTATTGCACGTCCGTGCGTTAGTTTAAAAGGCGACATGTATAATAGGATAATAATAGGATATATGGATATATATAATAGGATAAATGGATAATAGAAACACTGATCACAACCCCTTTGATTGGTTAAAGAAATGTCAAAAGAGCGAGCTCAAGCGAGCAAGTGCTTTTAGAGGGTTGTGAAGAATTACGACGGCATTTAGTGCCACCCAACATTTAAAAACTAGATTGAATTTATATATCTGGAATGCTTTTAGGGTGAGTAAAACATAGGCATTTTCATTTGTGTGAGAACTGACCCTTTAAAACTTCTCTCATAATGCTGTAAGATTGAAGACTCCAAAAATCATTACCGACTTTAGTCAGGTCAAGCGCCAGGAAGAAAACAAGGCCAGAGGCATGGACTATAAAGGTCCTTTCAAAACTACTTATGTCTACTTTTGTCCAAGGCTTTTTTTGAAAAAGACTTATCAGCTGTATAATGAGTATGTGGTCAAGCAACAGTCCAATCCATTCTATCACAGCCTCGTTTTCATTCCTGTCAAAATGTAAATATGGCACTAACCTGACTAAGAGTTCACGTTCGCTCAGTAGCAAAAAAAAAACATGTATAAGAAATGCTGAAACCAACAATGAACAATGATCAACTCTTCATATATTTGCGTGTCACTTTTCTGTGGCTGTGACAGTATCTAGTGCGGTGAAGAGACAGACCACTTCTGTCACGAACAATGTCTCTTTGCTCACGCTCCTGTCAGTAAAGATCATTTTCAGTACGGGTTTTGCTAGTTTTATGAAGTTAAGTTTAAAGACCAAGTAAAGATATTGCCTACACTGCCTCCATTTTTTATGTTGTACCTTTCCTTGAGGTCCACTTTAATGTTATCAAGATTTTTTATAAAAAAAACAAAAGTTGTAAGCTGTTTCTAGCTGGATTTGATATGTATTTTCGCTGTGACCTGGAGATGTAAAGATCAATGGAGATGTCAAATTTGATATTGTGGTTGTATATAAGACTATTGCATGTGTCATCATCTAATTAGCATTTCACTGTGGAGTGGAGTTGAAAGGTTTTTGACCAGTGAATGTCAGACGTGCCATAGAATAGACTTATATAGTCTTTTAAATTGATATCTTTTTATGTTGCTTAAGTAAGGGCAAACTAATTCAGAAATGGTTTTACATGTTCTTTAATAACCCTAGGATTTGTCTTCAGAATGGAATGATCTAATCTCCTCTTAACCTGCACCTTTATATATATATATATATATATATATATATATTGTTTGTTATTAATCCCGGAGGACAAACTTGCACATAACACAGTTTTTCTCTGGTCTACACCGATAGGAGCACCTCCAATTCACAATCTGTGAAGTTTCTCTTCTTGCTTGCTTAAAGTGGAGTTATTACCATATTTATACGGGGTAGGAGGCAGAGAGGGGTTATGTGCGACGTACAAAGACAAGATGGCAGTGGTTCCCAAACTGGGGGGCCCCAGCTTTTTTAATGTTTTTTAAAGTGACTAGTACACACTGAATTTTAATAATTACATTTCAAATAAATCCTTCAGCAGTTGTGTTTATGTTTTTTAGCAAATCAGGGGGGCTTACATTTTTTTAATTCTGCAAAAGAGGGCCTCGGCAAAAAAAGTTTGGGAACCACTGCTTTAGAGGATTACATTATTTCATTAGAACAAATTCATGAGAATGAAAATATTGGTGTTTGAGACTCAGGGTATGGTATGTATGATCCACGTACAGAACTCCTATTGTTTAACCACACCAAGTTAAATACAGTTTTATATTCTGTGGCACCTTTAAAACAGATACATCTGTGTCAGTGAATGCATTGCATTACATTTTCATAAACTTAGAGGTTATACATTTTATTTTATTGGAGTTGTGTGGGCATTCAGAATAGCATGTTATAAAAGTTAAAGTTAGAATAAGTTACTCTGATATTCTCATGTATTTTTTCTTGTTCAAATGTATTTCTCTGATTTGTCGTCTTTGTGCTTTTCTTTGACACTTTACAGAAAGAACATGTGTAAATAAAACACTTTTTCACACCTGTATCAGTTTGGAGAATGTTTTTTTTTGTGGAATATTCTTTTTTTAACTTTTATTTTAACAAACACAAAACAAAATAATAACACAAACTGTAAAAAATACACATGAAAAGATAACGTAGCAGTATATTGAACGTGACAGAACCAACCAGAGAATATCACAAACGGAGACATTAATGCTGACCAGGTCCAGTTGATGTATCCTGCTTCTGAAGTATTTAGTCATAGATAAACTGGAACTGAGGTCATGTGTCCATTTCTAAGAACTGCTGACCACTTCCCACTAACAAGACTAAAACAGCTTAAAACACACATCATTACTGAGAATATCTGTCACACACCAAACATACTGCTACCTTTCATCATAACAACCAGACATTAAAACAGGTTTTACATACATTTTCAAACAAAGCTGTAAATACTGAAATAATAAGCTGCCATGCTAAGTCAAGGTTTAAAGGCCATTAGTACCAGAAATATTGTGTCCCTTCAAACCAGAAGAGCAAAAGCCTTTAGACCTTTCAGTCGAATGGATTTTGAAAACATGGATTATTATTCGGATCTGAAATACCAGAAAACATCATTCAGACAGATGACACACATTTCACAGATTGCACCCAACGAGGTCAAACCAACACTCACATCCTGAGTGTGATGAGCGCATTGTTTCTTTCCAATCAAATAAACCTGTCATGAAGTCATATGTTCCCTTCCACGGAGTAACACGCTTGCTGGTAACTGTTCAGCTGAACTTTCCACAAGACACCTTTTCTACGTCTTACACCACGTCTTTTTTCCCTTGAACATTACTGGAGCCAGGACTGAAATCGTTGGTTCTTTTTCTTAAAAAATAAATAAATAAATAAGAAGGAAAAAAATATATATATAAAAAAGAAAAATAATAATTATAACATATAATATAAATATCCAGGATGTACCACGGCAAGCTGAGTCTCTGATGTCTGTGGCGTGATGTTACCTTATATTCTGGATGAATTGCTGAAGTCTCTCCGGGCAAGCAGCTCTAATTTTGTCTGGAAAACATCGATTACAGTTCATTAAAACATTATGAGTAATGTAAAGGTTGCACTGTAAAGCTGATTACAGGATATGCTTGTTACCTTTGTTTTTTGTACACGCATATACTGAGATCAAAGCTGCAGCTATAAACACAAAAGTCAGTATCACAGAGGAAGTGCATGAGCTGCAAACAGTGCAGACTTCACACTTCTGCGTCTCCTCTAGAAAAAGAAGAAAAACATGCATCAAACAACCCTTTATATATCTGCATGTGTCGCGTGACAAAAGTCCCGTTAACCCATACGGTGAAGTTACAGGCCTCTTCTGTCACTTAATACTCTTTTAGACCAAGTAAATCAATTTTAGCAACACTTCAAATTTGAAAAAAAGCCTTCAGATCCATCAGCCGAATGGATTTTGAAAACTAAATGTTTGTTTTAGTTTTGTTTCTTCTTCTTACGCCATGTCTTGAACATTACAGGAGCCAGGACTGAAATTGGTGGTTCTTAAAAATAAAATAAAAACAACAAATACAAATGTAAAATATTTTTTAAACATATATGCCCAAATATCCAGGATGTGTGTTGACAATATAGATTATTAGATATAGATTGGTACTCCTTTTTAAATTATAGATTGAAATGACAGAGTTGAACACATCAATGCCACCACATTGTCATAACTACCAAATTAATTTCCCTTTTCTTGATCCTCCTGGAAAGTTATTGGAGTTAAGAGATGCAAACTGATGCAGCATAAGCATTAACAGTAAATTTGTAAAAAAAAAAAAAAAAATTTCTTCATACACAATGAAACTAAGTTGCATATACAAAATCCCATTGTAAATCCTCAACTTTATGTACATTGCAATTTTCTTGAACCAAAGTGACTTAAATGCATGTGATGTGATAATTACGACTTCCAAAAATCATAAATTTAACTTTTCAGGAAGATCAAGAAAAGGAAAACATCCTTTCCAATGAAGCGTGATTTATGTTCATTGTTTCTGACTGAAAAACATTGAATTTTCTTCTCAAAAATTCTCCAACAAAGCACCAAGAGTGCAAGAGCTTACAAAAATTGGTCAATGTTAATTATAGTTCCTTCACGCATGGAGTTTGCACAACCTACTCAAATCTGTCTGCCAGAAGTCTGTTAAAGATCACTTGATCTGAAAAGCATTTGCCATGTACAAACATCTGATAAATGTCAGTTTTACGTAAATTTTTAATCACAAACATCTTAAAGACGTTGTCTAAAATTCTATTTGATACATTTTAAGAAACATCCAGATGTATTGCAGATGAACAAGAAATACATCTTGTATTATATATATATATATAATTATTATGTGGTCTAACATCTCATGAATGACCTGAGACACACTGCTAATACTGTAATGAAGAGTAGTTGACATGTAGCTGCAGAGTTACTTGTAGTGCTTGTTTTGAAAATAACAAAGTTTCGGGAGGAGCGGTAATTCGAACTAATCGCAGCTGTTCCCAATTTCCTAATCATCTCCAGCCACTCCCATCCAATCACAGCCAATCAATGCCCCGTGTGCGCTGATGCTCTCATCTGTTGACATTTCCCAACGCCTTCCTACAGTTGCTTAATAAAAGCGGGCTTTCCACACAAAAAAAGTGCGTGTGTCATTAGTATGAAGAAAAAATTGGGTTACAGCTCTGTCGGACGCGGGCCGGGCTCGGACAGAAAAATGCGGCCCGATCCGTGCTCTATTACCTTTGATGACAGCGGAAATAAAACAATAGATAGAACTGCGACTGTATGCAAGTATTGTCCAATCCAATTCAGTTTATAAATGACTACATGATATAACTTTTTTAATACTGTATCCTAAATTGTGGATGATTAAGCTATATATCATATGCTGAAGTACGTTTCTGGAGTGTTAAAGATTAAAAGAAAAAATAACAAGAACCGTTTAGAACCGAAAACCGTGATTTGTGAACCGTGCTCTAAAAAATACACAGACTGACACAGAAGAGCATATGCTACGGTATTAAATTGTTGAATAAAGTCATTATAGTTTTCTTTTCATACAAAATGTATTCTTGTCCCTTCATAGCTTTACGGTTCAACCACTGATGGCTGATGGAGCATTCAGATAATGTCTTTTGTGATGATTTTTGAATATGATTTTAATGTGACATTTCCACAATAATGCAATGTCTGATTATAAAAAGGGTTTTCTTATGTCATTTCTTATGATTTCTAAAGTGTGACTGGGCAAAAGGTGGAAGGGTGACAAAGGTCTAAACTACTGTTATGATGTAGATTTTTTTAGGTGCACTCTTGTCCTAAATGAATTTATTAAATATTAAACCATCTAATTGCGAGAGTAAGAACTTTCGATCGATATCTAGTTTGTCATGATTACATTTAATCTAGTGAAGTAAACGTAGGTGTCCCAGCTGAGGGGGCGGGGTGACAGTTAAAGGGTTAATGCAGAGTTTAGCCTCAACACACCTGTCCGAAAGTTTCAAGTATACCTCGTAAGAGCTTGATTAGCCGTTTCAAGTGTGTTTGAGTAGGAGCTAAACTCTGTAGGACACCGGCCCCCAGGACTGAACTTGGTGACCCCTGCTTTAGTATGTAATGCACAGCACTGCAGGCGAGACTCACCTGAACATCTCACTGTTATTTGACTGGTCACTCTCTGTTGACCACTGGAGGCAGTGCAGTTAAATGTCACTTTTCTGTTTCCACTAAATGATGCGTAAAGAACCAGTAAAGAGTCTGAAGTGTTTGGGACTCCTGAAATATACAATCCGTTGAACTCTCGGTCAGGCGTCCAGGACAAATTAACGTTTTGGCCAGATGCAGTGCAATTAAGGACAACGTAGCACTGATGGTCAACGAGGGACTGAATCTGGCTCTGAATCTCAGGTGTCTTGAGACTTTCTGCAAGACGTTACAACAGTTACTCAGTTTGGCTGACACTCATTAAGCAGAACTACACTGTTGACTACACCAAAGATGGCTTACCTTGAACAGAGAGACTGACTTTAAATTGCTTTTCAGTGCCATTTGAAGTGCGCAAAGCCACGTTGTATGTCAAGCTGTCCTCTATCGTCACATTGTGGATTGTTAAATTTCCTGTTTTACGGTCAAGGTCAAGTCGACCCTGATACCTCCAGAAGTTGTACAAAGTCACTTTACCGTCCTTTAGCCTCGCAATGAAGGTGCTGTTCTTATAAATGGACCACTCAACTGTGGTGAGATCCAATGAACTGCCTGCTCCAAAGTTCAGGACCACTGGTTGACCACTGTAACCAGTAATTTGTATGTCACTGCTGTGCACTGCAAAAAATAAACACAGATACGTTGATTTGAATGACCGCTTTAACATGTGGTAGGATGTGCTCTGTCGTTTTAACGAAAAGGGAAACACCCTGTTTCCAGTAAAGCACAATTTATAACTGAAAGTTTTCTTTATTTTCCTTTTGTTGTTTTCTTTTTTAAAATTCTCCAATAATCTCATCTGAAGGAACACACTAGAATATAGCAATAACACAACCAACCCTGCACAAAATAAAAGTGAAATCACCTTGATGTACCCACACCACACACAACAGCACAAATATACATGAACTCATCGCTCGTGTCGGCGTAAATCAACGTGGTCCTACTTCATGCACGGAGCTCTCTTCTGAATCTGGTGTGTTAAATTAGAGACGAGCAAACTATACAGAGAGATGTTAAGCGAGGTCTGGAACTGTGAAACGCTGCTGTTTTGCAAGTGTACATCCCCTGAGCACTTCCTCTTCCTCTGACACGCACCGCCAATGAAACTAGCGCTTCAACTTTATCATTTGACATTTGTCTTAATGCTAAATCGATCTGTTTTTAAAACAGCACATGATCAATCCCTCCAATGTGGTTTTAAACTTGCGGAACAAATAATGTTTGCAGAACTTGATATCTTCTCTTGAACTCACAATGATTCTTACTGTAAATCGCCCATGCTCATAAAAATATATATTTTATAATAAATGAATTCCCCGGAAATATTCCTCTTCTTTTGTAACGTCTTTGGTGTTCGTGTAGTGATGTTGAGTTATTGACTTTTGGTCGGTTTTGAGGAACTGTCGTTGCAAACAATTAAAATGTGGCACAGTGGAATATTTTTTAGCAGATAATGGAATGTTTGAAAGAAATGTTATATAAAAAATATGCTCAGTGATAAAAAAAAAGATGACTCATTTAAAACAGGACAAAACGAGCTTTAACCCATCTAGCCCCCCTCAGGTAATGGTAAAAAATACTTTAAAGGGTCACTTCACCCAAAAATGGTGTTCCAATGCTCCAAACCCATAAGATTTTCGTTCATCTTCAGAACACAAATTAGGATATTTCTGATGATATTAGAGAGCCATCTGATTCTCCGCAGACAGCCACACAACTGAAATGATGAGGCTGATTACGTCAAATATGTTAAAGCGTGTGCAGTGCTAAAATGTTGGAAGATGTAAATTAGGGGAGACGAGTAAATTGTTATTTTTATTTTCTTTGCACAAAAAAAAAAGAAAAGAAAAGAAACCTGTCGCCAGACTGAAGTTGATCCACTGATATCACATGGGCTGTTTTACTGATGTTTTTAGTATGTTTCTGGGTCTGGGATTAGTTCAGGTGTGTTGCTGTCTATGGAGGGACAGATAGCTCTCTGATCTCATCAGAAATGTCTGAACTTGTGTTCAGAAGACGAGTCGTCTGGGTTTGGAACGACACAAGGGTGAGTAATTAATGACAGAATTTTCATTTTGGGGTAAACTAACACTTTAAAAGCACAATATGTAAGATGTTTGTAATAAATATTAAAAAATTTGCAGTACCTCAATGATAATGATGTAATATAAGCATGTTTGGCGTGCTATCGGGGGCGAGCCAGGAATTTGGAGAACCCCGAGCCTAAGTATCGAGAACCCTAACGAGGGCGTGGGTCGGAGTCTGGCTCGAACCCTGCATGCCGCCTGGAAGTAGAAGCAGAGAAGGGGAAGTGAAGGGAAGTTTATAGTGGAGAGTTAGAGACTGGATTGGCTTACAATGAAGGCGGTACTGATTGAAAGATTGGTAGCAGCTGAATGGAGATTCGGACTCACTTCCTCCTGAAATTGGTTTATAAACTACATATATATATTTTTTTTTTTTACACACTGGAGGTCAACATGTTAAATGAGCATGTAGATTTGTTAAAATGTTTTGAAATGAGCAGCAGAAAATATACAACACTAAAATAATTATTTCTGCTAAACTAATTGAGCAGACATGCTATGTGACAAACATGTCAGATGATCAAGATTCTGCCTACAGCTCAATGTGACATATCTGTCACCAAAATATCTTTTGGAAATTTTTAGAAAATGCTGACACTGCACCATGTGCTACTCAGACAGATCACGATGCTGGAACTTTTTTTTATAAAAGTGTTGAATAGACCAAAACTGCACGCAATATATCCTTCTTGATGAATTTCTTAAAAATAAGTTATAAAAAGTTGTGGTGGTGACATTGAAGGTGTACGACTGTGGTGCTGGAGTGTGTTAGCTTTTTAGCTCTTTAATTTTAAGATTGACAAACTCTCCACTGGCTCCCTGTGCTCTTCACAGATGAAAGCAGGTTCACACTGAGCACATGTGACGCCACGGAGAATGTTTTTTCTGCCTGTGCTCATCTGTGCCGGTTGAGCAGACACATGCACATTTGTGGCCTGCTGGAGGTCATCTTGCAGGGCTCCTCCTTGCACAAAGGTGGAGGTAGTGGTCCTGCTGCTGGGTTGTTGCCCTCCTACAGCCTCCTCCACGTCTCCTGATGTACTGGCCTGTCTCCTGGTAGCGCCTCCATGCTCTGGACACTACGCTCACAGACACAGCAAACCTTGATGCGCCATCCTGGATGAGCTGCACTACCTGAGACACTTGTGTGGGTTGCAGACTGAAAGCACCGCCAGCATTCAACAGTGACCAAAACATCAGCCAGAAGACACAGGAACTGAGAAGTGGTCTACTTTTACCACCTGCAGAAGCACTCCTTTATTGGGGGTGTCTTGATAATGGCCTGTAAAATTCTACCGGCGTCGATTGAAAGATTGGTAACAGCTGATTTGAGTTTGTACACGGTTTCTTTCTTCTACATTTATTTTAATTAATATCTAATTAATAATAAAGTCAAAATTTAAACCTCAGACAGAGTACGTTCTCATCTGTACTGAAGAAAGTGCAACATTCTTCAGTAATTAAACAAAACAATGAAGCACAATTGTTAGTTTATGTAGTTATTTTTGCTCATTAGTATGATTGATATGGATAAAAGATCAGGTGTTAATATGGAATTGGAGCAAGAGTGAACAGAGCTAAACCCAAAACAATCAAAGTTTGAGAAGCGCTCTGATATAATAACTAGATAAACTAATATACTGAAAGATAAATGGTAATATTTCACTTTTCCTTTTATTATACACGTCTTTCTCTTTAATACAAACCCTGGCTTGTATATAGTTGCTGCTAGCTGTGTATGCTGGCTTTGTTCTATAATAAATAAATAAATAATAATAATAAATCAATTTAACTGGATACATGTGTGTTATTTAACAAATATTTACAGGTTTGCATCATATTCTGAGTTTGGACTTTACCGTTTTAAACCGTTCTGATGATTACTAATTGTTTAAGTGTGAGAGGAAGTAAAGCACGTTGATATTCAGTCCAGAACTATATTAAACCATACGGTGCATTTGTAACGATTATACAAGTTATAACAAGCTCTCAGATATTTAATCGGACTGAAACATGAAGCATGCTTTTTTCAGTTGGACACCACTTACATCAACATCCTGCTGCAGACACTCACGGTCTATAAAGAGGAGCCGAGCGCTGTAAGAGTCGAGTTGATCATTTATTTAAAAAACAAACAAATGCTGCAACATGTTTAGTTCTAAAATTATGAATTGCCAAAAAGGTCTTCACACAATAACCTACAAATCTCTTTACAACAAACCATTTTTTTAAAAGGGAAACGTTAAAAGATTAGCTTAACTTCCATACAAAATGATAAAAAGTAACAAAAATCCAGAAGTACAAAACCGCGTCGCCTGTATGCATGCATCAGGCCTAAAAATAAACCGGCCGTTCTGAAATTATAACCACCTACATCCTTTCAAATCCCTCGTTCACTGACGTACAGGCGCGTATAAAAGAAGAGTTATGTACAAACAGTGAAGCAGCGGGGAACAAACTACAGTGACCCTGGGTTAGGGAACCAGAAAAAGGAAAGGACTAGTTAACTCGCTGTCCTTTACCCAGCAAGAAATGGATATGCGAGAACGCCAGCCGCCAGGCACAGTTATGACATTTGGCACACTTTCATGTCTTTGTGTTTGACGTAAAAGGTCACGACAGATGGGTCATGTATGAAGACGCACAAACCAAGCGCTACACGCCCCCCGCGCGGCTCGGAGGAAGTCAGTGAGTTTGCTGGTGTGCTTCAACACGAACGCTAGAAAAGGCCCCTCGATTCATCAGAATAAAGAACAGAGTTAAAAACATTCACGACAGATACAGAGTTACAAACATGCTTCTTCTGTGCTCCTTCCTGATCATTAAAGCACTTGACTGCTCCGCTACAATCTTTAGTGTTTGCATCACTTCTGAGAAATGCGGGTGTAGTGTTATTACGAGCTGCTGGCCAACCGTCCGTAGTCTCGCAGCACTGTGTACCAGATGGTTATTCACAGCTGAGTTAGTCGTCCAGACTAATCCAGACGCTCTCTAGATGGAAGTAGTTCATGTAGTGGAAAAAAAACGACATAAGAGTGATATCTAAAAGACAAAATAGGAGTGGTTGTGTCCTTGAGTCTCTTGTGGTTGTCTCACACTGAGGTCTCTGACTGGAGCCGCATCACAAACTTGTGGCTCTTAGGGTCTATAAACTCCTCCCCCAGGTTGAGGAAGGGGAGGGGCGTCACCGTGACAACCAGAGAAAAGTCGAGGCGGCGGAGGGAGAAGACCAGGCCCTGTCTCAGCGCTGAGGTCACGGGCTCCTCGCTCACCAGGGTCCACTGCCGCCCTCTGCCGTTCTCTCGCTGGTACTGCATGGTGGGGCCCGGGGTCAGGTACCGCTCCAGGAAGGCCTGAGCACACACAGATTCAGCTCGTTAGGACCAGTCGTCTCGTGTTACACGCACCAGAAACGGCATTTCGCTCCTTTTTTATTTTAGTTTTTCAATTCTTGTAGATAACGAGAAAAAAAAAAATTGTGATGGACAAAAACGTGAAACACTGGCCGCTAAAAGGATGTAACTTTAACATGCATATAGAAATTACAAAAACTTATTTTTCTGCCTATATAGACATGTGTTCAAGAGAAAGGCTCAAATGTTTGTTTGTGATTTAATGGAAAAAAAAACTAAATATAAGAGAAAATATTAATTGTACAATAATAATATTATGATTAATACATTATTATATTTATTTATGTCATGTCAATACAATAACTTTCTTTAAATGTAATGCATTATCTTCCCATATACACACAAGTTTAATACTTTTTACTACTGTGTGGACAAACAGTTGTTTATGTTATTATTGATATTTACCAATAAATTAAACTAAGATATATTAAAGATTTGTATTAAAAAAAAGACACAAAACAATATCATTTTAAACTCTTATTCTAACGGTTGTTGATATATTTAAAATATGATATTAATTATTAACACAATTGATTAAATTAATGTTAATTAAAACGTTTTACTCAAAAGTCAATGAAGTAATTTACTATGCAATGCTAAATGGTATAAACTACGGTACTTTTTCTTGAGTCTCATGACCGGATATTTAATTTACCAAGTGGTGTCTAGTTACTTTAATCCAATTTAGTGCAAATATGTCCAAATATGTTTCAGTAGTTCAATCAAGAAATTGAGGTTAAAGATCCTGACATTACCAGCGACAGATGATTGCGTTGTGGGATATAGCTCAGAGTAAAGTCTGTTTGTACAGTGCTTCACACGGTGAGTGACAGATCAGGGGTGCTGGGTGAGCTTGTGTGGGCTGACCTTGGGCGTCATGTTGTGGGTGATGCAGAACTGCAGGTGGGCGATGATGCTCTCCATGCTGTGGTAGGGCTGCTGGCGCGTGGTGCGCAGGTATTTCTGCATGGCTCGAGCCATGGGGGCGAAGATGGCCTGGGCCGCCTCTCGAGGGTCCATCACCTCACGAGGGTGCTTGGGCGAGGTCGCCGCCTCATCGTCCTGAAGCCTTTTGATGTGTGTGAACGCCTCCTCTACTGCCACCACCAGTCTGAACATCAGAACAACACGCAGTTACTTCCTGTCTGTTGATTAGCTACACATACCATTATCTGAAACCGAATCTTCACGACTCTGACCTGGCCTTGCGTTTCCTGACCCTGCGGTCCATCTCGGCCTCCTCGTAGTAGTACTCGTTATGAGAGTTGTCTCGTCTGCGGGCAGCGGCGGCGATCATGGCTCGAGACTGACCGGTCGAGTTATTAGTGCTGTTCTCTGGAGAGGAAACACAAGCAGTCACAGCCAGCTCTGAGGAGGAGTCCAGCAAAACAGGAAGACTAATACAGCTGTTAACGTGGTGTACCTTCTCCCAGAGAGTACACCTTAAACCCAGACATCTTTTTGGAGAGGATGGACTTGGGCAGGTTGAGTAAAGCAGGATTGTAGACGGGGAAATCAGTGTAGTAGTGATCCAGAACCCACACCGCCGCTCGCTGGATACTGAGAGAACACACCGCGTTATTTACTGATTCATTACAGAGACGCATGAGTCACTGAAATAAATGCATAGAAATCACTGCATTTTCAGAATGAATGTGCCTTAAACCTGCGCTTCAAATAATTCAGAAACCTACTGATATCTGTCCAACGTTTTAACATTTGACAATTAAGAATTTACAAGTTTTAATGTAAAAAAATTTAATAAAAAATGATCGTAAAATCGACTTAAACTAAAATTATTTTACAATGCGCTTATAAATTATTTTAGAAATACAATTGTAAAGGAAAAAAATTTTATGTACACACAGAAATGCACACTTTTTTATTTAGATTTATTTATGTTAAGAGAGGCAATTTTAAAATAAATTAAAAAATATATTTTATATCTGTAATATGGTGCAAACATGATTGATATTAAACTTTATTAATTTAGTGTTTAGAAAACAAGTATTTGCATTTATTTGTGTTTTGTAAATAATCTCTTTTTATTTTGAAGTTGCCTTCTTAAATATTAGTTAGCGGACTTATTTTTCTGTAAATTGCATAAAACAGAAATTTTATTTCTTTATTTATTCTCAGGTCAATATGGCTATTTCTATTATTGGTCGCACCACATGATGAAGAGTCATTACAAATGATACAAAGACCTCACATCATCAAACATTTCTAAACTTTGCTGACCCTTCGCTGGGAGTCTGATTAACAGGAAATCTTAAGATTCATCAGTCTTATGATTTCTCAGCAGCCATGGTTCAGCAAAGATTAGAAATAACTGCGTAACAAAAATGAACTCTGGAACGGCCAAATCTGTTAGTGGACTGAATCTGAAAATAGTGTGTATTGACACCTTTTCACGGTTGCAACGAACTCCCTCCTGACATTCATAAAGCCTCAGAATATCTTCAGGAGGTGCATGTGTTAGTTCTGTATTTCCCCTGAACACTGGCAGCAGCCTCATATGAAGCACTACAGTTTCGGCTACAAATCTTTGAAGAAAACATCTGGGTGGTAAATGAACAGCTAGTAACGTGGTCCTAACCTGAGGTGTCCCACGTTGTAGAAGCGGCTGGCGCCGTCGGTGGTTCGCACCACTTTGAGGCAGAAGGCAGGTCTGAGGTGCCTGACCTCCAGCAGAACGAGCGCCAGGTACTGGATGAAGAGCAGCGCGTCCACCAGAGACACGGCGTATCCCACGATGCCCCTGTAGTCTCGCTCTTGGGGCTCCAGGACCCTAACTCCGTAAAAGAGCCAGTACGAGGCCACGAAGAGGAAGACCAGTGCCATCAGCAGGCAGCGGAAGACGAAGAAGCGCGGCAGCGTGGCTCGGGGCGGCCGCAGGAACAGGGCCCAGGACGAGATGAGCAGCACCAGCAGCTTGAAGGCCAGCGAGACGTAGAGGCCCTCGCACGGGGTCCCGCAGGGCTCCAGAGAGTCACGCCACAGCAGCTGGGGCAGCAGGAGAAAGGCCAGCGGCGTCAGGAGCGCGAACAGACCCAGGACACCGCTAAGCACCGGCCCCGCGAAACGCCGGCACTGCAGAGGAGACGAGTCCTCCAGCTCTTTAGACGCCCGCGTCAGGTCCTCATTAGACACACTGTGCTCAGACGTCCCAGTCACCACCGTGGTGGTCTCACCCCAGTTATCATCCTGAAGGGGACAAGACAGAGGCTGTGAGAAACTGTGTCCATTCAACTATTTTTATGGATATTTATGCACACTACAAACACAAATAAAAATGTATTACATTATATAAACATACACACATATATATATAGAGGTATACATATAAAACTGACAAATGCACATAATAATACCCCAATACAAATACAACAGGGTCTATTTTTGTATAATGGCATTAGTTTTGTGATTTTTCCACTACGCTGTATTAACAACACAGCACCATTAAAAACAATACACTGACTAAAGAGCTTTACAGAAATAAATACACGCTGTAAGAGAGTAGATATTAACATCTTCAAAGACACAGTGAGTCCTGTGCGGTGTGTACTGACCCGGTCATCTCCTCGAGTGGACTCAGCGTCCAGCAGCGGCTCTCCGGGGGCCTGGATGGTCACAGACTTGTCTCCTCTGCTGCTGCTGTCTCGGCTCTTAGAGCGATGCCGGTCTCTCCGGTCCCTGAAACACACGACAAAACCATCATGCTTCACACTAAACAGGAACTGAAGAAGCCCCATGTAAACTAGCATTCAAAACCTGTGTCCACACCCCGCTGAAATGTGACAGTAAAGACAGTTATGAAGTTTATCACAAATTAGATTTCCAGTAAATGATATTCAACTGTGAATCCTGAAAAATAACATTTTTCATGGTCTCCACCAAAACATATTTGGTAGCACGACTCTCAGTGTTTGGTAACAACATTTCATTATTTGAAGACACAGAAATACATCAGAGTTTAACATCTGTTCACACATTTTGATAAAACTTCACTGTTTTTACTCAATTCAGCCCTGGTGAGCAGATCAGACACCTGAAGCAGCTCATTTTGAAAAACTTATTTGCTTATTGTTTTATAAATCTGGATTGAGGGTGCCATAGAAATCTAAAACAGACAATTTCACGTTTGAAGTTGTCCAAATGCAGCCCTTAGCATTCATATTACTCATCAACAATTCTGTAAATTTACAAAACAATCTCCATGTATTTTTTCTGCCCCATGCGATCGGTCTTGTGCCGTGATCTCTACCTGTGCTTGCGAGAGCTGCGTGAATGTGAAGACTTGTAGGAGTAGCCCGAGTACTGCGACTCATTGTCCATGTCTGGGGCCGGTGGGCGGGGTTTGTGGACCCCAGCTCCGCCCCTGGAGCGCTCGGTGTTCCCGCCCAGCTGAGTCTTGCGCTCCGAGATGGATTTGGACGACAGAGTCAACGGCAGCTTCAGCAGTTCCACCTTACTCCTGAGAGAATCTATCTTGGAGGCTGACGGAGGAGAGGACGGACCTGGGACAACAACGACAGAAGATTAGCACGCATTTCTGGACAAACCACTAGAAGTGTATCAAATGAATCATACTTCAAAAAGTTACAAAATATCCAAGCTATGTGTAACTCAAGTTGTGTGTAAAACTATTTCATTACAAGAATAAACAAAAACAAATCGATACACATCTCAATCCTCCTGTTATGTTCAGAAACTGGGTACAAACTTTATGTTGTTATTATTAGTTATTTACCCACACTAGTTTCCCAATGAGGGGATGAATAAGTATTTGTGGTACTTCTGTGCTTCCCTCAAACTCTTGTGAGGGTGAAGTGAATCTCTCACTGATTTTCACAGACTAGTAACTGAGATCGAAAGATCTAACAAACCAAACAGTACTTTCTGAAACTCAACGCATCAAAGAAACAAACTTTTCTTGTCCAGTCTTGGTTTTAAGGGAGCTTATCATATTTTAGTGTTTGCCAAGCTTCACTGAAAGTTTTCGGTTTGCTTTACCAGACTTCTTTTTATTTTTAAAAGCACTGATTTTTGGATGCAATTGCATGCAAACCAACGGGGGTCAATATAATCCAATACAAAAATCTATTTTTATAAAGCCTTTCCCAAACAAATCTGTGTTAAAACTCTCACCACACTTCAAGCAGAAACAACACAGTTTAACAAGCATTTTAAGCAAATTCACCCCAACACAACAGTGTTCAGAAATTAGCACGTATCGCGTTTTCTTCAATACAACACAGCCCTAATTTCTACTACGTATTCAAAGCCCAAACCCAACACTTGACCTCTGTGTAAAAACACTGAGCTTCATTTGTGAAACACAGGCGGAGGAAATTGTATTTAAATCATTCTCACGTAAATTGTCTCATTCAATTAATCACAACAATTCAGGCAAACGAGGATTTTCCACAGAAATCCGTTCTGCTCGTGAATGAATGATAGTCATTGTGTTTGAACATCTCACAGGAATACACACACACACACACACACACACACACTATCAGCAACGTAAAATACGGCTGTTGCGATAAACAGGAACTAAAGCTTTTCTGTAACACTTTAAGATCATCAAAAAAAAAACTCTAGCCACTAATCTCCGCCAAGCGCCCCAGCACAAGGACTTCAGCATCTCCATAAAAACCCCACTACTCAAACACACACACATTCCCCAGCCCTCGCCTGTCATCTCCACAGCAACTGAGCTTGGCTGTTTCTATGGGAATGAATGTGTGACGGGTCAGGAGGGGGTGTGTGTGCTTCTATCGCCGCCTGACCTTTACACACACACACACACACATGAACATAAAACTCAAACCAGTATGAAGAACAACTTCCATCTATTTTTGCATTGTTTTCTTCCACAAACAAGCAGAGTTGTTTTGCCCGGCTCAATCTGATTATCTAAATAAGAGCCAGCACCCTGCCGTCTATTTTAGCTCTTAACACTCACATATCTGTCTGCTAACAGGACTCATGTGAGACGGAAGCAGACAGACTGCGTTTCTTTAAGCACAAACACACACGTGTGTGTGTGTGTGGGCCGTCAGGAGTTGTTTACAGAGCTGATAAGACACCATTTGTCCAGGACGGATTCAGAGCATGTGTCACCCATCAGTCTGAGGAGCAACGCCCGTCTTCTCTCGGCCTACTCAGCTCAAACCCAGCTGTGACTCAAGCAGTGCTGAAAACTCAAACAGAATCGTTTCATTTAGACTACCCGATTCTTTAAAAATGCACGTGCAACACTTATATCCAGCTCATAAAGCATCGGTGCACTAGTGCGACTAATCAGCCGTTCTATAGAGCCATTTCCACATTAGCTACTATTTAGACGCGGCATCATATAATATAAGGAATACCACTATATTTTACACTATTTAGTTCAGATTATTTCTAGTTCTATATATTCTGTTAAATATAAAGCATTTTGTGGAATGAGGGGAACTAAATGTTTCACAAAATGAGATTTTTATGCCTTTGTTGATATAATAAGAATCATTCATTAGGTCATGAAGTGGATTCAGAGTCATTACATTTTCATATCATTGACTAATGTGTTCGCACCTTTAAACTAGACACCTGGGACCCAGCTGCCAACACTTGCATTTATGTGGGAACCGCTCGTAAACGCTTCAGATACAGGTGTGATCATCAAAACATGAATCAACGCATGACCAACAATTATTAGGATGTAGTAGAGGATGCTCCAGTCCAGTTCCTGGAAAAGACAACAGGCACTGCAACAATACCATGCGTTACCAATCTCAGCTTCTGCACGAGTGCATAACATCTTCTCACAACCACACGAGACATCATTAAAACCAGACAGACCTTGATAGATATCTTAAGAACTCAAGACGACGTCCATGATCCCAAACTAACCGACCGCATCTAAACATAGGCTATCACCCCAGGACGACACCATGCTGCGGTTTCCCTGTAGAGGAGCAGAAGTTGATCTGGTCTTCAGGGCGAAGCGTTGGTTTGGCAGCTGCAGTAATAACTGTAAAGGTGAGGCGTGGCAGCTGTGATTTATGAACCAAGACACCGGTCCCAGGTGTGGATCTGCCTGCATATACAGTTACCCTTTATCCCTGCTCTCATCTGACCTAGTTAAACAACAGCACAGTTGAACAAACACACATGTTGGAGTGTCACAAACACATCACATGCACCAAATGAAGCCTAATAGAAACCACCTACACTTTACTTTCGTTTATGAAGAATGGAAAATGTACTGTGAACGTCTAATTGTTTATAAATGAGCGTCCGTTGAGTGTTACAATGCCGTGATCAGGTTACAATCTCCTAGGAGAAGACACAGGAGACGTCCGAGCTCGACGCACCGCGCGGGCCTCAAAGCCTCGGACTGGCGGCGTCAATCACGCCGCGAGACATGCGCGCCTGCCCCCTGCCCGCACGTACCAGAGTCCGAGGCTTAACGGCCTTCCTGCGACCGCACTGGACGTGACACAGTAACCCAAATACAACGTGACCGAGCAAAACTTTTGTCTACGTTCTGCACGTAAATTATAGTAAAAGACTTTACAACAAAGACCAAATAAAACATTAACTAACGTGAAGCATTTGTACTTGAGGTCTCGGTGCGCTTTAGGGAATCAAATGCAAACAAAGAACAAATAGCACTTTTAAAACGTGCGTACAGTGAAAAAACACGAGTTTGCTTTACACTTATGCACTCAAAAATGCGAAAATTACTAAGTTCAGGTGGGAAAGTGTGCAATTAGTTTAGTTTAAGAGAAAACGCCAACTATTATAAACAAAACACTAAATTTCTCAAAAGTTGCATGCATTGATTGCATAAATGTTTTATATGTTTTGTACATAGCGGGCGTTGATAATAATCATCACTGAATGTAACAGCATCCAGTGAACAATTATCATTAGCGATGCCAACGAATCGTTCTACTGAACCGATTCAATGCGATCATTCAGAAGAATCGATTCGCTCCGTATTCGTAAATCGCTTGCCTCCGAGGCAGGTCGTATTTGCAATCATAAACTCGTGTTAAAATAACACACTTTAAACAGTTAAATACAAGTAAACCCAAAACCAGACGCAACATGTTTCAAACGCAAGAACACTTCTGGGAGGGAATCGGTTCACTAAAACGAATCATTACGCTAAGTATCACTGTACTGGGAATCATCCAAACCGAAAAAAAACACTTTCTTTTGATTTCAAACTATTAGTTGTGGTTTTTTAAAAAAGATACAGCACCTAAAACATCTTCGGCTGCGATGGCCCGTATTATTTCTTCCAAACAGCCGAATTTGTGGCTCTCTGAACACAAAGAAGAGCCCAAAAGCAGCTGTGAAACAAACCCTCTCCAGCAAACCTTCATTCAAAAGCGCAGGAAACAATGAAAGCGGATCCTTGAGGTTGCTTTCTCGTGCATTTCAATGCAAAGTCCAGGATAGATTCACGCTCAACTGTTTTACTTTAAACCTACCGTGCAACACCAACCAAAAACAACCGAGTCCCAGAAGAAACCCATGAATAAGAGAACAATGAGAACATCTTTTAAAAGGGAAGTATAAAGATACTGTGCATCCCGCGAATGATTCACGCAGCAGACACTTTCACTCGCCTCTTTGTATCTCTTCACCAGAACAATAATCCACACGACACAAAAAACAAGGAAAAATCCCGCTTTTCTTCGTAAACTCACAGTTTGCAGACGAGTAAAATCCTCTCCTTGTAGTTTAATGGCTCTGGATCAGTGAAGGTGAAATGTTCTCTGGCCTGCGGGCTTTACTTCGCGTCCGTGTTTTTCTTTTTTCTATTTTCTTCACAGAAACTCACATATTTCCGTCTCCATTCAAACCTGAGCTGATACACGCCCAGAATACACCCGACCTCCCCCACGTTCCTGCTCCGCCTTCCCATCACACACACACACACTCTCTCTCTCTCAAACACACACTCACACACACACACACACACACACACACTCTCTCTCTCTCACACACACACACACACCCTCACTCACTCTCACA
>JAUMHI010000043.1:978982-993913 GCA_032359435.1 Enteromius unitaeniatus | reverse complement strand
TCTAATATAACACCCAGACTTTTGACTGTAGTGGAAGTAACAGGACATCCGTCTAGATCTAAATTGTAAGTCAAAAGTGGCACTCCATACTTTACTGGTGATAACTTTGATGACTCCCCCATACAACAAATCCATTTCCATATTTCTGTGCTTAATAAAATGCCATGCAATTGTACTTTTAGTATACTAAACTGATATACTTAAAGTCTGCTAAATTGACACAACTAATGCTATACTTAATGTGCTTTAACTGTGCAGAAGTAGTGCTGAAGTCCAATTAAAGACATACTTATGAATATATGATTGTGCTAAAGTGGAACTATTGCATTGGGCAATATTACACAATTCTTGTTAAAAGTGACATAAACGCGCATTTCAGATATACTAATAAGAAATATACATTGTGCACAAGTAATACTCTGAATAAAGTTTAACTAAAATGTTAATATCAGTAGGTCTCATGTTACTGTCAGTTAATATGTTAATATATTTTAAACCCAGTCGCACGGCAGTTCGTGACTAAATTATGAAATTATAAATTCATCTATTTATTTGTGTCAGGGACACGATTATTTCATTATTTTCGTAAGTCCAGCACGAATGGACGCATCCAATAGAATCCTACTTTTAACGGACTTAAAAGGACTTACGAAAATGCAATAATCGTGTCCGTGCCACAAAAAATAAATGTGCGACTGGGCTGAGATTTTAACTATACCTAGTATGAAATGAATATATTTTAAATATATTACTTTTTTACTAGGGATCTCTCAACTCTGATCCAGCAAACTTTAGTTTCAACCCAGTCAAAAACACCTGAAAAAGTCAATCAAGTGCTTCAGGACTACTAGTTTCAGGTAGGTGAGTCTGATCAGGTTTGGAGCTGAACTCTGCAGGACGGTGAACCTTGAGGGTTCAGAAACCTTGACCTACAGTAGAACCAACAGCTCAGCTGCAGTTTAAGGATTAATTATGATTCCAGTGTAAATACATTTACGCTCCCCACATGCTGCAATAAAAAACCTATTAAATGTTAATGATATGCCATGAAAAGCGGTGTGGCGCTTTGTATAAATGGTAATAAGTGTCTAATTAGTCAAACATAATAAATGCGATATAAAAAGTGTAATGTGGATCTTATCCATGACAAACATGCATGCATGCAAAACATTATATAAGGCACAATGCACATGGTACTCTTCTGGACATCACCATATTTATGTATCATGGTACTTGACATGACCATGACTGCACCATGTGGGTTATATCCGTTTATCACACTCCCACATAATGCAAGCTGTGCTATTTTTGGACTGTAATCAGCTGTCAATGCTGTTTTGTTTTGTAAGATCGCTATCAGCGACTCAGGAGAAGTGTGTCTGGGCACCCACTCGTGTCAGCGCACATCTTCTCACAGAAAAAGCTTATTTTCCTTGTGCACGTCAGTGGAATATTGTCATCTGTGTAAAGCTTGTTAAGACTCGCTGCTTGCATTTCAGGGCAGTGCTGTCTGACACAGCTTGAATGAACCGTGTTGGGTAATATTAAAGTTTCCAGGTGGTCGCAAAGAAACAGGGATATTACACTGGATTTATTCTTTTAAAAGCCGTAATAGAAAGTGACTTTAAATAAAGGCAGAAATACGTAAGTTTGTTTGTGTGGCATACACTGTGATTCAGTTGCTGTAAGCAGGTGTAGTCGAGCGCTCATTAATCTATTGTGTTCTCCCCGAGGGCGTGTTGGTCTTTGTTAGAGGGTGAGAGTGGATTTTCACGTCTGTTTGAGGTGTATGTCTCAGACTGTGTCGAGTCTCTTACACAAACACAGCACACAGACGGAAGACTGGCCCCATTGATAAGGGAATGTCAGGAAGTCAGTCCAAGCGTGTTGAACTTTACTTCAGCAAATCTCATTATCATTCTGCCTTTCTTTCATCTGATCCTGGTTTTGTACAGGTTGGTTTTGGTGGGATTAGGAAAGAATTGTGAAAGGTTTCTGGAGTGCATTTACACCAGCAGGAATCAAGTCTGGTCTCGCTATAAGGAAGCAGGTTTTATGTGGAAAAACGTGTTACAGAAATTCCAACTTCTGTCCCATATTCCCATGAAACTGAATGTAAATAAATGACTCCCAGTATATGGTACCTGTGGTTTTGCAATACTGATGTTTTTGCAGAATAGAGTTGCAACAAATAGTAATAACATTTTCCTCTTTGTCTGCTCGGACATTGTATTTTTATTTGTTTTCACATTTAGTTTTAGGTTTTTTTTGTTTTTTTTTGTGATAATTGTTGATTTAATGTTTTATATGCCTGTGATGATGCACTTTTTGTCATTTAACATGCCAAAAAATTATAACCCAATATAAGTTGTGAAAAGTAAAAATTGGTTCTAATTCCATCAAACCTTTTTATACACGGAAGACATTGCATGATAGAGTATGATAAAGATCGATCCCATCGTCACTCACTCTCATGTTGATCCAGACACGTACGATTGGCTTCCTTGTTCCTCTGGGACACAGCTATCCGTAATCTTAATCTTGAAACTGTGATTTCTCACACAACAAACTGCGTTGAAGTTCCAGAAAAGTCAAAACTACCATAAAGATCTGGTCGGATAGGCGTCTTTTAGTTTAAGAAACTCAAAAAGCCGGTACCATCATAAACATCCAAAAACTGCAGCACACGAGTTGTGCAATATATTAGTTTTAAATCTGAAATGAGGTGTTGTGTTATTATATGTTAAATGTCTAGTACCTGATCATGAAATCTGAATAAGTACAAAATATGAGGTTTGAAGGCCACAACATAAATAGTTTTTTAACAATTCACCTTCTGTGTTCGACATTAAAAAGTTGATGATCTGGAGAAAGTCAGTAACTGCTGACACATTTGCACATTTCCAAGTGAACTGTTGCTTTGATGATTGTAATCTTTATAATCTTTTCAGAGTTCCCACTGTTGTATCTGACCAACATTAATTGTTGGACTAGACAGCTCATCAGACTGATGATTAAATTCAAGTAGCCCTGTGACAAACTGCTCAAGTAAAGGTCAGGAGGAAATAAAGTCTGCTTACACAAGCATCATTTCTAAAAAACTCATGACAGCAGGCCAGAGATTCTTCAGAAAGACTTCTATCAGCCCATGGTTTTGTGCTCCACTTTGGTGTTTGAAGTGGGCACTGAAGCAGGAATACAGTGACTGATGGAAATGACTGATGTGGTCTGGTGAAGAGCTAAACCTTGTGAAGGCCGTTTCTCAAATTTAAACACATCCGATTTCTCAGGATCTTTAAAACCTTCTGACCTGCAGAGGTAAGCTTGGTTTTGAAACTTTGAAATAGAGCCTATTTGTATCAAATCAAGTCAAATATGGAAGATTTAAAGTACATATTGGGAAAACATCATGGTCTCACGGGAGGAGGGGTTTAGACTTCCTTCGAACTGCTTCACAAAAGTCATTTACGAATCATTTAGCAATGGGGTAAAATTAAATCTATTTTTGGAGAAAACTGTTTTTTGACCTTGCATACACATGCACCTGTTTAAGAGACTCGTAAAGCAATTTAAACAACCTTTAAAATGGCATAATAGAGGGACTATGATCTAATTAATGCAGCATAACAATCCTTTAATGGATTTGATAAATTTGTATTGGTGTGTTAAGCGTAAGCCAGAGTAAAGAGATGATCCCCCAGTTTCACAGACAAGGCTTAAGCTCAGACAAGGCCCCCCCCCCCCAACAAATCATTCCCATAACTCCTTTTTGTGTTATTTCACAACTTTGATGACTAAACTATTACAAATAATGTTATGCAACAATTAGGAAATATTACATATTTGGATTTTATAGCAGTTTATTTATTGATAATAATAATAATAATAATAATAATAATAGCAATCATAATAATGATAATAAAATATGACCTTTAAAATGATTAGTAATGAAATAGAATCTTGTGATTAAAATTGTGATTTAAAAATGTTTTACTTTCTTCAAAACTTTAGTTTAGTTTAGGTAGTGCTGGAAAACGATAAGTTACATCCAAAAGAAACATTTGTTTACATAATTTCACATAATCTCACACACACACACACACACACACACGTACACATGCAAGAAAGAAATGTTTATATGTTTAAACAATTAAAATATTTATAATCAATTTAAATACTTTCAAAAATATATATGTTTGTTACTTTATCTATACATAATAAGTATACACAACACACACACACACACACACACATATATCATGAAATCAAAAACTTTTATTTTGGATGTGATTAATCATGATTTATCATTTGGCAGCACATATTTTAGTGCATGATTTACTGTTCAGGAAGCACTATGAAACTGTATCTCACCAAAAATACGCTACAATATTGCACGCTATCAGACACTAGAACACCACAATACCAACTAAATCAAATTGATAGGATGCATAAAATGGGATAATGGATAATAGTCAGTAGACTCAAATGGATAAACGTGTATGAAAGCTAGTCATTGTTATTGTTACATACTTGATAGAGGTCGACTGTTAATGTGCAGGTTTACCTTCTAGAAACCATAAAACTTCAGTCAGCAAAAAAAATCACAAAATCATTTCCTGTATGAACTTCCTGTAGTGAAATGTTTGAAGGCAGAATTGGGTCTTGATTTCCTTTACATATTCATTGTTGGCTCTTTAAACTCATACTGTGTTTTCTAGACTTGCACCCTCTGTGCTCTGCGTCTCTGTTCTGGTCTCTCCCCAAAGGCCTCTAATGAATGCAGACTTCTGGCCATCTGTGTTCTTTCACTCGGTGTACCGCGTTGGTTCCTCCTGAATGGATGATTTGCGGTCATATTGAATTGTGGCGATCTGGCATGAGAAGATAATGTTATCTCCTGTAATCACTTCAAACTATAAGTGTTGTGTTTGTAATGCATCAGGGAGCCTGTCGGAGTCTGCCATGTGCTAATGCCTTTACTAATGCACAGTAAGTGGCTCTGTGGACAAGATGTTTCTGCTGGCCTTTTTGCAAGCCGCCACCAAGTCGTGCCAAGGCTAAGACTCTCTGACCTGTGCTTCAGTCTGAAGACCACAAATGTCATTTACGGTGGCTCCCACCCTCTTTATGAGTGCCTAATACTGAAAATATATACGAAATACAAACAAATGTTTTTGCTGTTGATATACATCCTGTGGTTTATCAATAGCTTATAAATGTTATACTAGGGCGGGTTATTAAGAGCACGGACAACTTCAGCAAATGAAGTCTGTCTCAAAACAGACCAAGCATGAACTCCAAGGTTCTTTATTGTTATGTTTCTGTTGAAGCGGTCATTCAGCATAATTTCAACATCATGCTCTCATATTTTCAAACTACTTTTAAATTTGAGATTATATATGCAGTGCCTTGCAAAAGTATTCATACCCCTTCATTTTATTCACATTTTGCTGTTGCTGCCTTATGTTAAACTGGTTTAAATTATCTTTCTTATTTTTATTATCAATCTACACTCCATACAACATAATTATAAAGCAAAAACAGAACTGTCACAACTCTAAATTTATTTTAAAAATAATAATAACAAACTGACATAAGTACATTGCATAAGCATTCATACTCTTAACTTAACTCTTAACTATGTTTTAGGGATGATGTGACAAGCTTTGCTGATCTGCATTTGGCAGTTATCTGCTATTCTTCTTCACACCACTTCACCTCTCAAGTTCTGTCAGGTCGGATGGGGGCAGAAACACACGTTTAGGTTTCTCTAGAAATATCTGATTGGGTTCAAGCCCAGGCTGTGTCTGGGGCACTCAAGGACATTCACAGAGTGGTCTATAAGCTACTCTTGCTGTGTGTTTAGGGTCATTGTCCGGCTGGAAGTTAAAGCTTCTGCCCAGTCTGAGTTTCCGAATGCCCTGAACTGCACAGCACCAATGGAAGGATATGCTGTTTGTCCAAATCAAAGTAAAGTATGAGTAGAACGCTTATCTTTTTATTGCCTCTTTTCATACGTTTCAAATGTTTGGCAGTCAACAGGAAATCCACAAGCTTCCTGGTTTTTATCCTAACTATTTTAAATTGTGTTCCGAAGACAAATGAAGCTCTTGCTAGTTTTAAATGAAATGGGGTCATTCCTCTACAAGCAATATGGGTTCTCATAAGCTAAATTTCAAGTGTCTCAGATGAGGACATTTATGCAATGGAATCATTTCCAGGTTTTATGTCTAATAAATTTGTAAAGTTGCTACAAACCTTTAAAGCAGTTTAACATAAGGCTGTACACAAAGCTATGCATTTTTTGTAGTCCTTTCCCTTTCAAAGACTGAGGCTTTGTGTTTTTTCTCTAAAAGAAATTAATGGGGAGAAAAATACTTCTGGATCCAGTACTGGTGAAATTGCCATTGCTTTTCTCTGCATTGATCTACTGACGTATAAAACAGATGCCATATCAAATTAAACAAGTGCACTTAACTATATCAGTTCATCAGTAAAATTATGCTCTTCCAAATCACTGTGTAATGAGGAAAAATAACTCTATGTACTATTGAAATCAGTGTATGCCAGTAACTTCTCAATGGAAGTCTATCAACAGAATTAACTGGAAACAAAAATGATCATCAAAACCCCAAACTTACATTTGGTTGGTCACTGCTGGAAATACACCTTTGTTAAACTGTATTTTTGACACTTCAGTTATATATTCACATTTATGTATTCAGCAAATTCATGTTTCTACATTTTTATGAAGATGGCGATATAGTCTTGTTGATTACATTTCAGAAACAGAATTAGTAAGACAATTCTCAAAAAGTCTTAAAGTCACTTTAACTCACCAAACGTTCTCTTTCTTTTACCCTTAGATTGCCAAGATGACCTTGAACAACAACTCATTTGTCTGTACCAATTCGAGCACGACTAAGACAATCATAAGCGACAGAAATGGACCGGTCACTGGCGCGGTAATCCTCGGCCTCGTGTTCCTCCTCGGTGTCCCTGGGAATGTCTTCATTGTCTGGAGCATCTTGGCCCGAACACGGCGTCGCTCCATCACCACCCTCCTGATCCTCAACCTTGCCTTCGCAGACGGCTTCCTCATGTTGCTGACTCCTTTCTTTGCTATTTATTTGTTTCGCCGCAGTTGGATTTTTGGCCTGGAGCTGTGCAAAGTCCTGTTCTACCTCTGCTGCACCAACATGTACGCTTCTATATTTCTAATCATGCTGATGAGTCTTCACAGGCTGGTGGCGATAGTGTGGCCAAAGCGGGTTGGAGCGTTGACGGGCCGCAGGACGCTCACACGGGTGCTTGTGGGACTCTGGGTTCTCGCTTTGGGACTCTCTTCACCAGTTTTGATTTTTAGGGAAGTCAAAGGAGAGCCTGATAATCTTGTGTGTGACTGCCATCACATCACTGCTCACTACAACCTACCACAATATGTGAGTCTTTTCTAAATCAATACTCTAGATCAAAACATGCACATTCAAGAAAAAGAGATAATAAATTGAATTAAAAAAAGCTCTTCAGGAGACTAAAAATTACACACATAATACCTAAACTCTCAGGCCATCCAAGATATAGATGAGTTTGTTTCTTCATCAGATTTGGAGAAATGTATAATTCCTTCTTCATTGAATGCATGCCATCAGAATGAGACTCCAAAGACCTGATAAAAAACATCACAATAATCCACAATAATCCAACTAATCCACGGATTAGTATTTTAGCCAGAATATATTTTGAAGTAAAACCCCTGACATTGCAGTGAGTTGGGATTTGATTGACATAACATGCATAACAGTTTGAATGTGCAAAATACAGATATGGTGTGACCTGTAAGTTAATTAAGCCTGAAGTAACCATAGTTGGCAATCAAATATTTATTGGCAGTTTGAACCTTCCTCTCTGTATCTACTTCCATCACTGCATGAAGTTCGTGGCACAAATATTGTTTTGTTCCAAAAACACTTGACAGAGAACTAAATCTTTTATCTTGTGTCAAATATATATTTTCTATATCAAAAAATCTACTCTAATAAAAATAAAATCTACATTATTTGAACAGTTATTTCATGACAGTGTTGTTCCTTTACAGGAGGTGATGCAGTATGGAATGGAAACATTACTGGGCTTCTTGTTGCCATATGGCGTGATCATAGGCAGTTACGTGTGCATCCTGCGCAGAATCCGTAAGACACGCTTTCGCAGACGCATCCGCAGCGAGAAACTCATCCTGGTCATCATCATCACCTTCGGACTGTTCTGGCTGCCGTACCACATCATAAACATGGTGCAGGTGTGTATCTGTCCATTAAATATTTCTAAAAATGTGGAAACAACCTAATTGTGTTTTTCTGACACAGGTGGCTGCTGCTTTATATCCAGATTGTTCTCCCACAAAAGAAAAGTGAGTAACTTAAAACACTCTCATCAGGACCTCAGCAACTTTAAAATGAAGACCAACCTATGCTTCTCATGCCAGATTCAAAATCTCTTAAACATATGTAGGCCTATTTATAATCATATAAATTGTGCTTGTCTTTCCTTACACTTTCCATTAAATTACTTCAAAGGGGTCATATCAATATATCATATTTTTAATGTATTTGGTGTATGTTTTGAACATAGGTTTAAAAAACACATTATTTTTCACATACTGTACATTATTGCTGCTCCTCTCTGCCCTGCCTTTCTGATACGCTTCGATAAAAAAAAAAAAAAAAAAATTGGCTAGCTTATCCATTGCATTGTGATTGGCTGAAATGTTATGCCAATTTAAATTGTCAATTTACTCATAAATTGAAATACGCCAAATAAAAAGAAAAACTCATGGTATTGATACGCAAAAAAGGATTACATTGGTGTACTGTATATATGACATATGTGGATAGCATGCATATAATAACCAGTTTTCACATACACATATATACCACAACCCTACCCAATGCATAGCATAAACATGTCCGCTTTAAACAGCTAATGTTTGAATAAAATTAACTCATTTCATTTAGTAACTTTGACTAGGTAAGATACGCATCAAAATGGTTACATTCTGATGTAAAGCACCTCTTAAGACAATTTCATCTGTGAAAACTCGTGGCATAGACACGCAAAAATTAACGTTGGCATGTTTATACTACAGGATGGGTAGGATGAGGGATGTGGGGTAGATGCGTATCATGCACGTTTAAGCTATATGCACGGCAACAATTTTCCTATCATATGCACGTCAAACATGTGCAACATATGTCCATTTTCGCAAATCAATAGCACGAGTTTGCACTTTTGTACTATTTAACAGTCCAGAAATCCAAAGGGGTTTTTAAACTGCTCTTAAAACATCAATTTTTGTAAATAAGCATTAAAACACCAACCAGTTGTTCTTCCTTTGACAGCCTACAAAGAGTCAGGATAAAGCTGCGAGCACTCACCTCTACCGTGGCCTTCGTCAGCAGTTGCATAAACCCCGTACTATACACCTTCGCCGGGAAGTCGTTCATCAAACGGGAGGGTCTGGCCTTCATGGCACGGCTGTTCGAGGGAACAGCACTGGAAACGACTAGGAGGATCCGGCGCATCAACCAAAACAGCCGCGAGCGAGAGAAGGAAACTGACGAGGGAGAAAGTCTCAAAGACTCAGACTCCACTACCAACAACGCCACTACCACAAACTCGGTTATTAAAGTTGTTCCACAGAAAAACGGAAAGTGAGCATCTAGCTGTGACTCATTAGGGGAAATGAATCTATGGTGTGAGCGTTGGGCCCTGCCTTGTTCCCTTTTTGCACGGTGGCTAAATCAGGACCCAGATAGTATGTATGTCTGCAAGATGTCTGTTAAAGATCTCTTGATCTGGAAAATATCTGCTGTCTACAAATGTCTGGCAGAAGTCTTTCAGATGTCAGTTTTACATACACTCTAAATCATAAACATCTTAAAGACATCTAATAGACGTATATATTTGATATCATATGGCGCTTTTCCACTGCATAGTACGGCACGGTACGGTTCAGTACAGCTCACTTTTGGATTGTTTTCAAATGGGAGCAGTACCTGGTACCTGGTTCTTTTTTTAGTACCACCTCAGCCGAGCCGTACCGTTACCAAAACGTGACGTGTAAACTCTGCTGGTCACTGATTGGCCGGAGAAAATCGTCATTACTGCGTCACTGAACTTGCGACACGAGACACAACAGACCCGCTAGATTTAAATCAGCACAGCCAGCGAAGGATCGGACGCAACTGTTTAGTTTGAATAAACGCACCTTTTTTGTTTTTGAAACAAACTCCTTCGACTTGCTGTTAAAAACATCCACATGCCGAGAGTGAAGAACACTATATATGCTCGATATGCTCCATTGTTGTGTGTTTGTTTGTGGCGCGTTTACGATGATGTCACGGCAGTAGAGGCGGCGCAACTATAATGACACGTGAATAAGGACCACTCTAAAGTGGTACTAAACTGCAGTGGAAGCGGAAACCGAGCCGAACTGAGCCGTGCCGAGCCGAGTCGTACCGCGCAGTGGAAAAGCGCCAGTAGACCTACTGCAGATGAGTAAAAACACCATAAATAATATGTCTCGAAGATATAAATGCGGATGTCAAATAGACGTCTGCTAGATGTACATGTGCTATCAGGGGACAGCTTGCGCTTCTGTATTAGATGGAGGTCAAGTTAATATTAAAAAAATAATCAAAAACTGTAACGAAAAGACAAGAGAACAAGGCTTAGTGCCAAACCATCACCAGACCGAAAGCTTAGACGCCCACACAGATTGCATATGTTGAATAACGGGCTAAACAAGGAACAGGTTATAACCGTTAAAAAGTCATACAGACAGTCCACAGATCATACCATTTTAGTGCATTCTAGAACTGCTGCATGTGTTTGTCCAGTAGAGGCAGGCACATAACTGAGAGACATATGAACACACCAGAAAGTGACATGCATGGAGGGCTCTAAAGATTCAAAATTCAAAGGGTAAATGTTGGGTTGACACTGAAACAGAGTATCCAAGTGCTGTTTCCTTTCCAATCAATTTAATTGACTTTTCCATAACATTTCCAGTAGTGCATGAAGAATGTTTATGGGTTTTGTTTTACATTTACATTACATTTAGTCATTTTGCAGACACAACTATACATAGTATATAAAGCGATTCATCTTAAAGATGTGAACAGACAGAGAAACTGAACCTCAAGCATTGTTCAAATAAGTACAAGCTGGAAAGGGAAGGAATGAGTAAAGAGATATACATTTCGGATTAAGTCAGGTAGTGTCGAAAGAGATGAGTTTTCAGCTTGAAGATTAGAGGTGGGAAGATCATTCCAGGGGAGTGGAAGTAGACGGTGCTGAGCCTGTGCTATATGCAAGCATCGATGTCTTAGATTAAGTAAGGTATAATGTGGGCTCGTTGAAGACCAATCACGCCTGATTCATTTGTAGAGGTTTGACTGTGCTTGCAGGAAGCCCAGCCAGAAGAGCACTGCAGTAATCCAGCCTGTTTTAAGGATTGCACTAAATATTAAATTAAACTTATTAAATTCTTAACAACTGCATTATTAGAAAATACATATACATTTTTATGATATCTGCAGTGAACACAGATGGCAGCAAAAGAGGGTAAATCAGGGTATAATGTGACTTTAATGGCATTGCAAGAATCAATCAAAGTTTGAGCATTTATGTGATTGAATGTGTCTGAAACACTGAACAACTGATATTTTCATTTCATATTTTCAAATATTTTCTACGTCTTCAGTCATGTGATGATATATGTATTCCCATATGTATTAAGGGTTCCCAGGTGGCACACATACATCTGCAAGATGTCTGTTAATGATCTCTTGATCTGAAAAGCATCTGCTGTCTTTCAGATGTCAGTTTTACATACATTTTAAATTGTAAACATCTTAAAGACATCTAATAGGCATCTATTTGACATCTAAATGGAGACATACAATAGACGTATTGCAGATGAGCAATCAACCTAAATAATACATCTTGCAGATGTGCATGCAGATGTCAAATAGACGTCTCTGTGATGTGCGTGTGCTATCAGGGTTAGTTCACACATAAAAATGAACATTACCCCATGATATCGGTATTATTCTTACACAAATACGTCGACCTGCCTCTTTAGGCCTTTATTAACCTCCTGGAGCTGTGTGAAGGACTTTTTCTGATGGGTGGAAACACTTTTATTTTATTTAAAAAACTTGACCACAATTCACTGGCATAATAAAGCTTGTAAGAGCCCCACTACACTTTTAATATGAGTCTGACTGTATTTGTGCGAAAGATGAAAATTAAGTGAACGGTAATACCAGTAAATCATGGATTAATTTTCATCATTGTGTGAACTATCCCTTTACATGTGAAGATTTATGACAAGTGTGTTCCTGTTTTTGGTTTGGGATTACAGGGAATTTAAGAGATCAAATTAAAAACTAAAGCTCTTCAGTTATGATCGGTTGAAAATGTGTAAATAGCAGAAAAACTGTTTTTTCAAATTCCACTCTGTTCTTCCCTCAACTTAGCACAAATTTGGCACCTCGTACGAATATGTACGAATCGGTCGTGTTGGAGAGATGTGTATCAACTCGTCTAAGTGCTGGGGAGAAAAGTGGAACATGGAAAAACGGTGGTGTTTTCCTTTATTGTTTTCCAATATTTGCCATTAAGTGTGTGTGAACTGATCACCTGTTTAATAAAGTTTAGATTGTACATAAAGAGTGATGATGCGCAATGTTAAGAAATGTACATTTTGAAAATGAGGAAATACTCAATAAATCGCATATTTTATATCGCAGTTATCTGTAGAAAATCTTTAATTTCTGTTAATCATTCTCAGATATTTTCATTTTAACTGAACCACAGTTGTCCAATTCATCCTTTCAGTTGTATCTTTTGTAAGAAGTCATGGTCATTGGACGGCCTTGCAAGTCGACGCTAGTTTTTAATCAAATTGACATGTTAGCATATTGTTGACACAGAAGAAAAAACAAAAAACAGGAACTAGAAGTGTGAAGTGACCAAATGATTAATAGCATGAGGCAACATCTCTCTATACAGAGCCTGAGGCTTACGCAAGCAGCGTGTGTCTCTGAGGCTGTGCTGAACGATATGTCCTTACGGAAATTAACCATAAAACATGAGTAGCCTACTAGCTAAACTAGGACAACCACAAATTAACCACGGTTTTGCTACACTAACCAAAGTTTGACCATTGCATATAACCATTGTATTTTGTAAAACCGTGGTTATGCAAATGATAATAAAAACATGGTTGCACTTTTACTACAATTTTCACAAGCGTTGGATTGGATTGAAATAATGCAAATAAAGTCTGATTTTAAAATGTGCATTGTAAGCCAAAGCCTTCTGTTTGACTCGGATCAAAGGGTGCTCTTCAGGTCTGCAAGATCAGACAAAAAAGCCTGTCTGGCCGATGCTTCAGTGTCCAGTGAACGGTCCGTCCCTGCTTACAACAGTCTACTGGACACAGCACACTACCCTATTATGAAAACGACACGGGGCATTTGGAAACCGAGTACGCTTTACGCAATCGAAGCACACACTCACTGAAGATATCAGTGTGATCACAAGACGGCTTCCCCATGCAAATCAATTCACATAAAAGAGTGAGAGTTAGAGCACACGAGAGGAGGACGAACTACAAAACATAGAAAATATACTCAAACAAATGAACCAAGTCACAGCTGCTTTTTGTTTTCATTTTTTTCATAAGTGTTCTTTGTTCTTTCCTGTCTGAAGCAACTGGTTGTTTCTCAAGTGCTGTGTGTGAAGAGGAAGCGATGATGTTAATGATAACTTATGAGACATTGGGTCAAAACTGATTCTATATATTTACCGCTGCCTGATGTGCTCGCAAGTTGGTAAGGAATTGAGGTAAGACTGTAACTTTAAGGTGCATTCATATTCGGGTTTGTGTGTGTGTGTGTGCTCATGTGTCTATAGAATTAAGCGAGGGGTTCTGATATATATATTTAATATGCTAATGTTTAAGGCTACCAAGAGTAAATTGGCTATATTGGATAAACTATCTATAATAGTCAATATTCAAGTGATTAGAATTTAAATGCTTTTTATGACTTTACAACGTTTACAGTTGTTAGACGAGCTAAAGATCTTATCTGTCATATGTGAAAAATATGGTTAACACAACAATCGGCAGGAAACGCTTCACAGAAGACGACTAGCAGTATAACTGCCAATAAAAGAGAATTCATGACCTAAACCTACAATATAATTTTATCCAAATCATATTCACACACACACACACACACACACACAAAAGTAAAGTAGGTCAACATAAAGTTAAAAAAATGCAATCAAAACTGCAATCATAAGCATATTTTGACTGGGCAACGATATCAGTGTGAAAAGAAAAAAAAAATCTCACTGCTTCTGAAGGGTCTGGTGACACGCCTGTGTGTTAATATATCCTGTTACATTAGAACAGTGAAGCTTTGAACAGACAGACCCAAGCAGTGTGTCATTGTGCTGGATTTATCCGAAAATAAGCGCAAGTGTCAGGGGTTCATGTTGGGCTGAGACCTGAAAATCAAGAAGGGAACCCAGTAAGTACTACATTCTTTTACACTAATTTACATTCCTTTTCATTATCATGTCCAGTTCCTGATTAATGTTTAAGGATTGTTTGTTTTGTTTAGCCTAATGATGTGACAGGTAATATAATAAATAAATAATAGCAAAATATATAATGTATTTAATGTCTGAACAACTCGTAAAAAGAGGAACCGCTCCTGTGTGTTGGGCAATATTAGCCCGAACCCAACAAAACCTCAGTGGTGTAAAGTACTTGAGGAAATGGACTTCGTTACAGTACTTAAGTATTTTTTGGCTACTTTGTACTTGTACTGAGTATCAAAAATATAAGCAACT